>OY764962.1:12542622-13142622 GCA_963668005.1 Melieria crassipennis
TGGCAATGTGTTCGAAATATAATTTGTGAATTTCATTATGTAGCAACAGTTTAATTACGCTTTGCCACTTGACATAGCCGCGTCTAAACTACTGCTGACAAATGGGTACTTCAATATCCATAAAATATTAGTATTCAGTATTTGTACTGATGCTACCAGTTTCGTTCATATTACCGAACTGGTAAGAGATATCACAGTGGTTTAGAAAGGATATTTTTAAATATTATTAGAGAAAGTTATTTGAGAAGGGTTTTCTCGAGGCTTATTACGAAATGTTTCAAAAGAGACAAAACTTGATATTTGAAATTATTGAGCTTAAATGAAAAATTGAAAAATCATGGAACGAATTGTACACAAATGCATTCCTCGGTTCACTACGTATGGTCGATTGTTCCACTTACAATGAAACGATGGACAATCGTAACAATAATCTAAGATAATATTGAACTGTAAAAGGATTCTAAGCATCGAAGGATGCCCACTTAGAATTACCATCACAAGGATTTCTGGTCACAGCAATATTGACAGCAATGAGAAAGCCACGGATAGCACAAAACTAGTTCGGGAGAGTGGAGAAGGAATGTTCAAACATTTGCTCAGGGATGCGAACTGCAGATGGAAAAGCTTGTCAACATACAATTAATTTATTTATACTTACAAGAGCTATAGGACTAAATACCTAATCAGCACAACTCAGACAAATATACTCGGAAAATACGTTTTCTCATGCAATGCCTACTGCCACCATTTTCACAAATATGAGTGAACTCTCAGGCATTGAGCCACCTAAAATAGACTCCTTTCTAAAGAAAACGAAATGAATATAACTCTTGCTAACTAATCTTCCAATATTCAACCGTTTTTTAAGGTTAGCCAAGTTTTCGTGGTATCAAAATGTTTAGCGTAATTTTCTCTAATTCGAATAATCGAATTCGAATATTTGCTCTAATTGTCCTTTGTGGTTCCAGTAGGATTTCCCTTCACCTCTTTAACTGACCAACTAACTCTACTTACAATAATTCTGCAGACGATTGCACTATTTTGAGTATTTCAATATCTAAACGACAAAACCGGCTACAAAATGCTTATCGACAATGAGCTCGTTACATATCCGAAAATTTGTTATATTGTACTGGAACTCTGACACTGCACTAAGAACTGATTAAAATTTAACATAACTTGATTAATTTAAAGCGTTCATTACGATCTTCGGGCAGGTATTAACGAGATAAAGCCATAGCGCTCTGTTGAATTGAACTGAAATTGCGCAATGCTACTTGCACCTTTCGAGTAGAAATCTTTAATCAATTGGGGAAAGTATTCAAAGAGAGGAGCAAATATTCGGTTGTGCTGCACACAGTTCTTGATTCTTAATGGGCCACAAGCAATGTTGTTTAAAAAATGCTTACTATTTACAGACAGATGTCCGATGGCCACACTCGCCGAGCTATTGTTGCTCCTGACCAGTGTTGCCGCTTTGTTGGAATTCTACCAAACGTGGTAGATTTATTTATAAATTTTCTTTTTAGATAGTAGATTGGTAGAAGTTATTCCAATTTGGCAGATTTTCAGCAAAAAAGTTGTCTTTTTCAAAAAAAAAATTCTACAAAAAATTACCAGACAAAAAAAAAAAATATTTTGCATGTTTATGTAATGTTTAAAATGGATAAGTAAGTGTAAATTTGATCCCATTCAATGTGTGCGCATTATGTTTTGTTTGACACAGTGTTGGTTTAATTTTGGTAGAATTTTTCAGGTAGAAAATATTTGCTTTCGGTTGTGGCAACACTGAATTTAACGCTTGTCTTGTGCGTAAATTTGCGCAATTTGTGTAAATTTGTGCGTCATCAGTTTGCGTTAGTGTGTTGCTTGTTTGACCGTACGACGTCTCGGACATGTGCACCAAATTGCATGCAATAAACCAAACCTATTAAGAGCGCCAGCCGACTGCTGTCTATGAATACGAATCGTTTAGCCGCAGTCGGTCGGAGCATGCCCGAGTGCAGCTGTACCTGTGCGCGTCTGTGTGCGAGCGTTTGATTAGAAGTGATAAATTTTCTGTAGTTTTTGCGACCATTACGCGGTGAGTAGTTCTCGATTTATGGAAGCAACTGGCTGAGAACATCTCATTCGATTTGGCTTAGCATAATAACTTTACTTGGCATACTTGACAAGAACTTTACAAATCGTATGAATAATTTATTTACGTCTGGCCTGTCAAGTCGTATGCAGAAAAAATTAATTCAAAGCTTCTAAATTTGTGACAGATTTCCCAAAGCGTGTTTGATATTGGGCTCAAAATATTTTTTTTCAATTTTTTTTTAACCCTATATTTCTTTGAAAATCATTCTGGAGAGGTTAGCCTTTCAAACTCGAACTGTTCTGTTTTCATAATTAATTCAATAAAAGGTAAAGAAACATTTATTACACATTTGCTACGCATTGATGCTTGCAGCGTGCTTTGACAGCATTGTTAATTTTACATTTTCCTCAAAGCTAATTTACCAATTAAAAACATTTTACTTATTTATACTTCAATAAGGCTCAATGCTCTTCAGTGAGCGATTATTTTGCATTGAAAAGTGCTTTAAAAATCAACAGCCACAACCGAGAGCGGACCGCGAGAAGGCGGACAGGTATGAAAAACGAAACACATTTTCATTCACTTGTCAAATTCAATTACGGCATTTGACAGAGGCGCGATGCGGCGCCACCCGTTTAGCGGCTCGACAGCTGACGAAAGCTTCGCTAAGCTGCGGGCCAAACATGAGAGCCGCGCCGCACAGTGGCTCAATTTGTCATTTCAGATTGCAAAATTAATAACTCCTGAACGAATAGAGATAATTGGAAAATTTTTTTTGCTGTTGATTAGAAATTCGTCAGGCTATTGTATTCTCAAAAATAAACTCAATCGAAGTACAGGGTGCTACGTAATACTTTGTCAAAGTTCGGCTTACTGTAAATAAGAATAATGCGAGCAACAATGATAAGTTTTAGTTGCAAAATTAATGAAAATGCATTAAAAAAGATAAAAGTAATAAGAAATTTAAGAAATAAGTGAGAGTCAAATTTAAAAATACAAATTAATAAATTTCGCTTTCAAAATTAGAACCAGAATTCGAAAAATTTACATAAAAAGTGAATTTTTCTTTGGCAAAAACAGTGCTAAAGTTTTATTATGACTATATTTGATGGGTAGCACATTGGGTGGGGTGGGAATACTGTTTTTTATTATTTTAACACGACCCGGG
Source organism: Melieria crassipennis (assembly GCA_963668005.1). NCBI lineage: Eukaryota > Metazoa > Arthropoda > Insecta > Diptera > Ulidiidae > Melieria > Melieria crassipennis. The sequence continues at coordinate 12,545,874 of OY764962.1, forward strand.
CTTGCTGGTAAAACTGCTTCCACTATAACGCCTCTCCCGATCCTTATTTTACTTTATGATCAAAGCTTCTGACAGGTGGGTGGTAGTTATTGTTTCCGTTGCCTCCATAAGCCTCCTTTTTTATTAAATGACGCACTGTCCTAAATAGACTTTTTCGGCCTTCCTTTTGCCGCCTGTTATGTCGATGGTTGGTCATCTCTTATGCTACATGCATCTCCTGCATCGAAGTAAATTGTTTTTTCCAACCACTCCTCATTATTCTGGACAAAATTGAATTTGGTACGGTTTGCCGCAATCCATTTCAACTTTGTAGTGCGATAAGTCCTGGATATCTTCTCTTTAGTCATAGATATGTTGGCTGCAGGCAAACTTCCTTCGACGTAACCAATTTCTTTAGTGACAGCCAGAACAAACTTCTCCTTTGCCTTCGAAATAGTAAATATTTCAAACAGCTTTTCATCTTTGTGCTTCTTCTTCGGTTTAGTTGCAGTGGCGGAGTGATGTCAAATTAAATTCGAAACTAACTTCACTTACTTCAAACTCCATTATTTATAAGTAGGATTTGCATATGCATTCAAATAGCAGGTACTAAGCTTCTAGTACTAGCAGGTACCTAAACAGTTGTTAGGTTTCCCGGGATGTGGGTTTTTTGAACAGCCCAGACACATAAGTGAGCTTTAGACATTGCACATAGATACTTATAAGTCTGCTTTTTGTTTTTCAATAACTAATTATTTCATTGGCGCGGTTCAACTCAAAGACTAATGGCGACTGACTGAGTTGTGCTCAAATTAAAAAAAAATTTTATGCCAGACACAGTGCTAGTATTTTATTAAAAACAAAGACATTACATCAAAGGATACATGATAGCTGATTGCCGGAAATGAAAGCCAACGTGTTTTTCGTACGTGTAAACTGCGCATCCAGCAAAAGTACTCTTTACTTCGAGCTTACAGCAATATACGCAAAAAAAAAAGTCGACTTAATATGGAGTTTCAAGCTTGTATCACATCTTAAATGAAGCCAAAATTCAAATTTGCATGCCCTGGCAACGATTATAATCGCGTGTAGGTGATTCACTATCAAAATCTTGACGAACTTGTTCGAACGCACGCACCCGAAAGCACAAAATTGCGCGAGGTGGCCACAGAAAAATCGCTGTAAAATCCAGTCGGGCAAAATCGGGCACCCGGTCTCTTCAGGTCAGTACTCACAGAAGAGTAGTGAACAATTTTCCCAAAGACGGAACCGTGGCAAGTATGGCCTTTTTTTTTAAAGTCTATCGAAAGTTCAAAAAGAGTGATAAAAACAGTGCTTCAAGTGAGTGCCTATGAAAAGACAACAACAACAACCAACTTTTTTTTCTATATTTAATTATTTACTACAAATGCCTTCTTTTACGATGCTCGTGCAAAAAGTTTCAATCAATTTGCTCTTTTCCGTATTTTAAAACTTCAGCTTTGCCGAAAAAGTGCAAATCGCTGATATTATTTCACACTCTAAAAATTGTTCAACTTTGACGGGCTCTACAAGCAAAACTATTTGTCCAATTTAGTTAAGGTTTTCGGGTTTCTTAGGTCCAAGCATTTATCTATCGGACAAGTATAACAGTTTCCCCCAAATCGAACATGCCAAAATCGACTTTTGCAACCTACGTCGGCAGAATCAGCCACTGTGCGCCGCGTCGCACCGCGCTTTAGCATTAGTTGAGTGGCGGCAGTTGTTGACACCTCTCCGCCGAAAGGCTAAACGGCTGCGCTGCCACCGAGAACACATACACTGGACGTCGCCTCGGAAAAGAGGATGAAACGAAAATGCATCCAACTGGGCAGTGAGAAAATATTGAATTTCAGAAAGCCGCTCAAAGAACGAAATTCCAATTAAGCGAGCACAGCGGGACAATGCTGATGAAGTGAAAATATGAATTTTTCACAAGATTCGACAGCAGCCTTACAAACGTACATACATAAAAATAAATAGAATTGTTTGCTCAGAGCGTGACCGAAAGGAACATTGCACAGTGCCTGCGGTTAATTAGCAGTTCCGCTTCCTTCTTGTGGCCAGCAAGAGCCGCTGCCATTTTTTTCTAAGTAATTTGGCATAGCAAATGTAATGGGCGCAACTGTGCGAATACGAAATCAATAAAGTGCGGTCGACTGTATCAATTGCGCGACGCTGGCACTTCATTAACATGCGGCGACAAATGGGGGACTACCGAAATTGTCTTAGGCTATGATTGTTTTTTCCTTAGGGGAACCTCTTTAAGTGCTGCCAGATGGAACGATAAAGTCGGCTAAGTCTGGGAATACTCAGCGTTCGATTGTTTGGCTGAATGTCTGGCATTTGAAATAACTAAGTGTGTGGTGTGGTGAAAAGAAATCCATTATATTTCAACAAATGACTTTAGTAATCTGTGTCGCTCCACACACATCCATGGTTACCCATCAGAAGCTCGTGAAGCTCACTTTGAAGGCTTTCATGCATTCGGTATTTACCATCTGATTGTCACCTGTTCCTGTTTATGGCTAATGAATTTGCTTTTGAAAATCGACTTTTTTCATTTTTTTGGCGCACTTTATCCTTCCATATCCGGCCTTCCATACCTTTCATAGAAATAGTTTAAACACTTTTCATTTATCCCATAACATTTTGAAGATCCCATTTTATGGCATCTACTATGGCAACACCACTTTGGTACTTCTTTGCATGTATTAATTTTGCTTTCAACTGTGAAAACAGAAAACAAGTTTCACAGCACTGGGCGACGACTTTTCTTATAACTCAAAATATTAGCTTTTCAATTTTGTATTCTAATTTCCCTTTGAACTCGAATTATAGTAGCAAACTGTCTTGCTGGCCTGAATTTTTTATTATACGTGAGCTGTTGATGCATTTTTCAATATTGTTGAATGCAAACAGCATCATTTGATATGTAAATTGCTTTTCAAATTGCTGTGAACGATAAAAAGTCTTTACTTTATTTATTAAAAAAAAAACACAGAGCGTGTAAGCTTCAGGTGAAGGTGACTAGACTTGGCGCGAAAAACATTGGTTCTGCATTTCAGCCAACTTTTCGTCAGTGTTTGGTAAATATTTAAGCAATGTTTGTAGGATAAATCAAATTGCTAGCAACTCTGCAGGCAACACAATGCGTTCTATTGACTTGAAATGCTCACAAAGCGGCAGATTCAATGTGTTCTGGCTCTGGTTCAATAATCGAGTTTTCCATTTCTTGTAGAAAGATAAGTGCGACAAGTCGCTGAATTCCTGCCTAGAATAAAATAAAATAAAATAAAATAAAATAAAATAAAATAAAATAAAATAAAATAAAATAAAATAAAATAAAATAAAATACAATACAATAAAATAAAATAAAACAAAATAAAATAAAATAAAATAAAATAAAAAAAATAAAATTAAATAAAATAAAAAAATTAAAATAAAATAAAATAAACTAAAATAAAATGAATTCAATTGAATTGAATTGAAATAAAATGAAATGAAATGAAATAAAATAAAAAAAAATAAATTACATTTAAAATAAACTAAAATAAAATAACATAAAATAAAATTAAAAAAAATAAAACAAAACAAAATAAAATAAAATAAAATAAAATAAAATAAAATAAAATAAAATAAAATAAAATAAAATAAAATAAAATAAAATAAAATAAAATGAAATAAAATAAAATTAAATTAAAAAAATTAAATCAAATTAAATAAACTAAAATAAAATAAAATAAAATAAAATTTATTTTATTATTTTATTTTTTTTATTATTTTATTTTATTTTTTTTATTATTTTTATTATTTTTACTATTTTTTTTATTATTTTATTTTTATTTTATTTTATTTTTTGTATTCTATTTTATTTTAATAATAAAATAATAATAAAATAGAATACAAATAATACAATAAAATAGAATAAAATAAAATAAAATAAAATACAAAAAATAAAATAAAATAAAAACACCAAAAAAAATTAAAAAAAATAAAATAAAATAAAATAAAATAAAATAAAATAAAATAAAAAAAATTAAAATAAAATAAAATAAAATAAAATAAAATAAAATAAAATAAAATAAAATAAAACAAAATAAAATAAAATAAAAAATAAACTAAAATAAACTAAACTAAAATAAAATAAAATAAAATAAAAAATAATGACAGTCTTTTTTAGCTGGGAATCTGGAACAGCATTCGCTAAGCTCTCGAAATTGCTAAAATCGAAGCTAAACGTGAGAGTTCCTCTCATTGATGTGCAACAATTGTCACATGGCAGTGTCAGTTATTGATTTGTTTCATAAATGATTAAATGTGAGTGCAATCATTTGTCGTCTGCGCTTTAATAAATCCAACTACCATTCGTTATGACCGTGAAAACACAGACACACTTCTCGTTCAAGCGCTGCTTTGCGCAAATTTCGACCAGTAAATGAGTTTGAAAATAAATAAATTACACAAATTTCCCAATTCGTCGTCCACTTGCCGGCGACTCGCAACTGGCAGCGGCCAAAAGATGAAGTCGGAGGTGTGTGGACTGAGTAAATAATGACTGTCATTACGGCCCACTGGTTCGCCGCGTGGCAATGAGAGTAATGTGAAAACTTTTTCAGTTGCAGTTTAAGGAATTTCAATTCCATTAATGGCATTCAATTTAATGCTAAAAAATCGCTAATATATTATAAACTAAATTGCATTGAAGAAACAATTTTATATGTGTAGATCCCGTTATATAACGCACGAGTATCTAATATATATACAACACATACTCGTACAATTTGTATGCGAACTTGTGCGGAAACTGCTTAATGATTTTATCGAATGATTAAATGTGAAAATACATATATTAATCAGTCATTATGGGCAGAATGGCATATTTCATGCTGAAAAATAATAAATAATAAAATAACTGACACATACTCGAAACTAATAAAATTCAGCTTACAGCTGTGGTCGAAATAAAAGCATCATGAAGTGGGAATCGATCACTTTTTCTAATCTTAGTGCTGGTTTCGTATGATTTTAGCGCGTTTTAAAATTATTGTAGGGATTAGTAATCAGGAGTGCACACAGAATTCCATATGGAGGAGTCCTATTTAGAACTTTAGAGCCATATATCATTTGAAACCATATTAGTCATTCAAAATTTTTGTAACAAACAAATATTTGGGGGGTTTGAACCCCCGGAAACCCCCCACTGTTAGTTATATTATGCTTATCTCGTTATAAAAAAATTAATAGATTATTTAGTGGACAACCACAACATCATAGCTACTTAAAAATCCTGAAAACATAACTTTCAAGAACTTTTGATAACAAATTCACATTTTCAGCCACCTGGTTTGCGTTTTCGTCTGTATGGAAGAAAAGCTGTGAAAAATTATATATTTCTTATTTGTTGGTGTTCATCTTTGCCATCACAAAACCGTCTGAAAAGTTTCTTTAGTACAAAATCTTATCTTTCAAACGCTGTTCATGGTGTCCCGATTGCACTTAAACAACGCGAGATAGAGATTACTAAAACCATCTGTTGGAAAAATAATGGATTTACTTTTGAAATAATACAAATTATACAATCTTGGTGCATCTGCAAAATTTGAGCTATTTTTATTGAATAAATTAAAGTGTCTGTGAAGGTAAACAACTTGGAAGAAAGACACTATGGCCAAGAAATTAAACTATTCTTATAAATACTACAAAATGGGAGAGATGTACTCGTATTTTCTTGAAGATCTCTGAAGAACTCTCAATGACCTAATTTGGCTTCTAAATGCATTTTGTAGACCTCAAATATTTTACACATTTGAGGCACTCAGGTCTTACTTTTTTGCAGATAGTTTATTTTGTTTCAATAAAATTATTATAAACACTTTTTTAGTTGGATCAAACAATAAATATTAGCATTGAAAAGAAAAGCTGAATCGTACTCAGTGATTCGTAAACCCTCTTCTCATTCTCCGCCCAGTTGAGGGATGAACCACGTTGGTTGAAGTTGTACGCTTTTCCACTTCCCTCAAAATTTCTCTGTTCAACTACGCATAAGTAATATATGGTTAAAATATTTCTCTATGGATATACTTTTGAATAGTTATGATTTCATTTGTTGCCCACACAATTGAAACTTTTCCCTCCCTCACAGTTATTTTCAACAACTTAAATTTTCCCCATTTGGAACCGCACAGCGTGTTGCGACATGGCCACAAAGAAAATGCGCAAACCACCGAAAGGCAGAGACGAAATGAGCTTTCGCCATGTAGTTGGGTTTTTCCGCATTCGTTGGCATTTGGGCCAAAACTGTAATTGAACGACTTGTATTTGCCGAGATTTATGGGTGTGAACGCAGCAGTGAGCTGAAGGGCGCAAGTTTTCGAATCATCGTTGTTGCCGACAAACGAGATATTTGTCTGTGCTCGGCAGGCGTCTGTCTCATGCCTACTGGCTCAGTGTGTCAGGCATGTCAACGAACGACATGGCGGTGATTATGAACGAACGCTTGATCCGACAATAATTACACATTGAAATGTCTGCTCATGTGTCGAACAGACGTGCAATGTGTGGGAATTGCTCGCAGCCGTAGAAGCTGGAGAATGGAAATCCTATGTAAATTAGAGCTTAAGTCTGGGCCAATTGTTTACTTTATTCGTGCACGCAATCAGATGGAAGTTGGGTGCAATCATGGCGGCATTCACAACACGCGCGCACTGAGCCAACAGCGGTGGACCAGAATGTTCTCCTATTTAAATGTGATTATTATTGAAATAAGAGGATTCGAACCAGAAGCTCAGTTGACTCACAACAACATCATCGTTGCTAACTTTGGCTCAGTTGCAAGACAACATTTTTTGGCTCGTATTGATTCTTGCTTGGCTTCTGAGAATGATGTTGAAATCATTATTATGATTGTGGTTTGTTTTTTAGTTTGGCTCATTAAATTATTCACTTGGACATTGCTGCAGGGTTCAATTGAAATATCTAATTAGGAACATTGTAATACTTTAGAAGTCATCACGAGCATCTTAAGAGAAAGAGAGAGCTTTTTTTGCACTTTGCTCATAACCCAAGAGCTCAAGGCAATATTTTCTATAAAATTTTATCTTTCTAGTGTTAATAGTCGCCAAGTTATCGAATTATAAATATTTTTTCAATAGGGAGGGTGGACGTAGCAGTAGTCCAAATTTCGCAAGTTTTCGTATTCTTCTTAATTAGCCCAAAAAATGGGCGGATGCCAAATTTCGTGAAAATTAAACCACGTTTACTAATTTTCGCCCGACTGTGCGACCTCTTCACAGTTCTCTCAACCCTTCCGCTATTTTGCTGCCATATGGCAACATGCTACTTTGTGGACATCTGCATCCTCTATGATTGCAAGAATACATTTTTTGTTGGTCTTTAGAATAGTTTGAAGTTTTAGGAAAAATACGAAATTACTAAACTGAATATTTAAGTTGAGAGAAGAGAAGTATACACGTTTTTTAATGGTATATCTTGAGATAGTGAAGGAAGAAGAAGCAGACAAAATTAGAGAACTTTTTAATTTTACGTTTTCTTTCAATTTAGATACTTTTTTTAATTTTGGCTGAAGTAAATGAAGAAATATTCAAATTTTCGTTATGCGTAAAGAGTTTAATGTTTAAGTAATTATTACAGCCCCAACGATGTGGTTGCTCTCACAGAAAAACACTCTAAAATACAGGGTCCGAGTAAAAAATTTAAAAATTTCTTATGGAACGTTGCTAATATAACATCATAGAAACCTAAGACGAAAAATTTAAAATTTTAACTTTCCCCAGTAAAAACCTATAGCGAAAGGGTTAAGAAATTTGGTGGTTCAATTTCAAACGTTCAAAATGTCCCTCCGCCTACCCTACCTTCCAACCTTGACGTCCTTTTTGAACTTATTACATTAAGTATTCAGTCCAGTAACATTCACACACTTTGTGAGCACCGCCAATGCTTTGAACTCACAACAAACGCTGCGAAACCCTCTTAAAAAACTAATGCGGCCTGCTGTGCATTGTCAGAGAAACGTCCGAATTTATTTGCCACTTTCAACACGCCCCATAACGCAATTATGCCAAGAAAACAGGCAAATATTTGAGGTTATTAAATAACAAAGCGCACAGCGTGAAAGTCGCAACGCGCACCGCGCATCGCCAACATACCGAACGCCCTGCAACCAGACAAGAAATCGTAAGTTGTCCACTCCAGTGCACAGAAATTCAATATTTGCGCTAAGGCTTTGCGAGGCGCCGTTCCGGAGCACTTCTCACTTCCGCCACACGCAGTTGACAGCCGAATATATCCGAGTATGTTAATGCGGCCAGCTTGAAGCCCCCCAACAATGTGCGAACCATTGAATTGGGATTATCAGCGATAAGCGAAAGCCGGCAAAGCTCTATGGGCAGCATTCAACGAGTGTTTACTACATATTATAATAAATATATGAAAATATTTGCGCTATAGAACAGTCGTCAAGTATGATTAACTGAGCTGATCTGTTGTTGTCGATACTTAACAGCAATGGAGATTAATTGCGCGCGGCATAAAGACTACAATTATCGTTGTGTGCTTCGTTGGACATGAAAGTGAATGCCGACATGACTGTGTGTGATGTTGGACTTAATTTGTTTTCTTATTTCCCCTTTGAGTGATGCCCAACCACAAAAAAAAATAAGAAAGCCGTGGGAAACTCGAATGAAAAGCGAATGTAGCGAGAAAACAGTATACAACAAAAACCTGCGCGAGATATTCTGTTCCCGGAAACACTTCAAACGGACAGTATTAAAAATATTGCGATTTTTTTTTTTCAATGTGGGAAGCGATTCGAAAAGCTTTTCAAAGTAATTTTAAATACGTGGAAAGAGTCGCTTTCAAGCAATTCACATTCTTGGCAAACTCTAAGTGTGTGAATTCAGAAAAAAATTAATGTTAAATCTATAAATGAGTGAAAATAGTTTGACTTTAAGTTCAACGCTGCTCAGTAATAACGCTGAGCTACTTCCCAAGCATTGCTGATTCATTCTGGTCCAGGTTTTTGTTTTTTATTATACTGCCACTTAATGTTTCCTGTTAATTTGTTTAAATCTACCCGAAATACTCAGAATTATAAATAGATCCTGCGGTGCATGAGTGTCAAATATCTCAAACCTGAGTAGAACCAAAAAAGTGGTCCGCTGTGACGTCATCCTTCCAACATTTTCCTACCTTTCCTTGTAATTTTGGCAGAAATAGAACATGTCCGTAAATAGGCGGTCTCCTGCATAAAGATAGAAGAAACTGAGAGCATTAGTCTGAGATGCATTTCTTTGCTTACTTAGCTGCCCATAACGTTACCAGGTTACGACCTGCCGCAAAACTTTTCACCACCCGCCTCTGCTTTGCGCGCACTTTCTCCAGTTGGTCACACCAAGAGGTGATTGATCGTCCCTAACTTGGTTCTTCCGCCAAAAACACAGACCCCCTCCACGCCGTTGTCGAACTTCATTATCCATTCGAGAGAGCACGTGATATTCTATATGAACGATGCAAACAACAGAATTTATATTATTTCATTTTTCTTTCGTCCGCTTCAGTTTAAAATTTCATAGATAAAATTCCGTCATTTATTTGAGATTTTTTTTGCATTCCACTGAAATCAATTCATGCCATCAACAGGCAGAGACTTTGTAAGCCCCACATAACACTGTTAAACTATGTTTACATTCTGGCTTCATATACTTTCGTACACGCATAACAGCAACCAAAGCCAAACGACGTCTAGTTCATTCATAAAATCAAATCTAACAGAAGTTATTGAAAATATTTGATTCAATATAAAATGTGCAATCAGCAAGGCGCCAAACTTAACATGGCTTCCCCTCACTGTAGAGTCTACATTCGCTTACTGTCGTCGACAGCAGTTGGGCTGCTGTTGCGTCAAGTCCTTTTCGCCCACATCGAGTGCGCTGTGCAAAAGCTTCTCCACTGTTTGGATGAATGAAAAAGCTTTTTGCTTGAGGCAGCAACAGCCACAGCTCAAGACTACTGTTCACGCCACAAAATGTTACCATGGCCAAAATGTCACAGTCTCATTTGAAGTGTTGCGTTAAACGTTATGGCCGCGAAACGGTGCGGCTGGCGAAAATTCATTTTAAATGTTTGCCGTTAAAATTTTATAAATTTAGTTTCACATTAAGTGAGCATTGCACGCACCGAGTGAGAGTAAAGTGTATGTAAATTGCAAGCAAAAAGATACGAAACATTGTTCAGTTGATTTGGGTGTTGCGTATACGCAGCGTTGGCCACATTTGAATTTCGTCATTTGAACGCTAAATTCTCATATCTACGATAACTGTGACAAAAATAAAGTGCTAATTTCCTAATATTTATTAGTATAACTAAATAACGATATCAGTTTCTTACTAAAAAACAAAAGGGTTTCAAGTGCACCATTTACGTACAAATGTGTAAGTTAAATGTTACTAAATAAATATTAGTACGACAGGAAATTATATGAAAATCTACCCCACCTAAGTTTGCAGAAAACTGAAAAAAGTTCCAACTAAATGCAAATAGCTTCAAATTCAACAGTTACAGTTAAGAATTTCTGAGAAATTCATTTGTGGTTTCAATTAAAAATTGGATTTCAAAAACATAAAATTCAAATTAAAAGAACTGCTAACAAATCATTAAACTATGATAATTACATATGCAAGTATGAATTGAAAATATGCAAATATAAAATACAAATGATAAAGAATGCAATTACTAAAAACCTGAAATGTTGGAAAATAATGTATAAAAAATTAAAATATAAAAAATTGTTATGATATAATTTTTTTTTATTAAAATGTGAAATAAACAAAAAAAAAATACAGAAGAAATTACCTTGTTACCAAAAATAGAAACTCAATCAATAAAAAAAATATAATTTAAAAAACCTTAAAAATTAATAAACTAAAAAAAACAGGCAACACTTAACAAGCTTAACTTAATTAAAATAATAATGTACTATTGAAAACATTAAGAAATATAAAAAACAATAACAAAGAATTTGATATTATTCAATTATATTTCAATATAAATATTTCTTCAATATTTCAATTATAAAAAATATAAAATTTTTATATAAAAGACAAAATTTATGATTTCGAAAAATCATATAAGATAATAACAAAAATGATATCAAATTTCAGGTCTTAATAAAAAATAAATAAATAAGTAAACAACAAACTTAAATTTTATATATTAAAAATATGAATTTGTTAATATAAAAAACAATAAAATACTATAAAATTTCAAGTATAAAAATATAAAATTTTACACGAAAGTTAAAATTGAGAAGCAAGAAAAATAAAATAATTTATACAATTTTTTACAATACAATTTTTAATACTAAAAATAATACAAAATGACAAATGTAAAAAAATCATTTATTTTACTTTTTTAATGTACAACAATTTGATCAAATTTTAATTATTTAGTGAAAAAAGTTATTACATGTGACAAAATATAAAATGTGTATATAAAAAATTATTTTACAAAACATTTATGTAGAAACAAATAAAAAGATAAATGTATTAAATAATAAATAAAAAATTAAAAATGTTCTTACAAAACATTTAATTAGAAAATTTCAAATGATAAATGTTTTAAGAATACCCCAAAACTTCACTGAAATAAACACCTAAACTACTTCAAAACAAAAACAACAACAAAAAACCAAAACAATAATCCCAACAAAATTGAAGGAGTCCCCGGAGTGTTCCCACCGCATCAACGCGAAAGCACAATGTAACGCATAGCTTTTAAGTGTCCATTGAGTTGCTAGAAATTCGAGTGCACTTGCGTCGCAAATAATTGCTAAAATTGTCAATCATCCCTGTCGACTTAACGCAGCATGTCCGTTTCCGCCGAAGAATACCGCGAGCTGTTGTCCTTCTTTACCGCAAACACCTCGACACCGCACATTCTGTCGCTGGCTTTGGCCCAGCCGAGCAACAGCAACCAAACCGACTCGGCTCTAATAACACTAACCAATGCCTACGGCGACGATGCCAATGCGTCCGCCGTGGCGACGGACAACGAAAATCGCACCGCGACGACAGCAGTGGGGCCGCGCATCAGCTCGGACATGCCCATCTGGCTGATACCCTGCTACAGTGTCATCTTCTTCTTTGCTATCGTCGGCAATCTGCTGGTGATTTCGACGCTGGTGCAGAACCGCCGCATGCGAACCATCACCAATGTGTTTCTGCTCAACCTGGCCATCTCCGACATGCTGCTGGGCGTGCTTTGCATGCCGGTGACACTTGTCGGCACACTGTTGCGGCACTTCATCTTCGGCGAGTTCCTCTGCAAGCTGATACAGTTCTCGCAGGGTGAGTGACTGCTCGCTGGTTATGTACTCGAAACGTTAAGTTGTTGTGTGCTCGAAAAAGTTTAATGTGGGCAATTGAACAGCTAACACGTTTCACTTTGTGGTGCAGTACACAAAATACAAAATTTTCATTTAAGAAAATACCCAACACTTGAAAGTCTCTGCAGATGAAATGAATGGGACACAGGTGTTGCTGAAGTACTGCGCAACAGACGTTGTGGGAGAGAAATATTTTCATTACATATTTTGGAGTTTTAAGAGGAGTTTATTTGGACCTTGTTTTAGGGAAATATGTACAAATTTAAAATAAAACCCAAATGGTCTCATGTTTACATTCTCACTCTTGGTTGAGGTCCAAAACAGCGACACGAATACTGCTGCACAGTGTTGTTGTACAGCATACAAAAAGTTTCTCTTGGCTCTTTGTATGCTGTACAACAACGTGGGATCAAATTATTCTTCACAGCGAAGCAATGGAATTTGATAGTTGACAGAAGGATAGAAGGATAGAAAAGACAAGGACATCTTAGGACCTTCGCATGAACATAACCTGCTAGTAACTAGTGATGGGACGAATAATCATTTGATACACAATAATCGATTTTTTTCTTTCAATTCACGATTTAATTGTGTCGAAAAATGGGTTCGATTAATCGAAAAGTTAATCGATTAGATGCTAAAATAATCGAAAGAAAACGTATCACTAAATTTTTTTCGCGCAAAATAAAAGCTTGAGACCGACACTTTGAAGCGATGCTGAAATTTATTTATGGGCTCACCACAAGTCGCTGGCTGACAAACGTCGCAAAAAAGACAACGACCTACCCCAAATTCAGGACGAGCCTAGCTCTTTTTTTAAATGCTCCCGTTTTGAAACGGAAGCAAAACATCATCCATGCCTGGGAAGAAATGCGAACGGTGTACCCTAAGATTTATATAATAACTCGTCGGTACTGTTATCTTTTAGGAACTTCGGTACCAGCAGAGCGTCTCTTTTCACAGGCAGGTGCAACTGCCACTGAAAAGAGGAACAGGTTCACGATCTCGCGCCTGCCAAAACTATTATTTCTAAACTCTGCAATAAACAAATAAAACATATATTGTTTCCTTTGATATGTACTTACTTTCATTTATTAATTCATTGTTATTGTTTTTATAAGGCAATTGGTAAAAATTTTCAAATTATATTAATATACTTTAAAATTACACGGTTACGTTACGATATTCAAAAAATCATTCGATTACTCGATTATTTTACATTTATTTCGATTAATTGCAATTAATAATCACTCTGTTTCAATTAATCATATGATTCAATAATCGATTAATGAATTGTTTTTCCCATCACTACTAGTAACTAACTGTTTAGACCAGATTAAAGCTTGAAAAGACATCAAACAGTCTAAACAGCGCTGTGAGGGTCTTCCAAATAGCACGAAGTAGCTTCGAAGATGCAAAAGACAATTGCAGTCTCAACGATCTTAGCACGTTCCCGTAGGTTCGCATCCAGCGGCGCACACAGGTGGGATTTTGGGGGTCCAAATCCCCCAAACACAAAAATTGCTGGTACAAATATGGTTTCGAAAGGTACTCGACTCAAAAATTGTACATAACCATTCCCCCTAAAATGAAATCCTGTGTGCGCCACTGTTTACATCAATGCGGAATTTAAACTTTTATATGCTGCTACACATTTAAAACTACAGTACTTTTCGTTTATAACGAACCCGTTTAAAACGATTTTCCGCCTTAAACGAACCAATTTCAAAAGTACGCGCTTTATGTTTTCGCTTATTACGGACCCATTTTAAAGCGAACGTTCGGTTAAAACGAACCATTTTGCCCAGTCCCTTGAAGTTCGCTTTAAGCGAAAAGTACTGTACTTTCATTAGCTGCACCTCGATGCAACTTGCTGTATGTGCGCTAAAGTTTTCGGCACATGTCCAAACGTCTCTAAACTTGAAAAAAAAAACTAACTACACACATTGAATATTTTGATGATGACATAAACTTCTGGGAACTTAGTCGACTGTGCGGCGAGTCGTTAGTAGTGTGACCAGTGTTGATGGAGCGCAATGTTTGATGCGAACGTGTGTCGCATTTTAAATACACAAAAGCGCCATCAACACGTACGACCGGAATTACTTTCAATAATATAAACGATTTCCCTTTGCATTGTTGTTATTTGCAAATGATATGAAGTCGTTTCGAAGAGAAAGAAGAATATAAATTTAAAGTGTTCATGGTGTCTATGGAGAAATGTTGCGGAGAATGTCAATGCTTGAAATATGTCAGAATTTTCTTATAAATATAAGTGAAATTTATGAGTTTGGCGCTTAAAACAGAATTCATACCGAATAGTGTCACTACGCGAGAGAGAAACCGGCAGCAGGACAACCCGGACCGACGCAAGAGGAGGACTGCACCGGAAAAGAGAAAAGAGAGATCTGCTGAGAAGGGACAGACAAATTAGAGGCAGATAGCAATAAGAATTATATTAATGAACTACATTTCCTTTCGTTGGCAACGCCTACACTTGGTGTACAAGAAGGACACGAATTTTCATTTTCATTTTTCATTTTTTTTAAATTGTATCCAAAGCCGTCGTCGATGTATAGCAACAACTCTGACAGCAGTTTCTCTGCTGACACTTAACTACATTAACAAAATACGTTGGCGCAAATTTGTCACAGTCCACCTTTTTGACACCATTTAATGTATTTGAAACCCAGGGTTGCAGTGTAAAGGCTCCTATGTGAACCTCTTTATTTACTTAGCCTCATTGAAGTCATTCCAAAGAGTTTTTTGTTTAATGTTCAGCTTATGGGCAATCGGAATAGTGCTTACATGATGGTCGCACGCGAAGATTTCCATGATTTCCAACTACCTGGTTTGCGTTTTCGCTTTTATTGAAGAAAAACTATAAAATATGGCGTACAACTTTTCTACTGGTATCCATTTTTTACGTTAACCCTTTCGGTTATTCTATACCATATGGCATAGTTTCTTTTCGGTGCCTGTTTTAGGTAAAAAAACTTGTGGATACTTTATTTTTGTTGTTCCTTAGAATAGTTTGAAGTTTTAGGAAAAATACGAAATTAATAAACTGAATAATTAAGTTGAGAGAAGAGAAGTATACACGTTTTTTTAATGGTATATCTTGAGATAGTGAAGGAAGAAGAAGCAGACAAAATTAGATAACTTTTTTAATTTGACGTTTTCTTTCAATTAAGATACTTTTTTTTTTTAATTTTGGCTGAAGTACTATAAATGAAGAAATATTCAAATTTTCGTTATGCATAAAAAGTTTTATGTTTAAGTAATTATTACAGCCACAACGATGTGGTTGCTCTTATAGAAAAACACTCTAAAATACAGGGTCCGAATATAAAAATTAAAAAATGTCTTATGGAATGTTGCTAATATAACCACATAGAAGCCTAAGACGTAAAATTTAAAATTTTAACTTTCCCCAGTAAAAAGCTGTACCGAAAGGGTTAAATCAAAATTCACAACAATCACAAAACTGTCTGACACATTTTTTTAGTATGAAATCGTATCCTTCCAAAGCCATCTGGTGCACTTATTTAACGCGAAATACAGATTGCTAAAACCAATCTATTGGAAAAATAATGTATTTCTTTAACTGAAACTTCTATTTTTGTCGTCTATAGAATCTTTGTCTTTCAAAGTTTTTCTGCAACATCAAATTGCTGTTTAGCTCAAATACCGTCAATGCAACCAATGTTTTCACATTACTCTCTATGACTCATAGCTGCCAACGCACCAAACTTTCTGGAATACATTTCTGCCTTCCGTTCTTGCAATTCTTCTAGTTTGCACTGGGAAAGTTTTCTTTCTTTTATTTTCTAAACAATTTTCTTTTGTTCTCTCTTTGAAAAAGTTTCTTATGAAAAATATTTGTATGGGAAACCTCAAATTCCATTCGTGTACAAATTCACACGTACAATGCGGTTCGCCTGTTCGTCACGTGTGTATGTATGTATGTGTCTATTCATGAAATTTTAAAACCAAAACAAGCCTCCTTCCACTGCGTTATCCTTATTTACGCGCACGTATAACCAAGAAGAAGTAAACATTTGCATTTTGTAGCAGCAAATGCCTGAATTCGTTAAAGTTTGTATTTTTGTGAATAATACAGATATCAGTTTTATGTGGGCACTATCGCTTCTATTAGCTGTTTATAACAGTCCAACCATACACATTTGCTATCCTAAAAAAACTTGAGTGTGACAAAATTTCAGTCACATCCCGCTAAAGTTCATTGGGGTATGCCATACCCCACCACATTAATAACGTAACTTTTTGTGTAAATGATTTTGTATTCAAATTGATATTTCCGATCGTCTAGTAGTCATCAATTTAATCAAAAATTCACAGTACGGGAAAATAAGAGGCAAATACCAACTGCCCAACTGCTACGTGCAAGAAAAGCTCCCAGTTCAGTATTCGCATTTCGTCGCCGTAGATAACGAATGTCGTATGTTCCATTGAATTGATAGCACATACGACAATCGTTTTCATCGTATCATATATTCCAAAAAATATCATTATTTTTCTACATCATCATGATTCTGTAAATTCTTGAGATAAGGCGAAGCTGTACCAAAACGTCGTCAGTACAGCACTCGATGTTCGGTTTGTCCGAGAGCAAAAACCTTATACGACTTGCGAAAAATCCGCTAATTTTGAGACCCTGTAATTCGCTACTCTTTCATGGTAACTACCAAAAATGTAATGTGACATGACTATATTTATTTGTTTCGCTTTTAAAACCGACTATTTTGTTTTGGAAATTATATAAAGAAATTTTTTTAAACCCCATTATGTATATGGAGTCAACTTATAAATATCAGTAGTTTTCGTTTATTTTTGTTAAATTTGGTATTTCCTTTTACAACTTGCTTGCACATGAAGTGTTTTTGTATTTTCTTACGTAAAAGTAAATGAAGAATAATATATAAATGCTATCTTTTACATTTGTGTTGTTTCGTGAGGTTACTGCTATGTAAAGTTGTGGGGTATGTCCCCACCACACCAATAACGTAATTTTTTTCCACCACACACAGGTTAATTTAATTAATTAATTAATTACACACAGGTTAAATGTCGAAAATTCAGTTAAAAATCACGATTCAACCAAATTCGGTGCGCATAAGTAATTAGACCATAATTGACGTTGTTAAAATTTTAATAAGTCAACGCTTCAAATGTCAAAACAGTTGACAGTGAAAAAAACAACCCAAACAACTATTTCACCTTAACTTTTCCAAGATTTTTGACAATTTGCTTCTCATATTTCTCTGTGTATAGTTGAGGCCAAGGAATATGGATGCTTTGAAGATTTTATGGGTACCTAAAAAATTGTATATTATACTTCTATACTTTATTATATGAAAACAAATGTGATGTTCCTTTTTTGAGCCACAATCAGGCAAAACCCACTGAACCCATTTAGATGAAATAAGTACCAAACGATTACTTATACAGGGGAATAGTATATGGGATTTAAAAGATTGACCACGCCCACCTTCTTACGCACACTACGCTGACAATACTCAACTATTTTTGTATAGTGATATGGATATCAAACGATTCAGCGTGTCCTTTTTGTAAACATAGACTATATTAATTCGGCCACGCCCACTTTTCGCGCTCATCAAACTAGCAAAATGATGCTTCAGGACATTTTTGTAAATCAATATTGGTACCAAATAATTCTATGTTTCATTGCGGTTAATATAGACTATATAAGATTGACCACGCCCAGCTGGTACGCCTACTATGATGAAATACATCAGCTATGGTATACTTTTGTAAAACGTTATAGGCATTAAACAATTCAGCGTATCATTGCAGCAAACATAGATTATATAGAATCAGCCACGCCCCTTTTCGCGCCCACTAAACTAACACAACCAAGCTGCAGTACATGCTTGTAAATCAATATTGGTATCGAATGATTCTATGTTTTTTTGAGGTTAACAAAAGCTATATAAGATTGACCACGCCCACCTGTTACGCACACTATGCTGACAATACTCAACTATGGTATATTTTTGTAAGGTGATATGGATACCAAAGCGTGCCACTTTTGTAAACATAGGCTATATAAAATTGGGCACGCCCACTAAATTAACAAAACTAATATACAGTACATGTTTGTCTTGAAATTTCTATAACGTCTTCCTTTTTTTTTTTAGAAATGGACCAAAACTTATATTTAAGCTCGGTATGAAATTACCATTAAGTCGTTTTCTTTTTTGGAAAAATAAACTGGAAATTCACATAACTGAAACTATTATACATATATATCTTAAGATTGATATATATTTAGAATTATTGGTTGTTTAGCTTTATCCATTTAGTCGAGTCTTTCTACCGAAAGAATTTCACGGGTGTTGAGCAATCGAGCAATTTGCAGATGTTTTAAACCTGAGCAAAGTCGCAGGAAACACTTAGTAAATAATTAATTGAAAAAACCTGGCAACAATCTCTAGTTGAGGTTTGAAAGAGATTGAGTTGGTTCTACATATGTTTTTTTCTTAATATGACCAGCACTTAGGCGATGTGAATATACGCCCTTCATAGAAACTAATGGACACTTACATGTCACATTCGTATCACATTCGGACCACATAGTGAGTTGCTTTTTATCCTCAATGATGTTCGTGCCTAGTTTTCCGGCGGTCTGCACAAATTTTCAATCTCACTCGTAATCATTTTGTCACACCACTAATCATTTTGTCACATGTTATGTTTAGTAGACAACTGTACTGTGACTAATGGTCCATGATGATGAGGATGATGATGTAAGCGTGATGTGAAAGCTGCAAGCCTTCCATAGCACTCAGTCCATGCGAACTATTGTGTACCATGCCCGAAGTAAAAGAAAAGGGAGAGAACATATTTGAAAGAGGAGAATTGTAAAACGAGTTATGAGCTCCCACTCCTCCCAACTTCTTAATGATTCAAAATTCGTTCTCTTTCATAAACGGTTTCACAGAATGAGCATCCATCTACCACGAAAAGCAGTTAACTCACACGCAACGCAGTTGTGAGAAGTTGATTTAAGTGGAATAGAAAATTGAAGGAGGAGCTTGTGGCCACTGTAGACAGAGAGTTTGCTTCAAAAGCAATGGAAAGCTCGAGGTTAACCATTTAGTCTGGGTTTGAATTTGTAGAATTTTTGGTTAGAAATGTCAGAGTTGCAATTTGAAACCACAACACTCTGACTTGCGTCAGAACCAACGCAGCCAGTGACGCAGTTCACAAATATTCACTTTGCTACATTGCACTACTATCTTATTCTACCAGCTTTGGTTGAACTCTGTTGCAAACCTCATCCAACTGCTCCAACTACTTAGAGTCTGTAATTGTCCGTTTGTGTGGCCCTCGTTTGCCAATTTGACACTTTCATTTACATTTATTTACCGACTTAACTGTCGTATTTAACGTGGTGGTCCTTTGGGCGGCAGAGTTTTGGCATAAAACACAAACAGTTGACCTGTGCGCGCCCAGTGAGACAATTCGCCATTAACGCCAAACACATAAATCTCTCACTCAGCGCCCACAACATCAACGCCCCTTAACCCCTGCATGCAGCCAACTTTTAATGTGCAGTACGACGCTGTCCACACAGCGCAAAGCAAATCGGTTGCTAGCGTTCTGTGTGATTGCTGCAGTTGTAAAGTGGAAGTCCTGTTTTTCTTTTCATTTCTGTTTATCTAGTTGGCAACATTTACTTATGCAAATTAAAGTCATAAACGAGTGTCCGCTGCTCGGTATTCTCATTACTCGTAAAAACGTAAACAGAGGAGGGTAATTGCCAAATTACCAAATAGTTATGCTGCAGCCTGCAGGGTTGTGCAATTCATACTTCAAGTCCCAGTCAAAGTTTTCAATTGGAAGTGAGTCCACGCTGTTGAGTTTAGTTGCCATAAAACGAAGTGAAGATATTTGCACATAAACAGATAATTAAGGGAATTTTTCGTAGTATTCACTTCTGGGTAAACTGGATTTTTGATTGACTACAGTCTACTTTGAATGACAGTAATCAAATCGATGACATTTAAAACTTTTAAACACCATAAAAACAAAACTGCCATAAAAGTCACGAATGCCAGTCAAGGTTATGGCGAGAATAAAAAAATTTAAGAACGAAATCTCACTGCATTTGTTTCTGTTTCAACTTGTCACATTTCGTTACATTATATCACATTTGTAATTTTTTTTAATGAAAAGTGACAGCAACAAAGGCGCTTTGTTCTTTATTCAATAGTTGTTTTTAGTTTTGTTCTTGTTGCTGATTTCCAACTGAGTAGGCAGCAAATTTTGTGGTTACATGAACACTGAACAATTTCAACTTCAAACATTGCCAAACTTTGTGGCTTTTTTTGAACCAATTTCACATGTCAAAAAGTGTTGTTAAAGTCAAAAGTTGTGATCCTTTGAGCGGTGAAATTGTGTATGCAATGAGTGAGTTTGAAAATTACATATTGAGTTAAGGATAAATTTCTCAAGGTCTTTCAGTTGGAATATTGAAATTGTTCGAAGTACAAAAGAGTGGATCGAATAGAAGAGAACCACAGGTTAGATTTTAGAGTTGTTAGAAATTACAAAAAATTAGCCGTAGAATGGGATAGTACTTTTCATCTTAGTAGATGGGATTGTATAAGTTGGAAGAAAATAAAGGCTGCATACGAAAAAAATGGTCAAGAAGAAACTGCTGATAAGATAAATCATGAATTTTCGAGCAGCACTTAATAAAAATAAGCAAGTTTCTTAATTTTATGGAGATATATGCAAAAGCTCACAGCTTTACTTTCGTACCACCAATGTGAAGATTTTTAGAGACCGCAGTTGATATCTTAATCCATTTAAGCTTTTGTTTTTTTTTCGTTTCTGCCAATTTGTTTTATTTTTAGCAGTTTTTTTGTTTCCATTGTGACGAAACTTTCCAATTAGTCGAAGTCTAGGGCCAAAAAACTTCAAGACATTCTCTTTTTTCCATTGCAAGCCAAAGAGTTTCCATTGTGACAAGCATTGACTTCTGGCCAAAACCAGACAGAATATTTGAGAAGACGTACCAAAAGCAAAAGTTACTTTGGCATTACTTGGTTTATTGTCTCATGTGAATACGAAAACTTTGCCGACTTAAAGCCTTTGTGGTCGATATCGTTGAGCTTATTTTTGGAATAAAATTTCTTAAAGAAAACTTACACAGCAATGCAAAACAAAACCTACGATAACGGTATTTATAAATTTTTACGATCAAAATTTAACGGACTCAACAATGGGTTAAAGTTCGTATACGGGAAGACTATTCAAAATATGAGCCCATGGGCCTTTTGACCTCAGAATTGGTAACAAATTCTCCAATTAAAAATAATTCGACATGTATTTTTTTATTTTCTGAAAATCAAAATTAAACGGAGTCAACAATGGGTTAAAGTTCGTATATGTGAAAACTATGAAAAAAAAATAAAAGCCGATGGGCCTATTGACATCAAAATTAGTGAAAACACTTGAAATAAAAAATAACACAGTGCAACAAATTCAAAACAAATTTCGAGGGACAAGCTCAAACATATCTCATTCGATAGAGGACCTCAGTAGGTGAAAAAGTACCAAGGGATTTTTTCCGGGATGTTCGAGCTTTTTTTAAATGCAGTTTAAAGATGCCGGCTTAGTGCCCCTCACTGAAACCTTTAAACTTTAAACTCACTTAAACTTTTTGACTTAAATGTCAGAAAAAATAATTGTTACGTCAAGTGATAGCTAATAATATGAAGTCAAAGAAACCATATCCTTTTTGGAAAAATTTTATAAAAAAGGACATAAAGGACATGAACTAAATTTGTATCGTTGAATATCTTGGAAACCGTAGGAGCTAAATTTATATAAGTGACTTCTGGTAAAAAAGCATTCAAAGATCTATACTGCATATTAATTTCATTTCAATCACTTTTACTGTTAAGCCACTACAGCGTTTCAAAAATTATACACTGCTACATTCATGTTTTTACGTACAGAATATCTCGTAGTTGCTTACTAAAAACATCGAATGTAGCAAAGCACATTTTTTTTAATCGTTGTAGAGTCTTAACTGTGAAAGTGATTTACATGAAATTTATAGGTGAGCAAAGGGTTAAGAGAATCGTGATATATTGAGCCCATTGACTTCACACTTGGCAAAAGTACTAAAAATCAGAAATAATTCAACTCATGTCTTTCATTGTTCAAAAATCAACATAAGACGAGGAAGTCAATGCAAATAAACATAACTAAACATTAAATATTATCATAAAGCGAGTGAAAATGGTTTCAATATTATAATATATCTGTATTTATTAGGGATTGTAATTCGGAATTCCGGGATCCCGGGCAATATCAGTCCCGAAAAATACCGGGATTGACAAAATCCGATCCCGGAATCGAAACATAGAAATATCTTACTTTTGTCGCCTTAATTTCGAAAAAAGGCAAACCTTCTTATTTAAGGGGCACAACTAGTTTGAAATTTTGGAAATTTCGTTTTTTTTGTTTTTGCATTTTTCGATAATATATACCTTTAAAAATAACATATTAAAATCTTAAGTGAAAATCTTAAATAGTTTCTGAGTTACAGCCTTCTACATAGCAGCTTCTCAGTACAATGAAACCAGTACTTTTATCTTTAAACGCGTTTTTCTCAAAACTACATTTTTCAAATTTGCAGCAGCTGTAACTTGATAACAAATCATCCGATCGACTTGGGTCTTTTTTTAGCTTATTGTGTATTTGTTTTTCCATACAATGACCCTCCAGTTTAATGATAGGATGAAAAGTATAATTATGCCAGGCCAGAAACCATCAGATTTTTCAGCAAAATTTGAATTTTTTTTTCAAAAAACCGCCATTTTGTTGCCTTTTATTTTTTTTTTACAACCGAGGGTCATTGTATAGGAAATATAACCTAGTTAAGTAAAATTTTTGGTTTTTTTGATTTCAGGCACTGCGAAGGCTACAATCACTGCTGCAGTGGGAGAACCTTTTTTTTTTGAAGACTCAGGAGATGGCGGATAACTTGCTGAAAATCAAATATTTTCATTTGAAAAAATTACTTTGTATTCATTATTTATGCATAAATATATCTGCAAAATTTTAAAACATTCGAAGCAATACTTCACAAAATTCAAAAATCACAAAAATCTCCTTTTTTTCAGGCGGTCAAACTAGTTGTGCCCCTTAAGGGGTCATTCTCATGTGAAATTTTTTAAAAATTAATTTTTTTTTTAACATATTTGGAATGTATCATCCTTGAAGAAGGTGCTGTCAAAATTTTATTGGAAAATTTCAAGTATTTCGGCTTCTACAGACATTTATATAACGAGCGGTCAAGGTTTCTAGCAAGGATTCAATCAGTTAGTCAAAACTTTAAACGTGTTTTTCTCGGAACGCCTTTTTTTGAAATGGCGGGGATGATTTAAAAAAAACCATTCATCCGATCTCTCTGCGATTTTGTCACGTCATTCTACATACTGTTAGCCCCTAGTAAATTCACTCTGATATGTTAAAAATTTCATATTTTTTTTCATTGATAAAATCTTCAAAAACAAAAATTTTTTACTGCTCTATCTTCCAATGCCTGCCATTTTGTGAGATTCTTATGAAAAAATTCAAATTTACTACGGGCGAGAGGTACGTTCATACTGCTTAAGAATTTCTTTGAAATTTATGTTTCAGATAATCCTGTGACTCAAAACAATCCCCGCCAGCTGACCATGACGCGGCAGAAGCCGTGTCTTTAATCGAAAAAAAGTGTTTGAAAAAATTAAAAAAAATTTTTTATTTTTTTTTATTTTTGTACCATAACAATGAATAAATTAAAATTAAATATCTTTTTTTGATAATTCCTCGTATTCACAAAGGAAATAATTTCTGAAAAATGTCCATTTTTCCTGTCCGCGCATGAGAATGACCCCTTAATATAAAAAATTAAATGCTCACTGCCTGTGACATTTATTTAAGTTTCAATGCAACAATAACTCCGTTTGTGTATGTATACTTTGTACCAATTTTTACAAACTAGCTCCGTTTGGGTACTTTTGCATTAGAACTTTTCCATTATTGGTAGCTAAAATCAGGAAGGAAAAACGCTTACGCTCCCAAAAATGAATCCATCCAAAAAAGTAAACAACCAGAAATATGTAAAAACTTGCAAGTTTGACTCTTATTTGCACTAATGTGACTTGTCACAGTCACAACACACAGGAAAAAAGAGTGCCAATAAAAGGGTTAAAGGAAGAAACAGCTAATATAAAAGTTTTATTTCAGTTTTAAAGCTCTAAGGAAACTTAAATTATTGATATTACTCACACCAAATTTGACTTATTTTAAAATGGCGAAAACCGTAGACAAAACTTCCAAATACTATATAAAGATTTACATACGATTTCATTTAATGATATTGAATCGGAGAGATGCTTTTTATTTGATTATGTTATCTGTCATGAATATTTTGTTCTCAGTTTTAAAGTAAGAACACAGAATTATATTTAAAAAAATGTATTTGATTGGAAAGGACATCTGATTCAGTTCCTTAAAATAATATATTCAATACCGAAAAAATCCCGCAATCCCGGGATTGCGATTTTTTGTCTTGAAAATGCCGGGATTGTAAAACTGGTCTGGGATTTCAATCCCTAGCAATAAGAGTTTATGTAGTAAAATTATTTTGCCAGTCGCCACACACACTTCTAATGTTTTTTTTTATGAACCGCTTTGGGATGTGTTGTTCTATGCTAATTTGCCATGTTTTGCGTCAGCTGGCGCTTGTTCGTGCCTAGCTGCTACACAGATGCACACACACACACACATACACTTAAACACACCCAGCCACATGTACAAAACTTGTTTGCATTGTCGCCGTCTGCTGCTGCTGCGTCGTTTACACACAAAGGCGACATATTTGGGTACCTGCAGGCGGTGCCAACCTTAAAGCATACTTTTCGGGGCATCACGTTTTATTTAAATCAATGCCTTTTATATTGTTTAAAAATGAACTAAAGCTACAACACATAAAACAAGTAAATGTTTGCATTTGGTTTTTGGAATTCGAAGAGCATGACAGAAAATGTGTGGCCGCTCTGTGGTGCACGTAAAACAATCCATTTGAGTGTTGTGCGTGTCCAGCGTTATTCAAAAATTGCTGAATGGCGCCACATGCCACACGCCACAGCAACACCAGTGCGAGCATGTTTGTGTGGTTGTGTGTGTGTGTGTGTTGTGTGTGTGTGTGTGTGTGTGTGTGTGTGTGTTATTAGGGAGTGATTGCATGTTAAGTAAGCCTGCATGAATTGAATGTATAATTAACTTGATGAATGGTTTGTGCTGGTGATGCGCGCCAAGCATTGAGTTGCATAAATGAAGAGAGATTTATAGAGATTTTTAAAAAAATATATTTAAAAATAAACAATTGTCAAGTGGGGGAAATAATTTATGCATTTACCGAGTGAGCTATAAAATTACGAATGAGTTGAATAAGTTGATTTATATATATAAAAATAGAACATTGATGAATCGTGACGGAGAATGACGGTATGGACTTTAGCTGGCAACGAAAAATATAAACAAGAACGAACAGAAGAGTTAATATTTGAATCGGGAAAAGACAAAAAAGAGTGTATTGTTGAGAACGCTGAAAGACAATTCATCATTGGAACCAAAAGGTAAACACTTACAGACAAACAGAGACCAAGAATTGTAGAAAACTCTTAATACATAAGAAGTCAAAGAAAGCAGTAATTCTTATAAGAGGGAAACGACACTTGATGAGTTGAAAAAAGGAGACACGGAAAAAATGTTTAACTTTTATAGATTAGATTAGATTAGATTAGATTAGATTAGATTAGATTAGATTCGATTCGATTCGATTAGATTAGATTAGATTAGATTCGATTCGATTCGATTCGATTCGATTCGATTCGATTCGATTCGATTAGATTAGATTAGATTAGATTAGATTAGATTAGATTAGATTAGATTAGATTAGATTAGATTAGATTAGATTAGATTAGATTAGATTAGATTAGATTAGATTAGATTAGATTAGATTAGATTAGATTAGATTAGATTAGATTAGATTAGATTAGATTAGATTAGATTAGATTAGATTAGATTAGATTAGATTAGATTAGATTAGATTAGATTAGATTAGATTAGATTAAATTAGATTAGATTAGATTAGATTAGATTAGATTAGATTAGATTAGATTAGATTAGATTAGATTAGATTAGATTAGATTAGATTGTTGTATGAGTTTGGTGCACTGAGACCAATTATTGACCTACTGTGCCTCCTGCTTGCTATGAAAGGACGGCTCCAAGGTCCACTACCCTAATACAAATAAAGATTTCTGATTTCTAGCTGCTACAGGCCCAGGTGTCGCCTCCTGCTGTGGGATACAGCAACGCAGCAGTGGATGATGTGTGCCGCTGTTTCATACGTTCATCCACAGAAGCTGAAAGTGGTTCCAGGCTGTAGTCGCAAAGTGCTGCATTTCAATTAGAAGTGCTCTTGAAAGATCTTTGAATACGGTGAATTCCACATTATTTCCTTCAGTCTCAATTGCCTGTAAAATTGTGGTTATGGTTAGAAAGTCAAAATGACGTAGCAGCCGCAAGTTTCTTTCACAAGTTTGCCTGTCTCGTACCAAATAAGAAATAAACGAATTTACGAGCATTGAAGTCTGCAACATTCATTATTCATTTAATTTCTTGAGCGTACAATGAAATGAAATTTTTCCACATTAAAAATGATAACTTTTTGAATTTACAAAACTTCATGTAACCTCAACTGCACCACAGTCAATGTGGCCAAGTGAAAAAGATGCTTCGAATTGCAATCAAATTTTCTGAAGGTAGACATTGTGTGTAGCCACAAATAAATAAATTTACATAAACTTTCATCAACTAATCTCGGTCTAAGGACAAATAATTCAAAAGTCAGCCAAGTTAAAGTAAACTTTCTGACAACACAAATTCACGAACACTAAAGCGAAAAACCTTTGCAAATCGAATTGTGCGAGAACATAAGTTACGAGTTGCAGATAAAAGTTATTTTGGTGTTTTAATTTTCCCTACACATATTTGTTGTTGTGGCCACTGCAACTTTTCGGTAATGTCGAAACTGCCGACAGTCGCTTGGCGAATGCAGCCAATGAACTTGCGAACACAGCGCACTAACAGCTTTTCCAATTCTCAAACAACACATTAAAATAAGTGCGGAGATGTTTGCGTGTTGAAGCTTTTAAGTCGAGTTTTTAAATGTAGTAGTTGAAAGAGTGATGACAACTGCAGCGCTTCGGACAGGATTTAAAGTGTTGAGTGAGTTGCAGCGAGTTTAAAAATGCATTTAATGTATCATGGCACGTTAGAAAGGGAAATTTTTAATGATTTAAAAAATTATTTATTTTTCAGCTCCTTTATTATAAATCTTTTTTTTACAATATATTGAAGGTTTAAGGAACACACAAAAATTTTTTTGTAGCATATTGTCTCTTATATAGGTGGAGCTGAAGTCGCGTAGAAAAAAAACATATCCTCAATCTTTTCAAAATATTGATAATAAAAGAGCTGAAAAATAAATAATTTTGTATATTAAATCATTAAAAATTCCCCTTTCTAACGTACCATGATACCTTAATGCATTTAGGGTGCATGGTTAGGTTAGGGTTGCTGCCTCTGTATGAGACACACTTAGGCCTATGTGGCCCATTCTGATACCATCCAACCATAACGTCATCTTTTTCTTATGGATAGCGACAGAAGTAGACGAGTGTGTAACCAGCACAAACTGGGAATCGAACTTAGAGCCCCTGATGTGACTGGACTGGGCTATCAATGCATTATGGTGTAGATTCGATAGAACTGTAATCATAGTATTTGGTATAATTAGTTGCATCATGAAATAATCCATCCAAGCAAACTGAACAGACTTGAAAGAAGCATTTCTGAAAAAAATGAAAAGAATCCTGGCCGCAGTTTTGGTTCAAAGCACACTCGATTCAATGGTTTTGGTGTTCACTCAACATGGGATCGTTGCTTGGACACGCTTAGAGACTGAGCCTCTATTTTAGTGACTACTGTCGAAGTAGCCGCTCAACTAATAAGTGAGAAGACGTCCTACACCTTATGGGACAATGCTCCGCCTTAGTTCAAGGCAGACACCGATAAATATCGACATGACTAATTCTAGATTCATACAAGATTCTAAATTCATATTGGAATGGAAGTATTTCCATCATGATTAATAATTTTCGCTGCCCATCCTTAGTGTGGTTCCATTATGGATCATCTTTGGATCACCCATACCTGCAGATTTGTTATAGGATTCTCTTTAGAGTTAGTGACTTCTGCTGCTTATACCTTTTCCTTCCTATATTACAAACAGTGAACTTCATGAATTTGCCTCTTGCATTCTCCCATCAAATCTCACCAAATGAGCAGCCAGAGTGAAACGAAAATCAAACCCTCCTGCACGAAGGCATATAATCAACAGCACAATATGTATGTATATGTGCATGTACGCAGGTACACCACGCTATCAACGCATCCTTGAATCTGCTTATAAAAAAAAAAATAACGTTAAAAGAAACATGCTGCGAGACATCCTAAGTACAGCAACTAGTCAGCTGAGAGAACTTTCTAAAAGTGCTTCACATAAATATTGCTTTTTATTCGTACAAGTATGTATCATAGTTAGTTAGGTAAATGTATACGCATTTGAGCAGCGTAAGGATGCATATGGGAATTTCTACACCGCACAAAACTTGTACCTAAGTGATCCTTTGGTTGTGGTAGGCCGATGCTTGGTAACACAAAATGAAACTAAACTTTGCGCCCAGGCAACCAAAATGTGTTGTGTATAAAAATTAAATTTAATTAAATAAAAACTTATTCGAATATTGCTTGGCATACGTAGAAGTTTTGGCCACAAAAGTTCGTTCGCCCAACAGCCGACAACCAGATGGATGCAAATATTGGCCGAAACTCACTCAATGTGGCATATTTGGCTCGCAATAAGAGAACAAACAGCCATTGATCAAAACTAATAAAGCAAAGTTGCCCAGTAAATTTTCGCAATTACGACCACTTGGAATGTGAGCGAAACACTCATTGGCCAGTGGACAGCAATCGAGATGGGGAATTGAAAATGTCGGTCAACTTCAACGACGGCGTTGTTGTTTCCCATGGTACCTGTTGTTCGGGCAGCGGGGGCCAAGGTGTGGATCGAGGTGCACTTGACGTGGAAAGTACATTTGGATAAAGTTTGAAAATAACTGTGAGGTGAGGAATAGGTAAAGAGTAGAAGACTTTTACTTTCATTGGAATTAGAGACAATTTAGTTGGATTGATGAAGGTAAAGTTTGGGGATAATTATGAGGTGTAGAGTAGGTAAAGAGTGAAAGACTCTTCCATTGAAACTAAAAAGAAACTTAGTTAGATTCTTAAATGAGCCGAGTCAATATAGATCTTTAACAGTTCAGTAAGAACAACAAGAAACTGGATTCTGGATCAGGTTTAATGGTAAACTTGGGTCTCTAAGACCCATTGTGATGTCAGAAAAGAGGTGCTTTTTCCTAGCTATGTGCGTAATTCTTTCGAATATCTGATTGTTACAAACATTTTGGGCGGCAAATATGGTTTCAAATGGCTTTGTGAACGAAACCGCCCAAAATTGAATCACATGTGCGCCACTGATGTCAGCCCTTACTGACAATTGATCCAACATGTCAGCTATCAGTATTACAAATACGATTCTTATAGCATTTCAGGCTTAACCCATTAAGCCCTGAGCGTTGCGTTTGCGCAACGTTTGGGAATTTCGCTATATTAAGTAATTCATAAAGACATAAGACTTGGCAATGGGTAGAATTGGATTAGAATTGATCGTTTTAGATTCAGCCATACTCAAATTTCAAAATTATTTAAATATTCATACGTTTTTTTCGATCCAAAGTCAAAGGTTTTTTTTGGGGAATTTTTGAAATTCAATCAAAAATACTTATTCTTCAAACCTATTAAAATCCCTTAGTGGGCTGCATTTTGCAATGCTAAACTATTTAAAAATAAGTTTTGAAAATTTTTTTTTTTTATTTTTTAACCAAAAAATATGCTTTAAGTTTTGTGTTGCGCGAATGCAACGTTGGGCCTAAACATTGCCAATTTTCATACAACGCAACGCGTGAAAATCTAAAAATCCAAGCAGCTGATATTTGATTGGCACATTTTATTTTCCGCAAATGTTTGATTTTGTTTATTTGTGTAATATTTGCGAAAAACATTACAAAAAAAAAACATGGTATGAATTTTTTGCTTGATTTTTTTTCTTGATTAGGTCAATTAATAAGATTGTGTAAAATTTTATGGAAATCGCACAAGCCTTTCTGGGGTCAGGTTTTAATGGGTTAAAAGTCACAACAACTGGTACAAATTTAACCAGACTTAAAAATTTTGTTGAGCACTTCAAGTTCTGATAACAAAATCAATCAATCAATTTTCACTAATAAACTTAATGTGCCAAAAAGTTTAACCACCACTGTCCCACTGTCCCTACGCATTTTAATGGAAAAACAAATTGGAAAAAATTTACTAAACGAAATTCGATTAAGTTTGCCAAAACACTCGCCACCGCAGCCAATGTTACCACTGATTGAAAGTTGTCAGCCCTTACTGACAATAGATCCAACATGTCAGCTCTCAGTATTACAAATACGATTCCTATAGCTTTTCAGTCTTAAAAGTCACAAAAAATGGTACAAATTTAACCAGACTTAAAATTTTGTTCAGCGCTTCAAGTTCTGATAACAAAATCAATCAATCAATTTTCACTAATATACTTAATGTGCCAAAAAGTTTAACCACTAATGCCCCACTGTCCCTACGCATTTGAATGGAAAAACAAATTGGAAAAAATTTACTAAACGAAATTCGATTAAGTTTGCCGAAACACTCGCCACCGCAGCCAATATAACCACTGATTGAAAGTTGCCACGAACGACGCACAAGTGGTCCGAATGGCTAATGAGCAATTCGTTAGCAGATTGAATATTAAAGTCATCCATAGAAGGTCGTCCAAGTGACATTTGACGTTAACTTATATAACTAAATCAAAGTTGTAATTGAATGCGTGGAATAAAATTCGAGGTGCCTATTTTTAACAGCCTAAAGCAGTTTTGCGCTGCTTTGGACTGACTGACTAACTCATTGAAGCAAAAGTTAAACAAATTTAAACCACAACTTTTCGCTTTAAATTTGCGCAAGTAAAATGGCAATGAAATTGAATTTGCCGCAAATAACTTGAGGCTATCCTCCTGGGAGTCAGGAATGATTGGCAGCTTCGATTGAAATTTTACAAAGCAATTTGCATACACAAGAAGGGCATTTCTTGTTTTGAGTCTAAGACTTTTTTGTAATAGTTTTTTTGGCATTCGAAAGAGCTATTCATGATATTGATACACACATGACTTAAGTTCTTCTCGGTAACTCAATACACATGGACATGTGATGGGTTTTATCGAAGGTTTCAAGTGCCGAAAATTTAGTGGCAAAGGTGTAGTAAGTCACTTTTTTGACTACCCTTTCACTAAATATTTGTATTAGCATATTTTTATATATATATTTATATATTTATTTATATTTATTTTTTATTTTTTTCTATTTATATTTATATATTTAATATATTTTATAATTTAGTTTTTAACTCATCAGCCGCAATCTTTCCCAAACAACATTTTTTGTTCAGATCTGGTTATTATAATTTGCTATTAATTAATTTATTCTTTTTTATCATTTTTAATTTTTTAAATTTTCTTTCTGGTCTGCAAGCAACAAAGACTTAAGTGCAGTTTTATTTCAATGCTTTAGCCATTTGTTTTTTCATTGGTATTCTACATACTGTCTCTGTCATAGATTTTCCTCTATGCATTTTCTTCAATATTAACATATATCATATTCTTGTTGTTGTTATCGATGTTGTGCTCAATGTATTCCCTACTATCGTTGCAGCCGCCTCGGTGGCCGTCTCATCGTGGACGCTGGTGGCCATATCCTGCGAGCGCTACTACGCCATCTGCCATCCGCTGCGCTCGAGAACGTGGCAGACGATAAGTCATGCATACAGAATAATCGGTTTCATATGGTTCGGCAGCATGATGTGCATGACGCCCATTGCGATATTCAGTCAATTAATGCCGACCAGCCGACAAGGTACGTATCGCTGTCAAGAGATACCAGACAAGTGCGCAAAAATTCATGTAATTGATTGATTGCAGCTAGGCGACAAATACATCATCAGCTCAAGATTGGTCGATATTTTTTACTGGCCGCCGAGTATTTGCTTGCGCGGCTCGTTTGCTGCCGCACAACTTAACGCCAGTCGAAGACGTTTAATGAAAATTTATGGGCCCGATTTTCGTTCGTTGAATTGTTTGTTTTTTGAAGGCAAAGAACGGACAACAAAAAGCGTTGCGAGTAAAGACTTAATTATGATTTTCGTCCTTCATGGGATTTTCTGCAGCGTCAATAACAATTTGCGGCGCTTTGCTTTTCGTAGCCAGTTTATCTGCTACTGTTGCGCAGAATTGTGTGGGCGGATGGCGAGCAGGAATGTAAACGTTATATATGACATTTGTTTGTTCTGTTTTCTGCGAACAATCGATTGGCAATATTACTTTCAATGGAACTTGTGCCATCGGTGAACTTGAACTTTTTATTTTCGCTTTACTTTATTTCACTTTTTACTTATTTATTTATTTAAATGTGATTCGCATGAATGCTGTGAAGTAGCGAGTACTTTAAGTACCCAATGCGAGTACTTTGGCAATGGTTATTTTTGCGAATCGGAGGTTTTGCAAAGGTAAGGTTAGGTCAAGTAAGAAGCGAGTCAATATAGTTTGTTGAAAGCCGTTTCTTATGTTCTTTATTAACCCTTTCGACCCTACCATATGTTACCCTGTGTCTCGATATTACTTTTTAGTATTTAAATCATGAAACATTTGCCTAAGAACTGTGTACACGACATTTGAAGTAGCCACGCCTCTTTGTTAGAGTTCTAGAACTAGTTTAGGTTAGGTTAGGTTAGGTTAGGGTGGCAGCTAGAAAAGCTCACTTAGGCCAAAGATACGGCCCGTTGTGATACCACGTGAAGGACGTGGCCGCCCTTCAGGCTTGCGCACCCCCCCGGGTGACAGGCAGGAGCCATCCCGATTCCGTAATGAATCGGGCGATGCGGCCGATGCTGGGTCCTGTGAGGTCGGCCAAACCGCTGAAGAACGGCGAACCCAGCACCCGGAGTCGTCTCCTCGCTAGAACTAGTTTACTTTTGAGCAATTTTAACCTGGATCGAGTTAAATAAATTTTGTATAAATATTTTTATTTACAGAAATATTATATAATATTTATGGAAAAATACAAAATTATCAGTTTTTGATTTTATTTAACCATTATTAAAGAAACAGGGTTCTGGTCAAACGCGTCCATTTCGTGGACTTGAGTTAGAACACAAACTTTCCCTGATATTGCTGCAAATTATTGGAAATTAGTTTGGGTAAAACAGTAAAATTTTAAATTTTAAAAATATTAATTTGTTCTTGCCTACTTAAATTAAACCCATAAATCACTCGTAGCTTTTGCTATAAGATGACAAATAGGTGAAGTTGCTCTCAGGCAACTTTGAGGTCGAAAGGGATAAGTCTGTGTTTAGTTTAAGGGTTTTTTAATATTCTGTATTGAAATTGTTGTTACTAGTTATTACATTCAAGAAGAGATTTGATTAAGCCAATTTTGAACAAAGGTGGATCAATTGGACATAGACCGTCAAACTCAAACTAAATGAAACCGATTATATTTCGAATAGGTTAAAGTAGTTCACGGTTGTTTAGAACCAAACCACACCACACCAAATACCAAAGAGTCACAACTCAAAAATCAAAAATTATCAGCAGATGCAAAAAACTTGATTTTGCTGAAGCAACACAATTATTTATTATAAAACCAACAACAATTTATTTTCAATTAAAGAATATACCTAGTAATGAGAATAACATTTTTAAAGTAGTTGAATATGTGTGCTGGGAGTTGATTTAAGGAAAAAAATCTATCTTGGAAATTTTTGAGTTGTGACTTTTTATTATTTATTGTGCAATATCTCAAAAGCTATCAAAAAAACCCTGTATTTGTTTACTATGTTAATTCCATTTAGTCTGGACGAGATTTTGTCAGTCACTAAATTCTTAAATGCATAGGTCCCCCACAAGGCACAGATATGTACATCTGTATTTATGGATTTTTTTAAGTAATTTTAATTTAGTCGGCCTCAAAAGTGTATCGACTAGTGTGCTGGTTTTTCATGCCAGAGGTCCTTGGTTCCATTCCTAACTTGAGTTGGCTAATCACTCGTCTACTTCCACCATTATCCAGATTAAGTATGTAAATGAGAACTATAAGAAACGCCCAAGTGCGCTCAAATGACCTGTGAAAGAAATATTGCCACCTACCAACCGCCATTCGGGTCCGATGGAA
Organism: Melieria crassipennis; assembly: GCA_963668005.1. NCBI lineage: Eukaryota > Metazoa > Arthropoda > Insecta > Diptera > Ulidiidae > Melieria > Melieria crassipennis. The sequence goes on from OY764962.1 coordinate 12,580,822, forward strand.
CTGTAAGTCTACTCCTCCCTTCCACCATCCGTTTGTTGTGTGTTGTAACACATATTGGACAAACAGTTTAATCGATGGGATTTGCGATATCACAATGGGCCATTTAATAGGCCCCCGATTGTGTGTTTTCAGAGGCAGCCACCATGACCTAACCTAACCTAATCTAATCTAATGTCAATTAATTCATTTTTCCTATATTTGCACAAACGTTTCCTTCCTTCAAATGACCTCATATTGACACGTCCATATTTATGCAAAACCAATTATTCCATTAACTGCAGAGGGACCTTTTCGGCGCTTCGTCCTTGCGACAATCAATGCCCACAATAAAATTAGCTCCAATTTATGCACCGTCGCCCAATTGGCAACAGTCAAGCGGCAATTTCGACAGCCGCCACTCTGCCACTTCCTCTCAAAAACCACTCACCCCCTCCCCCCCACCCACTCGTTTCAAATCCGCCGCAGATCTGGTTGAACGCCTGTCGAGAAAACTCTGACTGACTCAATCGGCTTCAATCGAGCCTTTTGTGCGGCCTATTAGCATTTACACGTAGGCTAAGTGGCTTTAAAAGCAAAGCCAAGAATTGCTGGCATAACTTTCGGGCGCCGAATCCCCTTGAGCGCCGCATTAAATCGACAACAAATGCGCCACATGAATTGGACGACGCCATTGAATTAATATTTAAATATTGTTATTATTATTGTTGTTGTTGTTGCTGTGTGCGGCAGTAGACTTTGTATTTTCCACATCTGCTCTTACAGGATTGCGCAAGTGTCGCGAACACTGGCCGACGGACACCATCGCGTACGAGCGGTCGTATAATATTTTCCTGGACTTGGTGCTGCTGGTGCTGCCGCTGCTGGTGCTCTGCGTCGCCTACATACTCATCACGCGCACCCTGTACGTGGGTATGCGCAACGAGCGCGCCATGATTTTCGGCGGCAGCGCGAGCGGCTGCGGCAAGGCGAACACACAGGTGGAGGCGGTGGCGACGGTCACGACGACGCTGATGCCGCCGTCGGCATTCAATGTGAACATGTCGTTTCGCTGCCACAAGCGCAACGGTGGCGGCACCAATGCTGCTACGATCGACAGTCGCAGCGGCAGCGCCCTGGGTCGAAGCGCCGAGGCGAACAATGGCGACATTCAATCGGATATGGAAACGGCATATCAACAGCAGCAGCCACAGCAACAGTCGGCGCACTGTTACGGTGAGTGGGTGACGCTTCGGCGACGCTTCGGCGAAATCAAGTCGAACGCAAAGCAGCGAGCGGGCATGGAATTTAAATGGGCGGCTTAAACGGCGCCCAGTCAAGTGGAATGTGGCGCGCATTGTCGGCCACGCGGGTCTGTACTATTAAACATTTATGCCCACCGGCCGCGCGAATTGGGGTCACACGAACACGCCTCTCTCTGTTCGCCATAATTGGGCTGCATTTGTGGAATTATTGTTAATTATGTGTTAAATTCCATTCAGGGCGCCCACATCTACACAAATCGCACACAATGCTGATTGCGGGCATTTAAGGCGACACATAACCAAACTCTGGGCGACCGTAAGCGACGCACAGTGTTGCGAGTTCATATAGCGGAGTGACAAAAATAGATAAAATGCGCTTTTTTTAAAAGTGATTGAAAATTTAATCCTGATAAATTGCTCTACAGCTGCTCAGAAGTTGCTCTAACAGGGTTAAAATCTTACACTGACCCCCACTACTTTTTGCTCCTGAATATTTCTTTCGAACATTCCTACCCCCTATCACCAACCTTTAATAAGGCTCCCATACAAAATCATCGTTTTTAGAAAGTTGGCTCCCGCTGCTCTCAGGTTGGTCCCAGACGTATCATATATAAGACTGACCCTCATTTATTTTCCCTTTCGAATGTTTTTTCTATACACACCTAATCGCTATATCCAACTCTTAAGGTGGCTGCCATACAAAACTAGTAATTTTCAATGGAACTGGCTCCACACTTGTAATTGTAGTAAAGTAAGCGAGGAAGCATCGTATCTGCGAAACTACTGAACCGATTTGAATGATTTATCCAACACTCGTCAATATTTTTGAGTGCAAAAAATACAAAAATTTATTAAAGTTCAAAAATTCACCACCAGAGGGCGCCTCCCATACAAGTGAAGTAGTTAGGTTGTCAACTTTTGGGACTGTACGAAAAAAAATCAAAGTGTACTGTCGAAACTCCATTAACCCCTCTATTTCGAATATAATAGTAATCGTAATTGATTTTCCGAAGCTATCTGCAACAAATTTTTCCATCAGCAGCAGAGCATTATTTGACCGATTGCTATGGGTATTCAACCAAACGGTGAAAATATCGCGAATTTGCACTCAAGTCTTCACCGAAAAATGTTAGAAAAATGCTAGAAAAATGCCTAGATTGGTCCAACTCAGTCAACAAAATATACATAAATGTATATAGATGTATGTGTATGTGTAAATGTATGTAGTGTATGTATAAATACGACTACATAGACTTCAGCGATATCCGCAGTGTTTGAAAGTTTGAAAAGCACGTTTCAGCTGACTCACTATTTATTTGGTCCAACTCAGTCAACAAAATATACATAAATGTATATAAATAGATGTATATAAGTGTATGTACAAATACGACTACATAGACTTCAGCGATATCCGCAGTGTTTGAAAATTTTAGTTGCACGTTTCAGCTGACTCACTATTCATTTGTTCATCGTCTTAACCCTCTTCGGAAATTTGTACGATATATCGTAAAATTTTGTCCAAGATTTTTTATTTGACAGCGAATGCATTTTTTAATTCGTATTAAGTAGGCTGTGTGGTACCATTCTGTTTAAAAGTATAAATCTTTATAGCCGTGGCTACACAGTATGAGTGCGTTTTGTAAGCGGCTTTTTGAAGAATTTTTGAAAAACCGATGCTTCTGCGTAGGAATTTTCAAATATGTAATACTTTATGATAGCAAAAAGATAAACATTTTCCGAGTTTGAATCTCAATTGATTTATAAAACTTATTAAAATTGACATTTTTTTGCGTCTAAATATTTTTCCCGAGCCTTTAAAAAAATTTTATGATATATCGTACAAATGACCGCAAGGGTTGCAAAGCTTTGTACGATATATCGTACAAATGGAAAGCAACGGTTGCAAGTTATGTTTGAATTTTTTTTAAGTTATAGGTTTAGTAACAGATTTTTTGCGTTTGTATGCCTGCCACGCCCATCTGTAAACCACTTGACTAATAAAATTCGACTATTCCGCAATTTTCGATTAAAAGTAAGAATTACTAGACGAGTTTCTGTTTTACTGGGCAGACATAGGTTATGTAAGGTTAGACATGCGTACTTGCCACTCGCACTACGATAATAAGAATGGCTTATATTCAGTGCCTTTCTGTAAAACTGTATGAATTTTAATTGATTCGGTGTTTTATTGAGAGGAAAAGGGCTTTACAACAACAACAACGGTTATATAAGACCGAATAAATGTGAATCCATTGTTTATATATATAATTTATATAAGTTTCGATCAAAATGAAATCACGTTTTGATTTTTTGTTGTTATAATTTATGTTTTATATAAAAAAAATCAATGAATTTTTCATAATGTATAATGGTCCTTTGCGCACCGTTGTACGATATATCGTACAAAATTTAATGAGCTATATTTCTTAACTGAAATTATTTTTTTGATATATTTTTGTATTTTATTGCTAAAATGTTCAATGCGAGTCAATATTTTGAAGGAAACATTTTTATCTCAAGAAATGTGGAAATTGACCGAAAAGGGTTAATATTCGTTGATCTTATGTTCCCCCACACATTTGTAAATGTTAAAATTTAAACCACGAAACAAAAACAACGCCCAACAAAAACACGCACCACCTACAAACTTTTACACATTTCCGCCTACTTGCGTAAGTTAGCTGCAGTTCTCGCTGCCACTTGCCGCCTGCCACTCAATGACTGAGGAATAACTCGCTCGCCGGCGTCAGTCATTTCTTGCCAACTTAATTAAGACCAAACGAATTTCCAGCGCTTTCAGCAAAAGTAAATACACATTTGACTTGACTATCGGCAGCTTCTAAGCGCTAAGTGTGTGCTGCCCTTTGTGTCGGTCTGTGTGTTTTCTTTTGTGTGTTGGTGTCTGGCGTGGGGCTTCACTGCATGCTTGTGTTTGTTTATTTATTTATTTACTTACCGCTGTCAGGTGCGCATTTGTATAAACTCGTCAAATTTGTTGCGCCAACTTTGTCGAAATGGCGAAACTGAGCTGTTATGTGGGTGTGTGTGTGTGAGTGAATACGCGAGAGAAAAATGAGGCCACCGACTTCAACTCTTTAAAAGCTAACATTTATTTTAGGCTGAAAAATGTTCTTCATTATCTTGCAAAAAATTAACCAAAGTAAACAATTATTTCATTAAAACTTTTTTTATATTTCTTCAGGTCGTTTTCTAGGCAAATTATTGCCTTGAAACGTGTGCAAGTTTTTGAACTTGAACTTTTTTAGTCAACCTCATTGTGTTAGTATGATATTGTTTGTTTTTGTTGTTTTGTTTGTTTAGACCCTTAATCACACTTTATAATGCTGGACAAAAGCTAATCTAGGGAACAAATCTGCAGCAGTCTAAAACACGTTCAGTTCACTCTTTTCGATCCTTTTCAAACAGCAACGTGCCGCCTATCCACATATTAACTTCTCTTCTTCTCGTGAACCTCAATGACTATTCCCCAAACACTATTGTCCTCACTTTGTTAACCTTTTCAACGCTCAAAGATGTTAAAAGTCAATCACAGCAAAGTTGTTCTTTGTCCTTTTTGGTTTCCTTTTGCGATGCATTCTTTAAATGTTGTGCTAACATCGAACTTTTACACAAAGTTTTAGCTCACAAATGCCGTAAGAGAAAAAGTATACAAAGTTTTTAAATAGTCTACAAACAACACACACACACATACATACATTCAGGAAGAGGAACAAGAAGAATGAGAATAAAATAAAAATGTGGCAAGATGTCATTGACTCACGAGATTAAATTGGACAAAGAATTTAATTCTTTTATTGAACATTTAATCCAGTAAGCACAAATTTTTGCTTTGACGACCAACGTCATGAAATCAACGTCACGCAAGGTTTTGGTTTGTTCGTATTTAAAGAAGTTGCAGCGAATCAAAGTTTGGTACAAATTCTAGATAATTCAAAACTTAAGCGAGGAATTAGAATCTTTAATAAATACAAGATTTTAATAATTAATTCAGTAAATAATTTGTATGTAAGGAGTGGTAGTTCAGTAGGTAGAAGTGGGTGCACCAAGGCGAAAGCCACTTAGACTATAAAGGCCCCTTCACTTATTGAACCAGTTACAGCTCTTTACAAAACCTAGTTTACTGCAAAAACTCCTTTAGGCTAGATTCCCTAAATTGCCCAAGAGGAAGTTACACAAGTGAGTCTTCCTTCTTTTGGATACTTCTATTTTGTTTTTATAATAAAAATGAAAGATGAATACATAAGAAAAATTTGAATTTTAAAGAATTTGTCATTACAACAACACACAACCTAAATTTATTTCTCAGCAATGCTTACTATCGATTTTTTCCCACACATTTCTCCATGCTTCAAACTTCCTTAATTCGTTGGGGCATTTTTATACTCATCTGTTTCTAATTTTTTCATGTCGTTCTCATGTCCACCAATTCATTCCTCGTGCCTTTTCCGCCTGTTTGATGCATTTAATGACTTCAATTTGTACCACAATTGACGTCATTTACATTTATCACTGAAAGCACATCCAATTTCTGTAACTATTCTAAAAACACACAGGCATTTGAACTTGAAACTACTTAGCCCACAATCAACAAATAAATATGAAACAGGTTATCGATTTCAGATAATAGCTGCCAATTCAGTTAGAAATTCAAGTCAAAGTTTTGTAAGTGATTACACTGTGCGACAGCATTTTTCACACTGAGAAAAATCCATATGTGCGTGAAAGTAGAGACCAAATATAGTAATACTGCGTACTCAGTTTTTCATTTCTACAACCTTTGTCTTTTAAAAGGCCTTCAAAATTTTGAAGGGGATACAAAATAAAAAAATATAAAATATACTTAACCTCGTTAAAATATGGCGTTTTGTATGTCAAATGAAAGAGGAAAGGCTCAAACATTTAAATAAAATTGATTTTGTATCTAATTGTAAAAACAGGATATGAAAAAGGTCCTTTGAAAAGTGTAATCCTTTATATCCTTGAAAATTTATAACGTCTTGAAAAGGAAGTATGGGTTCTAACATCTCTAAAATCTCCTTGATCACGTGTCAAAATTTCATTACTCTAACTTTATTAGTTCGAAAGTTATTAAAAAAATGGTGGAAGCTGCAAGTCTAATGAAGTACAAAAATTCTAATTTATTTGCGTATCAGTATTTTCAATAATAAATAGATACAAAATCAATAAAGCGAGAATAATGAAATTTTGACACGTGATCAAGCAGATTTTGGGTTTTAACATACTTACTTTTCAAAAAAATTCTACATAAATTTTCAAGGATATTAAGGATTAAAATTTTCAAAGGAGCTTTTTCATATCCTTTTTTTACAAATAGATAAAAAATATATTTTAGTTCAATTTTTGAGCCTTTCCTCTTTCATTTGATATACATATCGCCATATTTTAACGAGGTTAAGTATTTTTTATATTTTTTTTATTTTTTAACCCCTTCAAAATTTTGAAGTCCTTTAAAAAGGACAAAAGATGTAGAAATTAAAAACTGAGTACGCAGTATTACTATATTTGGTCTCTAGTTTCACGCCCATATGGATTTTTTCCAATTTTTTTTAATTTTTATCGCACAGTGTTATATTTGCAATATATCGACCACGCTTGCCGAAGCACACTTTCACATAAAACTTCAAATAAAGCATGGTTATTGCAAAAATATTTCGCATTGACTGAACTAAGCTCAATCCAGTCATATTGCATGTACATCTGTTTTGTTAGTGTGCACAATGCAACTATTTGCATTAGAGACAGCATTGCCCCTACAAAATATTAACTATCATTGCGTACAATTTTGTGCGCATTTATTTGCATTTTTCGATTTGAAATTTGTGCTCGTGTCTTCAATGAACTGTTCACATATGCAGACATATCCATACTTATCTTTTTATATGACTATACAATTACAGTTTGTATGAAAGCTCATTGAAGTTTCTCTTTACTAGCAAAATGCCAAACTATTCATTTGAAACACGCTGTCTCGAAATTTCTATATAATATTTGTCCATTTGCTCATTTTTAATTTTACCTGCGAAAATTACAAAAAGAAAAAACCTGATCCCTGTTTGCAGCAAATGAAGGAATTTAAAAATGTGCTCAAAGTCCTGTAGCAGCGTTTGAAAGCATTCATTCTCCGCGCAAACAGTGTGCGACCCTTGGAATAATAAAGGAAATGCTTGCATTTAGCTATTGTAAAAATAACTTCAATTGATTTCTTATGAATTTTGCTGCCGCATTGATGTATTGAAATAAATACTTATTTACAGAATTATTCCAGAACTGTTGAAATGGAAACAATTTTCATAAAAATCGTAATTTCCAGCTAATTAATTGTTTTTCTCAACGCAGACCCATTGTTGCTCACTGCAGCATGTGCAGCGTTTTTTTCTTAATTTTTCTTTCACATATGTTCCACTTTTGGTTTCGATAAAGGAACCAAAGCAATAAGTTGGCCGATCTGATTCAAAGATTTTGTCTTCATTAGAGTCAAACTGAATAGTGGATCCACGATTCATCCATGACTTGGGTGCAGTGTACAAATATTAAAATAGAAACATAGCCATCACCTTACCAACTGATTATTTCATCGTTTACAATGTTTATGCAGCCGTCTTAGTCGATTTGCATTGACTCGACACGCTACGAGCCAGTTTTTTATTTTTTTTTTTATTTCAAAAGTGATTTCACTGAAGACGCATGAGAAAGTCTACTGAAAAGCCTTGGTTTTTACTACTTTTTGGCATCTAATAAATATCAGCCATTAATGTTGCTTGCTTTTTGCTGTAAAATCCTCAAAACAGCGATACTCAAAATGCTCAAGAATCGTTAACCATTTATACGCATTTAAGACGTGAACTGAGTTAATTGACTTTTTTAATAACGTCGCTTGTCCACTGCTCGAACTGTACCTCGATCTCTGTAATGATTTCTGAATTAATCTAACAATCGCCGCCTAAACGATGTGCATTACAAAAGCCCTAAAGCTATTCTCCCTTCATTTCATATTTGCTGACTCACAGCTGGCAATTACTGGCATGTGCGCGCATTTGAAAAGCATGCTTTTAGGCGTTTACTATCGATGCTGAATCTTAAATGGTACGGAAATGGCGAGTACAAAGTGAGCACAACAGTTCATTGCATTGCAGTCAAGGCAAAGTGTCCTTTTTTTTATTGGCTTAAACTACTCTGAACAGTGTCCTTGGTTTCAGTTAATAGCAATAATTTTTAAATAATTACTTTATAGTATATCTGGCATGCTTTGAGTACATTTTAAACTGGCAGTAGCTATTAACCACAACACGCAACAAGGTTTAAGTAAAAATAGAAATAATGAATGAAATATCAAATTCACCGAGTCTGTTGTCAGACTGGGCCCAAACAATCAAGTTGCGCTTAACCGTTTGTTGCCTCTGTCGGATTTTGGTGAACAAATTTAAAATCGCATCTAATTATTTCTACCGCGTCGTTCAGTGTTGCCAGATCAAGAGATTTTCTCCTAGATTTAAGAGATTCTTGGTCTTTTAGCAGAATTCTTAGGAGAAAGAATTGTTTAGGAGAAAGTTTAGGAGATTTATATTTTATGTCAGGCGATTTTTCGGATCCTTAGTGGATCTTTGGGAAATTTTTGGATATCGAAGTATGATGTCTTGGGCACACTGGGAACAAAACATATTTTGGTAACTATTTTAATAGACAAGGCACCCTATTGTGTTAAAAATTTGTGAACTTACAAAGTGTAAGCTCGTTCTATCTCGTTCTCACTTATTGCTGTCGGAATGAAATCCCTCCAAAAATGCCACTTATTATTTAATTCATTTGTTATATGCTTTGTTTTTGTTACTTTTTTTTTTGTTAAGCTAAAGATGAATAAAAAAGGCTGCATTAAAAAAATTATATGTATAAATGTTTATTTTTTATGAGAAGTTTAATTCCTTTAAAATGACGCAAATTATAAAAAAAAATTTAGGAGATTTTTTTAAGTTTTGGGAGGAAATTTCAGTATTTTTTAAGATTTAGGAGAAAGTCATTTCAGGTCGTGAGTTGGATTCCTATTGGGTCTAGTCCCACATTTTGCAAAATTTTCAATTGTTTCTTCTTTCTTTTTTCTATCCTTAAGCATTACTCAATCAATTCCTTTATCTTTTTGCAAGCTCTCCTATTCTTCTCACTCCAATCGGTTGTGATGAACAGCTCGCAGCAGATTTTCATATACAGTAGCCGTACTATAGTGCAACAACAACACCACTGGTAGTGCCAGTTTGGACTAATGGACTAATCATTCAAAAATTAGCTCATCAAAGACAGCAACATCTGTCTTTTCCAACATCTATCGTTTCACATTCAGCGGTGTCTCTGTCTTTACTATAGGAACACATTTGGCCGCTCCATCACCGAGAACAGATACTAATCAATCATAGACCGAGCGATAGACTAATCAACCATCCAAGAAGAACTTGAATCGATTACAGTTCCAGTACAAAGCATTATTATTTTTGATGTCCCCTGCTCCCAAGTGAAGTGAACAAGTAGAAAAATATGTTTCACTAAATCAGCTGTAATGAAATACAGTAACAAATCTTGAAAAGATACTAAATGTAAAATTTAAAATGCACTTTTCAATTTGAAAAGTAAGTAGATCAACTCTCACTTTATAGCTAAAAATATAACAAATCATGGGAAAATTTCAATTGGCATCTACAGGTCAGGTAGATGAGAAAAATTAGACACATTGTGATTGTACCAGCAACAAGTTGAACAAATATTTAGGTGTTCATGTATCGACGAAACAAAAATACTTTTCTTCGCTTATCGGTCTTTAAATGTAAAGCAAGATTTTTTAAAATAGACGACATTAAATTCATCAAGTTGCTCAATTAATTCAAGTGTCTGGCAGGTTATTGATTGGAAATACAATCAAAATTCCGAAATTTCCGCCCAGATAAGACACATACAGCACAATGAAGTGGAGTAATTCCCTGACACTGTTTGGCTCATTAATATTTAATGCAAAGTACACGTTTGCATGACGCTTCGAGGCGCTGCGCAGTGGCGCTTAATCAAAACCGCCGTCGCAGATGCCCGCAGCGCGCTGCCGGCACGTGCGACAAAGTGCCGCCCACGCAAAAAGGCCGACAGACTGTGCAAATAGTTAATTTCATTATCCATGCGATCGCATGCACGCGCCGAGTGAGAAGGCGTGCCGCGTATTTGTGAACTGCAGCGGAAGTCGTCAAGGCGGTCGCGCCTCTGCGTTTACCTGGCGGGCATTCCTCAATTTGCGGCGCTGCCGCTGATTATGCAAGGCGTCAGCCGGAGACAGTGATGTGATGAGGGAGCCAGCGTCTTTGCCGATGACAAGCGAAATGCCGACATGAGTTTGTCGAGAAGGAAAAAACGAATTTATCTGCAGCGCCCAATAATGCCGAATTCGTATTATGAAAAAGGGCGGAAAGTACGAAATGCCAAACAATGCGACAGCTCAAAAACAAATCATTGCAGAATCTTAATCGTGATTTTCACTTTTCGCAATGACGAAATGACTTTGGGACGCTGCGAGCGTGCGATGCGACATGTCAGCGGACGGATTTGGCAGCTCACGCTCTGAGAAATCATAAATATTTTTCATTTTACGTATTTCCCGCAATGGCAGCGTTAACTAATTCAGTACATTTGCGTTTCTGCAGAGTGCGAAACACGGAATGTGTGTTGATGACGCACACCTACACAAGTACAGACAGGCAAGGCACACATGCGCAGGGCGGCGTTGCAAACGTGTGTGGCTCAGTGTTGGTTGCTTGTATGAGGGCGCACTTTCTATATAATAAACCTCATTCTATATTTTCCTCACATCGCTGAAAAAGCAAAATTGGATTAAAATGAGGCAACGAAAACAGCAACAACACCACAGCAAACGAAACGGATTGGTTCGCGGTTCATTAATGAGACACCCTGGAAAGTTGGCTGCTAAATGGATAAATGGATCAGTCAATTATGCCGCGGAAACCAATTCGAACAACAATGCCGAGCGCCGTGCTTTCGAAAATCTGCCGCACATCTAATCAAGAAACTTGAGAAGGACTAAAGTCGAGTGCACATATTTTGGCCGCAGCCGCCATGCGCTGAGTTGTTTTAATTATAAATTCGGCTGTAAGCAATAAAACGCAAAGTTTCACTGCTAAATGGTTGAGTCGAACTATACATTTGACTTGTTGTGCTTTGTGGTTGGGGCGGCATTTCGCACCGAAACAAGTAAAACAACAACGCCAAGTGCCAGGAGTTTTAATGGTTTGGAGCGCATCTAATGAAGCAACTTGAGAAGTACTGAGCCACATGGACTCAATTGCTTTAATCACAATTTCAGCTTTGAACAAAAATCTCAAGGTCTCACAAATAATGAAACTGGTTCAAATGATGAAACTTTCAACAAGAGCCCAAAAATAGGCAATGCCAAAGGCTGTTGAAATTTTACGGTAATAACCAAAATGAAAATTTATTGGCTGTTTGTTTTATGAAATTGTTTAAAATTAACTTTTTTGGGAATTTCTTTACTAAATTAGCCTAATTTTCATAGTACTAACTAGTAAAGTTAAAAGTTTAGATGGGTCAAAGTTTTTATTTGAGATATGAAAAAATTAAATCAACAAGTAGGAGAAAATCAATTTCCAAAATTTCGTTTAGACTTTGATGACAAACTCTTTGAATCAATTTGCTTGAATTGTTTTAAGTCAATTGTTCTCTGAAGTGCACTTGTTGCACTTTTCAATAAAAATCCCAATTTGGGATTTTCACTTATTTGGCAACTTCTGGCAACATCTTTCTAAAATGTTGATGATAATGATGACTTGTTGATTTAAACGAGTAAATCATTCAACAACACACTTTGTTGGTGTAATTCCACTGCGAAAAACCAAATCGAACGCAACAACTTGCTGCATTCCAGCATTTTTCGTGTTCCAACTTGATTGTTCTAATGAAAATTGCAAAGCAGGAAATTCCATAGTAAACAAACGAACTGGTTCAAGTTGGTTAACAATTTGTGGCAGCACCGAAAATTCACTTTGCAGCTTTTCGGTCAAATTTAATTAAAGTTTCAATAACTACGTAAACTTTGTACATTGCCTGCAGGCGTTTTATGTTGCACGACACTTAGAATAATGAGCGGAGAGGAAATTAAAGCTTTGAAGTTGACTGAATTGACAGTTTCTTTGGAACAACGAAATTAATATTTCAGCTGTCATCAATGTGAATCATTGAAATCTATTCAACACAAACTCTATTCTACCAAAATTCATTGCTTTAAGGAAACCATTTAAAGAAATAGCTGCCAGCTTTTTTCTTACTAACCAGTAAGAAACAGCTTTCTTTCCTCATTTTTTTTTTTATTTTACTTCACCAGCTGAAGTTTAGCCATCAGTACCCTTTAAGTGTGAATATTTTAGTACTTTGAACATCTCTTCGTCCTTCAGATAAAATCTACAAAAATTGTACGAAGTTCAATTCAATCACTGGACTGAAAACAACGTCACCGTGGCTCACTTTGGTTCAACTACAACAAATACCAAATTTCCTGACTCGGTTCGATCAACTTGTCGACTCGCGCTGGCTCCTGCTTTGCCACAGTTCAAAGCTCATGCAATTGTTTTTTATCCACCACAGATTTGTGCGCCTGACTCGTGTAATACTGAGATGGATATTGTTGCCATCATTATTGAGGTTTCTTGTAATTTGATACCATACAATTTGCAATAGTAAGCAGTATTTTCACCAAAACCAAAGCGTTATTTTTAAACTTAAAGAGAATTATTGGAATTCCATGTTGTTTGAAAATATTATATTTAATTTTTAATAATTTAATTTCAATGTATTTATAAAAACAATTATTATTAAATTAAAATTCAACTTTTTTGCAAATAATAATATTTACTTAAGTAGCTTTAAATTGCAGACTTTGTTTTAATCATAACTGAAACACAGCAAATAACCTTGACACCACATTGAAAATTTACACTTAAATTGAATTACTTTTTCGTTCGATTTGTGTACACTACGAGTGCACAGTAATTATTTTTCCTGCTTTTGTACACTTTAAAATTTATGAAGTCAATGCTCGGCAAATTGCATCAGTGCAATCAATCAGGAACAGAGCGAGGCGGCTTTTGTACGGGAAATCACTTAAGTACGAGTCATTCTGTCTACGTGTACCAAAGAATAGACTGAATACAATACATTCAACATATAAGGTTATGTATGTGTGTGCACATAAATAATTCTCTATAAAACACAATTGTTTTCGATGATAAATTGGCCATAGTTTGTATCATCTTACGCAAATTTTGTTGTGTCTGCTGTCAGATGCCTTTTATGTTGTATCGGTCTTTGTTTACACCGAAGAAGCACTCTGCACAGTTAACAATGACGTTGCCGATGTATGTCGTCTGTAAGCCGACCTTCGGCACAATGTCCGCATAACTGGCGGAAATGACTAGAGACAAATTTTAAGTCCTTGCACACAACGTTCAACTATCAATCAGTGACCATTCACTTTAAATTTCCGAGTCAAATGCTTCCAAGCTGCTGTCGAATTTTGTGTGTCGATTTGCTGTATTTGTGTAGCTTGGAGTGCATTACTGAGATTCCATCGACTTTAGCTTCATAACCGTGCACGCATAATTTAACAACGGTTTCTTCCTTCTTCCACTTGCCAAAGTTCTACATTCCATTGAATTTGAGCTCTTCCGAGAAACCTACACCTGACTACTGCGATAAGCATTCTCCACTTAACTGTCCTCCTTGTTGCCAGCTGCGCACTTTCACAGCCCGCTCAGTCTGGTTTATGCGGCGCTTACATCATCGCCGCAAGCACTGCCGGCTAATACAAATTCGCACCATGTCAAATACATAGCTGCGGTCACCATAGCGATGCCTTGCGCAAATTTTATTGCAAAAGACATCCAAAGATTCGCTGTTGTCCGCGGCAACACGCAACAAATCGCCGCAGTGTAGTGACAGCAATATTGCATGACAACACCACGCATTGACTGGCGACAGTGTTGTCAACGTGCACCGAAGCAGCTATTTCACTTCGATTGGGTAGTGGCACCGAGTAGTGGTTACTGCAAACGACTCGACTGCGCCGCGTTACAACTGCAAAGTAAAGTGGAAAAAACCGCAGCTCATGTTATGGCGACAGGTTGCTGCAGCGCCTTGAATGAGAGTACTGACTGTTTGCTTCAGTCGCCTTGAAAATGTGTTTGTAATAGTGATTTGCGATGCTTCTTCTTCTTCTCCTTACATGCTTGTTATCCGTAATGGCCGTGGGAGCTCATAGTTACTCATGTTTTTGGACCCTGGAGCAGCATTGCTTCAAGTCATTTGTTAACTTACTTCAAAATATGATATTTTGAAATTTAAATAGTAAAACTCATAGTAAAACTTCTAGCTACGCATTGATAATAAAGCTTAGACCTTGTTACGATACCCAAATGGCTCCTAAGAGATTCTCATCCTTAATGAACCTGGCAGCTTTTAGTACTAAGAAAGACATTCTGGAAATGATAAGAATTATTCTCTCTAAACATTAAAGCTCAAAGAGACACTTGGATATATTTTCAGATAATCAGTTACTCATAATAGGCACGAAATGTACAGACACATCCGGCGTTCTTTTAGCTGAAGAGCGAGGATCTAATACAAGCAAACCTATTAAATATTTTAAGCTTCAGTCCAGCTCGTTTTGGCTAAAGTGCCGACATGGATAAAGTGCTATAAAATGCCACTAACAAAAGTAATACATTCATGGTCATAAATGTGATGTGTTGATGTGATATAATGTGATTTGATGTGATGTGATGTAATGTGATGTGATGTGAATTGATATGATATGATATGTTGTGATGTGATGTGATGTGATGTGATGTGATGTGATGTGATGTGATGTGATGTGATGTGATGTGATGTGATGTGATATGATATGATCTGATGTGATGTAATGTGATGTGATGTGATGTGATGTGATGTGATGTGATGTGATGTGATGTGATGTGATGTGATGTGATGTGATGTGATGTGATGTGATGTGATGTGATGTGATGTGATGTGATGTGATGTGATGTGATGCGATGTGATGTGATGTACGATGTGATGTGATGTGATGTGAGATGTGATGTGAAATGATGTAAGGTGATGTGATGTGGTGTAAAGGTCAGGAATTCTGGCACTTTTGCTTATTGGCCACAACACAACACAATAACTTCTCCGTCAGCTAGTCCAACGTTTGCAATGAACAAAAACTTGCCTGAAATAAAAGAAAGATCCTTAAAATTCTCCATGAAACATTCATCAGAATCACAAAACGTATAAAATTGGAATTTTTATGTCCAATCAAAAACGCATTCAATCAATAGCGATAATATTCTCTGATGTTCCTCGACAAGCAATAAGCGAAGTGCCATAAATTCACTTTGATGATGCAACATTTGTCGCTCCCATTTCGCAACGCTTCCTTTGACGAAATTCTGCGTCTTTGTGAGCCAAAACGCAGCACAAAAGCAGAAAAGACCCCAAAGTACAATTGAGAAGCTTCATTTGAAATACAGCTCGGGTGGCTGGGCCAGTGCCACATATTTAAAGACGCGCCGACACATAATGAGACACTCGACAATTGGCAGCACGTACACTGAATCCGGCGCAGCGGCAACCGGTCTTCCTTTTCGACCTACATTGTATGAGTTTGAGTGTAAATACGTAAACGAATGTGTGTATGTGTGTGTGTGTGTGTGTAATTGTCCAGACGGGATTTGTACGACCTACGGGAATGTTATTGATACAATTTTTAATTTTTTTTTGTTTTGTTTTTGCTTTTGTGTTGTCTATTGTCCAAGTAAAAATGTGGAGACGTTGGTATTTGGGCAATTTAAGTTGAATCACTGGCAAACGGTGATAAAATTCATCAAATGCCACGTCGACTATTAAATATTGTCGCTGGCCTTGGGCCATTAATTTGACTGCGCTGAGCATAAGTAGAATAAATTTGGGCCATTTGGAGCTGATAAAATTTAGTGCACTTTTTATAATATAATTTTTACAACACAGTTAAAGTAAACACCAAAATATTGTATTTTGTGTCTGTATCTTGAAACATGAAATTTTGTTTCTTTCAAGCAGCAAATTGCTACCATGAAATCTGAAATTTGCTAAAATCGTAAATTCCTCAGACATTCCAGACATCTTGTGGCTTAAATGTCTATTTTCATGTATTTCACTCAGTTTCCTCACACTGCAAATACCGTTAAACTGTCGAAAGCACTCGGACGTTTTACTCCACTCAAGCAGTCTGACAGCCTCACTTTACAAATCACCTAAGTCAGACTTTCTTCTGCACAAACGTCACTAGTTTACACTATTTACAACAGGTATGCCATAATACCGAAATACTCACGTTAGTTAATCGCATATTGTGGGAATTTCATTAACAAAATCAGCATTACTCAATATCACAACATTGCTTTCGCATTGCACGTAGCTTATGGGATCTAACATGTTTGATTCCGAGTCGCTGACTTTGGGCTATGACAATAAAACACTTTGACATGTGCGGTGAAATGTAGATAAAAGCACACACGTACACATACACACATACATATGCATAAATAAGCATACATATGCATAAGCATGAGTACATTATATATGTATATGAATCCATTGAAAGCGAGAAGAAGAAAAAGCCTCGCTTGCGTTGGCTGCCTGGCTGGTTGCTAATAGTCAGCTGAGTAAATTATTTGTACATACTAAATAAATGCATTGAGAGAAAGCAGTGCTTCTCTATCTTGACAAGGGCGCATAAGAGGAATAAAATATGGAAAGAAGCTGTAAAGAAATATCGTAACAAATCTCAATGACTCAATGCAATTTTTAGTTTATCGGAACTATTAAGTCGAATAGATGAAGTTATTTGTAAAATATAGAAGAAAGAAGATGGAAAGATTGTGAGTTCGAGTTCACTGCGACCACTGTTGATCTATTTGCCCCCACTGCCACTCCCCTAGGCCCAAAGTCCTTATGAATCTCAGGAGTTCTCGTTGAGTTTTGATGTTCAGCATGCTGCCTGATTGCTACCTCGTACCGACCCAGGTGTGAGATCACAATGGGAGACAACAAAATGAATTAAAACTACAGATCCTGCAAGTAGGGCCTTGTTTTAGTCCAACATTGGACATGCTTTCTTTTAGTCATTTTGATCTGAGTTGTTACTCCTAAAATATGATCTCATTCGAAGCCTGTAAATGATTTTTTTTACTGGACTCGATCCGAGTGGTCTAATTCTGTAGGACTCTGTTGCATAAGTCAACATGGTCAGTTGCTAAATTTTTGTTGATTTATGGCCAAAATCACGCGTCGTAACTTAGCTCCGGAGAAACAAAGTCTAAGAGTTTAAATCACACAATTTTGGCAGCCACTTCACAGAACAATATAAAAGTAATTGTTTTTTTTTACATCAAATGTTTACAGTTTTAAGTCGTCCTTCTTGTAGCTTCTTTGTAAAATTTTGATTTTGATAGATTTCAAAAATGTCAGCATTGTCACCTACAACTTTAAAGCAATATGCTGTCAAAGTTCGGACATAGCTATTAAAAACGGCTGTATTAGTGATATTTGTATATTATTTGTAAGACTAAAAATTCCTAACACTAGCAGAGCCAAAGATGCTAAAAGCTTACAGAATGAAATGCAATGAGTGAGAAACTGCCTTAACACTAGAAAGACCGCAAGTTATCCTTACCTACAAAGACTATATGTGATATCCGCTGATATCTCGAAAAGTACACATCGGATTGTGTTAATTGTAATTGTAGAACCCTAATTGTAGAACCAGTTGTAGAACCCGATAAAAAAATAAATGTCATCAAAGCAAAAGTTGATAGAAATACAAAAGAAAATACAGATATTTAAAAATGAAAAACCGTCAAAATGTCGGCAATTGTCTTTCTAGTGTTAATCTAGATTTGATTTCTTTTGTTTGGTTTCTTTCTATGGCATCTTGTTTTTCTTTGGTTTATGGTTTCGGTTTATTCTCTGATCTCGTCTAGGATCCTTCTGAAATCTAGTCGTGATAGAAAATTCTTCTTAAGTCTAGTCAGAACAGTAAATTCTTCTCAATCCTACTCAGAGTATGTATTAAAAGCTTAGTCTCAACATTGTACGGAAAATGTTAAATAACTAAGTCATAACTTTCTACTAGGTTAGCTTAGGTAAGACAGGCAGCTTTTTGATTTCATTGCAAGTACCCTCGGAGGCATCAAAAGCTAATTGTGATGCCTTACAAAATTTTGAGACGAGTCTCGTCAATTTGCGACACGTGTCTAGAGGACAATGAGACTGCTGCTCATTGCTGCTGTTAGTGAATGCCCAGCTTTCGAACGTTGTAGGCACGTTTGACAGGATTACTCCATTTGAACTCGAGCTTCCATACATTCTTCACTTCACAAAAACGACAAAGCGGCTCAACGTGATCCAGAGTCTCTGGGAAATTTGATATCAAAGGATGCCTCTTAAAGGCCGCAGAATCACGCAACGGTGGGTACAATGCACAACAGTGTCTACGTGCCTATGTCCATGGTCACTCGCCCTCAAACTATATATATAATAATAATTCTAATAATCCTTCTACTATGGTACAACCCAATTTATTGAGACAACTCTGGAAGTGGTATAAAGTCATCTAAGTATTGAATTACTGCTAAAAAAGTTTAATTTTTTTATTTAAAGTTTCAACTGTAAATTGTTACATTTTGATTAGTAAAAATATATATGTATGTAGAAACGAAAGCGCAGTTAGATGCGCCCAAGAAGCAATGCAGTGATTACGCAAAAAGTTTGACTCCCAAAGATTTTATTAAGACATTTTTTTTACTTTTGTACCTACCTTACATGGTCACTCTGAAGAAAAGTATTTTCGGGAAAATGATATTAATTTATTGCCAAAGTATATATTTATATATACATAAATGCGTATATTTATATATGTATATATACACTTGTATTGCATGAATATTCTGAAGCAATATCCTTTCCACTTTGCTAATGTAAACTTGCATAATTACGAAAACGTTCGCAATGTTGTTTGATACGTGGAAGCGCTTTTCACACACACACATATATAAGTACAGAGCGCATTTGTATGCTGACAGAGATTAACGGAAACTCCGGGCATATTCATGAGCAACATGCAACAATTTCTTTCTTTTCAATCTTGTTTTTTGTTTTTGGTTGTCTTTATAAAACTTTGTATTTAATTTTAAATTCATCAGAGACAATGCCAGCCATGCCTACCATGTCCATATATGTATGTACATATATGTATGTGTTGTTGTACATTATATGTAATAAACATTATGCAAACATGTGGCGGTGTGCGGGTTCAATATGCAAACACATGCAAATTTCAGCATTGCTAATAACACCCAGCGACAGCATTTTTCACACCGGGAAAAATCCATACGGGTGTGAAACTAAAGACCAAATATAGTAATACTGCGTACTCGGTTTTTCATTTCTACAACGTTTGTCCTTTTAAAAGGACTTCAAAATTTTGAAGGGGTTAATAATAAAAAAAATATAAATAATACATAACCTCGTTCGAAAATGGCGATATGTATATCAAATGAAAGAGGAAAGGCTCAAGAATTTAAATAAAATTAATTTTTTATCTATTTGGAAAAACAGGATATGAAAAAGATCCTTTGAAAATTGTAATCCTTTATATCCTTGAAAATTTGTATCGAATTTTCTTGAAAAGTCAATATGTTAGAACCCAAAATCTCCTTGATCACGTGTCAAAATTTCATTACTCTAACTTTATTGGTTCTAAAGTTATTAAAAAAAGGCGGAAGCTGCAAGTCTAATGAAGTACAAAAATTCTAATTTATTTGCGTATCAGTATTTTAAATAATAAAAAACGAAAATTATGACATTTTGACACGTGATTAAGGAGATTTCGGGTTTTAACATACTTACTTTTCAAGAACATTCTATATAAATTTTCAAGGATATAAAGGATTACAATTTTCAAAGGAGCTTTTTCATATCCTTTTTTACAAATAGATAAAAAATAAATTTTATTTAAATTCTTGAGCCTTTCCTCTTTCATTTGATATACATATCGCCATATTCCAACGAGGATAAGTATTTGAAATATTTTTTTATTTTTTATCCCCTTCAAAATTTTGAAATCTTTTTAAAAGGACAAATGATGTAGAAATGAAAAACTGAGTACGCAGTATTACTATGTTTGGTCTCTAGTTTCACGCCCATATGGATTTTTTCTGGTGTGAAAATTTTTTTAAATTTTTGTCGCACGGTGTAATATGTGATAAACGCTCGGGCCGCAAAGGCAATTGTCTGCCGACATTAGCATTTATCACGCGTTCGTACACCACCAGCCCATATCAATTGGCGTCCATTCGCGTCCCCGCCCACCAGCCTCAGCTGGCGCCACACGTAGCGTCCTCGACAACACTTCTCATTAATTTTTGACATAGGCTGCGTGTACACTTGTGTGCGTATTTATGTGTGTGTGTGTGTGACGGCTCTGTATTTGCGCTCAGCACATTTCGCAGCGGCGGCATTTCATTTAGCTACAAGTGATGGCATAATTTCCGCATCGCAGCCGCACTTACGCACCGCACGCTGGCATCAACGCCAGGCCGGATTGCATACTTGGTCCAAATGTTAATGATGATGCAGCAATCAGCAGCGCCGACACATGACACACGACATTAATACCGGCGGATGCTACAAATATGAGAGCAATTTTTCAAATATCTCTGCACTATTTCAGCAAAGCTGTGCAAAAAATGTGTATGTGTGAGTGGGTGTTTGTGTTTATGTTTGTGTTTGTCTCCGCGCATTGGCGCAGACGTTGGAGTAACGTGACGTGACGTGTGTGTTGTGTTGTGGGGTGAGAGCCGCAAATCCCAGCTCGACTGTTTTTTTTTTTTGGCTACAGCCAAATGTATGCAAACGACATGTCAATGTGCGCGAAATGATTTCGATTTAAAATGTCTATTTTAATGAATGTCATTGAATGGCGCGTCACAAGCAAATTGAAGAGCAGTGTTGTTGTGTTGTTGCGTGCGTGTAAACGATTTAGCACTCATCAAAGTGCAGCTGCTGTCACTTGCGCCGCTCAAATCGAATCCAGATGCCGTGCTGTGCAGCAGTGAGAAAAGTGGTCGGCGCTATTTGCAGCGGCGTGCCAACATTGTCGCACAGCTGCACCGAATATTTGGCCAGCAGCGTCACCAGGCCGGCCTTGCTTTGCGCCAGTCCAAAACGCATGCCTGCAAATTATTAAAATCGTACCTCAACAACACAACAACAACAACAACATTCGATGTGCTTCGTACCGGGACACATGCGCGGACCCTCGCCAAAGCCCAGAAAGGTGCAGCCGCGCTGTTTGTCGCTCTGCGTTGCAAAGCGCTCGGGATCGAATTTGTGCGGCTCTGGATAGAAGTCGGCATCGCTGTAGCAATAAAAAAGGAAAGTAAATAAAAAAAACTAATTGGAAAGTGGCAAATAATTGCTCACTTGTGTATGGCCTTGACCGGCACCACGCAAACCATGCCCACAGGTACCGTAAATGCTGGGCCTCCGGGCTTTTGCGGCGGCAACTGGAACGCTTTGGTGCAGTGCTTTAGCAGCGCCATCATGGGCGGATGCAGACGCAGCGTCTCTGCAAGGCGACAAGTTAAGTTGAGAACCCGCGGGTTGCATGTGTGCCTTTTTCTTACCGAAGAGTGACGCCTCAAAGTATGGCAGCTCTTGCAGCGCTTCATAGCAGAGCTCGCCGTTGTAACGCGCCATTACATCATCGATTTCGGCAAGTACGCGTTTTTGTACCGACTCATTTGTTGCATACTTTTTGGCCGACATTTTAAAGATATTCAAATTGATGAGATTTTTTGATTATATAGCAGCAAAGAATATGAAACGAAGAGATTTTTTTTATAGTACTTGGAAAGTTTGAATCTATTGTAAAAACATATCGAAAAAAGGGCTCGCCCAATACGGGTTCACGAATCAAAAGACTTTTTGGTGATTTTGAAGAATTGCAAGTTTAAAGCACTTCTACTCGCATGGAAGGAAATGGATGGAGAAACATTCAAAGACAATGAAATTTAGAGGCAAGAATTGGGTGACAAAGTCTTCGAATGGTTTCAAAGTGACAGACACAAGCACGAAGAATATCAACTGAGCCATTAACTGAGAATATCAGAGACAGGACAAAATATAAAAAATAACAATTTCACCTCAGTAAGCAAACTCACCTCGTACAGAGCGAACGCCATCAACGACGACGACGTCTCGAAGCCCTCCAGCAAAAAAGTGCTGCAGTGGCCCACAATGGTCGCCTCATCGATCGGTTCTTGCAGTTTCTGTCTTCCCTCGATTAGCCACTGCACAAAGTCGCTCGGCGCAGCCATGCCGCTGCCAGTCGACGGCGGCAAACGCTTGGCCAGAACGCTGCCAATAATTGTGCGCAACCACTGCTGCACTGCGGGCGGCGCGTAGCTGCAAGAGTCACAGATCTTCAGCTGTCAAACGCTGCAACCTGTCGCCGCCCAAACTCACCAGTACTTTGTCAAGTTGCTCAACATGGGCGAGAACAGCAACGAAATCGTCTCCAGCAGACTCCACGGATTCGGCATGAAGAGATGCTCCACTAGCTGCGTAAAGTCTGATTGCTTATCCGTCAGCGAGTCGGCGTTGAGGCCGTAGGCGGCCGAGGCCACCACGTCCAGCGTGTACTTCGAAAAGAGCTGCAGACGACAAGTTAGAAACTACACAAAACCCAAACACAACAACAGGCCTACGCACATCCTTCGCTTCGAAGCGGTTTTCGAGGCGCACGTTATCCGCCACGTAGGCAGCCAACTTGCCACAAATCGCCTTAATGTGCGGAAACGAAGAACGCACCTGGAAGCGGCTGAAAATTATTAAAAATCGATGCATTGCCACAGTGGTCAGTCTACCTTATTCGGCGTAAAGATGGGCACAATTTCGGTGCGCATCTGCTTCCACTTGTCGCCTTTGGTCACGAACGGATTGCACCACACGATGGGATCGCGTTGCGGACTTATCCACAGCACGTTGTCCTGAAAATGCTGAAAGCTGCGTATCATCACCTCCTTGACCATGTCCTGGCTGCGCAGCAGCACGGCCGGCTCGCCCAAGAAGCGATAGATACCAATGTACGGCAGCTCGGGATGCGAACTGCAATCGAACAGACTTACAAAAAACGCCGCTGAGTGCGTCAGGCATTGCCGCTCACTCGTAGATATCCTGATAAACGTCGCCGTAATGTCGGCGTCCAGCAAAGAACTGCCACATGTTGCCGACAACGGGCAGCGGTTGGGGTCCTTTGATGCCGCGCCTACGCCAATACGTGGCCTGCCACAGCCAGTGGCCGCACAGCACAAACGTCAACACCGAAACCATTAGCAGAGCCAGAGTCATGTTTGCAATTTCTTCCGCTGCGCGCTGATGAAATGCTGCCGTACAACGAGCTTTATTGCAACTGTGAGCTGCTGCACTAGCAATGCGACGAGATGCCGCGGGTCACGCTCGGCCAACATTAGCTGCACGCACGACAGCGATGCATGTTTGCAATTTGCAAATTTTCTATAATCCGCCAATGCACGAAAACACGTTTCATTCATTTGTGAGTGCTTGTTTACATTTGAGTGTGTGTGTGTGTGCGTGTGTGTGTGTGAGTGATGAAAAGAGATATTCACTTGACCAGCAATTCTTAACTGTCAGTCATACTTGAGGGGGAATAGCGTTCGAATATTCAATCGAATAAACGCTTCAAATGACAATCAGCCGACTATTTGCTTGTTTATCTAATTTGCTGCGATTGAATCGAAACAGGTTTCAAGTTTGTGCTGTCAGATTGCCATTAAACAGACTTAACTATTATAAGATTTTTAAGAAAGTAATTGCAATGTAACTATTAACATGCGACATAATTTTGTATATTTTAATGATTATATTATATATTAATTATTATTTATTATAATTATTATAATTATATTTATTATATTAATTATATTATTATTTATATTTTTAATTATTATTTCCGACAATAAATTCGTATGTTGCGTAATAACTGTGTAACTTTTATTTATAACTTTTTATTTACGTTACCGATAACTTTCATTTTGAGAAATTTTCTCTATTTTTATTATTTGAAAGAAATTTTTTTGTACGTTGCTTCGTAATTTTTATGAAATAATTTTTTTTTTAAGTTGCCTTACTACATTTTGAGTATGATTAGAATTTAATTGTTTAGTTGTTGGTGTAAATTGTAATTCTGCATATAATTTGCGTTTGTCAATTTGAAACAATTAAACATTTTTATTATTTGAAAGAAAAAATTTGTTTTACGTTGTTTCGTAATTTTTATGAAAGATTTGTTTTTACATTGCTTTACTACATTTTGAGTATGAATTGAATTTTAATTGTAGAAATTGGTTTTCTGCTGTTAATTTGCATTTGTCAATTTGAAACAATTAAAAATAAATTATTTATGGCCTTTTTATTTACGTTACCGATAATTTAATTTTTAGAAATTTTTTTTATTTTTATTATTTGAAAGAATTTTTTTTTACGTTGCTTCGTAATTTTTATGAAAGATTTTTTTACGTTGCCTTAGATTAGGGGGGCTAGACAGTCGCTGTCTATGGCACTGCGTCCATTTTGAACTATTGTGCCTTACCCAAATTCAATAGTGGAAGAGACTATATCCTCCTAGTTTCTCAAAGAACATTTTGATTCTTGCGAGTTCAATTTCAGACAGATGAGTAGTCTGTAATAGTTCCCTGCCAAGTACTTGCTTTCTTCTGCTTCTTTAACCTTCAATCGCCCACCCTGAGTCCAGGGGACTCACTACGAACTTTAATAAGTTCGTACAGGTTGTGGTTTTATGTTTCGGCGTCCAGCTTTCGTATACCTTCACACAGGGTCGCGCTGAACGCGGAGACGATCGGAAGTTAGCGCACAACAATTACAAGGGTGAATTTTGGCATCGAGTGAGTCCCAGGGACTCAGGGTGGTGTTTTGTGTTACAAAAATTGTACTTGTAAATTTTTTTAAAATCGTGTTAATTTAAATTTAGGATGCCAAAATGGCTGCGAAAAGTTCAAGAATTGAGATTGTTAACCCTTTGAGAAGTTTTGCTACTAACAATTTGCCTTAGTTGTGCTAAAAAGGTATGTGAGGTACTATATGTGCAAAACATATGAAATTCAACCTGCTGCACGTTTTCTTATTTTATATAATGAAGTATTACTTTAAGTTTTTTTTCTGAATAGTTATTTGATTTTTAAGTACTTTATGTAAAAATAATTGTTTTTGTTAATTTATTTATATCTTTTATTTTTGCACAATGTTTAGTGTATGTTTTTTAGAGTATCTTTCTTCTATCAATTGAAAGGTGAATTTTTATGTGAGTTATGTAAAGATATGGAATGATATCTATTACAAGAGGTCTTAATGTGGCCTACAAAAAAATAAAAAAACATAAAAATTTAATAGGTGTTGCGTTATTTCCAAAACAAAAATTGTGAGTCCCGGGGACTCAGGGTGGGTAGATACGTGATTTTAATAGGTTTGGGTGATTGAGGGTTAATTGCTTAGTTGTTGGTGAAAATTGGTTTTCTGCAGTTGATTTGCGTTTGTCTAATTAAAACAATTAAAAATCAATTCATACACAAAATAGTAATAGTAGTAATTCAACGTAAAAAAACAGTTTTCCAAAATATTATAATAATAATAGCAGCGTAAATTAACGAAAAATCATAAATAAAATTTATGAAGCAACGCAAAAAAAAAATTCCAAACTAATAATTATCGACAACGAAAAATATACATATTTCTTATAACTATTATTATGCAACTTATACTTTATTACAAAAAGATATATATATATATAAATATATATATATTACAAAAAAATTAAAAAAAAAAAATTTTTTTTTAAGTTTAAAAATTAAAATACATAAAAAGTTATCACTCAAAAAAATTTCTTATTGCGAATAAATATTACAAACCAATATTTATTTATTTGGAAATTTTTTTAATCAATTAATTTCATTGATTACAAAAATATGGACAAGAATTATTTTAGGGCTCTTTCATTAAGTAAAAGTTCTCATCTCAAAAACAAATCTGAAAGGGGTTTAGCGACCACCA
Source organism: Melieria crassipennis (assembly GCA_963668005.1). Classification (NCBI taxonomy): domain Eukaryota; kingdom Metazoa; phylum Arthropoda; class Insecta; order Diptera; family Ulidiidae; genus Melieria; species Melieria crassipennis. The sequence continues at coordinate 12,607,344 of OY764962.1, forward strand.
AAGCCTGCTGACTATACGTCTTTCGATTACTAAGCATGGACTGTGTAAATGTCAGCACTAAACTTGTGAAGCTCAGCTTAGACATTTTTCAAACCCTCAACCTTTGATTTCTACATCTTCGCTCTGAAACCTGAACCAGAATGTATAACCCAACTTAAGAGGTTAAATCACTTTGTGTCAATTTTTTTTAATGCCTTCAATGATTTATTAATAAATAGAGAATTACATTCGAAAGGTTTTAAGACTGAAACATAATGTAGAAATATTATTATTATTGTTATTATTATTTATTGGGAAAATAATAAATTACAAACCAAAGTTAAAAGTATCAAAGCTTTAGCGACATAGACCTTCAGCTCGGAAATAGTTATAAATGCAATTTTCGAGACGATTTTACACTTTAAACGCGTTTTTCTCGAAACCATATTTTTGGCCATAACGGCAGCAATCTTCATTCGAAATGTTGCCTATGGCTTCGCAGATAAATTATTGCAAATTGCAAAGTGATTTGATTTGAAATTTGTTTTGCTGGAACTGATTGGGTCATTATTCAAACTCTCGACCTCTCTCTGAACTGTGATTCAACGCATTTAACCACAACGACCACTTTGAACAGGATTTTAGCTTCAAGTTTATTTTTCCCATATTGTTTGCTTCACCACGATTGGTCGTTCCTCCTTGTGGCACTATTCCTCTCACTCGGCAGCTTTGAGTGTTGCCTGACAGGTTGGTTGTTGTCTTTCGCTTGATTTGTTATGAATTTATTCGCCTAGAAAATATTTGTATACGCTTCAGTAAACTGTAATTGGCTTCTTAGAGAATCTGCAGTGCACGTCAACGTGGAGCACTACTAATATTATTTTAAGCAACTATTCAAATCTAAAGAACTCACTTACTTCTATGTGGGGGGGAGTCAATGTCAAGGACCACGAACGCTTCTTTCATGGCTCCTGCCAGTGTCATTTGAGCAAATCCTTTGCCTTGTACACAAATACAAATAAATGTGCAGTTTATTTTTGCAATTCCGAGGGTCACGTTTCGTTCAGCTGCGCGCATTAATGAGCGAATAAAAATCATAACAATGAATTGGGTTGGTTTGCCCAAACAAACGCAACAAGCGGTCGCAACCAGGCACTTCCTATGTGGCCATTTACTTACAAATGTGTGCATGTGTGTTTGTGTGTGTTTGTGCGTGGAACGGAGCCAATTTGAGGGGCCGCTTTGAATGGTGGCGCAATCTGGCGCTGACTACATGCGACAGTTTGCCAGACACGCGTGACACACACCACAAGAACCAACTCATCCTCGTTCGGCTCATCTGTCAGTCGGTCAAGCAAAAGTGAGTAGTATGTGAAGTTGCAACTTTCGTTGCCTGCTGGTGGCGCGCGCCGTGTCAATTTATGCACATACGACAGTTGGCCGAAGGCAAAACACAAACACAAACACAAATATCAGCACAAAGAAATAACAAATAAATTCAATAAACGTAGACGATGGTGGGAGGAAAATGGGCCGCAAAAGAATTTCATGCTCGCTCAAGCACGTACAAAAACCATATGGCGACCAATGGACGTGTGAGCAAGTTTGCCTTCTTCTTCATCTTCTGTTCGGCATTTTTCCATTCATATTTCTCACCTCGCTTTTCTTTTCTCTTTCTGCGATGCCATTTTGCCGCCGCACAGACGACCATCTCGCCCACAGCGACGCCAAGCGCAAAATGCTAATGCCAACCGACGGACGCCGCCATTTGTACTGCGTGCGCTCGGCCTCGTTCAAGTCGCTACAGCCGCACAAAAACAACGACAGCAGCAGCAGCGGCACACCGCCAACACTAGCGATGACAGTGCTGCACGCGCCGCAACAGCAACGCTTCAAGCTACGCCAACACCAGCACCAGCTCCAGCAGCAACAACAACAGCAACAGCAGCACCAGCAAAAACATTTGCTGTCGCAGCACCATCACGCGGACAGACGCAAATCGAATTCAACGCCAAGCCTACGCATCACGGAAGCGGCGCTGCGAAGGTAAGCGGAAGCGGGGCCAAGTTGGCATTAATATTCGCCAGTGGACGGAAGCGAAGATAATTCATTTCACTGCGAGCATTGCTTTGTGCGTCGTAGCTGGACCACTACTTTAGCATACTTTAAGGCGTGATTCATGCAACATACTGCCTACGTTTTGATTGCGTTTAACAGAAAAATTTGGAAACATCTAAAATGTTGATTTGAGCCAACTAAGTGTTAGCTTAGATGAAGTTGAAAAAAGTTGAAGTTTAGAGTGTTGAAGCTCAAGTTAAGTCGGCGTCCTAAAAAGTCCTTAGGGAGTGCTACCATGGCACAGTATCCAACGGGTTCTAACCATAGATAACTTAATCTCAAAGTGCAATTTGACACCAATGCCTTAAAAATGCCTACAGAGACGCTAACCCAAGTTGATAGAACCTCGAAGTGAAGTTTTACAGGGAGTAACAAAGATTCTCTGGCCTGGGTTGACTCTAGCCAACCTTAACCTAACCACCAAAATCATAAAAAGGTCACAGAGATTCCATTCATATTTATGGCTCCATAACCAACAGTCTTCGACTTCAGTCAACTTTAGTTCAAGTTAACCTAACCTCAAAGTCAAGTTTTACAGCAAAACCGAATAAGCCCCACAGGCAGTAACAAACTTTCTTTGACCTGAGTCGACTCCAACCAACCTTAACCCAACCAGCAAAACCTTAAAAATACCCACAGAGACTCCATTCATTTTTGTGGCTCCGTAACCAGCAGTCTTCGACTTCAGTCAACTTTAATTTAAGTTAACCTAACCTCAAAGAGTAACAAACCATCTCTGACCTGGATCAACTCTAACCAACCTTAACCTATCCTAACCTCGAGCTAACATTTTACACCAACATTTCCAACTTTCTTTCTTTCTCTTTTCTTTCTTTCTTTCTTTCTCTCTTTCATATCTCCCTCTCGGCGCTGACTTGCCATCTCAGATCGAACGAAACCAAAAATCTGGAGAGCAAACGACGCGTCGTTAAAATGCTGTTCGTGCTGGTGCTGGAGTTTTTCATCTGCTGGACGCCACTGTACGTCATCAATACGCTGGCCATGTTCATTGGCGCCGCGCTGTACGAGTACATCGACTACACCTCCATCAGCTTCCTGCAGCTGCTGGCGTACTCGTCCAGCTGCTGCAACCCCATCACGTACTGCTTCATGAATGCCGGCTTTCGACGCGCCTTCCTGGACACGTTCAGGGGGCTGCATGTGCGCGGCGGCCGCTTCTGGCACAAGCGCGCCAAGAACGGCACACACCTTTCCATGGCCGGCAACTCGCTGGCGCTGACGAACAGCGCCACCATTGTCTCCAACAACACCATACTGGACAGTCCGCGCATATGAGGCGGCCGTGCGCGCTGAACGTCCACTCAGCGCCGCCAAGCGGCAACAACCACACATTTGCACACGAAAAACATAATCAAATTAAATATTTGCACCAGCGTATTAAGTTTTTTATCCGTTCGCTTCGCTTCGCCGTTTCGCGTTGTACAGAAATGTCTGCGCTTTTTAGTCTGCAATTCACTTGCAATAAAACCAACTCTCATCATTGGAAAATAATTAGCATTTTGTAAGTATTCATGGGTAGATTTTATAAAAAAACAAACAACGTTAATATAAAATTGTGGTTAAAAGAAACTTAAATAAGGGTCATGTGGTCCACAATCAGTTAGAACAGCGAAGTTTAAACGTTCCAAACGAAAATGTTTCTTGCTACTTTTAATGTAAATAAATTGTATGCATTTTATGTGAAATTTCTAAGAAAGTGCTGCAAATGTATTATTAAAACTAAAACAAAAACAACACTTTAAGGGGATAGTCTATGCTTGTAAACTTAATAGAGAACCAAAAAATTTAAACACAACTGTTGAAACTTTTGAGATTGAAGCAGAAAATTGAACTAATTTCTTTGCTGGAACAATAAATTAATAAAATCATAAACACATTGTTTTCACTAAAAATGGGTTTTTGGCATGGATTGAAAGGTAAGTGAAGAGATTATACAATAATAGAAAATAATAGCAAGACTTAACCTTCAAACTATTAACACCAGTAAGCCAATCAAAAGTATATATATTATATATTTTTATATACCAAAAATAGCAATATTAGTCATATCACAACAACTTTATAAACATATACTTACTATATAAGTATACCTTTGTTCAATATAGAATTTATTTGGCCGACCCGATCTCTAAAACGGGATCAACTGAAAACCAGTATTGGTGATCTGACTGATCACTGTCTGCAAGCTATGCATGCAAAACTAATCGCAAAACTATTTTGTAATGATTTCTGCAGGACTTGGCCTGTACTTTCTAAAGCAATGAAGACTTGGTAAATTTTTCCTTGACAATCTAATTGATTCAGTCTGCTCTGCGCTTTCTAAGACAAGAAACACTTACTTGGATAACTTTTTCTTCTACAATCTTTTGAATACAGTCGACAGAACTGTTCACAGTCTACATAATCTTGCTTGAAGCTCAAATTGGTTCTGTTTGAGGGGATCTGAGCTGAATTTACTTTATCACAATTGGTCTCTATGACCTAATGGAGCTCCCCTCGAAACAGCCATTGTTGCCCATCTACTGTAATCCATAACCACTCCTCTTTATTAAAAGAAGCAACATTTTTTGCACTTTTGATTTATGCAAATAAACATCATGAAACACCAGCTTGACACCGTTGTTGCGCATCTTTCATGATTGATTCCATCAAACGATGAAACTGATTACATTAAAAACAATCTAAAACAAATTTTCATACAATCGCACACCAAATTGTAACAGATGCTTCTGGAAAGAACTGGCAGCGTACGTTTTTCTTGATTCTTATTATTTGAAATAGATAAATCGATTCAACTAGTGATGCTGATAGACAGGAAGATAATACCGTGGGGCCAAAAGACTCCTTTGCGATACCAAAGAAATTTCCGGTTAAAAGGAGAAAATAAAGTCATCAGTGGAGGGTTTAGTGTATTTGACCAAATGCAGGCTTGATTCTTAGTATCTATAGTTGTCAGCACTATAGCAAATAATAGTATTCGCTACCGAGTCGAAACAGACGTTTCTGAAAATGACACGCAACGTACGTTTCCTTCGATTCTTACTACTTGAAAGGTATTAATTGGTTCAGCTGGTGAATCTGTTAGATAGAAAGATAGAACCGGGTGCCCAAAAAGGTGATTTGTAGCGATACCAGAAAGCTTTCCGTACCGATACCAGACACAGTTCCGTTTCGGAGGTAGTAAAGTTATAGTTAAAGTCCTTTTAAAAGGACAAAGGATGTAGAAATGAAAAACTGAGTACGCAGTAATACTATATTTGGTCTCTAGTTTCACGCCCATATGGATTTTTTCGGTGTGAAAAATTTTTTTTTTATTTTTGTCGCACGTCTCTTCAAAATGAACATTTTATGAGATAATAACCATTAACCCATTTTCGGCCGCTACCAGAAATAGCCAATATTTTTTTAATTCCTTTTAAGGACTTACATTTAGGACCTTAATCAAGAATATTTGTGGTTTTTTTTGTTTTTTTTTACAAATTTTTTTTATAAATTAATAAAAATTCAATTTCAAATAAAAGCAAATATATATACTATTGTTGGCTTATATATGTACATACATGACGACTTCTGGCCAATGGTCGATTTTTCGACCACTGAAAAGTACGCGGTGCTGAGAGGTAAAAATATTTGCATAATCTTATGGATATCAATTGATTGTGGAAATTTGGCTTCGTAAATAATCAATAATAAATAAATAATTTGAAAAGGTTATATATTTTTCAGTATATTCAAAATATGACTAAAAAAATGCTTTTTTCGTGCCTTCGCCAACATCTCTAAATTTATCGTTTTAAAAAAAAATTATTATTTCGAGGGGTTACCAAAAGACCAAAGCTATTTTCTGCATCAAAAGTTCAAAGATATAATGTCTAAGTGCAGAGCTACTCTCCTTCAAACTGGCTGGTCGAAAAATCGACCAGCGGCCGAAAATGGGTTAAGGCTCGGTTCAAAAAATTGCTAGATATACTAGTTTGAAGAAACTGTACTTACTTTTATAAATATACTTTTATAAATTTTTCATTTTAAATTAAGTAAATTCCTTGATTGATTCCATGAAAGGCCAAATTACTGTCGCTTCAGAAAACATGGAATATTGAAAATGTTAAATTTTAAAATTAAGTTTTCACTTTTCAAAGTCGCATCCAGTTCTCACCTCAGCTGAAAATTGTTGTAAAAATTATCACTGTCAGTCAAAAAACAAAAAGACACCAATTGTTGCTTGTAAATTGTCTCGCTAATCAATCAAAAATAACAGTCGCAGCATGAACATTTTATATATAAAGCGAATTCAAAAAGTTCTGCATGGCAGCCTGACGTCAACTCCCCACTCCAGCCACCGCCCATCGGCCACCGCCCGCATTAAAGTCGCAAACAGACTGAAAATATAAAATAAACAGCGGCACACAATCTATGACAATCCGCCATTATGGGAACAGTCGTAGCAGATAAAAAAAGACAAAGGCTCCCTGAAACATGCCGAAAGTGAGTCGCTGCGCGAAATTGCAGAAGTTACGCGTTGTTGTTGCGCGCGACAGCAGAAGCAGTCGGAACGATGCGCCACGCAGCGGTCCTCACAACGGCAGCTCGCTTCCAACTTTGAACACGAACTTGCGCATTCTGGGCGCTTAAATTGCCACATTGCCTGCATGTAATTTAAATTCAATTTTGTGTAAATTTCTCGTTATATGTAAATACTTTTGTGGGCCATTTTAACTAACGAACACAGTGACAGTACGCTTGGCCGTAGAAGCATTTGGACAACAATGGCGGCTGCTGTTGATTGAATGTTGATTTTTTTTGTTCAGTAATTAATAATTTTTCAAATACTTAGTCAGAGCTATTGTGACTAAACATAACATGACTGTGTCGAATATGAAGTGCCAACAATGCCATTAAATGTTGGACATAAAAATATTTGCATAGCGCAAAGTTTCCATGCAGCGGCGCGTTCCTTCCATGTGCTACAGTCGCCCCAACGAGAATCAAATTATCCTTAATGGCACTTTACACAAACGATAAAAACAATAACAATGCTGCTTACACGTGTTGTGCAATTTGTTGTCTTTGTGCCGGCAAAGCACATCGCCCAACCGAAACTTGTGTTGCGTTAGGTCAGTGTGATTAATGATACAGCAATGATGGCTGAAAATGTTGTACAACAACAAAACAAAGCACATAAAGGTGAGCTTAGAGGCGAAATGGCATTAAAAAGTTTCCACTTTATGAAATATTGCCAACGTCAACAACATGCATCGTGCCACGTTAGAATGCTTTGCGCCCGAAAAGGTAAGATCGGAAAAAGTCTGAAAGCTTACAGCTGAGAAAATTTTCGGGTCACTAATAGCAGACCTCATACATTTTCGTAATTACGATGTAAATAAAACAAAATTTATACTGATTCTCATTTAAGTTTATGCCTTAAAGAATTTAAGCGGTAATGGCTGCATTGATTTGTCAGCACACCTGTCAATTGGGACGAACAGTGGTTAAGTTAGAGCTTAATGGTTGGAATTTTGAGGTAAGAGGTTAGAGATGGAGGTTATAGGTTGAATGTTGGAGGTTAGAGGTTAAATATTGGAGATTGGAGGTTAAAAATTATAGCTGAAGCGGTTGAATGTTGAAAGTTAGAGCTCAAAGGTTAGAGGTTGAAGTTAGGTTAGGGTTGGAAGTTATATAAGTTAGAGATTACAGATAAGGAGGTAGATGGTAGAGGTTAGAGGTAAACAATTAGCAGTTAGTAGTTAGCAATTAGCGGTTACAGGTTAGCAGTAAGAAGTAAGAAGTTTTATGTTACAGGTTAAAGGTAGAGATTAGTTGTTTGAGATTGTTGGTAAGAGGTTGGAGGTTGAACGTTGGGGTTTACAAATTAAAGCTTAAAGGTAAAAGATTTGAAATTGAACGTGAAAGATTGGCCTTAGATTAGTTAGGCCTTAGATGTTAGATCTTAGCAGTGGCGGCTTAAGGTGCTCGGGGGCCCGGGGCGGAGACGGCTAAGGGGCCCCCACAAAACGGTGCATAATAAGTTTGCGTACAGAAAGCTTTTTACTTTTTTCTTTTGAAAATTTGTATTCCATTGAACAGTAAACGGACTTTATTTCGAAACGTATATGTGTTTCAAATTTTATAATAACCTTACTAAATCTTTCAAAAAATGATAACAACTTTCGTGAAATTAGGAAAACTTTTGGGAGAGCAAATTCGTCATTTCAAAAAGCCATCTTAAATCTCGAAAAAAACAGAAAATCTTGCTTTGTTACTACGATCTGGCCATTTTTTTAAGCTACCCGAGCAGGAGGATTAGATTGTCTTGCAATCAGTGCATCATTACACTAATCGACAAAATATAAAAAAATAAAAGTGTTTTCTAGACTAACTTTGAACTGAAAATCAAACATTTTTTTTAAGAAGCGTTTTCGAAAAATCTTCGAAATACGAGTTTTTTCCTGTTGTTTCAGTTATGAGCACATATCTCCTAAAAGAATTAAACGAGCTGTTCGTTGTTCAGAAGATAATACCTTAGCATTTTTAGTGATATATGGATTGTCCAAATCAGATGAGTTTGGGGAAGTTACTGACGGTGAAAGTGGTAACAAAGTGAATTTTTCGATCAATTTAAAAAATCATAAATTTTCGAATTTTTTTTTATAGAAAAAATTGTCCTCTGGTTTTAAAATCTCAAATGAAATATATACCTACTATTTTGGCAAATTCTAAGCCTAACATCAATAGAATTGAAATGACAAAGTTACGAGGCACTGAGTGAAAACATAGTGTCCTGGCATAGTCAGTATTACATTTTCTGACCCAAAGTCCTTTTTAAATTACTTTAAAATTTTAAGGACATACACATTTCATTCATTTTTTTCATTTTTTTTTTTAATTTTTGCGGTAGTGCAATGATGAAGATGTGAGTATCAAATGAAAGAGGATAATTGTCTCCTTTTAACTACATTTTCTATTTTGAACTTTCAGGACCAAAATATGTCAGGTATGGAAAACATATGTATGTACATGTTTTGGATTTCAGTCTGTAGATTCATACATACATCTAAATTGTATTCTATGTATTTCAAAGTTCTAGTCTAGAAAACACTTTTATTTTTAGGTGCATTTTTCGTGTCGAGTAGTGTAATCTAAATCTTCAGAAATGTACAGAAATATTTGATAAAACCCAGTAGCAGTGACTTTATAGGAAAAGTCCTTAACAAAACATATTTCCCCCTACATAACAGCATGTAAGAAGCCCATATTTAACTTACACGGAGCATAGAATTGCTTTCGTAAAAGAGTCTATCAAAGAAGAAAGAGTCTATCAAAGAAGAAACCCGGATTTCCGGAACGATTTTGTACTTGCATATTTTGCACAAAATTTTAAATTAAAATTTAAATATTGCAATCTTCGAGGGATAATTTTTGAAAATTTGCAAACAATTGTTATTTAAAAAGGATGTTTTCTTGCTTTTATTGAACTGAATTTGTTATTGCAATTTCAAAGTCAATTGTCGATTCTCTGTCTCTTTCAATTTATAAAAGTGACAAACAACCTTTCAACAACCATTGTGGAGCGCAAATAGTTTTTTACAAGTTTCAGTTTTGAAAAACTTGAAATTTTTATATACAAGCTTCTCTCGGGGGCCCCCCGCAGCCCGGGGCCCGGGGCGGTCCGCCCCTCCGCCCCCCTCTTAAGCCGCTACTGGATCTTAGAGATTAGAGGGTTAGAGGTTGGACGTTAGAGGTTAAAACTTAGATCTTAAATGTTTCTTGTTTGACGATGGAGAAAATAGTTTCGAGGTAAAAGGTTGAAGTTTCAAAATTCCTGGCTTGCGCTGAAAAATTCATATTCCAAATCTGCTCTTCTTTATCAAGAGATCGAACTGGTTTGATTGGTTAACTCCTGAACCATTCACAAGGAGCGATTCACAAGGAGTCAATTTGGTCTCCGAGTGGAAGTGCGGGCTCTGTGCCGCACACATCCTTCCCTACCTGACCTAAAGGTTGGAGTTTGAGGTTAGAGTATAAAGGTTAGAGGTTGAGGTTGAGGATTAGAAGTTGGAGATTAGAGGGTGGAGACCAGAAGTAAGAGGATGTAGGTTAGAGTCAGTCGTTGGAGATTAAAAGTTATTGCTTATAGGTTGAGTTACGCAACACTTCCATTTGGGTACCTGGAAAGCCCATTATGAGACCGTAGTAGATGAATATCCAACTAGTGGAATTTATAATCAAAGTTTAGGTAACATAAAATTCCAGTCAATAACCTAATTGCTTTCTTGTTATAGTTTAGAATTAATGAATAGAATGAATCCAACTAATCCAATTTCTTTCGACATAGAATTTCAGTAAACGCATTAATTCGATTTATTGATCAAGTTTAGGTATAATAATCAAATAATCGAATTAACTATCGAATTTCAGTCAACAAACCTATTCGACTTTTTAATAAAATTTAGAATACTATATTGAATAATCAAATAATTGAATTAACAATCGAATTTTAATTAACTTCGAATTTCAGTTAACCCTTTCGGTACAGCTTTTTACTGGGAAAAGTTAAATTTCTAATTTTTACGTTTTAGGCTTCTATGATTTTTAAATTTTTATACTCGGACCCTGTATTTTAGAGTGTTTTTCTATGAGAGCAACCACATCGTTGTGGCTGTAATAATTACTTAAACATAAAATTGTCTATGCATAAGGAAAATCTGAATATTACTTCATTTACTTCAGCCAAAATTTTTTTAAAAAAGTATCTAAATTGAAAGAAAACTTCAAATTAAAAAAGTTATCTAATTTTTTCTGCTTCTCCTTCCTTCACTATCTCAAGATATACCATTAAAAAAACGTGCATACTTCTCTTCTCTCAACTTAATTATTCAGTTTATTAATTTCGTATTTTCCCTAAAACTTCAAACTATTCTAAGGAACAATAAAAATATAGTATCCACAAGTTTTTTGACCTAAAACAGGCACTGAAAATAGACTATGCCATATGGCATAGAATAACCGAAAGGGTTAAAAAACGAATTCGACTTTTTAATAAATTTTGGGATACTAGACAGAAGCCTACAACCCAAATTGCGGAATTGTGGTTCCTGTAGAGCTGCACAGCGGCATAGAAAGCTTTTTATGGTCTCTGTTTCTTGTTTATCATCACAGCTTATGTTCCCATTTACTAGCCTAGAAAAGCCGTTTGATGGGCAAGAATTCCATGGCTCAGTGCCTGGTGGTGACCCAAAAGAGGGGTTGAAAAATCTAAGTGACAAAAACTTAACACAATATTTCGACTTAGTTTTTGCTCATAAAACCTTTGTTCCAAGTGTACGAATTGTGTGTTGTGCACCCAATGGCAAAGTGTTAGCACTGTTTAGAAATGTGTTTTGCATGATTATTTTGGTTCCCGCGGCATCTGATAATCATCGGTGTTGCATTTGGTGATTAGTATTTCACATAGAAGGACATTTGTACCACTTTCAGTCACAAACATTAATTACACACCAGTCGAAACTGACCACATTGCCTTCCGGCACAACTACAATTATCAACATTTCGAGGAATTTCAACTCGAAACTGCATTCCATTAGTTAATATTAGTTTAAGTGCTTTTTGCGCAACTCAATAACCAGAACATTTTTGCCGTTCAACAACCACAAATATGCATGAGAACACACATAATTCATTCATAATTCATTACACCGTGCTACAAAAAAAATAAAAAAATTTTTCACACTGGAAAAAATCCATATGGGCGTGAAACTAGAGACCAAACATAGTAATACTGCGTACTCAGTTTTTCATTTCTGTATCCTTTGTCCTTTTTAAAGGACTTCAGACTTTTGAAGGGGATAAAACATAAAAAAAATATATATAAAATACTTAACCTTGTTCGAATATGGCGATATGTATATCAAATGAAAAAGGAAAGGCTCAAGAATTGAAATAAAATTTAGTTTTTATCTATTTGTAAAAAAAGGATATGAAAAAGATCCTTTGAAAATATTAATCCTTTATATCCTTGAAAATTTATATAGAATTTTCTTGAAAAGTAAGTATGTTAAAACCCAAAATCTCCTTGATCACGTGTCAAAATTTCATTATTCTCGCTTCATTGATTTTGTATCTATTTATTATTTAAAATACTGATACGCAAATAAATTAGAATTTTTGTACTTCATTAGACTTGCAGCTTCCGCCTTTTTTTTAATAACTTTCGAACCAATAAAGTTAGAATAATGAAGTTTTAAAACGTGATCAAGGAGATTTTGGGTTCTAACATACTTACTTTTCAAGAAAATTCGTTATAAATTTTTAAGGATATAAAGGATTAAAATTTTCAAAGGACCTTTTTCATATCCTTTTTTTAGAAATTGATAAAAATCCGTTTTTTTTTTAATTTTTGAGCTTTTCCTCTTTCATTTGATGTACATATCGCCATATTCAAAGTAGGTTAAGTATTTTTTATATTTTTTTATTTTTTATCCCCTTCAAAATTTTGAAGTCCTTTTAATAGGACAAAGGATGTATAAATGAAAAACTGAGTACGCAGTATTACTATATTTGGTCTCTAGTTTCACGCACATATGGATTTTTTCCAGTGTGAAAAATGCTGTCGGACGGTGTTATACCGCATATTTGTTCAAGTAAAGTGGCATTAATTTCATTTTAAAAATTTAATCCAACAATTTGTTTGCAAGCTTAACATTTGTTCAAGTGTACCAGAACACGTGAATGCAATTCTGCAGCTGAGTAGCTGCCAGTTTTCTGCTTAATTGCTTCGAATTGCTATATTCAGACATTAGAAAGGAATTCCAATTTTAATTGATTTTATTGCATTCTTTTTAATAAATATAAATTTATTTTCTTTGCTGCAGAATAGATTTGGGACATTCGTCTGAAGCTGACATTGTGATGTTTCATTTTTAATTTGATTTGAATTGCAAATGAAATAAGTCTACAAGTGATAAAGTGCTTAATTTGTGATTTGAAAAGTTGGCCTACCAAAGGAAGCTTTTAGAAAATTGAACAATTAAGCCGACTAAGAAACGGACTAAACTGAACAAGAAATGAGAACAAAGTGGTCGAATGAACGAGGTTGATGCTGTAAGCGGCTTTCAGGCTTACATTTTGTGAAATTTTTTTGTGCAAGTGGAAGCTTTAAAATTTCACAGCTGTCGTCCACGATTGGTTCAATTAGAATAAGTGAAGACAATCGATTATTGAAGCAACGATTTCCAAATCAGCTACCAAAATTCCAATAGCAACTGGCCACCAAGGATATGCGATTTAAAGCTGTACGATTTCTTAACAGAAGCCAAACAAGATTCGTTTCGGGTCCATTACAGGAGAATGCCTTCTGGTCTCCAAGATGATGCTGGACTTGGATTCTATGACGTAAAGCGAAAGTGTACAAAAAATCTACTCACTCTTTAACAACTAAAGAACAGCATTCGTAAAGTTTTGGCCGAAATGTGCCTAGTTATAATTAACTGAGAGTCACTTCAGAAGCATCGATTTGGTGCATTGATCGAGTTAAATAATTTCCTATTCCATACATAATGACAGATTCCAGCAACAGGTACCTACCATTCGACACAGTTTGGTCAACAAACTGAAAAACCGCAGCCAAGTTTTTGCAGCTCGTTTGTTTTCAATTTCATTTCTTTTTGCGCTCTTTTCCTTAGTTTTTTGACTTTTCGGCCTTTGGTCCGTTCGTGAGGCTTTCTTGGAATACAGCCGCGTATGAGGTTGCGCCGGCAGCAAAATTCAGATCATGGCCGCCGGTTGTGCAAATTCTTCGACAGCAAAATGTGTGCTTGTTGCTTGCAATTTCGCTGCTTCTGTGACTTTTGTCAGTAAGCACTCAGCTCATTTTTTCATATTTTTGTTTTTTATTTTGTGATTTTAAGCACTCGAACCAAAAAAAGCTACAACTTTGCGTCCGTTGTGTCGTTTTGATTGACCGGCATTTTGCAGCTTGCAACGTTTTCTGTTCGTGCTGTTTTTGCTTTATCGTCTGGGTCGAGTTTTGTTTTGCTGTTATCGTTGTTATTGTCATTGTTGTGCTTGAAAACGATGCGTGTAAAAACAGCTAACAATTTGGCATAATGCAAAAATTGAGTCAACACACTGCTTCCACCTTACATACAGTAAAGTCCAGCGCCAAGGACGGGGAATTCAATGAGCAGCAAAACAAATCACACACACACACACACACAAACGAACGCTTGCATGGCGCCCATTGACTTGTACATACATACATACATACGGTACTGTTAGTTTTCAACCGGTGACCGCCCGCGTCGGCACGCTGCGCGTTATGCAACCAGGCGCACGCGCGCATCCACCTCGATCGGTCGTTGTGCCGAACGTCTCGAATATGCGCTGCACTCGAACTTCGAATGCGAATTGGGTTAGCAACACAAGAACAACAACAACAGAAACAATAATAACAGTTGTTTATTGGCCACATTACGGCTGACCTTGACCAGCTTTTTTCGACAGCGTCGCCGTCTTTGGCCGCTGTTCATGTGCGTTCGCGCGTTCATTGGAGTTTCGGCGCATCGAAGCGGTTTCATTTATTTTTTGGAGGAGTTTTGTTTTTGTTATTACGAACGAACGCACACGGCGCGCATAGAATCGTAAGCAGGGGTAATAATGGGCTGCCGATGGAGGTGGCAGTTGTTTGGTGGCGTCAGCGTGTGACGCCAGTGCCGTCACTTGTAAACCCATTACAATTGTCATATATGTATGTAAATAGCTGTTGTTGTTATTGTTGCCGAATCTGTTTCGTCATTGTCGCGCCGGAATTGTCCAGAAGCGAACGTGCGTCCGTCCCCGGCTCAGAGCGGCGTGGCGGCGTTGGCCGATAGCGCGTCGCTGAAGCGATAACCTTGAAAATGCACATTTTTGTTTACCGAAAGCGAACCCAGAAGCGCGCTGTAAATAATAAAATTTTTCGAACGAATTGCTCAAAGTCGCACACAATCTAGTAAAATTGTTGTAAATCGACGCTGGGCCGCAGGCGTAGTAAACAAAGCCATAAATTAGGGCATACGAAACAATGCGCGGCCGACAATCAAGAATGAGCAGCGCAAGCTGCACATTTATCTGAAGCATCAACGCGGCTCGACGGGAGCGCACAGTGGCTGCGAATCGAGCTGCTGCCGTTCCTTATGCGGACATGCGACTCGGCTTAGTCGTGACACAGCGGGAGGCCTCTAACGCCGCAAGCTGCAAACATCTAACTTAGCATGAAACAAAACCTTGAAGCGAGCAAAGAATTTGCTAACAGAGGGCGCTCGGCTGCGGCGCTTAACCCACTCGTGGCTGATGTGTAGGAATGTAGAGTGCACAGTGAAACGTCTCTCAACAGTAAACGATTTGAAGTCTGGTTTCGGATAAGAAAATAGTGAAGTTCTAAAAAAAGTATTAAATGCCGTTTTAACATATTAGCATTCTAGTTTTTCAAATGCGTAGATCAAGTGTTCTCTATCGACTTATAGTCTCAAATATTGACGTTCTAAAAAAGTAAAAACTCAGTTGAAGCATCAATCTGAATCTAGTTCGAGTGATGCATAAATCAAGTTTTCTATATCGAGTTGGAGTCTGGTTCAGGAAAAACAAATGGTGTCGTTTTAGAAAAAAGTAGAAGTGGCGTTTTGTCAGATCTGAACTCTAGATTTTGAAATCATACATCAAGTGTTCTATTTCGACTTATAGTCTGGTTCAGGAAAAGCAAATATTGACTTTCTTAAAAATGTAACAAATGCTGTTTTAACATATTTGAACTCTACTTCGAGAGATGCAAAGATCAAGTTTTCTCTATCGACTATAGTTTTAAATATTGACGTTCTAAAAAAGTAAAAACTCAGTTGAAGCATCAATCTGATGAACTCTAGTTCGAGTGATGCATAAATCAAGCTTTCTATATCGAGTTGGAGTCTGGTTCAGGAAAAACAAATATTGACGTTCTAAAACAAGTAAAAAATTCCGTTTTAAAATATTTGAATTCCAGTTCGAGTGATGCATAAATCGAGTTTTCTATATCAAGTTGGACTCTGCTTCAGGAAAAACAAATGGTGACGTTCTACAAAAAAGTAGAAATGGCGTTTTGTCAGATCTGAACTCTAGATTTTGAGTCATAGATCAAGTGTTCTATTTCGAATTAAAGTCTGGTTCAGGAAAAGCAAATATTGACTTTCTTAAAAATGTAACAAATGCTATTTTAACATATTTGAACTCTACTTCGAGAGATGCAAAGATCAAGTTTTCTATATTGAGTTGAAGTCTAGTTCAAGAAAAACAAATACTGACGTTCTAAAATAGTAATAACTCAGTTAAAACATCAGTTTGAACTCTAGTTCGACTGATGCATAGATCAAGTTTTCGAAATAATTTTTATAAAATTTGTTGTATTGTATTTGTATATTCATTGACATACCAAATAATAAATAGTAAAATAATAAAAATAAATAATAATAAATAAATAAAATAATAATAAATAAAATAAATAACCCATAACCTAACCCAAACCTAAATAAAAATATAAGCTTTTGTATTATTTATTTCTTAATACATTTTTTTTCCTGAAAAAATTTTATAACACTCACCACACGAATTCAGTTTTATAGCTCAAATCATGCAATTTTCACTTTCGTTTTCATTGTCAGCCGTCACGTTCCAGACACATTGTCTGATTTTTGGGGTTAGTAGTAACCAAAATCCACGTGAGTTACTTATCAATCACGCAATTCGAGTGCAAAAATCCATCACAATAAGTATAAACTTTTTAAAAGCTTTAACCCACTTACCTAAAATTACAAGAAACTCCAAAAGGGCAAACAAATTTGTACGAACTGCACCCATTTATAAAAAATCGCCACATGTCGCAGCAACAATGGAGAAAGTCATTAAAAATTTAAGCGTTTTTAGTCTTTAGAGTTTAAGAAAAACGAAAACTTTTACTAGAGAGACGAGAGATATAAAAGTTATTGAAAGGCCATATTAGCATTTCGTATTCTACAGAAAACATTCTTAAAAAATATAAAAAATTAACCAACTAAATATATTTCAGTTGAGCCTTTTCATCTCAAAGGTGTACAGAGCGGGGCTCGCTTTTCTTCAACATAATTTTTTTTTTCAAAATCAGACTTTTCCTGGGAGCAAAGCACCTCTTCTCACAGGGGCGGATTCAGAAAAATATTTCGGGGGCTTTCAATAAGTAATTCTTTAATATTTATAAAATGCCTTTTAATTTGTACGTAGTTTTAAAGTCGATCCTAATATTTCGGGGGGTTTCAACCCCCAAAACCCTCCTGAATCCGCCACTGTCTTCTAAGCATTGGTTATAACTTACTTGCTTACTTACTTCCATACTGCTTTCTAAGTTTTGCTTATTGGTTCCATTAATCTGATTGGTTCCGGAACCCAGCAGCTAATTCGTTTATCATTCATTTAATTAGTTCCAATACTAATATAGATACATACCATACTTTGATTTTAGCCATAAGGCCAAGAAAAGTATGTCATTTATCATTAATTTTAGATTTATTTTTGCTATAAGAATTTTGCGAAATGATTTCAAAGGTTCACAGAAAAAACCAATCATAATGTATTCGGTTCTAATGGTGTACTAAAATCAGCCCTTTGGTCTGTTCCAACAACACTAAACAGTCTAGTTAGGATACATCCATTTCGTATATTCGAATGCTTTCCTATAATCACCTCACAAGTGATGATAAGTTCAAAAAATTTATGACAAGTTCATTCACTTTGCGAATACTGAGTTCGCTCTGTTCACATTCTACACTGTGCACTTTTGCATCCATTATCAGTTCGAATTCCTCTATTTGTTACTAAATTGATTGCCGACAATGCATTGACCAACCAACCCAACCAAATGTAAATCAACATTTATTGTCTCTAGCAGCGTAAAAAACATTCGCAATTGAAACTCTATAGCCGAAAGTGGATCGTCTACGGCACAATAAAGCTTTCGAGCGTAACCTTGAAAGTATTTTTGAAGAATGCATTTTATAAATATTCTCAAAAATATTTGTTCATTCTTGACAAGCAATGTCAACAGCAACAACAAATCAATCGAAAGAGAATTTTCGCTGCCTATAAAAATATTTTTTGAAGTGAAAGTTCATAGTTGCAGGTTTAAAATGTAATTGATTGCAGATTTTATGTATTAATTTTTATTTATTTTTAATATTTTTCATTTTTTTAATATATTTATATTAATATTTTTTATTTTTGTACTTTGTTTTGTTATTTTTTTAATATATTTTAATATTTTAATATTTTGTATTATTTTATTAGTTTTCATTAATTTTTTAAATTTATTATTATTTTTCATTTTATTGTGTTTATTATTTTACTAAATTGTATTAACTTTTTATGTTTATTATTTTTATTTTTTTAATATATTTCAAAATCTTTTCGTTTTTATTAAAATAATCTTAAAATACTGCTTATAAAACTTGAAACAAAAGGGTTATGCAAGAGTTGGCTTTCAAGTTTTATGAGAATAGGAAACATTTGTGTTTTATTTTTATGTTATTGCTTCATCCTTTATTTCAATTATTTAACCCTTTCGCTATTTTGTTGCCATATGGCAACATGCTACTTTGCGGACGTCTGCATCCTCTATCGTTGCAAGAATACATTTTTTTGTTGGTCTTAGAATAGTTTGAAGTTTTAGAAAAAATACGAAATTAATAAACTGAATATTTAAGTTTAAAGAAGAGAAGTATACAGTATATAGTTTTTTTAATGGTATATCTTGACATAGTAAAGGAAGAAGAAGCAGAAAAAATTAGAGAACTTTTTAATTTGACGTTTTCTTTCAATTTAGATACCTTTTTTTTAATGTTGGCTAAAGTAAATGAAGAAATTTTCGTTATGCGTAAAAAGTTTTATGTTTAAGTAATTATTGCAGCCATAACGATGTGGCTGCTCTCATAGAAAAACACTCTAAAATACAGGGGCCGAGTATAAAAAAGAAAAAAATTTTCTTATGCAATGTTGCTAAAATAACCACATAGAAGCCTAAAACGTAAAATTTAAAATTTTAACTTTCCCCAGTAAAAACCTGTAGCGAAAGGGTTAATTACTTATTATTTAAATTATTTAAATTCATATAAAAGGTTAAGTCAGAAAACTTGACTATAGCAAACTATTTACTTAACTCTCAAAGCTTTGACATTACCTGCGAAGTGACCGGTCTCCAAAAAAACAATTTCACCATTTTTTTTTTTAATTTTTGTAAGTTGAAACAGTTTGAAATTCAAGGTATTAACCCTTTTCAACCCATGGTCGAATCTCGACAGTTTTAAGTGCTCATTTGTTTAGAAAAAATGCTCTTTTCTTCATAAGCTCGAGATGTAATAAAGTGCAATTGAAGGCATTTTTCAAGTTTAAGAGTTCTACTTTATGTGACTATACTTCGCAGGATCATTCACAAAGCATGGGACTGACTTTATTTTGTCTTCTGTTTGAGAAGAAGAAGACTTGGTTTTATTGGTTTTGTGTTGTGTTTGTAAACATTCATTTGCTTGTCTGCAACCTTGTCCTATAAATTTCGTAACGAATGTTTATTTACGAAATGCGTAGTACAATGCACGAAGCGATACATTTGGCTGAACTGATACGACCCACGAAAATCCCGATTGATAAACACAAACATGGAATGGAATTATTTTTCCTTCACTCTGCCGCTTCCTGCCCCGTTTCCTCATTTCCATTTCCCAGTTGAATGTGTAATGCATCACACGGAATGGAAGTGGTACCGGCGGCCGATCAACGGTCTGGGATGTGGGTCAATGTGAGGGCGAAGCGGGACAAAGGCGCGCGATAAGACGGGACGACGTCGAAAGTCGAAAAAGTCTGCAAAAATCGACATTCCCAGCCGAAAGACGACACCAAGCTGTTGTTTCACAGCAACGTAAAACATTTGGAGACACAACGGTGAGCTGAGGGTGCGGGCTGTGTCATCTCGCGTTTCCACGTCGAACCCCAACACCGGCTGTATGTTTGTTCCGCTGTTGTCAGAATGCAAAATCCAGCAACAACAACAGCAACAGAAAAGCCCGCACAACAACGGCCGGCTTGTCACAGCAACAAAAACAAAATTGCAACCCACTGCAAAATTGTGATTTGCACAACAAAAGCACAAACGAACAAACGAAACAAGCCGCCGAATCACACTGAGTGTGAATGACACTGCGCCGCCTCATGCGACAGTGACGAGTGACGGAGCAGCAACAGTTGTTGCCGTCACTGCTGATTTAGATTTTTCGCACTGCCGGCTGACCGCATCGATTGTGCAGCACGATTAGTCGGGTGTTTGACACTGCAGCAGCGCCGTTGTTGGTGGCGACGGTTGCGGGGTGCTGGTCGGTGCTGTTATAACATCGGTGCGTGGATCGATTCCTGTGTTCAGTCATCCGGCCGTTTTTGCAGTACGAGGCGTTTGCTTCAGCGGTGTGTTGATCGGTTGATTGATTGGTTGGAGCGCTGACTGGTTCGTGTCATGATTTGGGGTTATGACAATGGCAATGACCCAACTGCGATTCGTTTCGTTTCCGTGTTACACAAACTGTGCCGACTCGTGTAGAATTGTGGCGAGCGCAGCGATACCCGAACGGTTTGGAATATTTTGAAAATTCTGTAGTCAATGCAAATAGAATAAGTTAATAGAATAATTAATTAAACATTTATATTTAAAATTTATTAAAAGCTAAATACAGTGGGCGTCCAGTATAACGAACTTTCCATTTAACGAATTTTCGATTTAACGTACGGCCAAATTTTTTCATTGATGGTTCTATATTACGAAAAAAATGAAATTTGCTATTCGATATAACGAATATTTATGTTCTTTTTCACCCTTTGAATTGTTTTTATTTGAGCATTCACATTCTTTACTATAACAATGAATATTTGGTTTCGTGAACGGTACCTCAATTGTTTTTGTTTTTGTTACGTTAAAACTTTAAAATTTACGTCAAGTTACCAACATTTTCAAATTCTGTTTGTATACATTGCTGATCATTTTCAAAGGAATGTTTTTGCGTTCGGTCGGCTTCTTTCTTTTAAAAATTAAAATTACAATAATCAATCAAGAGAAATTACCGTACAGAAAAGTTTACTTGCGGTAAAGAGGCAATCGCGCATCGAAGACTTTTTCACTTTCATTTTTATAAAACAAGATATTTGTTTAACCTGTCTGTCTGTCCTTTGCTCAAAATTGCGTTCGCTCTCCTTTGGGGTCAGGATGATCAAACGGTTATATATAAGTTACTGACAAAACATGAAGAATTGTTACACATAAATCACAAAAGAAAAGGGGAAAGCCACGAAAAGTGTTTTTCTCGATTTGTTATTGGGTTGTAAGCGCGATTAACACTAAATAACACAAGTAGACCAGTGCCAAAAACCGCTCAACCGGTATTTTTAATTCCGCCTGGTGTCAAATAGACCCCAAGGACAGGCAGAAGGTAAAAAACTGAACGTGTGAAACTTATTTCTTTAAGAAGAATGGTTTAAAACAAAATAAATTTCGATCGATTTAAAGAATTTTTCGATTTAACAAATTGGGGGTATAACATAAGATTCGTTATATCCACTGTAATTAATCTTTAAGGAGTAGTAAAAAAAATCCATTATTTTTGCATGAATTTAAAGACTTTATTTAGAACAGTTAGAATGATTCGTTTTAGTTCAATTGTGCACCGTTTTGTTCGATTACTTGTTGCCATTTTGAAGGTAATTCCATTATGCTTCTCTCCTAGGAACCCTCGTCCCTATTGGCAAAAAAGAATGAAATTCGTTTTTCACAAGCATCTTTTGAAGTAAATTTTTTACCAGCAAAATCATTCGCCACTGACAAGAACAAGTAGGAATCACTTGGTGCTAGGTGCGGACTGTAAGCTAGATGCATAAGCTTCCTCTTCCCACCAAGCTCCTGAAGTTTCTGGCGACTCACATTCGATGTGTAGCCAGGCATTGCTCTGATGGAAGCGAACATAAAAGGCAAAGTCTCTGATTGCATTTAACACGGCGAAGACCAAACCATACTCGTCCCTGCCCCCCCCCCCCCCTGGATAGCTTTTCGTCACCCCCAAACAGAACCAATGTGTGAAGCCTGTGATATCGCCAGGACACTAGGTTTGAGTTGTGCGCAGGGTTTGGTGACCGCCACTTAAAACCTATAATCCAATGAAAGCCAAAGGAGCCTCAATTGCTTCTGTGCGATAGATTTCTTAAGACATTCCAATTGTTTACAATATAATATAGGTTCGAAGAGTTTGAACGTGGAGGAGCAACTCATAGTGGATGATTTTCTGCCAATCCAGCCAAACACACAGCTAAATATTCTTCACATTCAATTCAGGGGCTTACCATGATTCAACCACAACATTGCCCTCAATGATATATTTTTCATCAGCAATCACCATCCAATTTAGAAATGAATCTTTTTTGTAGCGATTCGCATTGTTTTTTTATCGTTAACTCGTATGGCACCGATACCGCAAACTTCTTTGCGTATCCAATCCTATTCAAGTAGTTCCATATGGTGGTTTGTACAATGCTCAGATTTTGAGCAATCAATACAGTACTTACATGACAGTCGGACTAAACCATTCCATCATTTTCGACAATTGCCACAAAGCGTTTCGATAAAGCGTTAGGCATTTTTTATATCAAACTGACCGGAACGAAATAGACGAAACCAAGACTTCGCCTGATTTTCTGTTAAAGTATAAGCACCATAAACATCGTTCAAATTTTCAGCCATCTGGCTGGAGAATTCGTCTTTATCGATGGAATTCTTTAAAATATGTATGTGTTTTTTTTTCCTTGCTGGTGACCGTCTCAACCAAACCCAAGTCAAAATCACATTGTGCAAGGTACATAACTCAAAACCTCTCACGTGTCTCGAAACTAAAGCATACAATAGGCACTTCAATGTTTAGTATTGTATTCGATCCACATTTCATAGTCACGTTAATTAAAACAGATAACGCAAAACTACGTCATTCATTCAAAATTTCAAGTGCCAGCAATAGAATCGCACACCTCTGCGGCACCTAACCTTATCTCACTCGATGCTCACAACAATCTTTGGCGGTGCATACGTATTTCATAACCGCACTTGTTTCATAATTGTTCGCAGTATTTTGAGGCCCCCGGATTGCTGTCATATCGCATAAATCACTTTCGTTCGGAGACCACACACTATTTGCGATTGTCGACAATGCAAGACAACAAACGCGATGGCATGTTTTTGATTCGGAAAGAATTTATTTTTGCCGCTTAGATTTCGTATAATACTTATATGAGAATAATGTTTTTGTGAAATCACCTATGTGCGTCATTTGATAAGGAATAGTAAAAATAATTGCCCGATACTCCAACGAGATGCGAGTGCATCCATGTGGTCGTTTGGCTTCGAAATTGTCGCACAGATCAACACAACACAAGTTGGCTGTTTGATAATGAAAAGTGCGTTTTATTTTTTCGCAACGCCATCCAGTGCAAATATCGAGTGCAAACAACAAATAATAGTGGCGCCTGCAAATGGCGTTTCTCACTAAATTGCGACCATGACTTATGCACAGTTGTTATTGTTTTAAAATAAAAATATACATATATAGTATTTATGTATATAAATTGGCATAATTATGCACTATGGGCATTCATTGACGCGTACTTAGTTGTCAGGTGCGTTGTGTTTTGCAAAATTTATTAATTATGGCACCAACAAGTAATCAAATAATCAAGTGGCAGATGGTAAATTTTTTGCGCAGAGATTGAACAAATCTGAGAATTTTATTTCAATATTGTTGGCTTACACAGCTGCGAGTTCACTTCTTTGGTGAACTTGTATGGTATCCGAGATAAATTTAACAAGGTAGACTAAGTACGGAGAAAATTGTCGTACAAGAAATGACTGTTGTGGTCAATTGTTCTCATTGAACAGCGCGATTTGTTGCAGTTTAAATTTAGTACCAAAAAAGTAGATCGCCAGAGTTTCACAATTATCAAATAGTTCATTTTTGAAACCGAAAATTTGCCAACAAAATAGTTACATATATTTTTATATGTATGTACTTCATATTTAAAATTTATAGTTTAAATAGAAAATCGCTCAGAATAATTGTTTGTTTACTATTTTATTTTGAATAAATAAAAATTGCGTGACTATTGACGTACATACGTAAACAAAGAATTTTGTAGAAGGCTTTCCGTACTTAGTTTACCTTGTCATGGATGGTATCGAAGATGGGCATACGTTACTCAATTTCGTAGCCGGCCTCGATAGTCCAGCGATACGCGCGTTAGCTTCTCATACTGAGTCCTTAGGTTCGAATCCTAGTTCGGGCTGGTGAACCACTCGTCTACTTTTATCGTCATCTACTTCTATTCTATCGTATCATAATAGGCCTCCAAATGTGTCTCTAACAGAAGCAGCCACCATAACCTAACCTAACGTACTCGATTTCATCAAAGTGATTACACCGTGCGACAGCATTTTTCACACTGGGAAAAATCCATATGTGCGTGAAACTAGAGATCAAATATAGTAATACTGCGTACTCAGTTTTTCATTTCTACATCCTTTGTCCTATTAAAAGGACTTCAAAATTTTGAAGGGGATAAAAAATAAAAAAATATAAAAAATACTTAACCTACTTTGAATATGGCGATATGTATATCAGATGAAAGAGGAAAGGCTCAAGAATTTAAATAAAACTGATCTTTTATCTATTTGTAAAAAAAGGATATGAAAAAGGTCCTTTGAAAATTGTAATCCTTTATATCCTTGAAATGTTAAAACCCAAAATCTCCTTGATCACGTGTCAAAATTTCATTACTCTAACTTTATTAGTTCGAAAGTTATTAAAAAAAAGGCGGAATCTCCAAGTCTAATGAAGTACAAAAATTCTAATTTATTTGCGTATCAGTATTTTAAATAATAAAAAGATACAAAACCAATGAAGCGAAAATTATGATATTTTGACACGTGATCAAGGAGATTTCGGGTTTTAACATACTTACTTTTCAATTAAATTCTATATAAATTTTGAAGGATATAAACACGGACCACTAACATAGAAGTATGGTATCGTTTCTACATCTTCCTCATCTTTAAAGACTTCACTGGCCTAGAGACGCCATTGAACGCGCATAGAATCCAATCTCGCAATGTCCAGTGATGACTCCAATGGGTTGCAGCGTATAAGTTTGATTCAGAGACACGATGATCTTCATAGATAAAAACACATCCAAAGGTATAGAAAAAGAGAGAAAACCACTTCAACACTGGATCAAGCAAAGTAGGTCCAACATTTTAACTTCTGCTGCTTTTGCTAGATCCATGAGGATCCTTGAATCCATAGGAAGCATGGTATCGTTTCAGCTTCTTCCTCATCTCCACAGCTACAGACATCAACTGGGTGAGACTCGCCAATGGATGCATAGAAGCATTCGGATTATCGGATTATCTTCATCGATACTCGTATAAACCCATCCAAGAAGAAGAAGAAAATAGGTAAAATTTGTTTTCTTTTAGAAAATGGAAGAGCGATTTTGATGTTGAAACCCCTCACCCCAAAATAAGTGTTGCTTGCAAATATTTTGAGTGGTAAAAACGGATTCAATTGGTATTGAACTCAAAAGCTGTGTACGGAACATGAAATCCTGTTTGGGCGACTGCTTGAACTAATAAAACTAAAAAAACCAAACTTCCTAGAAATTGATTTACTAAAAACTACCAATTTTAGCACTTTTTAAAAATTATTATTCTCGAAAATTTGAAGCATAAAAACTTTATTTTTGTTTTTCGAATTGTTGGAAGTTTTAAAAACAAATACACTCTTGAAACCTATTCCGTTGCAGAGCCTGAATCGAGCCGAAAGCTGTGCCTTGTAAACCTGTTGCGATGTTCAAAACCAATATTGATAAGAGACACTTTGAGAAGAAGACTTTCCAAATTGTAAGCGGAACATTTGTCTGTTGCCAAATATCGAACCACACACGCTGCTTCCAACCCATTCGCCCGCTGCAGAGTTCCGATGCTAGCGTTGATTTCATAGCTATGCATATGGCCGTGTGTGTTTGTGTGTTTTTGTGTGTATGTGTGTGTGTGTCTTGTGCGACGCAAGCGATCTTTTCATGGACATTACATAATGCTTTGTAAACAACTATTTGCCGCCATTTCATTGTTATGCAAATCGAGTTTCGCCCGAATCGAATGCGCCATTCAATTCTTGTTTCGATGCTCGATTAGCATTAATTTGCAAAATTAATTTTCGCAAACCATTCGCCCCGTCGAATGTGTGTGGGCACACTCCCGAACAACAGCGCAATTATGCCGCAGAAATCATAAAATCCAGCAACACCAGCCATACCAACAGCAACGAAAATCTAGAAATCAAAAGCCCAAAAGCTGCGCCGGCGTCCCAACTTGTAACACACCAAATGGGTCAATGGACATGAAAACGAATTTAACCTTGAAATTGTATGAAATTAAGAATCAAAACATAAACACTTGCGGACCACGTAGCGGTGGCAACAACAACAAAGCCGAGCGGGCCAGCATAAAAGACAAGAACGCCGCACAAGAGCGGACAACGCACAACGCGTGCGACTCGGGTCCCAGCGGCGAAAACTATTTCCTCGATTTCTATTTTGCACAAAACAACCACAACTACAAAAGCAAACGACAACACGAAGCGAAAAAGCCGAAAAACATCAACAACAACAAAAACATGTTACTAATCACGCGAAACAGCGACGCGACGGCGGCAATGGCGACACTTCATTCAGCACACATCGCAAATGACGCGAAGAACGCGGGCGAGCTTGGCGGGCGAGCTTGGCGGGCGAGCAAGCAGGTGCGAGTGATGGGGGCGAGCAAGCGTCGGTGGGGCGGAGAGCCAAATAGTGTCCAGTAATTTGCTAAAAAAATACGCCTCAGAGCAGCGAAAGTTGGCGAAAATGCGATCATCGGCGTCACGAGCCGCAAATGGACACGAACAGCGCCGCACCAATGTTGCCGGTGCTGGCAGCAGTCGGTAGCGCTCCTTAACAAATGTAACGAGCTGTGTGGCGTGACTGCGTGCGCGGCTGTGTTGGTGTTTGTGTGGACACACCTGCTGCGAAGATGGACCAACGATGTTAAATAATTTATTGTCCGTTGTCCACGGAACAGGGAGCGCGCAGCATCAAACGGTCGAGTAGTCGGCCGGTCAAAAGGCTGCGCAGCCATCGAAGTCAGATAATATAAAGTAGAGTAGAGTTGGTTAGAACTGCCGTTTGACGTTGATTGCAACAACAACAAAAAGACAAAGTGCTGAGCTTAGCTGGTAGCTCATAATTCTGCGCGAGGCAGCTACAAGTCGGCTCAAATATGTAGTTAGGTTCAGTAAGTGAGGTTAGGTTCAGTAAGTGGGTAGGTAGGTTCGAGTGACAGTCATTGGGACACACATAGCGTCTCAATATGCCATTGTCTCGTACAATTTATTTTCACAGATGCTCAATGTTTGGCGTAAACAGCTTCTACGCTGTAATTCTTCTTTATCTGGGATCCAGATCCTTTCGTTATATTGGACTATCTTGTTTGGTTAAATTTTAGCCTAAGCAAATCTTAACACTAGAGTGCCCAAGGTAGTAATTTTAACTACATTGAGGTATTTTATTGTAAATAACTTTTTTTGCATCGCTTTCTAAAAAAATATCTTTTGTGACTTTTACTAATTTCACAGTACAACAATTTTAAACTTTTTGTGTGCAACAGAGTAACGACCATATATTTCTGAAAGAGGACGTCGTACTGATCATTTTTGACGAACAAAGTAATAGTCCAGCACGTCTGAGTTTTTTGTAATTTGCACATAAAGGTTAAAGGGTCCCTATAGACTTTTACACGGAAAGGATAAAAACGTGAAGAGCTAGAGCTTTGATGTCTAAGACAAAGTTGTTTGCATTAAAAGTGTGAATATTTTTTGTGTACACATGAACCCGTCTCCCCTTTTCGTTACCCCCTTTTTCATATTTTTCGGAAAAATGTTTCATAAAAAGCTTGTATTGACTATAATATTGGAAAAAATACTTATTGTCTTTTGGGAAAATATTCCTCATTAAAAGATAGGGGGTGTCTTTAAACACCAAAACTTTCTCAAAAATTCCCCCAAAAAATAAAAAGCCTTAAACACGAAACCTTCATTAGAAAAACGTGGAATATTTAAAAAAAAAATATTTTCCATTGAAAAATAGTTCAGTAGGTACTTTAGTAGTTAAAAGTACGCCATTATATTTAAATGAATTTAATTTGTAAACCATAAAAAACTAAACATGAAATAGTTATTTTATTATCATGTGCATTTATTCATATTTGCTACTTAAAAACCAATGAAATTATAAAAACAAGTCACTAAACAATATTGTAGTCAAAATGACTTGTCGGGCATTCTAGTGTTAAACAGCTTCTGGATATAAGTTTTTCAATAGTACACGGAATGTTTCTTCAAATTCTTTTTGTTGAAAGCCTATTAAAAGAGGTCGAGTAGTAGTTTCCTTGACTAGTCCTGTTGTACGACTAACAACGTTCATTTGGAAAGTCCTTTGGTCACCTGACTTTCGGTTGATATATATAAGTATATAGGAAGAATTGCCTCATTTATTCAGATAGAAGCTAAACGCAAGCAGGGACCGAGATCCTCAGTGTTTAGGGCAAGAAAATGTTGGTCTAGCCAAATCCTTAACCATTACTGAATTAGAATTTTAAATAGTACACAAAATGGTTCACGATCTAGTAGTTCAAGGCCTTTTAACAGGCTTTGACTTTCCTTTACTAGTTCTGATGTAATCAGAAAGGTTTGAGAAGCGCTTGAGGCCACTTCATTGTTGGTTGACGGACATAAATGTGCGTCGAAAAATCCCTGGCGGATGTGTTGATGATTCGAATTCGGGCAAACTTTCAAAAGATTGAGACTATTCTGATGTTGTGGAGAAGACTACACTGAAATGTGTGAAATGTGAAATCGAATCGAAACAACGACTCGAGTTGATGTTCACAGTTTACCCCTGAACTGGATACAATTCTTATAACAACTGGATTTTTTTTAATTGATTCTGCTCAAAAGAAGTATAAAAATAACCCAGCACTATGATTTCCATTTCAACACAAATAATTACACAAGAACAATTTCCATTTCGCCAATTTTCAATAGCAGCAACCAAATCAACACCGATGGCTTCAATTAAAAGATATAATTTTATCTCAAAACAAAAAAAAAAGATTATTCCACAACAAAAGCTAAGCGATCCAATTAGCATTTTGATAAATCACGCTCACCGTTTGGACTCATTTGATATTTTGAACTTGCGCCGCGACATTAGTGCGACCGGCCGACACACTAAGCGGCCAGTCAACAATTGACGTAAATCCATAAATGCCGACATAATAAACTCAAATCCATAAAAATTATTTGTTTGTGTGCATAAATTAAGCTTTTTTCGAACGAATTCAATAATTGTGAAATATTTAAGAAAACATTGCAAAAACACATAGCGGCCAGCGAAATGTCTGTGTGTATGTGTGTGTGTGTGTACGTCGCCGACAGAGCGTTGTGCTAATATTAGACAATGACTAGAAATTCAACAGCAGCAAGTTTGCTTGTTTGAAATGTGATTTTTGTTTGTAAGTATGTTGCTGCGGTGCATTCACCGCCAGCGGCCTTATCAGCACTTCTATACCCACAGGTACAACGGCGTTGGCCAGTTGCACCTTCCCATACAATAGTTGATATTGTTGTTGTTGCGTCTGTGGGTATTAAGACAAGTGAGCGTAAAAGGGCGCATCACACGCTTATCAAATGCAAAATGCCGCCGCTCGCAGCCGTCTGGTCAAATTTCAGCGTGGAATAACGTTTCGTTGCTTGTTGTTGCAGCTTGTTGTTGTTGTTGCTGTATGGTGTTGTTCAGCTGGATGGACAGCTGTACGATCACAGCACAGCGGCTGCTTGTGAAATTCCCTTCAAATGCATTTTCTTATCGTCAAATCATGAATTTTCATATTTTAAAGGCAATTAACATTTGGGTGCTGACAACAGACGTGGGAATGTTCTAGAAAACAGCAACACAGTGTGTGGATGTGTGGGTGTATGGGTTAAAAAAACCACAATTGTGATTTCGATCCAAACTTTGGCTTTCCAAGTGAATTAAACTGTAATTCGCAATGAAACTTCCTCACAGCCATGAGAGGCCTTTTTAGGTTGCAGTTGCCAGACAATTGAATACCCACCCACTGTCTAATTCTGATAGCGTATACATGATCCAAACCTCTGCGTTCCAACAACACCTCCCATTCAGCAGCAACGGATGGACAGAGGGCGCTCTACACAACCCAGTAATACATTTTCACTGATGACAGACAACAGTTGGCAGTCCCAGCACTGAGAACTTTCTAGCGATAGGCTAAGCAACAGATTTGGGTGAACTTTAATCGATTATTTATTTATTTATTTATTTATAAAATTAAAAATAACAATAAAATTATTTTGTTATAAGAGTTAAGAGCGCTAGCTGCCCGGACTTTTGGCTCGATCAATCAATTAACATAACCAAAATATGGATTTACTTTTGTTGAAGTCACACTGTTGCCAGAAACCTGAAATTACTTTCTCCTAAATTAAAAAAAAATACTGAAATTTCCTCCCAAAAGTTAAAAAATCTCCTAAAATTTTTTTATAATTTGCGTAATTTTAAAGGAATTAAACTTCTCATAAAAAAATAAAAATATATACCTACATATAGTTTTTTTTAATGCATTTTTTTTTATTCATCTTCAGCTTAACAACAAAACCTTAACAAATGCAAAACATATAACAAATGAATTAAACAAAAAGTGCAATTTATGGGCGGGATTTCATTGTGACAGCAATAAGTGAGAACAATATAGAACGAGCTTATAACCTTATAAATTTTTAACACAATAGCGTGCTTTGACTATTAAAATAGTTGCCAAAATATGTTTTGTTGCCAGTGTTCTTCGTTATTCAAAAATCTCCCAAAAATCCACTAAGGATCCGAAAACCCCTAACATAAAATATAAATCTCCTAAACTTTCTCCTTAACAATTCTTCCTCCTAAAAATTCTCCTAAAAGGCCAAGAATCTCCTGAATCTAGGAGGAAATCTCCTGATCTGGTCACACTGTATACTCAGCAGCGGAGTGATCAAGTAGGAAAAAAAATCGTATATTCATATAGAATTTTATTTTGACTTTCGAGCACCTAAAGGTTAATACAACCACAAAGATTTCTCAAAATAAGTATTTACTTAAAAAAACAACAGCTTGTTTTGCTTCTCCCCGCAAATTTCCAACGCAAATCCCTTGTTTTCATATCTTTTCAGCACGCACACTCATCCACACTTATCATTATACGAGGAGTACATGTTTATTTCAGCGGCTTTCCTAGGCTTCTTAGAACCGCATTCCAATCTGACACACGATAAGGATTTCATACTAATTTTCGCAGTTCAATAGCCGCTCGCAAAACACGTGTTTAAAGACTAAGCACTCCAGTAAACAATGATAAATCGAATTTTTGTTTATACTCAAATCTAACCATAATTTAAAATAGTTAAATCCATTTGCAACTGGTTTTTGGTTTTTCACGTCACCAGCTACTTTGACTTGTGCGTAGAGCCCAAGCAGTTATGTAGGTACCATTGCTAATCACTTAATGAATTTTAAACAACAAATTCATCACTCACCACTATTGAGGGTCTTTAACCCTCGTCGAATTGGCCAATACCGCCCCTCGAAACGTGCCAACAATCTGCGCAAAAAAATGTTTTTGCATTCTTTGCCTTGCAGCCATTTTCTAGCAAATTTATTTATTTCTTTCTATCCAAACATCGAAACGCAAAATAGTTCTCCACTCAAGTGCGACGCACCAATAGACGTAAATTAAAAACTTCCAAGGAAGTGCGCAACGCAGCGCTACTCCCTGCGTCAATGACCAAGACTTGTGTACGACATAAAACTTCTAATGACTTGTTGTTTACCAGCGAAAATTGTTCTAGATGTTGTTTAGAAAGAGCAGCAACAAGTGGAATTTCGAAAGAAAGAACCAAACAGCCTTCGCAGAATTCCGGCCAGCTCACGTAATGCGCCATAAATCGCAACACGTCTTTGCGCCGTCCTTTTGGCCTTGAAATTCTCGCCGCAAGAACGCCAAACGAATAACAAAATTTCACTTTTTGCGTAAACATTGATTGAGGAAGCCAACAAGAGGGAACGGGAGTCGGCGAAAAGACTGCGTGAAGGCTGAAGAATGCGACGAATGGCGCTGAAGATTTGGACACCTTTTCAAGGCTGTATTATTGAACACTATCTGAAGTACGAATAAACGAATCCGCATTCGAAGAAACATTTCTGACGAAATGCCTGACGGTCGTGCCAGGGCAGTAATTCGGAGTTAAGAGGGAGGGGTTTTAGGGCGCTTAAAGTTATGCTTTCCATCTCTATAAAAAAAAAATCACATTGAC
This sequence comes from Melieria crassipennis, assembly GCA_963668005.1. Classification (NCBI taxonomy): domain Eukaryota; kingdom Metazoa; phylum Arthropoda; class Insecta; order Diptera; family Ulidiidae; genus Melieria; species Melieria crassipennis. The sequence continues at coordinate 12,640,025 of OY764962.1, forward strand.
AACAGAAATTTATATATCATCTTTATATATATGTACAAATCTGTTCATATAATAAATATGTACAACATTCCACGGCCACTCATACGCTGCGTGCTTGCTGCCTTTCCAACTTGCTTGACTTTGTTCGTTCATTGTTTCAGCTTTAATCGTAAGCTGAGTCAAGTTGGTGCCGTCTAAATTTCGCCGATTCCGTAAAATGCACCGCTTTATCCGCTTATAGGCCTCGACCGTTTTCGTGTGAAAATTGTATTAATACCTGCATTCGCGTATTTCCGTCGGGCAAATGAACTCCGAATATGACACCACATGACTGCCGACATTATGTAATCACATCGTTATTACTGTTCCCGCAGTGAGTAAGCAACGAGAAGCGTGGTTCCTATTCGGTGCCATTGCACTTTGACAACAGGAACTCCAATGTAGACAGTCGAAATTGACGAGAATTAGTGTAGCCAAGACTGGCTGAATGTTCCAACTGCAAATTGTGCACGAAAACCTGATTGGGTAGATTAGGGTAGATTATATTGGCTTCCAATAAGGCCACATTTAGACTGTATTTGGTCTTGAGAGGTGCTAGCCGGTAAGGAATCAATTTCGTTTGCCTCCATGAAGCAGCGCCAAGTGGAAAGTGTGTAACTTTCTGCAGCAATAGGTTTTCCAAGCACAGTCAGGCATACATAAAATATTGTTTCATAGCTTTATCTCCATCAGAAGTTGTATTTTTTCTGAGCATTTCCCCATAGCCATAGTCACTTACTACTGAATTGAGAGCATCAAAATCCTCTGCTGGTATTATTCCATTTAAAATTTTTTTTTTGTTCACTTAGATTCAGGTGTAACTGAAACCTCAAACCATCACAGTTAAATGGAAAGAAATCACCCCCAAGCTACTTAACCCGAATATGCCGGAATACTGTTACTCTTAAATTTTGCGAAAACATGTTTTGACCGATTTAAAACGAAGCGTTATTGAAAAAATACATTTATTGAGTGCATGTATAGTGGCAACCGGGTTAACCCATTGCTGCCTAATGGGTACAAATTTACCCATGAAAATTTAGTTTTAAAAAAAAATCACAGAAAAGTTCGTGGTAGAGATATCTTAAAATCATTGATAGGGATGGTTAGGGTAAAGATGGAACTACCTTAACCTAGTGAAGGTCACCCTAAAATTCCGCCATCTAGCTAGAGTTACCAGACTCCAAAAATCGTAAATTTTCCGGAGGTGGAAAATGTGGCGAAACGTAGTGGCCTTAGAACTTCACAAAAATGTGCTTCCTAACTCATTTGTAAAAAATACAACTTTTGTTCACGTGTTTAGCTGATCACTTTAAAAAGTATGGAAAAAAGCTACCATTGCTGCGTAATGGGTACAAAATACCTAATGAATATCTCAGCAACGTGCAGAGATAGAAAGCTGAAATGTTGTTTCTGATCATTTTGGGTCAATTCCAGGTCGTGTATGAAATTTTATCAAAATCGTATAGGCGGAATTGGTACCCGGCTTTAATGGGTTAAGGTCTATTCGTAACTGTTCTTCTAGAAGTATACTTTGCAACTCTAGAAGCATGTGAAATACAAAAACAAAATCTCTAAGCTTAGATAGTTTTGCATAGAATCGATTTCGAACCGAACCATGCGATTTTGTTGGCCTTTTGAACCGAACCGAAAACTGAAACCAATGCAATTTCCAAATATCTTCAAATACAAATTCTGTCTCCAGAATAACAGTTCACAGTTTTAGTTCTAACTGACCCATTTTTGAACAGACCAATCTGTATTTTTGGTTCTTTCAACTAAACCAAAAACTGAACCAATGCAATTTCCAAATATCTTTTTTTTTTAATTCTGTCTCCCGAATACAGAGCTGTAAGCTGGTTCTGAATTAAACCAGTTTCAAAGCGAACCATCCGTCTTTTTTGTTCTTTGAACTAAACTAAAAACTAAACCAATGATATTTTCAAACATCTTCTTTCAAGATTCAGTCTTCACAACACAGAACTGTAAACTGGTTCTGAACCAAATTTTAAAACTTCTTCTTCAAGATTCTGTCTTTAGGATACAGAACTATAAACTGGTTCTGAATCAAACCAGTTTCGAACCGAACCATCCGCCTTTTTTGTTCTTTTAACTAAACTTAAAACTGAATCAATGATATTTTCAAACATCTTCTTTCAAGATTCAATCTCCACAACACAGAGCTATAAACTGGTTTGGAATCAAACAGGGGCGGATTCAGAAATATATTTTGGGGGGATGGTTAAAAAAGAAATTCTTTAATATTCATAAATTTGTATGTATATGCCTTTTAATTTGTATGTAGTTTTTATTTTTATTTATTTTATTTTATTTTCTTTTATTTTATTTATTTATAATTAGTCAAAGAACAATTGTTTGCTTACTGACTAATAAAGAACAGCATAATGGATAAGTAATAAAGTAAATATTACATAAAAATCGATAACTTAATTAAAAACAGAGTTCAACAAGTTCATAAATATTGCTTTAGAAGTAGTGTAATCCACCTAAAAGTTCATTGAGATCTTATTAAATTCTATTAAAGCTCGCAAAAGAGGAAGTTTTGAAGTCCACCCTAATATTTCGGGGGTTTCAACCCCCAAAACCACACTCTGAATCCGCCACTGGAATCAAACCAGTTTTGAACCGAACTATTCGACTAATTGGTTCTTTAAATCGGACCGAAAACTGAACCAATGTAATTTTCAAACTTCTCCTTTCAAGATTCTGTCTTTGGGATACAGACCTGTGAACTGGTTCTGAACCAAACCGATTTTAAACAATGCGTCTTTTTGGCTCGTTGCACTAAACCAGAAATTGAACTACTGAATTTTTTTTTTAAATATCTTCTTTTAAGATTCTGGCTCTTTGAAACGAATCGAAAACTGAACCAATGAAATCTTAAAACTTCTCCTTTCAAGATTCTGTTTTTGGGATACAGACCTGTGAACTTGTTCTGAAACATACCGATTTTTTTTTTTTCCCCTGTATTAGTCGAACAATATTTCCCCAAACTAATTTTTAACGGTCGTTGGCAACTCTACACAAATAGCAATCACATATAGATCAGCCTAGACCAAAGCAGCCTATCCGATGTCGAAGCTTACCAAGAGTTCATTAAACTGAAAAATAGTTAATAAAATAGAAAACGCTTAAACTTGTTCAGTATTCATAAACGTTGTGGTTCGTTTTCGTTCTAATGAAATTGAAAACAAATCAATGCGCGAAAACATTTCCAGCTATTTACTTATACACAAATGTGCTATCGTCATTCAGCGTCAACGAAAACTTCTTAATTGCCCGCGCGACGCTCATTTAAAGCCAATAAACAAGATGTGGCCGGAGCAGATAGCAGCAACAAAAAACCAAACGAAAAAACACGCGAAAGTCACTAACGCCAAGCGGTGTCGCTAACGTGTGCACGCACCAAAAACCGCTCCACAACCACCAAGAACGACAACCATCGCCAACAACATAACGAGCGGTCGCGGCTATGCTGCGCAGTCGCACGCCACGCACCACGTGGTCGCGCGCGCGTCGCACATTCCGCACCGACGGCGGCCAACAACTTGTAAACAACTCGTAGTAAATGCTGCTTAGCGCCAACCAAAAAGTAGAAAAGGGTTTCAGCCTTCTACGGCGAGGGAATTTCCGGGCCGGCGACTGAATGGGAATGAGAATGACTGACGCTGCCCTTAGCCGTGCGGCCGTCGGTGATAAGAGCCGTGCGGCGCAGTTCACTGATTCATGCTTTTTGCCAGACTTGGATTTTATTCGTTTCGATTTTTGGTCCGGCACTCCGTGTCGCTGTCCTCACACTTGGTTGTGTTGTAATTGTGAATTTGACAATGTTAGTACAACTGTCAATCAGTGCGCGCTCGTTGCTGCTGGCTTTTGCAGTCAATGAAATTGGCTGCGGCTCGGCTTCGAAGGGAATTTGGCTTTTTTGCCTCTGTTGCTGGCTTGGGACGTGCGTTGCCGTGGCTCATTGCGTGGCTTTAGTACTTTGTTAACGACATTCGAAATACGAACGTAATACGACAAGCGCACAAATCGAAATAGAAAATAGCCAAGTAGCCACTTTTGTGGAGGGAAGTGTGACCGTCGCTGCTGCCGCCGCCATAGCTGCGTTGGGGTAGCAATGAACTCCGAAGCTGTTTGGTTTTCGAAAGTTGTAGTTGGACGCCGAGAACTCATTCGTCTCGTACGTACACACATACCGTACGTACGTACGTTCGAGTATTTGAAGAATTCACATGGAATTCTTTTGCTACTTAACCTTGAGACGAGCGTTGACACCTTGCAATATTCGAGGAATTTCAGTGGATTTTTTACGGTTGGCATTGTTGTTGACTCGCCTCAACACCATAATACACAATTCAACAAGGAATTACGAGCACTTGCCCGAACGGCACCGATGTGAAACTATACTTTTAACTGTCTTAAGCAGCAAGGAACTTGAGGTGTTTACCAATTACATAGATAGTCTTTTTTTACTCTGAATGATTGAATTGTTTTCTATTTGCATTTGTAGAAGCTATTCTCTGGAGATGATCTAATATTGTTCTTTTAATTTCAAGTAGCAATTTGGAGGTTGGTTAGTGTTCGATGGATTAATCAGCATTGGAAAAATATTTCATAATCGGCTATGGTTCATGAACCAATTATTTTCGCTGATTATATTCGAACATCAAAGTCGAAAACAAGTAAAAACGCAAAAAATATCTCTTACTTTTTTCTGTTCCAATTCTATAGAAATAAGTTACAAAAGTATGAACTTTTTTTAATATTTTCAAGTTATTCTTTTCTGATTCCTCATTTTGGTTTGACGGAAGCGTCTAATAAGCTCAGAATATATATCAATTGTACTGCAACTTGAGGTTCCCTTTTACTAATCTTTAAATCATCATAGAAATCTGAGTAAATCCTGTGGTTCCAAGGAGCCAAGATGGTTCAGATTCTTTGAACTCCACAGTAATTAAATGTAATTTAATTGATCTCAAATATTTCATTACATCAATGTTAGTATTCCATTGAGAGTTTGTTAAATGAAGCTCTCCTTCTAGCCAGGATTTCTAATCTTTTTACTACAACTAGCACACATCGCTAGAATAGATTGCTTTCAGTAGGTATTATTGAATTATTGAATGTATTTAGGTATGAAATTATTAGTGTCCGACGGAAACATCTTTTTTGGGCCGAAACCGAATTTCGGTTTTTTTTTAATATTCGGCCGAAACCGAAACTTTCTAGTTGAAATAAAAATCACCATATCAAGCACTTTTTTTCAACAAACGAATTTTACATTAAGTAAATAAAAAATAAACAAACAAACATAGCATAAATAAATAAATACTTATTAATAAAAACAATTTATTCATTTTTTAAAAACGTAAACATGACAAAGTCACCCTTTCATCAACCCTGGCATCTAAATTACTCCTCCTTTCACTATATATCTGCTACACAATACAATGTAAACAAATATTCTAGAAAGTTTTGGTTTCGGCCGTTCGGCCATTTTTTGTCCGAAACTGAATCCGAAACAACTTATTTGGGCCTAAACCGAACCCGAAACCGAATATTCGGTCGGACACTAGAAAATTATTATTTACCTCGAGCACTAAACCCTACAATTCTTTTAAGCAACACTTGCTAAAAGTTGACAACAATCTGCTTGCTCAGCATTTGCGGCACCAGCTGAACGCAGACATGCATGAAAAAAACGCAACCATTGCATTGCACGAGCCCCACACGTGCTGCACGCCGAAACGCACCAAGATTTGGTGTCGGAACGCACCTGCACCGTCCAACACTATCGACTCGTATAGTTAGTACCTGTGGCTATGAGTCATGCACACAACTAATCGCACAAGCGCCAAGATCTACAGAGATGCAGTAACAACAACAAAATTGCAAAATCAGCAACTTTACAAAAAAAGTGTAAAAAAGTTAGCCAGAGACAATGAAACGATTTGCTGCTGAGGGCCTTTATACCAGTGCACCCTACGAAGGCAAAGACAGTGGGAAAAAATTTATGAAAACTAGTTTATTCTAGAAATTCTAATCGATGGAAGAACCTTCTTTTAAAGGTTCCTTCTTCAACTACCAAATCAACGTTCATTTCGGAATCAATGCGATGGAATCAACACAGTAATATTTCCCTAAGAGTTGTCTTCCAACAAAAAAGCGTTGTACTCTAAGTAACTGTGAATTTAGCGTATTTGTAATGCCTCAGAAGTAACAAGAGAAAGAAGAAAAATTGTTGGAAAATCATTATAAAATCAATCTATTTGATCCTTTTCAAACCTGACCTTCGGTATATTGAAAAACAGCAGAGCAACGTCCGCTTATATAATGAATGTAGAGTACTCTGCAAATAGAAGAGATGTAGGGTGCTCATGCTGTGAACTCTGACTGATACTTGCAGTTGAACGTAAATTGTGTACGAATTAGTCACGGTCAAGAATCAGAAACCTTACAACAAAAACATCGCATCACAAATCAACCTGCATCCGTTTTAAGAAGAATTCTGCCAGAGGCAGCCACAACATCTACATTTTTCTGTAGATCAAGGACAACTGTACAGCGCAACTCAACGGGACACTACTACAAGAACATTCTAGAAAAGAATGAATGGGAAATTTTACTGCGAAACACTGCACCGAACTGCTCGAATTGGATTTGAGTTTCCTCATAGCAATAGTGGTATTCACAATTCGCACTGCACTGACAAACAGAATAGCAGAGTGTGAAATAAGCCAAATGTGTCTAGCAAAACCTATTATTGGTCATTCTGAAGTCTCATATTGCACTTTTAATAGTCCATTCGTAATTAGGTTTATACACTCGTAAGGTCGCTCTAACACAGCTTTATTATTTAAAGAAATATTTGAAATGTGTATGTCCTTAAAATTTTAAAGTTCTTTAAAAAGGACTTTGGGCCAAAAAACTGACTATGCTAGGTTTTTTTTTTCGCATGTTTTAATAAATGTAAAGTTGGTGTTTTCACTAAGTGCATCAACTTTGTCATTTATCTTTCGATTCTTTTGATGTTAGGCTTAATATTTACACAAATAATATAATATATATTTTATCTTAGATTTTAAAACAAAAGGAGATAATTTATTTTATCCATAAAAAATATTCGAAAATTTATGATTTTGAAAAATGGTCGAAACATTCACTTTTTTACAACTTTCACCGTCAGTAATTTTTCCAAATCTCATCTGATTTGTACAATCTGTATATCTCTGGAAAGACTAAGGTATTATCTTCTGACCGACGGTTAGAAGATAATCGGATGATTCGTTAGTCTAGAAAACACTTTAATTTTTAGGTGCATTTGTTGTGTCGAGTAGTGTTGAATATTGATGATTGAATATATATGCGACGGTTATAAATTACATTTCTGTACTAATCTAAAGATATTTCGGGGGGTTAAACCCCAAAACTCCTCCCCTGTGTGCGCCACTGCTTCAGACTATATAAATATTTAACAAAACTTTGCTCCTTAGTCAGGAAAGTAGTCACAAATGGTGAATACCAGCAATCGTGCAGTAAATAGAATATTCGAAATTTAAGCTCAATTAATAAGTACTCGTTCCCACAGTGCGTTATTGATTTGTTCCAAGAATTCTCCACAGTTGAAGCCAGCATTGCACAAAACTTGAACTCCAAAAAAACTATGTGTAATCAGTTGCGCCGCCATTGCAATCTTACAACATCAAATACCGAACAAAGAAAAAAAATATGTGTTCCTTTCTACATTTTTCTCAGAATTTCTCAATAGTTTTCCAATTGATGCCAAAGATCAAAAACGATCCAGGCAACAAACAACAGCCACACATAGTATATGAAATGTTCTGTTGTAAGACACTGTTCCACTCAAAGACCAATTTTTGGCGGAAAAGGATGTTTCCCACAAAATTCATTCAGTTGTTTACGAAAAGTAGCAGCAGAATTTGCTGTCAATGCACTGTACTTGGAATTTCCAAATGTCATTAGCCTCCGAGTCGAAGGTACAATGATCTTTTCTACTATTTTTGGACGCCTTTACTTCCACCATTCCACTTTGATGTATTTTTTTTTTATTAATTTTTGTTTAGTTTTTTTTTTTGTTATTTTCCACCAACAGTGCCAATGTGTCCTTTTTTTTCTTGAAAAGAGACAATGCACGCACATTGCTGGCGACGCGCACATGTCGCTGCCGATCGACGCATTAGAAGGACAATGACCCACGGCCAGGACAGCAGCATAGTATAGAATTGTAGGAGGGCCCAACTGATCCGGCACTTAACATTAACGGCCGACCGAAACATTATCGCCCAACAAAAGGTTTCCTGTTTACGTGGCATTTTCCACTCGTCGGCCGTTGAAAGTGATCTCGGTTGCCGCCGCTACGAGTGATGCACATGTCCTGTGACTTGCTGGCTTCATGGCTGCCTGGCATCCAGTCGCTGTCAGTGACCTTTCGCCGGCACATTTGTCGCCGGGCGGAAGTTTCCAGCAAGCCGGCGCAATGAACGATGAGTTACTGTACTCGACGCTGGCTCCTGCGGCCGCGTTGGTTGACATGGCCGCCGCCGGTTCAATGACCGCACGATCTGTGGCGGCGCCGGCGTGGGGATTTTTGGCGGGAAACGCTCGACTCAATGGTCGTTCGAATATTTGTGAATGGAGCGTTGCACGCAAAGCCGCTCAATGACGCCTACAGTTCGATGAAGCGGCGCGGTACAGTTTGAAAGTGCGTGGATCGCTGCGCAGGAAATTGTCCGCTTCTCGATTTCATACTAATCGCGCTTTAACTCCTAATTGACTTAAATGGGAAATGAGTTGAAAATCTCATTGAAATCGCACTTCATCATCATTGCGAATTGTCGTTTCATGTCGTGTGCACTTTCTAATTTGGCACTAATCAGCGCATCTGCCAACGTGTATTCGCTATGATCAACCAAAAATCATTACGCCTAAAAAGTCAACGACACATTTCGAAGGCCACTCGACAAAACAATCAAATTCAATTTCAGTTGCACTCTGCCAGCCGAAGCTGCGAACAAACAGCGTACACACTTACATATACTTAGGAACGTATGTATAGTATATCAAATGAAAGAATACTATAGAATAGCGCAGATCGCGCCAGTTCGAGCACATCCCGTTCGGTCGGCGCGATCCGGTGCGGTGCGGTGCGGCGCGTTCTCAACCGCACAGAGCGCCAAATGGAATGCATTGAATAGTACGCCAAACTGGTCGAATTAAAATATTCTAAAAGAATACAACATTAACAATAAACACCAACTGAAACAAGAACTGCAAATATAGAGAAGCTGCCAAAAATTTAATGCGATAATTCACAATCGGTGAGCGCTCGCCACACGCCCCGCACCACCCAAACAAGTGCAGCAATTATGCGACTACTCACTGGCTCGATCACTAATAACGTGAATAGAATTTGAAGCTTTTTTCTTTTACTCGATTTGAAAAGGCGGAATCTATTCTGGGGTTTTATTTTTTTTTGTCTTCAACTTTGAACACGTTGTTGGCTTTGTCTGTGGCCAGCCGCCGCGTCGAGCGCATAACGCTCGGATCAGCGATCACGGATGCCAATCGATATTCATTCCTTATACGTGGTTTGGAAGCGCAAATGTCTCTCAAGTGCTCTTTCATCTACAATCACACTCAGCAAAGGTATTATTTCCTCATGAAAATTTAGTCTTAAAATCGTTTCTATAAAAACTAGAGGGGTATGTGGTTTAAAAAACTGTAGAAATCTTGTATTCAATATGAAATTTCAACTTCACTTACAGTTAAAGTTCGCTCAATTGCCAAAGTCAATCAGGCAATTAATGTCTAGTGGTCCTTTTAAGAGTCATAGCATTGTTCATTAACATATGTAAGGATCAATGAATCAATCATGGATCCAGCTCCAGATATCATCTGCGGACTCAGTGCAGCGACTGAGAAAATATCATATCAAGTGATCAGAGGTTTCAATGCTTTAATACACAAAAGTTCCAAATAACACCGAAAGCACATCGATCCCATCTTTTCAATCTTTTTCGTCTGACAGCGGTTGTATAAATGAGATTGTCCCTGTCTTATGAACCACTAGTAGGGCCCTGCGGCTTTGCACGCAAGCTTGAAGTCAATGGGCGCAATAAATCAAGTTTCTTCATACTACACTCTATGAGCGATGCCACGCCTCTTTTATGTAATGCCCAATCAATTCCTCCAGTCGAAGGGTGTGATCCGGTTTCATTGATATGCGACTTTCAGTTCCTAAGTTACGCGGAAAACTTCAGTCACAAAAAATATGCCGCGCCCCTTGTTCAACGTCCATAAAATTTTGCCAGTAGAATGACACATCTATGGGACGAAGCTATTCAAAACTTCAAAGCTTTCCAACTTATTGTTCCGAAGCTATTCCACATTAAAAATTTGGATTCTTTGGGCGGTGCCATGCTCTTCGTCCAATACCCACCCCACTCTCCCTGTCGAAGGGCACGTCTAAATCGTAAGTCTGTGCCAAATATCTTTGATGTGTGATTTGCTGTTCCAAAGTTATTCAAAACAATAGGGTCGTTAAAAAAGTGCCACGCCCTTGTCCAATGCCCATACAATTTAACCACTTGAACGACACGTCTAAGCCATGACGCTGTATCAAATTTCAATACTGGCCGACTTATAATTCCGAAGATATTACACATTAAGAACTTGAGTTCTATGGGCGTGCCATGCCCCTCGTCCGATACCCACCTTATTCCCAATGTCGAAGGGCACATCTAAATCGTAAGTTTGTGTCAAATCTCTTTGATGTGTGATTTGTAGTTCCAAAGTTATTCAAAAAATGTGTGTTGCTTAAAAAGTGCCACGCCCCTTGTCCAACGCTTACAAAGTTTTACCAGTGAAACGGCACATCTAAACGGTGGCCCCGCAACGAATTTTAATGCTGCCCGATTTTTCATACCGAAGATATTCCATATTGAAAATTTAAGTTGTATGGGCGGTGCCACGCCCACTTGTCAAAAACCCACCCCATTCCCCTTATCGAAAAACACAACTAAATCGTACGTTTGTACCGAGTGTCATTGATGTGAACGCAATTGAAGTTCCAAAGTTACACCGGCATTTAAAAACCACGCCCCTTGTTCAACGCCCATTAAATTTTACCAGTGATAGATAGATATTTGCTGCAAAGACTCACAACATTTTTTTATATCCATATTGTTTTGCACAAATATACCACAGTTAATTTCTGTCATGATAATGGGCATTGCAAGAAGGCGTAAAAGGTGGGCGTGGTCAACCTTATATAGCCTATGTTTACCGCTATGAAACACAGAATAATTTTACATCAACATTTATTTTCAGACATGCACCGTACTTCGTTTTGTTAGTTTAGTGGGCGCGGAAAGTGGGTGTGGCCGATTATATTATAGCCTATGTTTGCCACAATGACTCGCTCAATCGTCTGATACCCATATTGCGATGACAAATATACCATGGCTGATTTGTTATTATAGTGGGCGTGGCGAAAAGGCATATCAGGTGGGCGTGGTCAATCTTATATATCCTATGTTAACATCAATGAAACACGGAATTATTTGATATTAATACTGATTTACAGACATGTATCGTAGCTTCGTTTTGTTAGTTTAGTGGGCGCGGAAAGTGGGCGTGGCCAATTATATTATAGCCTATGTTTGCCGCGATGATACGCTGAATCGTCTGATACCCATATTGCCTTACAAAAGCATACCATAGATGAGTTTTGTTACCATAGTGGGCGTAAGAAGGGGGCGTGGTCATTCTCAAATAGCCTATGTACCATTCCCCCAGCTAAAAATATGTTTGGTGCTTATTTTATCTAAATCGGTTCAGCGGTTTTTGCCTGATTGTGGCTCAAAAAAGCAACGTCACACTTGGCTTTATAGGTATAATACAAGTAGTATAGATTAGGGATCGCCTAAAAATTAATTCGCCCTCCAATCAACCACTTTAGCCATGTCTTTGTGCTGTCTCAATTTTTTTATAAGACTTTTTCTAACATAGTATTTTTTGTATACAAATTTTTTCCAGTGCACTAAACCGCCTTCTAGCTGTGCACTTTCCTTTAACGCGCATATTCTATCGCTCGTTTAGCTTAATTCTATTATTTGCCATTTGTTTTTACCTCATTACCGCCCATAATTAATTGCTTCAATAAATTCGCATTTTAATTCGCTTTATTTCTTTATGATGCAATACATGAATGAATTTTATGGCAGACCTTGAAATCTAGCAACAAAAGAATCATTCTTAGCAACGACTACAAAAAAAAGAAAACAACTCTGTCTTCAGTTCGCATTCGTTGCTGCTGTTGCTGTTTCTATTTTGGTTGTTGTAGTTGCACGCTTTTTACATATTAAATTAATTTTGCATTCGTTGTTCTTTGAATATATTTGTGTTGGCTTTTTCTGCTGTTTTGTTTGCATTTCTTATTTCATTCGGCATTATTTGTGCAAGTAAGTTTATTTCGGATTTTTTGCATGTTGTTAATGATGTTGTTGTTGTTGTTGTAGACGCGTGCGGCCTTGATCTTTTTTGTTTCTGTATTCTATAAGCACGACTCGAATCGCAGACACAATTGGCGCCCCGCATTTGCAAATCGACTGATAGTAGTTCATCAGTGTTAATTACGCTCACATTGTTAGCTGATAAATGTAGACTTCTTTAGGTGTTTTCGACAAGTGCGCAAAGAAAGTGGCTGTCATATTTGGCGACATCAAATCGATTTGACCTTTAGATGCTTTTTGCATGTGGCAGACAACGGGCGCTAAGGCCAAGCTTTTTTAATTGGCAGATTTTGACTTCAAAAAGGTAACTTTATCAAACGATTTCCTGAGGATCAATGAAGACCAATGATCAATGAGGATCATTGGTTAATGCAGATCAATGAGTAATTTTAAACATGAGTTCTTACTTCAAAAACTGATAAAATCAGAAATGTGATAACCTACAAAAACGTAACATTAAAACTTCTTCTTTCGGCAGTGATCTCTCTCTATCTCTTTCAAGATTAAAAAAAAAACAACAATTCCTATGCATTTTCTTTGAATACAAAATTTGTCTTTACTACCACAGCAAATAATTGATTAAATTATTATTGCTGGAGCGTTCATAAAAACCCCATAAACATACGAATTAATTGTATTATTAAAAATATTGTTATTGTTTTAATAATTAGCAATAAATGCTCGTTGAGTCATGTCGAACAACGATTAAGGTTCGCTTTGTTTTGTCACTTACGCAAGCAAAACAATAACAACAATATTTCATACAGTTGTTGAATGAATTGAATTGAATTCAAGCAGGATTTCGCGAGACCCTTTTAAAATTGAAAAAATTAATTGAATACCAAATAGCAACAAACAAATAAGTAGAACTACGAAACAAACAGCCTTCAGTTTATGAGAAATCAAAGCAAGTTGCTTTCTATGCCGAAAGAAAATAATATTTATCATCTCATATCTCATAAAACTATGAATGATATAGTTTTGTGTAACACGAAACAGCAACAACAAGAATAATCTTCTTATCTTCTTCTTATATATAAAAAAAACTTGACTTCTTGTGTGTAATCGGTGTTTGCGAAAACGGTTCATTCTTTCCGCAAAATTTGTTTCGTATGTCATAGAAGATGTTAATGCGGTGGTTTATAGCGATATTACATGTTTGTACGGCAGGCGGGCGTGGCACATCCCATACAACCTAAATTTTTAATATGGTATATCTCCGGAATTGTAAGTCGCACAGCATTGAAATTTGGTACAGTGTCATGGCGTAAGAGTGTTATTCGACCGGTAAAATTTAATGGGCTTTGGACAGGGGGCGTGGCACTTTTTAAATTCGGGAGTAGCTTTTGAACTATAGCGTTCATATCAATGACAATCGGTACAAACTTATTATTTAGTCGTGTCCTTCGACAGGGGGAAAAGGATGGGTTTTTGACAAGGGGCGTGGCACCGCCCATACAACCCAACTTTTTAATATGGAATATCTTCAGAATTATAAGTGGTACAGCATTGAAATTTGGTACAGTGTAATGGCGTATACATGTCGTTCCATCGGTAAAATTTAAAGGGCGTTGGACAAGGGGCATGGCACTTTTTAAATTCCGGTGTACCTTTGGAACTAGAGCGTTCACATCAATGACACTCGGTACAAACTAACGATTTGGTCGTGTCCTCCGGCAGGGGGAATAGGGTGGATTTTGGACAAAGGGGCGTGGCACCGCCCTTACAACCCAATTCTTTAATATGGAATATCTTCAGAATTATAAGTCGGACAGCATTGAAATTTGGTACAGTGTCATGGCGTAAATGTGTCATTCCATCGGTAAAATTTAATGGGTGTTGGACATGGGGCGTGGCACTTTTTTAATTCCGGTGTAACTTTGGAACTATAGCGTTCACATCAATGACACTCGGTACAAACTAACGATTTGGTCGTGTCCTTCGACAGGAGGAATGGAGTGAGTTTTTGACAAAGGGCGTGGTACCGCCTCCATTTTTTTATACATAGATTGTTTATCCTGACTGATTGATTGGTTGATTTATCATCGCCCAGCCCAAACCGCTGAAGCTACAAACATAAATTTTGGACTGTAGGTACATCTTGAAGAATTAACCTTCGCCAAGACGGGATTTTTTGAAATTCGGGGTTCAAAAAAGGCAAAACATGGGTTAAAGTGTTGTATGAAGAAACGTGATTTAATATACATATTGAATTTGAACTTCCTGAAAATACTCTAAATCAAAAATTATTTTATTTTATTTTATAATTTTTCGAAAATCAAACTTTAACTGGGAAAAGAATGGGTTAAGGTTTGTTTACGGGAAGACTCCGAAAAAAACTGAACCTATGGGCCTATTAACTTTAAACATTGTAAAAATACTTTAAATAAATAAAATTAGACACGTGTTTCTAATTATTTTCAAAATCGAAATCTAACTGGATCAACGGCGGGTTAAAAGTATGTATGGAGAAACTGTGAAATGAAAAATATGAATTAATGGGCCCATTGACATCAAACTTGGGGAAGGTACTCTTTGTGAGAAATAATTTGACACGTGCTTTTCACTTTTTTGAAAACCAAAATCTAACGGGGTCAACAATGGGTTAACAATTGGTATGGAGAAACAAGATTTATTGGACGTTCTGACTTCAAACTTATCAAAAGCAGTTTTATCAGGAAATAATAAAAACGTGCTTTTAATTTTTTGAAAATCTAAATCTACCATGGTAAACCAAGGGTTAAGAATTTGTTTGGAGTAAATGTGAAAACGTATGATTTAAAGGGCCTTCTGACTTCAAAATTTTTAAAACACTCGAAATCAAAGATAGACACATGTTTTTTTTTAAATAAAAATCTGATGAGCTCAACAATGGGTTAAGAATTCGTATCGGGGGAAACAGCAGAGCTTGCGTGCAAAGCCGCAGGGCCCAGCTAGTATTTATATAAAAATTGAATGCGAAGTTATTGTTTGGGGAAAATTCATATTAGCTTCAAAACCATGGATTGTATCTACAAAGATATCAAACGAACGTCAGTAAACATTCAATGAGCCTCAGAAGATTATAATTGTCTCCAAAGATTTAATGATTCACTTTCAGAATACTCGTGTGTAATAATAAGATATCAATTGTACTTCAGAAGACATGCGAAGTCAATAGTCGAATAGTCAAATGTATTCGAGAAAGTTTCAAATGAACTTAAGAAAATAACCATAATAGCTCAAAAAGCATTATATCAATTTCAGAACTTCATGAAGAATGAAATGCGTTTCAGAAGAAACTAAAAATTGGTTCTTCAGAAGCCTTCTAACAACACATATTTCTAAAATAAAGCATCAAATGAACTTCACAATGCATTACATTAAACTAAAAATAGTCATCTATACCTTGCATCAATTAATTGTATTTGAAAACATTGAATGTGTTTCGAAAAGCATCAACCGAACGCCAGAAAAGCCGTATGAGCTTCATAAAACATTACAGGATCTTGAACAAAGTCAAAGAGATTTCGATTTTGAACTTAAGAATTTTCACACAGACTTTAGAAGAGATCAACTGAATTTTAAGCAAATCACTTTTACTTCTGAAAGCATTAAATCAACTTTAAATCAATATAAAATCAACTTAAAGGGATATCAATGATTTAGAACTTCAAAATACAAACTTCAAATGTTTCGGAAAGCATGAAATGAACTTTACGATTATCGTATGAACCTCAGAATGAATCAACTGAACTTCCAGCAATATCACTTCTACCTCTGAAAGCATCAAATTAACTTCAAAATAGTCATACGAATTTCAACAAATATCAGTAAAACTTTAGGCAGTATCAAAGATTATGAAATCTGATTGAATCAATCAAAATTATAAAATACTTCAAAATACTGACTTAAATTACTTCAGAAAACATCAAACGAGCTTTGAAAGACATCAAATGTACCATGCAGCGTCAAATGTAGTGCATTTGGAACTTCAGAATTGTTATTTGTGATAATGTTTGTACAAATTTGTAAAAATTTGTACTGGATCCTGTTTGTTTACGCCAAATCTCCAGTAACGAGAGAGAAACTGAGAGCGTAAAGTGACAGTTCATTTCGTGAGAACTTGCAGGTTTTTACTGAAGAAATTTTGTCCAGTAACTTTTTGCCAGTAAGAAGAAGAACAAGAAAAACATATGACTGATTCTTACAAATTACTGTTTGTTTACTTTTTTGGATAGTTTCATTTTTGCTTACTCTCCTGATAATTTTTACTGGAAATCTTCCCAAACAGACCTAATTTGTACTTCGAAAGGCAACAATTGTCATCAAATTTTAAAAGATCTTATGAGCATTTCTCATATTTGTTATGAAAATACCCGAGAATTGTTGACGCGCATTGTTTGTAGTTATTCGTCGATGATGAGAATCGAAGTATGACATTAGAATCTGCTGACAAACTAATGAATGAAACTGGCATATTGATTATATTGTTTCAAAAGCACCATGGAACTTATTGCACATTGGGCGCATTTGTTTGCGCTTGACATGAATTTCAATGCTATTTGGAGGAAAGGTTTCATGTCAAATTTGCAAAGTACACAAATGTCTGTTTAAATCTTTCACCAAACATCGAACAACGCGACACGCGTGTCTGAAATACATCATGCAAACCGTATTCGAATATTTTTTTACATTCCAGTTGATTATTGCGAAACTGCATTTTAATTTCCACTGCACATGCATAGCCCACACCCACAGTCAACTAGCAAAACCAGCACTATGCCAACAACAAAAACAAATCGTTTGGCAGCAGCGAAATGCCAATAAAACAAAATTTTTTTGTACTTTAATAAATGCAAATTAGTTTATTAACCCCCAAAAAACTAGCAAATTTGCATCTTTTCAATTTATCAAATGATCCAGCTGAGATGAGAGACGGCATAATAAACACACACACACACACACGCACACAAACCAAGTCACATAGATGCCGAAGCGCACTAAACTCGGTACAAATTTGTATGCCAAACAAATTTGACCAGTCATAAAATTTTTACTATGAACCCCAAACGTGAGCAAGTTTCGCGGCCCGTTTGCTTTGTTTGTGTTTGATTTTCGGTTTATTTTTAGTATAGTATATGTTTTCATACATCAAGTGGCTTTAATGGTGTTGCGAAAAGACGCGCTGGACAGGCAATTAAAGTTCAGCGGTGATTGCTGGCGGCGTTAGTCATGCGTCGATTCGAAATGTTTGCGCGTCGCTTGGGTAATCAAACATATTTGAATGACACTAGCGACTTGTTAGTAATACTTTTGGTGCATTGTGGTAGAAATAAAAAATCAGTTTGGCATAATTAAAAATTCTAAAGGACAAACAGAATTTCCACTAGAACAAGAAATCGAATGAAACATGTATTTTCAATAAATTCCCCACTTGTTTTTAAGTGCCTCTTCACGGCACTTTGGGTCACTCGGACAATTCATGGAAGTGCACACATTTTGTTGAGCATTTTTAGCTGAAAATGTTTTAGCTGTTTCTTTTACGTTTTGCCGATTTCCTTTTGAACGAAGGCTGTGCCATTGACCTCAAATGCAAATCGTTATCATTCATTATTTCTTTGTGGTATATTTTTGTGGCATTTTTTGCTAATGAAATTAATTTTTTTTCGCGTATGCAGTCATTGACAACGGACACTGCAGTGTGTCAGCGACTTGCACAAATTTCATGAATTTTATGAAAACAAATTCAAAATTGCAATTTATGGGCTTCCGCGTAGATGCGTTTTGATGTCACATCGGCGAAGGGCAACAGCCGTCAAAAAATGTTTAATCGTTAAAAAAAAAATGTAAAAATTGTATTTTAAAATCAAATTTTTTGTACTTCTAAGGTGCACCAATCAAAACAGTGGCGTCTTAAAATTGGCGCCAAAACTTGCTGGCTGCCGGTGCAAACTTTGGCGCCTGCCTGAAGTCGGCGCTGTTCGCTGTTACAACGTAACAACAAACCACCGCACATGCAACAAACACGCAACTCTACAAACATTGATAACACCGCGAACAGCAACCAGTCGCTGATAAGGCGCCGAGCCGCGCTCAGCAAACTAGAAAACCGAAATCCGCAGAGCGCCAAACACAAACTAGTTGCGCGAAGAGCCCGGCTACAGTTGCAACCGCAGCGAACGACTCAAACTTGAGCGCTTTCGCAGCACATTTGAGCGCAAATCTATTTTTAGTTACTGTGAAAACCGCAGAACTTCTTGCAATTCACCTAAAACAACAAAGCGCGACTTTGCCGCAGCTTAAGTGTGGTTAGCATAGTTGTCGGCATGCAACTCGAACATGTTGCGGCGCATTTTCCCAAGTCGGCAGCAGCAGCAGCAACAGCAGCAGCACACCTTCGCGCTTATCATTTCGCTTCGTTGGTTCGGGCCGTAACTCAGTCCGTGCGTCGGCAGCGTCGCAGCTTTAGCTCAAACCGCAATCAAGCCACCTCGCGGCCCCCAAAGAGCCGATGCGACGCGTCGGCTGGCCAGCTGCCGCTGTCGAGCGCCACACCGCCGGCCAGCCACTCGCTTTGGCAACGCGCTCAAGCGGCATCGCTCGCCGTCGTTCGGCAGCCGGGGGCAGCGCGCCAGCCCTCGACGAAGCCGCTCCGGTGACGCTGCTCGGCAGCTCAGCGGCTCAGCCGAGCCGAGCGCTCGAGCGACCGGCCGCTCGGCTGTGCGCTTGGCTTGGCTTCGCGCTTCGTCGAGATTCGATTTTGACTGGCTCGAACACTTTGCACGATCGCAGCGTACGTCGACGATCGTGGGGTCGGCTGTTATAAAAGTCGCAAGGACATACGTACGGGCCATTAGTCGAAATCTATTAACGCACAACGCGCAGTCGTCTGGGGTTGACTGAGCGCTTCCAAGTTCAAAGAAAAATTTTGTAAAAATTTTTTCCAGAAAAACTAAACAACACCAACTCACAAGAGACATTACAAAAATACTGCTATAGACAATTTTAATGCAATTACATCGAAAGCGTTGCAGAAATTCGAAGCTAAAAGAAAAAAAAACATTCAGTGAAGTATTAAAAGTGCTTTAAATTAAAACGTGTGTGCTTGAGAAAAACTTAAAAAAATTCATTTGAGAATTTATAAACAAAAAAAAAACAATTCAAAAGTAAATCGTCGCAATTCAATAGCAAAAACATTCAAATTGCTTAAACTGCAGCAATTTTGTAGAGCAAAAACATTTTGAAAACAAAATTCATAAAAGCCATTTGAAGAATTCGGGAAAAATTCGCCAAAATGATGATTGCCGATTCGTACTTCATCAAGTTGCTGGTGCGACAATTCAGAACCAACGACATGCAGCACTTGTTGCTGGTCTTTCTCAGCATATTGACGGTGATTAGCTGCCTGCAGTGGCTGCTCAATTTGTATCGCGAGCTGCGCAAACTGCCGCCGGGACCGTGGGGCTTCCCCGTTATCGGCTACTTGCTGTTCATGGGCAACGAGAAGCACACGCGCTTCATGGAGCTGGCCAAGCGCTACGGCTCGCTCTTCTCCACACAGCTCGGCAGCCAGCTGACGGTCGTCATGAGCGACTACAAAATGATACGCGAGTGCTTCAGGCGCGAGGAGTTCACTGGACGCCCGGACACGCCGTTCATGCAGACGCTCAACGGTTTCGGTAAGTGTTGCTTAAACGTTTTGCCAATACGAGCAGTAGGGAAATTTTGAGGTGACGCAAAAAAGGTGACTGCAAATTTTGTATCTAAATGAGAGGAACGAAAAAGGATGTGTTAGACGAGGAAAGGGAAATGGCTGAAATTTTTAATACAAGAAATATGGGACGTTGGAAAATGAAAAGTGAAGAAAATAAAACAAAAATCGCATTTATTTTTGTTGAGAAAAGTTTGCGTATTTTAACTCTCGAGTGGAAAGAAAAACATTTTCAAACATGTTTGAGTTTGTTTTTAGTGGAAAGAAAAAATTTGCTAATACGTTTGAGTTTGTTCTCAGTGAAAGAAAAACATTTTGGAATTATTTTTTCGTTTGTTCTCAGTTAAAGAAAAACAAATTCAAATACTTTTCAGAAACATTTAAAAATACTTTTTAATTTTTCATTAATTTTTTTCTTTGTAATCTGTGTGAAATCTTATTAAAAATGCGAGGCGAAAAAGAAAATAAATTTTATTTACAACGCCAATGTGTTTTAATTAATTCGAGTTTTAAAACAAAAATTGACTTCATAAAACTGTGTTTTTTGTGAAATTTCTCATGGAGAATAAATTAATTTCTTATAATTTCTTGAAAAACATGCAAAACTAAAAACAACAAAAAAGATTTAGGTACTTGTGTTTTATATAAAACCAGAAATTTTAGTTTCATATGAAAAAATGAATTAAGAGACTAAATTTGAAATATAAATATACAAAATTGAACTATTAAAAAAAATATAAGACTAATTAAAACTAAAATTATTAAATTAATTCGTTTTAATAAATAAATGATTACTTTTCTTTTAAAATAATTTTGTTTATGTTTCGTTATTACCTTTTAAATTTTTGTTATATTTTGTTAAATAAGTTATTTATTTCCTTACATATTTCGGTTATGTTTCCTTTTTTGATTTTTTAACTTCTTCATGTTTCGACCATGTTTCTTTTTTTCGCTTTTTTTTTAAACTTTTTTATGTTTTTTTTGCCCAAAATCAAAAAATTTTAAATAAAACATAATACAAATTGTTGAAAAATTAATTAAACTGGCAAGACATTTTGCAGCAGTGAATTAAATTCTTAATTCTTTGTGCAACTTTTCTTAAGCTCTTTTTAATTCTATTCCACTCTTTCCATAATGTGTTTAGTCAAATTTTCCATCCAATCGAAAAAAATTTAGTTCATGAACTAAAAATCCGCTCAGCATGGCTCAGCAAATCTGCAACACCTGAAAAATGATTTTTTGTTTACTATAAAAGCAACAATTAGTCAGCAGAACATGCAAAATGCTCCGCACGTATCAATAAAACTACAACAACTACACAACCGCATAAAAAATGCCAAATACAGCAAAATGTTTAAAATGCATGAAAAAATCACACATTCAGCTTTCATTTTTCTTCAATTTTCAAAACAAACAACAGTTCTACAATTGCAAAAACAAATTTTTTAATATTAAAATTTAAATCAATAACAAAAAATTTAAACAAAAAAATTACAAAATAAGCAAACAAAACTACATTTTGCAGCTGTTGTCATTAAAATGTGTTTGCTGCAATTTTAAGTTTTTTTCATTACTTTTTTTATAAATCAATAATTTTAGCTGCATGTTGTTGGTATTTTTATTGGTGCTGCACTTTCAGTTGCAATTATCGATCACGTTTTCTTAACGCGGCATTTTATTGTGTTTTTTGTTTTGGTTTTGTTTTTTATATAAAACTTCCTTAAACAAAGCACGTTTTTATTGTTGTCAGTTTTTGACAACTGCTTTTTATTCGCTGTTTTGTTGTCTCTTTGCTTTTACTTTTTGGTTAAGTTTAAAATGTTTTCGTCTTCCTCTGTTTCTGTTTCTTCTTCGGCTTCTACCTTAACAATGTTTGCCGAAGTAGGACAGCCCAAAGCAGAGTTTTTTTCTTCTTCTTTGTTGCTTCAACAACTTTTTATCTCGCCTCTTTATTGTTACAACAATAATTAATGCAAGCCTACCTCAATTAAAGAAAAATGCACAAAAACAAAAACAACACCAATCGCAAAACCAACAAAACCATTTTATATACCAGCAATTTGTCGCTGAAGGCTGCTCGTTCGTTAAGCGCGTTGTTGCTGTTGTTATTTGTGCTGTTTTGGTTGTATTTAGTGTCGAATTTTTGTTGATGCTTTGTGTTGTTGCCTTTGCGATTTCTTCTCGCATTTCGTTTTCCGCTTGTCCCTTAAATTTGTGGCATTTGCAGCAGTTTAACAATTTTGCTTTGACTTCTGTGTGTGTGTGTGTGAGTGGTTTATTTCGTTTTGTGTGGTATCTCCCTGTGCGATTTTTGGATTTTCTCGCACACTTTTATTGTGTAATTTCATTTTGCTGCATTTTAGTTTTACTTTTTATTCATTCATTCATTTATTTTTATTTTTTCATTGATTTTTTTGGGCTGTTTCATTACATACTTTGTGGTGTTTCTTGCTTCAAGCGTAAAGCTCACCATATAGTTTGGAAACTTTTATTGCTGACAATGTGGTTTTTATGAGTGTTACTGTTGTTGTTCCATAAAAATTCCAAGGATGACAAGTGGAAAAGATTTCACCTACTAACGCAAAACAATATGAACAAAAATCAAAGCAATGTCTGCCCACAAAAATATTATTAAAGTATG
Organism: Melieria crassipennis; assembly: GCA_963668005.1. Lineage (NCBI taxonomy): Eukaryota > Metazoa > Arthropoda > Insecta > Diptera > Ulidiidae > Melieria > Melieria crassipennis. Next base: position 12,662,934 of record OY764962.1, read on the forward strand.
CAAAAATTGCCAAATCAAAAAGCAAAAGATTTAAGAAAATTCTAAAAACAATTACAAAACTCTTGCATCTATATTTCGGAAAGTAAGCATTATTCATTACAAATGTGACGCTGCGGCACATTTGTGAAGCAAAACCTTTCAATTGATGTCACATTCAAGAAAATTGCGTCATTCGTACAAATCTGATGAACACCACAAAACATGCGATTGTACAATATTCATAGAGATTAACGTGTAGAATAGTTAGATTGATCTATAGTCAGATACATCCACTGCCTCGTAAGGTCCTAGCATCACCCGATACCTCATTCGGCATGCATACTTATGTATATTTTTATTCTTTTGCAGGCATCATCAATAGCACCGGCAAACTGTGGAAGGATCAGCGTCGCTTTCTGCACGAGAAACTGCGCCAATTCGGCATGACTTACATGGGCAACGGCAAGCACGTCATGGAAAAACGCATCATGGTGAGTGTTGTGCTTCGAACTTCAACCTCCCCACCACTCGCACCCCCTCAAAACTGCAGCAGAACAAGAGTCTAATATTCTCTTCTTCGTTTTTTTCCATTGCACAGAACGAGGTGCACGAGTTCTTGCACAATTTGGGCGTGTCCGAGGGCCAACCCATGGACATGGCACCGGCCATCTCGGTGGCCGTCAGCAATGTCATCTGCAGCATTATGATGTCGGTGCGCTTCTCGATCGACGATCCGAAGTTCAGACGTTTCAACTTTCTGATCGAGGAGGGCATGCGACTGTTTGGCGAAATTCACACGGTCGACTACATTCCCACCGTCCAGTACTTTCCCAGCATACTGACTGCCAAGAACAAGATCGCCAAGAATCGCGAGGAAATGCAGAAATTCTATCAGGACGTGATCGATGATCACAAAAAATCCTTCGATGCGGACAACATACGCGATTTGGTGGACTTTTATTTGGTGGAAATTGAAAAGGCAAAGGCGGAAGGACGCGACGAGGAGCTATTCGATGGCAAGAATCACGGTGAGTTGGATGAAAGATTGGTCTAACTATAGTTTGGAAAGTGGGGGTTAAAAATTGCATGAAGCTTTATTCGAGCCAACCCAATCTTCCTTAACCCATTCGAGACGACGATTTTTTTCGAACACAGTCCCCAGGAGCGAAATTTTTTTTCTTTGTATTGTTCATGTAAGAAAAGCTTCGGATAATTTTTAGATTTTTTGGTACACAGTAAAACCAATGCCAAATTTCGTTTTCCTGTACTTTACAGATTTCATTAGTTCCAGAAAAATCTTATTTCGACGACTAGTTTACTCAGAATAACTGATAATTGCACATTTCTGTTATTGCTGTCTTATAGCCTCGGAAATCCATTGCACACACACGGTGTGCCATCGGTCTCGAATGGGTTAAGTGTTCAAATGTAAAGTCACGCAAGATTTTCTTGCCCAAAGCAATGCAATAAAATAATAAAAGATCTCTCTCAATGGAGTCGTTGATTCCTTCCTCTTCTAGACAAAGTTGTATAGGCTTTTTTATTTCAAGTTTAAAAAATATTTTACTAAAATATTTTACTAAATATTTCCATTCGTCTCTTTTCGTCCCTTTCATTCCTGCAGAAGAGCAAATCGTACAAGTGATCATCGATCTCTTCTCTGCCGGCATGGAGACCATCAAGACAACGCTGCTCTGGATCAACGTGTTCATGCTGCGCAATCCCGAGCAGATGCGTCGCGTTCAGGAGGAACTCGATCAGGTGGTCGGCCGTCATCGGTTGCCGTCCATCGAGGATTTGCAGTACCTGCCCGTCACCGAATCGACCATTTTGGAGTCGATGCGTCGTTCCAGCATTGTGCCTCTGGCCACCACACACTCGCCGACCAGGTAAGTCGAATAGCATGCGCTATGTTTACTATATTAAAAAAAAACAACAACAACAACACAGTATTGTTGCTGACATTGCCGGGCGCGCATAAGCGACTGAAAAGCAATTGTTGAGGCGGCTGCGCAGCGCAGCGCTTTTCTTTATGGTAATGACAGGTTTCGCTGCTGGCCGCTAGACGCGCCAACGCGCCGCGCACAGCGACTCGACGCCGATGCGGAAAATGTGGGCAACTTCATTCATGGCAAAGGCCGTGTTGTTGTCATTCACTGTTGTTGTTCATTCATAAACCAACAACAACAACAACAAAAACGAAACAAAATTGAAACGCGCATTTCATTGATAAAAATTGAAATTGCAGCAATGACAACAACAACAACAACAATAATACAAACAACAGCAAACGCTTTGGATGGCGCAGTCGTGTTTATAAACATTTTTGTTGCAGTTGCATTGCAACTTGTTGTGCGTAGCTGTGTGTTGGTGTGTTAATGTGTGTGTGTGTGTGCAAGTGTTGGCAATTGAATTGCGTTGCGCGACTAGTGCTGATAAAACGCAACAACAACAACAATATGGAAATGTGTGCACTATTGCCGAGTTCAATGCACTTCAAGGCAAAAGCGATGCAAAAATTTCATTGTTAGCTGCATTTGGCGGCCTGCGTCGTTTATAAATAAAAACACTGCAGACCTCACCACCCAATACAGCACCGAGCACTCGAACACTCACACGCACACACGCACACACAGAGTGACAAACAAACATATGCATACAAACAGACAACTGAACGGACATACAGATAGCAGCACATTTGAAACTGTAGCCCAACCATATAATCCAAGTTATGTGCGTCAGAATATGCTAGTTTGTATGTATGTGCGTTGGTTTGTGTGTTGGCTAGTTTGACTTTGTGTAGGTGTGTGTGTGTGTGTGTGAATACGCTCACATGACATCTGCGCGCGCAATTTACGTTCACACTTGCCGCTGCTTCATAGTACGGCGTATAGTATTTGTCGTTGTTGTTGTTGTAGTTGTTTTTGTAGTTGTTTTTGTATTTACCATATTGGATGTGCGATGCGTAGTTTGGCCCAGTTTCGGTCTTTTAGCATTTACGCTGATTAAAAACGCACTTGACGCGCACACCCCTCGCTGCTGTGTGCCGCTGTTGCACACACACACATACATGCACTACGTACACTACATACATATGTACGTATGCGTACAGAGGTGCGCTGTAGTGATAGCAGTGCGCCTTATCGCCACCCAAACGCGCTGTGATCGCGATACGTCAGCGCGCGCAACGCAACTGCCGCCAGCAGCCGCGATAAGTGTCGCAAATTTCAATCTGTATGTTTGTTTGAATGTGCAAGCACACAGCACATCGTAGATTGTCTTTTGTTTGATGAAAAATATTTGCCAGGTTTTTGGAAATATTTGAAGCGAACGGAATGTCACTTCGATGCGCATTCTAAAGCGCTTCTAGTTCCTCCGAGTAGGAATGCTGCAGCCAATCATTGAAAAACCAATCCCTCGAAATATTGTCTTGCATAATATTCCAAGCATTATCCGTCTCTGAACGGAATGTCACTTCGATGCGCATTCTAAAGCGCTTCTAGTTCCTCCAAATTGGAATGCTGCAGCCAATCATTGAAAAACAAATCCCTCGAAATATTGTCTTGCAAAATATTCCAAGCATTATCCGTCTCTGATTTGCTACCTAATGTTTCTTTTTTGCACGCCTAGTGTCGGTTGCAGCCCGCTCGGCTCCGCTCAGCTCAGCTCAGGCCGCTGCTGTGGCTTGTGGGCGGTGCAGTATGGCAGCGCATAAACCCGATTTGTATTACCGGCCGGCTTGCGGTGGCAACTTTGTCGCCGCGCCAACAACTCAAGCACATTTGCACATGCACGCCAACAATTTACTCAATTTGAATATGTTTGTATTTTGTTTTTGTTTTGACGTTTACTGCCAGCGAGTGTAATGAACTCGCCGCAGAATGTGTGTCGCCAGTTTTGGCGTTGAATAATTTTATGAAAAAAAAACAAACATTTTCCTTGCGTTAAATTGCACACATGCAACGCTCGTAATCTGCAACAAGTGAATATAAATGAAGCAAAAAAAAAAATTAAATTAAATTAAATTAAAAATAAATAAAGTCACATTAAAACGGCAGCATATCTCGTATTTTTTTTCATTGAATTTTTACATTTTTGTACACTAAAGTCAACCAAAAAGTGCGCGTCAGCCTGTCAGCAACACATTCCATTTAGTAATTAGTAGCATTTTATTATAAAAAATTGTACTTATCCCAATATTTGTTTCTCTCTCTCTCGTTCCAACAGAGATGTCGAGGTGAATGGCTACAAAATTCCCGCCGGCTCGCACGTCATTCCGCTAATCAACAGCATTCACATGGACCCCACCCTGTGGGACAAGCCCGAGGAGTTCAATCCGCGCCGCTTCGTCGATTCGGAGGGCAAGGTGCGCAAGCCCGAGTACTTCATACCGTTCGGCGTGGGACGGCGCATGTGTCTGGGTGATGTGCTGGCACGCATGGAGCTCTTCCTGTTCTTCGCCTCGTTCATGCACTGTTTCGACATGACGCTGCCCGCAGGACAACCGCTGCCCAGCCTGAAGGGCAATGTGGGCGCCACCATCACACCGGAGTCGTTCAAGGTATGCCTGACGCCGCGGCCGTTGGTGCTCAACAGCACCGTTGCCGAGCCGCATCACATGCGCAATGTCGGCTCCAACTAAGCGGCCCCTTGCACAACAGAGAGAAAAAGAGTGAGCGAGAGCGTTGCAGCCGTCGTCGATCGTCGCCGATCATAGCGCAATAACGAACGCGTTAATTGCAGCAAGCAGCTGACTCGCGCTCTCGCCGGTGAGATGTTCAGAGCACGGTTTGGTTCCTAACTGACGAAAGTCGCTAAAACAGCAAAAACAACAACAACAACACAATTTCTAACAACCAATAACGTAAAAGCAGCAGCAGCTGACCGCAAACTGTCGCGCTTGCGCAGTGGTTTTTTTTTTGTGAAAAGCGCGCCTTGATTATTTTCTTTTTATGTGAGAATAGATTATGTTTATTTTCAAAGATTGTTGCTCTTTACAATACAATACGCCAACAACAACAACAACAACAATATTAAGCAGGTATACGTTTTTTTATGTATTTATATTCCACAAAGCATAGAGCAAATTTTTTTTATTTGTTTGTTTGTTTGATTGATTGTTTACTTTAACCGTAACCATAGCTTAGTCAAGAGTCGTCTTGACTTGACTTAAACTCCACATGACACCAACCAACAAATTGTAAACAAATTCTATTCTAGACCCCCAAGAAGCTGTGTTCAATAATTTTAAACATAACATAATGTACGACTTTAGTTTTTTGTTTATTTTCATATGAAAATCTATGGTTTAGTTTTATACTCCATGCAGTGAGAGATTTTTATGAAAAGTTGACATGTAGAGAATGCAAAACATATCGTTTAGCAGACTTATTTGTACAATTAATTTTGTTAGTAATTTAACAAACCCATACACACATATGTCCACACACTCATACACACACACACACCCACACATACGCACACACACAGATTTAAGTAAGCAATTGCTCTGTATTTACAGTTAAGTAAATGATTTACATAAAGATTCCATGTGCCAATTGTATTTAGATATAATTCATACCAACAAACACACATGCATACATACATACATACTTACATTAAAAAAAAAAACAAATTATAAAAATCACGTGTAAATATGTTTGGAAATGTTTTTATTTTTGTAGTCTTCGTAGCGCCTAAGCTCCATTTTGTATGCTATGTTGTCTTGTTTGTTATGTAATATTTAATTATTTTATATGCGGAATATTTTTTGCTGTATTATTTAAGTACATAAATTTACGCGCTCATTAGCAATATTCTGTTTTGTTTTTGTATGAAAAAACAATACAATTAATACAAAAAAATACCATTTGCATAACATACAACAATATATTTCAATTGAATTACAATACAAACGAAATTTGTGCGTATTTATTTAGTTGTTTGTTTCTTGGTTGCGCTGCGCTTCGCTGCGAATTGTGGGCTGCGCCTGCGCCATGGGCTTCATTAGCACTGCGTAGGGCGGCGGCGCCAGCGTGATGGCGCATTCGCCGGTCATGTCGACATCCTCGCAGTCAGGCGCCAGACGCACGTCAAAGTTGCGACAGATGAGGCCGGCGTAGAGCAGCAGCACCATGCGCGCCAATTCTTCGCCCAGACACATGCGTTTGCCTAAAAAGAGAAAGAAGCGCAACAACGAAATGAGAAAACAAGACCATCCAAATCAAAGTCAATAAAAACGAGATGAGCACTTTCACTTTACCGAAAATTGGTAAAGAAACAATCGAAAGTGAAGAACATGGTGGAAAAGACGAATATAACTGACACGACATATATGGAAGTATGTCGGTTCCTTATATTAGATTGGGTACTCTTTCGTAGGCTTAATTTAATCCTCAAAATTAAACCCATCAATTTGGCTTCAAATAATTGGCATTAACATTACTTGGAGTGAATTCAATGACCAATAGAAAGGTTTTCTTTAGTTGGTGTTTGTTGTCTAAGGACTCAAAGCTACTTGTAGTACAACTAACTAACAACGATAGCTAGATTAGGTTAGGTTACTTAGGCACTTCCACTCGAAGGCCGTGTGGATCGATTCTCTTTGGCGTCCTTCCCTATCCAACTAAACCTAAGTGGCTGAATTAATAGACGACGCTTTGGTTGCAAGTCAGCGTTTTGACGCTGAAAAACTACCAGGAAAGATAAGTTAAGCAATCACAGAATATTGTACCATTAAAAAACATGGAGATCCTTTCGGCTACTACTCGGTTCTCTTTATAAACATAATTAATGAAATAACTACTGCTACTTTGTGGACGTCTGAACCTTCTGTGGTTTCAAGAATACATTTTTTGTTGGTCCTTAGAATAGTTTGAAGTTTTAGGAAAAATACGAAATTAATAAATTAAATATTTAAGTTTAAGGAAGAGAAGTATACACGTTTTTTTAATGGTAATATATGTTGACATAGTAAAGGAAGAAGAAGCAGAAAAAATTGGAGAACTTTTTAATTTTACGTTTTCTTTCAATTTAGATACTTTTTTTTAATTTTGGCTGAAGTAAATGAAGATATATTCAAATCTTCGTTATGCGTAAAAAGTTTATGTTTAAGTAATTATTACAGCTACAACGATGTGGTTGCTCTCATAGAAAAACACTGAAAAATACAGGGTCCGAGTAAAAAAATTAAAAAATGTCTTATGGAATGTTGCTAATATAAACAAGTAAAAAAGTAAAAAGCTGTAGCGAAAGGGTTAAGTTTTAATAATTTTTTTCCATGACATCTTGGAGACTTCTAGCTAATTTTTTGTTAGCTGACTTAATAGCAACAAACAGTTGAACGATTCTCAAAAATGCTCTCTTATCGGCGAACGAATCCAATTTCAATTACTTTAGAATTTCTACCATAAATTAATAAATTTCCTTGAGAAAAAATCTGTTCAAATTCAATAAAATCGTTTCTTACCAGTTTGAAATGGTATGAACGCCTGTGGCTGCTGATACTCGCCATCGTCATTCAGAAAGCGCGCTGGTCTGTACTGCTCCGGCGCCGGCCACATCTCCTCGTTCATGTGTATGGCCCACTGTAGCGGAATGATCATACAGTCCTTTGGTATCGTGTAGCCATTGATCTGGACCTCCTTCACCGCACCGTGCGGTATGCCCAGCGGCACCACTGAACGAATGCGTTGCACCTCGGCTATGCAGGCCCGCAAATAGTGGCAGCTCTCTAAGTCGCTAAGCGTTGGCGTAGCATGCGGTAGTGCCCACAAAGCCTGCAATTTTTCAGCATTGAATATGCAAACAAATTCAAATATGAATTCTATATTTGATAATTTACATTACGCAGTTTGCTTTGGCAGTCTGGATTCTTGGCCATGTAGAGCAGAAACCAACGTAGCGTCGTCAGCGATGTGTCCACGCCGGCACCGAAGAGATCCGCCAGCAGATGTCGCAATTGTTGCTGGTTGTAGAACTGCGTCGCTGTTGCATCGCCGCATTGTTGGCGCTTTTCGCGTTCTTCAATAAAATAATCCAAGATGCAGACGTTTTTCCGGTACTCCTCCGAGTCCTTGTTGACAGTTTTCAAATAAGTTTGTCGTTTCTCCAAAATGCGATCGTATATTTTGTGGGTTTTCTGTTTGCCTTCGAGCAGAAAGCTTATGGAACGTTTGTTGGCCGGCAAAAATCTGTTGAAAAGATTTTGTGGCCAAGAGGTAAAAAGTGAGAAGTGGAATGAAGTGAAAATAGAATCAATACAAAATCAAATCAAAAGTAATAATATAGATATAAAAAATTCTTAACATTCCTTCCGCTACTTTTTCCTTTTCGCTGCACAACGCATGACTCATAGAGTAATTTCCGTTCTCGGTCACTCTGTCTTCTTCTTCCTCTAAAGTATGCATACCTGAGAAATGGCAAAAAGTTCACAACACCCGAGACGCCAATCAGCTTGAGGCCCTCCTCTTGCAGCTCCTGAAGGTAGCGCCAAGTGGCATCATCGCGCGCGTACGTGAGTCCAAAGACCAAATCGTTGATAATGTTGCCCAGCGTATGTTGCAGTGCGGGCAACGGATTGAACTCTAACCGTTTCGCAGAATCTTCATGAAACCACTAACAACGAAATCAACAAGCGATAATAAAATAACTAAAGCACAAAACACACGTTCACACGTTAGCACAACTTCTAGACAACAACAACGATACACAGCCATACAAAAGTGCAAACGCAAAAAGCAACAAAGACGCGTGCTGTCTGCACAGCCAGACCGGCAGACAACTTCCAGCTAAATCAATTCACTTTCATGCCAAATTTTAACCATTTATTATTTTCTTTTCGTTTTCGTACGGACTTTTCGTTGTTGTTTTTGTTTTGTGTTTTGCAAATTGACCGTTGGCGTTGTCGAATAAATTCCACTCGAATTCATTCATTCATTCAAGCATTTATAGCAGCCCCCGCCGGCACGCCTCGTCCACTGTCGCCACTCGGCGACCAGACAAGTCTGAGTCATTGTTGGCTGCTGCCGGCGATCTCAGGACCCCGCACCTACCTGCAGACACTGCTCGACACCGCCGCGTATGCGCTGCTCGAGCATTGAACGCGACATGCCGATTTTTTTTGTCATGCCCAAACCTTTCAGCCAATCGATGGTGTGGCGTCGCTGGTCCTTCCATAGCGGACCTTCGGCGCAGATCAAACCTGTCGTTGCAACAAAAACACACACAAAACGAAAACGTCACAAATAAACGAAAATAAGAGTTTTAATAGGAAAATAAGCAAAAATTGAGTTTAAATGAAATTCTGCTGGCGCAAGAGTCGCACACTTGAGTTGTAAGTATAACAAGTTTGTGTCCTGAGTCTTTTGATTTCGTTGCAGCAACGCAGCAATTGGTGCGTTCAGTCGTTTGTGTTTCAAGTTTAAAACTTTAGATTGTTTTTAAGCAGCAAGCAGTTGCTTGAACGATATATGTGCATATTTATTTATGTATGAATGTGTGTAACTTGCCATATCCGCCCATGATGCCATGCGTCACATAGAGCGGTGCGCGTGCGGTGAACTCCTCGCGTCGCAGAAATTCCCGCACCAGCGCCGCATCGGCCAGCACCACCGCATTCACATTGCCCAGGCGCAGCGAGCAGATGGAGCCGTACTTGTGTGCGAGCAGCGTCAGCGTTTTGTACGGTGCGCGCGCGTCGAGAAACGCCAAATAGCCGAGCACGGGCAGACCCCAGGGACCGGGCGGGTAGTTGCGCGCCAGCCAGCAACGGCGCCCCGCCGCAACACCGAGCACCAGGCAAAGGATGCAAAGCAACACAAACTGTCGAAGAGTCAAATGTATACAATTTAATGAATAAAAATACAAAAATAAGAAACATGTAATGTGAGTTGAGTGCGAAACGGAATGAGCGCTAGCGACGAGTAGAATGAGATGATGCAAACTCTGGTTATGCCACAATCCTTCTACAAATATTTAGAAGAGATATGAAGCGAAATTCTTTAACCATGATTCAGCGTAGTTTGTATACAATGTAGCGAATTGCGGATGATTGGGAAATTGTTCACATTGATCGGAAATAACTGAAGGACGAGGCAGAGAAACATGTGGTATGACAATATTCCCTGCATGAGAGAATTGATTAATAACAAGTTTTTAGATAAAGACATGCTGGTTCAATTAATCGAGGTCTTAGCTATACTTAATGTGGAAAAACCAGGGACTTAACTATTATAAGTTTTTTAAGAAATTAATTGCAATGTAACTATTACAATGCAACATAAATTGTATTTGTTGATTATAATTATTATTTGCGACAATTAATTTTTACGTTGCATAATAACTGTTATGAGAAATAAATATTTTTTTTATTCTGGATAATTATTATTTTGTGATTTTTTTGTTTACGTTGCATCATAACTTTTATTTATGACTTTTTTTATTTAAGTTACCGATAACTTTCATTTTGAGAAAATTTGTTTTACGTTGTCTCATAACTTTTATGAAAGACATTTTTTATTTACGTTGCCTTACCACATTTTGAGTATGAATTGATTTTGCGTTAGTTAATTTGCGTTTGTCAATTTCGAACAATTAAAAATTAATTCATATCCAAAATGTTGTAATTCAACGTAAAAAATTTTGTTTTCAAAATAATAGTTATCGGCAACGTAAATTAAAATAAATCATAAATAAAAGTTATGACGCAACGTAAAAAAAAAATTTCTCAAAATAATAGTTATCGGTAACGTAAATAATAGTTATGAAGCAATGTAAAAAACAAAATTCCCAAAATAATAATTATCGACAACGAAAAAATATTTATTTCTCATAACAGTTATTATGCAATTCAAAAATATTTATTACATGATAATATTTATAGGCGACGTAAAAAATTTCTTATTGGGAATAATTATTATAAAACAATAATTATAGAAATTTCTTAAATTAGAGAAATTTTTTCATTCCCAAAAATATGGATAATAATTATTTTACGTCTCTGGGCAGAACGTAACGTATATTTGAAATGGGGAGGTTACAATACATTTTGATTATTGCTTTGAAACCCAAAAGTTGACACCCTCACGACTCCGATCGTATGGGAGACGCTCTCTGGTGGTGAATTTCTGAGCCTTAATTAATTTTGTATTTTTTGTACTCAAGAATGTTGCCGATCGCTGAATAAGTCATTTAAATTGGTTCAGTAGTTTCCGAAACACGATGTTTCCTCACTAATACATTTACAACTGGGAAGCCAATTGCATAGAAAATGCCCAGTTTTGTATGGCAGCTCCCTTAAGACTTGAAGATAACGCGTAGGTATGTTTGGAATAAATATTCGGAAGGAAAAATAAATGGGTGTCGGTCATACATTTGATACATCTGGGGGCAACATGGGAGCAGTGGATGCTTATTTAATAAAAACCACCATTTTGTATGGGAGCCTCATTAAGGGTTGAAGATGGGGTATAAATATGTTTGAAAGAAATGTTCAGTAGAGAAAACTATTGGGGGTCAGTCATAGATTTTAACCCTCTAAGAGCAGCTTCTGGCCAGCTGCGGAGAAATTTGTCAAATTTCCTAGCCTTTTTGTGAACTTTGACCTCGATGCGACGCCATGTAGCCCCACTCTAGCCCCAAAATTTTTTGGCTCATGCACTTTTTCACCAAACCGCATAAAATGAGAGGTTGCGCAGCATCGAGAATCCATTATTAAAAATCTCCATACAACACTAAATCATGTCTATCTAATGTAAGCCGAATTCAAAGTAAAGAACTCAAAAGTATAGTTTTTCGTAGAAAATTTAAATCAAAATTATTTTCAGCAACATCCTCCACTGATTCGAACAGGCCTTCTACTTATGTATAGAGTATGTAAAAAGCTTACATACTTCAAGTTATAAAAGCATCGACTGAGTTGAATCCTCCACAACTTTATAAATTATTTATCATTGTGTACGAGGCGCTGAAGCAACTTATTTAATGCAAATTTCTTTACGTTATTTCACAAGCAACACTCTGTACACTTTGTTGGTTTTCTTTTTAAATTCGAGAAACACAAGCAACGAGAAATAGTGAATGAATTCAGATGCTGCTACAAACGCTACCAAATTGTTATCTAATACACGAAAAAATGTGTTAAATCCTAAACCCCTCAGTTGCAATGCATCTAGCTCAGAGGTCTATGGGTTCGAACCGACGCTTAATTTCAATAAAACAAATTATTTCTTTTGACAGCTTTAATTAAGGAAATTGAAAAAATACAACGATGTAGAGGAAACTCTTTGCTTATTTACATTTATCAGTTTTTTGTAGCACATTTTTTTTGTTTTACTTTGATTTCAATAACAAATTTTTGATTTTACAAAGAATTTGTGCATTTTACTTTGACTAATTTCAATAGATTTAGTGAGAAAAACTGATTTGATTATAAAATTATCATACATAAATAAATTGCTTGTAGTTATTATGCCCAGAACAAGATAATGTCAAGGCAAAAGGCATTTCAAGGCCGAGACCTTAAGAATCGATACTAATGCTTTTCTCAGAAACTATTCAAAAAGTAGTCAGCTTGATACGTTCTGCTGCAACTGACCTTACAGCCTGAAGGTCAATCGATACAGTTGCTGGTATTGATTAAATTACAAGAAGTAGTAATCAAATTACTCAAAACTGATTTAAACAACAACTTTACATGTTAAAGTTGAGCGACGATTAGTGATTTTATCGTAACTGCCCAAACTATAGATTTGTGCATATTAGAGTTGTTATGATTCGAAGGGATCAAGGGCATAACTAATAGTGAAGAAGAAGAAGCAGAATTCACTGTTATTTAGGGTTGTGAAGGTCCAAAAGAGTGAATGGATCGTGCGTGTTGTCAATCAATCAGCTGGTTTGCATCTTATTTTACCAACTTTTTACATGAGTTAAGGTATGAGAGATTATTGTGGCTGCTTTGTAGGGAACGCAAAGAGGCCCATTTTGATATCTTCATTTGTGGAATTCATCTAAAATTTGCTAGAAAACCAGTTTCACCTTCAAATTTCTTCTCTTCTCTTCGGATGGATTTCCCTGATTATTGAAGTAGAATCTGAATCTTGAAAGTGAATCTTTCTACTGCAGAAATCAGAAAATAGTCCCAACCTTTTTGCCAATGATCCATCGAAACACCAATCATGGCCCTCAGCTGGTTCATTTCTAGTGAGAGAAGTTCTCTAGAACCGTAAACCGGCAACCGGTTGTTATGGCCTGTTTCTAAATTTTTCAAGTCATAATCTGTTCTTTTCCTTGACGTCTATACTTGCTATGAAGTCTATGCACTTTGTACGCACTCAACTAAATAAGAGATGCATTAACACTAGAAAGACCATTGCGGTCTTTTTGACGGTTTTTCATTTTTATATATATTTTTCCTTTAGTATTTCTATCAACTTTTGCTTTCATAACTTTTATTTTTTATCGAGTTCCACAATTAGTTCTAGAATTAGGGTTCTACCATCACAATTAGCCAAATCCGATGTGTACTTTTCGAGATATCAGCAGATATAATATGTAGTCTTTGTAGGTATGGAAAACTTGCGGTCTTTCTAGTGTTAAGGTGAAAGAAAATGTACCCATTTATAACAGCACTACTCTCCCTAAAATCGAAACCAATCTGCACATAAACTGAGACTCAGGTATGGAAAGCATATATCTGTGGCATTTTGACAAAACAACTTATCTCAAAATAGCGCAAATTTCCAGTTTTTTAATCATAAAGATACAATTTCAAGACGCTTCTTTTGGTGTAATCGGCTTGTTTCTATGACATTTAGTTATAGAGATATGACGTATGCCATTTCAACTTTTCTCGAGATACGTATGAGATTTGCTTTGCACCTTAACAGTATTTTCCCTCTCGTGAAAAATGTTCACTTACAATGCACACACCGAAGGCAACTATTACGAGTCTTCAGTACTCACCCAAAATGCCATTTCCACAATTAAGCCGATCCCCAATTTTGTATTGCAAGATTCAAATTTTGCTCTCGTTGCGCTACTAATCAGCACAAACACACACACAATAAGCACAACAACAATTGCTAGATAGCAAGAAGCGGAAATTGCTGGTACGTTCGTCGTTAACGCTTCTCAATCACTGAAATTGCGCTAAAGTGCGAAACGAGTCTGGAGTTGAGTACGTGGCGTCTTCTTGGTGCGAGCAAAAGGCAGTTGAACAAAAAAAAATTGGAAAGAATAGGCAGCAGGCAAACAGATAAAAATGCATAAAAATTCAAAATACTGAAAGAAATCTGCGCGCCAACACCGATACCTGCTTGAATGTCGACTACGCCGACAACGCCGCGTGAGAACAGTTCAATTGCTGGACACACGATGTGCGCATATGTACGTTTCGTCAGCGCTTTTGGCTGCTTGACAGGGTGAAGGCAAACAATAACAGTCGAAGCCAACAACAACAATGTCAACGCCAACAATAGCGGCGAGTGATAACAACAGTTGACGGTGGAAATTGCAACGCCAGCAGCCGAACAAAATGGCAGGAACGGCCAGACGCTGGCCGCATGGTGAAATTGAATTGAATGTATTGTTGTTGTTTTTGTTAATTTTTTATTTATTTATTTTTGCTTAACATTTGACGACAATTCATGAATTAAAGAAATTCGAGTAGTTGCGGTTGTTGAGTTCTAAACGAAAAACAAAAACCAAAACAATACATAAACAAAAATTTAAGAAATGCTAAAAAAAATGCAAAAAAAAAGTACAACAAATATTCACAAAATATACAAAAACCAAAAGAAAATAATTGAAAGTTGGCAAGAAAAAAAAGTTGTTGAAAGTGTCACAGCAAAAAATGTTCAGTTTTTGTTGATCACTTTTCGTTAATTAAAAGTAAACACCAACATTAATGAGTAATCGGCAAATTTTCCAGCAATAAACAAAAATGCCATCACAATGCAACAACAAATTATACGAAATCAAAACGGCGCGAATAGAAGCAACGAACAGAACCAAAAAACAAAGAACCAAAAGAAAGACAAGTGAACAGCGCAGCGCAGCAGGCAACAGTCAACAGTCAATGGGCGATTTAAACGGCGCGTTGTCAAGTTCAGGGCCAATAACACCATAATCCGCGCACGCTGCGCTCGCTGCCGAGCTAGAACGCATCAGGCAGCCGGCCAAGGCAACGGCAGCCTGTGCACGTAGGCGACAAGTGGTGCTGGATTTTGTTGTTGCTTGGGCTTTTTCGGTGTGACTGACCGGCCGGATACATTGTTGCGCGCTGTCCGTCTGTCTGTGCCAACGTTCATCCTGTTCGTTTGACTGGCCGTGCGCGTGCGTCCCGCTCCCCGTCACCGACACCACCGTCCGGCGACTTGCCGTATCGCCTTAACGACAGCTTAAGTTCTTCTAGATGCAATGGGCCACGGTAAGTGTTCGCGCTGCGGTCGCCGCCGTCTGCTGTTCGCTAGGCGCATTTGTCATGAGAGCACCAGCAACAACAACAACAAACAGGAGAAGGATGAGACGAGTGCACGGGCAGCGTCAATGACCGCGCGAGTCCAGTTCAGCCGCGTCTGGCGCGGTTCAGTTGAGTTCAATTCGCACGAGCACAACCCTCAGCATATGAAACAATAACAACAACAACCTACAGCTAGCAGCATCACTTGCAGTGCGCACATGCGCAGCGCGTTCATTGGCCTAGGGTGGGGGAAACAACAACAACAACTACAACATGAAACGAATTTCGCAACTTATTATAGCAAAGTGCAAAGCAACAACAGCCAACAGCTAACTATACGTGAACATACATACACAAACACACATATGTACATACATACATGTGGTCAGCACGACAAATAGTGCCGCCGTCCGGCAGACAGATCCTTTGTCACCGCAGGGTTCATTGCATGGCGGCTGCAGCGGCAGCACCACCGCACCGCACAGCGATTAAAATTCGATATAAAAATGTATGCGCCTCGGGGCTGGTGAACGCCACTATTGTATCATCTGCCGCTGCTGGGGCAATGATCCTACATCAGCAACAACACAACACAACACAACAGCAGAAACATCGACAAAACACACTGTTTCTAATCGCAACACGCGAGCGCTGCCCAAAGTCACTGACTTCTGTTCGCTGTCCGCCTGTCAGCGCGGCAAAAGGCCGGCGTGGCACCGGCACCGGCACCGCTGTTGCCAAAGGATCATTGAACGTTCTTGAAAGATGCCAAGTTCAACGGCCTCTGCACTGGAGCGCGCTGCCAACCGGCTGTGTTGCTGCTGCTGCTGCTGTTGCTGTTGTTGCCGTTTCTTTATATGCTAAGCCCTGCAAAGGACATGGAACTCTAAGACGTTGCACTTTGTCTCTACGCGTGCCCCATGCCGGCCAACAGCAGATTTTTCTCTTGGATTATTTTTAAACATCTGATCTGAATTATTTTTATCTCGCGTTATTAATGCATCAATATTAACTTTTTTTGCGCTGCCGCGTGTGCGTTGCCTCTTGGCACGTTGACAAGGTGCTGCTGCTGCTGCGGCTGCTGCAACAGCCGGTACACATGCACGCACCACATTTGCCATACATGTATGTGGACGTATTGAACCCTTCACAACGTGGTCAATAAACTCAAACTTTTCCACTATGCAGCTATGGGGAATATACGCACTCATACACACATACATACATATGTATGTATGTAAGTACCAGCAGCCGCAAGATGCGCTCACACACCGTTCACATGTTCCAGTCGTAGTTGTGCGAGCGGCACATTGATAAATGGCCACCAAGCAACCCAGTCCTATGTGTAACTTAAAAATAGATTAATTTCATAATTAGTCGCTCTTCGCAACGATTCATCTTTAATTCACTAAGTATATCACAATCCGGCTTCAGTGCTGCAGCGCGCCATTTTCCATCTCTGATGTAATACAAACTTGGAATAATATTGAAAATTCACCACCTTTCCGACCGGCTTCAGAGCATTTTTCTGTTTAACCCTAATTCCCAGAATTTTAAAAGTAACGTAAAACCAGAAGTGAGACTGTCAGGTTTCTATGAGCTAAATTACTGAAAACATTTGTTTAAAAAGTACAAAAACTGTCTAAAATGTTAAATTTATAAATGCAAAATAATTCTAGCATTCCATTAGAGGATTACATTAAATAATGGAATCGAAAATCTTATGGATTTATCACCATTTGAAATCTTTAATGAGACTGTGAGGCTCACTTCTGGCAATTAGGGTTAACAGGCATTAAGTGCTGCAAGATTGATGCACGCAAAGAATATAAAGTGACTAAGTATATATAGTAAATATAGTATATACTCATATGTACAAGGTGCAACCCAAAGTAAACAGGACTTTTATAAAATAAAGAAAACGGATGATTATTTTTGTATAATTCTTTTTATTTATTCAAAATACTCTCCTTCTGCTTCGATACAACGTTTTGCACGGTCCAAAAGCATTTGGAATGAGTGTTTTAGGTCATCGGCCGGCATCGCCTTCAGAATGTTGGTACAAGCCTTTTGGATGTCCTCAACGTCCTTATAACGGTTTCCTTTCATCGGCAAATGCAACTGACCGAATAAGTAGAAGTCACAGGGAGCCATATCAGGCGAATACGGTGAATGATTGATGGTAAAAATGCGATTTTTGGTCAAATAATCGGTCGTAACTAGGGCTCTGTGAGCCGGTGCATTATCATGCAATAAACGCCAACTTCCTTCCTCGCGATATTCTGGCCTAATACGACGAATGCGATGCACCAAACGCTTCAAAACTTCAACATAAAACAAAGCGTTAATTGTTTTTCCCGGTGGAACAAACTCTCGATGAATTATTCCCTTTGAATCGTAGAAACAAATGAGATGAGTTTTGATTTTTGACTTCTCACGGCGGGTTTTTTTCGGATTTGGCTCATCTGGGTGCTTCCATTCGGCACTTTGACGCTTTGTTTCGGGATCATATTGAAAGCACCACGTTTCGTCACCGGTTACGATGTTGAACAAGAAATTTGGATCACGTCTGGCTTCCCGAACGATGTCTTTTGCGTGCTCAATTCTCTGCGCTTTTTGGTCGTCGGTTAAAGTGTGCGGAATGAAGCGAGAACACACTTTACGGAGACCCAAATGTTCGGTTAAAATGCGATCAATGTTGTTTGATGTTTTGGAGATGTTCAATTCCATTTCCATCAATTCCAATGATGATTTTGGCTGCATTTTGATAAAATCACGCACAGTTTTGATGGCATCGTCAGTAATCACAAATTTCGACTGGCCGACGTGTTCGTCGTCATTCAAGTCTTCACGACCATTCTTGAATCGATTCAACCACTCATTAACACGGCCACGGGATAAACAATCATCACCATAAACTTGCTTTAACAATTTAAACGTTTCGGTAAAAGTTTTACCAAGTTTAAAACAGAACTTAATATTAGCTCTTTGTTCGATCGACATTCTCGTACCAAAGTTAAAAACATACTGTCACATTGAGCGGGATATTTCGCCGCCTACTAGACCAAATGTCATGAAATTTAGACAGTATGTGAATGAAAGATGTACCTTTCCAACGCATGTCCTCACACATAGATGGCGCCACCAGAAACGTCCCTATTGCAAAAGTCCTGTTTACTTTGGGACGCACCTTGTATAAGTTGTTGGAAATACTTATGATGTGCGACAACTGCCGTGTCTGGGTCTTGGACACCAACAACACTTTAATAAAGCTCAACTCGGTGTGAAATCAGTTACCAAACTACCTTTCAACGTGGTTCTCTCTTAGTTAACTACAAAATCAACCTTTTTTGGTAAATTGAATACGCTCAAAATCGGCGCGAGAATATTCAGAAAACAAAAGCAGGGACCGAAAACAATTGTTATTTTACAATTTTCAATTCAAAATGGCATAACGAATAAATTTCCGGTCGGCTTTTTCAAATATATCATTATGATCGTAATAGCTTCAGTTCTAGAGTCCGACCGACTAATCGGCATCGGCTAGTATCGGCCAATAAAAAAGGTATCGGGCAATAAAATAGGTATCGGCTTCGGCATAGGCATCGGCCTTTTTTAGCCGATGCCATTCGGCCATTTTTGGTCGATGGTATTTTGGCCTATTTTCCTGCTTTAATTTTTTTTATTTTTTTTTATTTTTTTGAAGCTGAATCGCACTGTGTTTCTTTTATTTTAAACAGTATCTGAAAATACGTTACTGAAAAGGGTTATAAGAACCTCTTTTCTGCCCTTTTAGTAACGTATTTTCAGATATTGTTTAATGTTTCCTAGAAATGTTTTTTTTATAAAAACTAGGTATTCTTAAAAACACAGATTTTCTCGAAAAGTCTATGCATTTCGTCTATTAATATGGGCATCAGAAGAAAGGCCATTTAGTTTTACAATCTTATTCTTCTTTTTTAATTGTAAGCATTTTTTTAAACAGGCCTTTTAATATTTCCAAAATTTGTTTTGACATCGGGTCGCGTTGCTCCAACGCAATTTCGGAGTTCAAATTTTAATATAAGAATCGTAATTTTAAGTTGAAGATGAAACTGAATTTCTTTGTTTTTGATTGAATTCGTTCGTGTTATTTTTTCTATGAAATCGGCATCGGCATCGACCGATTCTCGCTCTTTCGGCCGATTAATCGGCATCGGCCAATTCTCGCTCTTCCGACCGATTAATCTGCATCGGCATCACTCATTACTCAGTTCCCGAATATTAAACCCCTTTTAAATTTTTTGCTTTTACTATAAAAGTTAAAAATAAAAGTTATTTTGTGCCTTTTATCATTTCACGCAAAAATAACTGTTACTTTTGACTTTTAAAATAACAGTTATTTTGTGATTTTTATTTTCCCGGTCAAATATATCAGGCAATTTGAATTTTTTCAAAGGCCGTTTGACCGAGTAAAAAAATATTAATACCATTTTTACGTCGCTGAGACGAAATAAATTGTATCAATAGTTTTCTTGTTGGCCAAACGGCCTTTGAAAAAATTCAAATTGCCTGATATATTTGACCGAAAAAATAAGTCACAAAATAACTGTTATTTTTTACCGATAAAATTAAAGTCAAAAGTAACAGTTATTTTTGCCTGAAATGATAAAAGGCACAAAATAACTTTTATTTTTGTCGGTAAAATAAAAGTTGAAAGATATCAGTTAAAATCTGATTTTTTTTTTATAAAAACCATAACCGGTGCGGTCCCTGAACAATAGTTTACTTATAAATGCGCCACTGTAGGTTTAACACCTACAGTGGCGCACACAGGACTACGTTTTGGGGAAGTTTTTCGTACAACTTTTGAGCTCAATTTCATTTGAAACCATATTTTTCACCAGAAATTTGGAACTCCTATCATATTGTTTAATTGTATCCACTTGTTTTGGCACTTTGGAGATGGTTCTCTATTAGTATCTCACACCAAATTTTTCGACACAATGTCATAATTGTACTCTATCACTCCACTATCTTCAAAACAGGTTCGCTAAGTGCATCTAGTGACGGCGTCGGTAGTCCAAAGTACGTGCACTGAGCTTTCATGCCAGAAGTTAAGAATTCGATTCCCAGTTAAGGCTTTGGCGACCGCACTGTTCCCTTCGCTCTAATTGTTTTCAATCCCATCAGCATTACCCAGCCAAATCAAACAAGTTCCTATTCTTTACAGTCCAATCAGTTGCAATAAGCAGCACGCAACAAATGTCGTACGCACCAACGAAATATGAAGCAGCGAAGAAAACCCATCGAAGACACCAACCCTCTGACATCAAATCCTCCCACCTATCAGCAACGGTTGCGCAAAGGGTGCTTGTACATTCATAACTTAGTCAAATTGATTAGAGTAACCGGCACAAGGCATTTGCTTTGTTGAGAAGCTTTGCTATAAATAACGAACAAACCAGATGACTTGGCTTGTTTTGAAAGACCAAATTAATATTTTATATTAAATTCGTTACCAGCTGGGAAGATATCATTTATTAATGTTTATAATAAATTTATAATATTTTAATTTTTTATTTTTTTTCATTTATTTTTTTATTTTTGTAATATATTTATTTAATTTTTATTTTGCTAATGAGTCTACTTAAACCTGGAATATTAAACCTACTTTACCGCTGTGCAATAAAAGTCAAATCGACTAACATAAGTAATCCAGAAGCATACTTTTCGCAATACCTATCATCATGGTGTCTTTAAAATCTTGAAATCCTCTAATTGAATTCATTCAATATTTCACCATCTTTTCAGATTTTCAGTTCGATTCGTTTGTTTTACTCTTCAATGTGTTTCTTTTCATTCTGTGTTTTTCTTATTTTGAAAGTACAAATCAAACAAGTTGAGTTTAACCAAATGTAAAGCAACATTCTGATTATTATGACCACATGTGAACATGTGCCTACCGAAGCATCTGCATAAATTTACAAAAATTGAAAC
Source organism: Melieria crassipennis (assembly GCA_963668005.1). Lineage (NCBI taxonomy): Eukaryota > Metazoa > Arthropoda > Insecta > Diptera > Ulidiidae > Melieria > Melieria crassipennis. The sequence goes on from OY764962.1 coordinate 12,684,352, forward strand.
CAATCAAGCCGCCAAATTTGAATTCAAGCCCCCGAGTTGCGTGCAATGCAGGCACACAAATAACTGTGTGACTGTGCATGGACTGAAAGGCAACAAGTACGGGTGTCAGTGAACATACCGCACACACACCAACAACAACAACAACACAAACATTACTGAATAAGCGCGTAGATGTGATTGGCGTTCGCTGCTAATAAATACGATTTGAGATACCTTGACATCTTTCATAGTCACAGCCAGCGTTCGTTAAACCCATCCGAGCGCCAAAGCATAATATACGCATTTGTAAGCATAGAGTCAAAGCAATAGTAACGCAGCAAAAAAAAATCAACAACAACAAATACAAAAGCCGAACCCGCAACAACAACAACAACAAGAGCCACTGGCGTTGCACAGTTAAGCGCACTGACAGGCGACCAATCAACCAACCAACCGACCGACCGACCAACAGCAAAGCCGGACAAACAGATCACAACGCACCGTCGCTGCTGCGGCCGTTGTTGATGGCGATGACGTTGTTGCCGTTGCCGTTGCCGATTTGCATTTGACAAATGTGGAGCGCGCATTTCGTTTTCGTTGCGTTTCGACGCCAGCAGCAGCCAGCCAACGCTTACAGAGTTCAGCTGCGAGCGCCAGAATTGCTGTCCCACAATTTGAACAGCATCGTTGACACCGGCGCGGCAGCGGCTCTAACGACATCATCAGCGCCGATTAGCTTCTGCCCCATTGACGGCGCACGGCGGCGTATTTGCAGCGATCTGCATCTAAGGCGGCAGCGACAGCGACGGCGCAACACAGTAGCAACAACAAGCGGCAGCGGCTCCGGCTCAGCGTGTAGTTCAATGGCTTTTGCGCCATTTTGAGATCAATGCACCTGAGTTGCTGCTTCTACGATTGTTGTAGTTGTTTTTGTTATTGTTGTTGTCGGTGGTGGTGGTGCTGCTGCTGCTGGCGTCATCGCTGCTGACTGCAACTAGTAACTGCTTCTAGGGTAAAGGCTGCAGCAACACCAACAATGACAACAACAACAACAGCAGCAGCAGCAACTGTGCCAATTCACCTCCACCGATGGCGTCGTTTTCGTTTCTTTGAAAATTCTGCGCGCGCAAAGGCACAATTTTCCGCCAATCGCGAATACGACGTCAGCGTTTCAGCGATTTAGAGTCGCAGCAAAGATTTATTTGGATTTTGTTTATTTTGCATTTGAAGTGTTTTCGAATTTGTCTTTTGCTCTGTTGTTTGTTTGTTTGTTTGTCGCTGTGTTACCGCAGAATCGGCATCGGATTGTGAATGTTTTGGCGCTCGATGCGATGCAACGCTGCTGCACACCGCACAGCCGCCGCCCCTACAGCAACAGCCGCAACCAAAACAGATCCGAGTCGACTCGACTCTGTTCAGCAGAAACCTTGCGCATGAACGAATCCATGGACACTTGGCGGGGTCTCAGCCGTATTGTCAGTGCAGTTTGTTGAACTAACGACGGCATTGTTGTTGCTGTTGTTGCTCACAATTGGCTCGCGCTTTTGATTAGCTGCTCGGGTGACTGTTTGGCGTTAAGGAAATCGTGTTTAGAAAACCACATCGCGAGAAGGCAGCTTTTTTGAAAAACGGGGATTTTTTCCGAGCCGCAGCTTTTCACAGCTCCATTTTTCATTCGATTTTATGCGCGCCACGTTCTGACAACTGCACTAAATTCGAAGCATTTCAACTGAATTCTCGCCCCAGCGGCGACAAGCATGCGACGCAAATTGCGCGCCAACTTTTATTGCAAAACCACCTGCACCAACTCTGTGCTCGCATGTTAGATGAATGCTAAGTGCTGCGTTGACATATTGAAATATCAGCGTTAATTAATCTATGTGTCAATCGGGGTGTATGTGTGTGTGTGAAAATTTCATTGAATTTTAAACTTTATTTTCAGTTTTAATTGCTTGAAAAAAAAATGGTTTATTTTACAAATGATCAGCAGGAATTTTTAATCAGATGGAAACCCCAGTGTACCACCATGGACCATGGTTCGTATATATGCAGTTGTGATCATTATTACGATCACATTTTGTGTACAGATAAAATCACTGATCATAGCCGATTCATCTGAAATTTATTTCACACGATCGCAATCTCTCAACAACTTAAGATGGCGATCATGAAAATGTAAGAATGCAGTAGAAATGATTTGCACAAGAATGATCAGCTATGAACCCTAAACAAGACTTTGGAAAAAGTTCTAAGTGCTTACAGGATAGGTTAGGTTAGGTTATGGTGGCTGCCTCTGTAAGAGACACACTCATAGGCCTATTGTGAGGCCCATTGTGATACCACATATTTCATATTTCATACTGTTACAGCACACATTTCAAGCGGATGGGAAAAGGGGCAGGAGACCCCTTCCTTTCACACTTGGAAGTTTTATCATTGCCTGCCAAGAGTGCACTTGTGCGATTTTTGTAATTCTTATCTCCTTCATGTGGATAGCGCTAGAAGTAGATGAGCGTTTCACCGGCCCGAGCGAGGAATCGAACCTAGGGCCTCGGTATGACAAGCCAGCGCGCTACTCGCTGGACTATCAAGACCGACTAGCTTACAGGATAACTACATAGGAATGTGCCAATAAGGACGAAGGTGATTAAGGCTGCAAACACTGCTGAGACCATTTCTAGGATGGGCAAAAACGACTGCACTACCGATCTGGTCTGTGTTGGACTCGAGGTGTACTAGAAGACTAATGAGCAAGAACCGAGGCAAACTAAGCGTGATGATCGGTGCTATAACTGGTCACTGCATCCTCGGAATTTATACTAAAAAAAGGGGATAAAGGAATAAGGGGATAAAGAAAAAGGATTGAAGGAAAAGAGAAAGAAAAATAAAAAAGGAAAAAGAAATTAAAAGATAGGAAAGTAAAGGAAATGAAAGGAAAAAAGATAGCTAAAAGAAAGAAAACGAAAAGGAAAAAGAAATGAAAAGATCGGAAAGTAAAGGAAATGAAAGGAAAAAAGGAAACTAAAAGAAGGAAAACGAAAACGAAAAAAGAAAAGAAAAGATGGGAAAGTAAAGGAAATGAAAGGAAAAAAGGAAACTAAAAGAAGAAAAACGAAAATGAAAAAAAGAAAAGAAAAAAACAAGGCAAAGGATGGAATGGAATAAAAACGGAAGGAAAAAAGAAGGGCTGAATCCCACATCACCTCTGCACCTGGCTGACTCTTTGCCAGATGTGCATGAAATACATTAGTTTCGGCAATTCAGAGACCTTCACTAACATCTCAAACGTCGCCATCAATGACATCATACGCCTCGCTATAAATTCTGCATGATTTAAGTTCCAAGTGGCACTTGGAGCCTGTCCACTTGGGACAATTAAAATAAACGATATTTGAAGACGTCGTAAAAAATCCAAAGTTCAAAGAAAACTTCTCTCTTCACTCTTAATCGAATGCCCAAAACTTGATCTAAAACGTTTCTTAATAGCAATTTTATCTTTAATTTTCTTCTACGAATTTAAAAATTGTTCATTTAGGTGACTAATCAAAACTTTCGACTGTACTACAAATCCAAACGGGTTGTTTTAAAAACGTTGTTTCCGAACTGAGCTAAACATCTTATTCCACCCACTAATCGTTCCCCATGTATTGTGCTGTACAAATTTCCACAACTTAATTTCACCCTAAACTCAAAACATTTTGAAAAAAAAAAACATAAATATATTAAGTAATAACATAATCAACACCCTCGAACAAGCATTGAGTCGTCCCAGCTGTCACATAACAAAGCGCACCAATTCAATGCCACACACAATCCGAGTCGCCAACGCCAACGGCGATTGACAACATCAACCATAACAACAATAACAACAACAACAACACAACAGTAACAAACGATATGCAAATGCAGTAAACGTGCGTAGACGATGCGGCTGCCGGCCGGATCGTGTGATGCGATCACATCACAGCGCTGCACACCGCATCGCATTGCAGTGGAGAGCGTTGTGCGGCGCTGACTGTGTGGCGGCGCAGCGTTGAGCATTGAGCCCGGCCGACGTCAGCGCTCTGAGGCGAATGTGTTGCGTACAATCCTTGAGCTTGGTTTGAAATTGTGAACGCTGTCGGCAACAACAACACTGCATCAATAGACACAACGCACATGCAACGCAACGTGATGTCAATCGTTTTGATTACAGCCAATAAAACGCAAAGCAACGCAGCCGAGAAAAAAGTCCCCTCATGCGTGTGCGCGTGTGCACAGTCGACGCACTTGCAGCCGATGCGAAGCTAGAGCGTGAAACAGATTACGGCATATGGCAAATCGCTTCAATGCGATTAATCACATTTATCAGCTTGTATTACGATATATCTTGTTATCGTTATTTCAACACCGCAAGTGGGCTAAAGCAAAGCTGCGGAGATACTATCTGAAGATAATAAGTGGCGTGAAGCGGTAAGTTTGGTTGGAAGCGATAGCAACCGACGTTTATGTTGGGAGGTTTTAGAATAAGAAGGTTTCAGAATAAAATGCGAACTAAAAAATCAAGCCTTACCAAGGCATACCCCTCATACTCCTTTACTCTTAAAGCAAAAATCCAGGGTACACAATAGTTCCATATTCATCATCTTGAAGCAAAGGTTTCAGGGTACACAATGGATCCATACTTATCATCATGAAGCAAAGGTTTCAGGGTACACAATGGTTCCATATTCATTCTCTTGAAGCAAAGATTTCAGGGTACACAATGGTTCCATACTCATCATCTTGAAGCAAAGGTTCCAGGGTATACAATGGTTCCATACTCATCCTCTTGAAGCAAAGGTTCCAGTGTACACAAAGGCTCCATATTCATCCTCTTGAAGCAAAGGTTTCAGGGTACACAATGGTTCCATATTCATTCTCTTGAAGCAAAGGTTTCTGGGTACACAATGGTTCTATATTCATTCTCTTGAAGCAAAGATTTCAGGGTACACAATGGTTCCATATTCATTCTCTTGAAGCAAAGGTTTCAGGGTACACAATGGTTCCATATTCATCCTCTTGAAGCAAAGGTTTCAGGGTACACAATGGTTCCATATTCATTCTCTTGAAGCAAAGGTTTCTGGGTACACAATGGTTCCATATCCATTCTCTTGAAGCAAAGGTTTCAAGGTACACAATGGTTCCATATTCATTCTCTTGAAGCAAAGGTTTCTGGGTACACAATGGTTCTATATTCATTCTCTTGAAGCAAAGATTTCAGGGTACACAATGGTTCCATATTCATCCTCTTGAATCAAAGGTTCCAGGGTACACAATGGTTCCACAATATATTTATTTCTTTTTTATTTTTTTATTTATTTATTTTTTTTATTTATTTAATTATTTATTTACATATTTATTTATATATTTATTTCTTTATTTATTTAATTATTTATTTACATACTTATTTATTTATTTATTTAGTTATTTATTTATTTATTTATTTCTTTATTTATTTATTTATTTATTTACATATTTATTTATTTATTGATTTATTTAGTTATTTAGTTATTTATTTATTTAGTTATTTAGTTATTTATTTAGTTATTTATTTAGTTATTTATTTATTTATTCATTAATTTATATGTGGTTCTAGGCGCAAGTAACATACATTAATAACTTTAAAATTTCATATTCCCATAAGTTTTTCAAAAATACATTTTTTTCATAATCTTGCTTTGAAATCGAAACCCTACACTTAGCAATGACAGCAATCAGTGCTCCCACCTGTGCTCGCTCTGCATTTGAATTCAGCTGTTCAGCCTTGACGGCGCTGTGTAAATGTCCTTGTAAACATGTAAATTACAATAGTTCGTTACACACACTGTGATTGTGTGTGTGTGCGTAAAGCGACCGACGCGTCGGTTCAGTGACCGACACACAATCGCCCTACGCATTAGTCATGTAACAACCTTGAGTGTCTTTCCACACAAAGGTTAAAAGTGACGATTCTATTTCGACAGATTTCTAAAAATGTAAGCTGAGATCAATGATCTGTGCAATCGCGCGCCGTATTTACAACGACAGCAACAACAAAAGCAACAACAGCAGCTACTAGAAAAAGAGTTGTACTCTGCTGATTGCGTTTGTGCGTTGATTAGGCGCCTATTTGTTTTTCGTCTGTTTGATCAGTCCGAGAGTCTTCCGACTCATTGCGGCGCAGCGATTACTTATTTCGAATTGGGCAACACGCAGCGCGCGCAGCCTTCTGCCGGCGATCGCATTCGGTGGCGCAGTGCGGCTGTGCGCTATGTAGTCGTTGACCTATTACGGGGCCTTGAAGCTATCGTAACATCACACTGTGCTCCACATGTAGTACTTGTTCAAATGCCTCGGCTTGTAGCCTTACAACCGACTATTTATTTATTTATTTATTTATTAGTTTTATTGAATGCGTGTGCGTGTTTGCTTTTGAAAGCATTTAAATCTTACTCTGCCTTGAGTTATGCAATTCCAATCGATTGTTGGGTTTCTCTGTGTACATTTGTGTCCGAAGGCATTTTTGTGTTGTACGCGCACAACACAGCGTACGCGGAGCTTATCGCCGACAATTCACACTAATTACAATCAGCCAATTTTGACAATTAATCGCTTTGGTACACAAAGGTTCGGTAACTATTTGGCCGGCGAACTGGGTCAGTGCTGCGGCATGGCAACTTTCCTGCGCGCCCAAGTGACGAAAGACAACCGAGAGCAATGCCCTCTGGCTGCAGCGATTAGCTGAAATGACTGCGTGCACGCATCGAACAATTGGCATTGTTCAGCGAATCGATGTTGGTCAATTTTGAAGGCAATCCAAACAAAAGGCAGCGCAATTAATCGGAACTGTTTGCGCAATGCAGTTGCGATAGGTCGGAAGAGAGCAACTAACAATACGTACTATGTTTTTATTTGAATATGAAAATCGGACGAGAAAATCACTACATATGTATGTGAATAAACATTAAATGATATTGGAACGTACCAAAAATTTCACTAACACTGCAGAAATTTTGAGGTTAGCAATAACCTAAAAGTTATCTCTGAATGGAATCATACAAATTCGTTTGATTTTAATGCTCGATTTAGGTCGGAAGAGAGCAACTAATAATACGTACTATGTTTTTATTTGAATATGAAAATCTGACGAAAAAATCACTACATATGTGAATAAAGATTAAATGATATTGGAACGTAACAAAAATTTCACTAACACTGCAGAAATTTGGAGGTTAGTAATAACCTAAAAGTTATCTCTAAATGGAATCATACAATTTCGTTTGATTTTAATGCTCATAATAGATAGTTTTATTCTCACAGATCAGCTTACCAACTTCCCAGAACATTTTGCCTTTGACTAAAGTGAAATCGTTGAGTCAGATGCTTTGACTTTATTTTTCAAAGTACTCGTAGAGTTCAAAGTGACTTCACTTTTTTCCCCAACAACTCTAACTTCTATTCTATGACTTGTATAGAAATCGTAGAGTCACATGCTGAGAAACTCAGCTTTTTCAAGTCTTATATGGCTCACTTTTTACCTCAACTTAACTTCTATTCTATTTTCAAAACATGTGGCTTGCATGGAAATTGTGGAATCAGATGTTCCGAACTTACAGTTTTTTCAAGTTTCATATGGCTCACTTTTTTCCTCATCAACTTTAACTTTTTTATATTTTAAACTTCTGTGGCTTTTGTTGAAATCACTGCATCAGATCTAACTTTACAGCTTTTTCAAGACTTTTTTGGGCAAGATTTTCCTGAACAACTTTTATTCTATTTTAAATTGTTTTCTATATTTTTCTCAACTACTTTAACTTCTTTTATATTTTTAGTTCTACGGATAATGTAGAAATCGTGAAGACAGATGCTCCGAAACTCAGCTTTTTCAAGTCTTATATGGCTCACTTTTTTCCTTAAGAACTTTGACTTCTATTCTATTTTCAAAATATGTGGCTTGTCTGGAAATTGTGGAGTCAGATGTTCCGAACTTACAGCTTTTCCAGGTCTCATATGGCTCACTTTTTACCTCATCAACTTTAACTTTTTTTCTATTTTCAATTTCTGTGGCTTGTGTGGAACTCACTGAGTCAGATTTTCAGCTTTTTCTTATATAAATTAAAGTTTACGACTTGGTTCTTCAGAAGTCAATTTTATTCTGTCTGTCTCGTGCTCATCATACCAAGCATTACACCAAGCATTACACCAAGCATCACAAACCGCATTGCGGTTTTCGGTAAACTGCAACAACTATTTATAATTGGTGAACCGATTCACCAAGCCGCATTCCGGTTTAAAGCTTTTACTGCGACAACCATCTCTCGCTTGTGGGGCGTGATCAGCACATTCTTCAGCGCAGCAGTGTTGTTGTTGTCTCGGTGAACGTTATCGGTGAAGATTTTATGCTGCGCCCGAGAGTAAATGATATAGCGCATGTGCATTGCATTTGTTGTAATTGCACTGTATGGCGCGTTATCGGGTCACAAGAGAAGCTTTGCAGGAGGAGTTACACATGTTATCTTAACTACCCTCCTTGTTAAGTCCGAAACGTCCCCGTTGCGGTGGTCCATTAAACCGTTTTACGTTTGAGGATTTGCGCAAATTCGGTCTCTGCCATATGTTCCATAGTATTTGTAGTTGTATTTGAAAATCGTATTTTATAGTTTGCAGCATTGGTGATTTGCTTAGCTTGGTTGAGCATAATAACTATAGGTTGACAAGTTTTATAATACAAATTCGAGGTTGACAATTCGGGTATCTTAATACTCTATCTATCTTAACGCTCTAATGTATTTTAGCTTTTTACAATTCTTTGTTATTTGAATTTTATTCGTTAACCTTAACTAATTACAGTTTGGTTTCAAATTTCTTAGTGTATGTAAATAATCAAAATTGATAAAGAATGCGCATAATGGTTTTTGTTTTCATCTTTATTGACATAAATGGTTATTTACTTATATGAACGGGTTGTGAAAAAAATTTGGAAAATTCATCTGAGATTACTTTTGTGGATTTTTGTTCCATCAATTAACACCGTGGTACCTAAATCCCTTTCCACCACCTTTTCAACAAAGATTTTATTAAATTTATTCCCCAGTCGTTTATTTCTTCTCAAAAAAACCTTCTCTCCCGGTTCATAGGTTTTCATCGTTTTATTCTGATTTCGTTTGTTTAAAGTTTTTTCTTGTACTTTAAACAATCTTTCGCGTATGGCGTTTAATTCTTCGGTGGAGCAATTTTGAATTATGTCAATTGGTTTAGCGTTAGTTGTGGAATGAACGCTATTGTTATACTTATGTGTTGCTAGTAGTACGAGTTCAATAGTCTCGCAGAGCTGTTGTTGCTGTTTGATGCAGCGGGCTATCTCCGTCAGCGTTGAATGGAATCTTTCAACCTGCCCATTGCTCTGGCTATGTAGCGTCGGGATGAAAAATTGCTCAATCGAAAAATTGTCTCTGAGAAAACTTTTAATTGTCATGGAATGAAAAGCTTTCTCATTATCTGAAACGATTATTTTGGTGTTTTTGAATATCAATAATATTTCAAGCAGCGCTTCTTTAACGTCTAACATGGATCGTGAAGAAATAGGTTTGACAATCGCAAATTTGGAGAATTTGTCAATACATGTCAAGAAATGCTGTTTGTCCGTTGAGAAAATGTCGATATGTAGGATCTCACCTGGCATATTAGGAATAGGTGTTTTACCGATTTCGAGGTTGGACGGCTTGCGCTGGTATTTGTTTTCTAGACATATCTTGCAATTTGAAATTATGGATTTTAACATTTTTTTAATGTCGGGGAAGAAATATTCGCGTGAGATTTGTTTAAAATTTTCTTGTAAACAGCGGTGCGCGCGATTATGCTCTGTAACAACCGTCTCAAGTTGATCAGTTTTGTTGGTTAGGTCTATAACAAGTATTTCGGTATGACGAAATTTTACGCTTGGGTAAAAAGAAATTAGATTATTTTGGATTTCCCCTAGAGTTTCGAGGTCACAGTGGATTGCATTAGTAGTATTAGGGTTAATTAAATTTTTTATGCATTGAAATAGATTTTCGGAACTATCGAAACTGATGGTGTGACGAACAAACTTCTGAAATATAATTTTCGTTGTTTTCTTTAGGGATGGGCCCTTTGTTAAAATGAATTGATTTTTAAATTGATTCACTGGGCACTTTATTGTTTTTATGAAGTTGCTCGATGATTCTTCGCTGTGCACCGTTTCCATTGACTCGCTCAAGTTATTAATAAACTGTCTGGACAGTGCATCAGCCACCTTATTCTCCTTTCCTGGTTTATAATGGAATGTAGGCGAAAACTCCTCGATGAATGCACGCCACCTCTTCATTTTTGTATTAGGATTTTTTTCTGAAATTGAGAATATAAGGGGCTGGTGGTCTGTAAAGATGTGAATGTCTTTTATACCGTAAAGGTAATGTCGAAGGGTCTTAAGTGCCCACACTATGCCTAACAGTTCACGCTCGTTTGTCGCATAGTTCCTTTCTGTTGCAGAGAGTGTACGCGAAATCATTGTGATAGGTCTGTTATTTTGCGACAATACAGCACCTAACGCATTTGATGAAGCGTCAGTTGTCAGCTCAAATGGTCGATTAAAATCAGGGTATTGTAGAAGGACATCTTCAGATGCCAAAATTCTTTTAATTTTTTCGAAGGCATACTGGGCATCTGCATCTAGTGTTATTTTAACACTTTTAGATTTACTTGCTGCAACATGGCCATTTTCTCCTTGCAAATATTTTGTTAATGGTCTTACTATAGCAGCGTAGTCCCTTACGAATCTGCGATAGTACCCTGCAAGGCCGAGGAAAGACCGTAGGGCGCGTAGGGTTTCCGGAGTTTTGTAATTAATAATATCATAAATTTTCTTAGGGCAGGTTTTAATACCATTTCGTGAGACTAAAAATCCTAGGAATTCCACCTCCGTCTGAAAAAATTTTGATTTTTCGGAGGAAACCCTCATACCTGCCGCTTCTAATTTTATTAGAATATTATTTATGTTGTTCAAATGCGATTCCTCATCGGGTGAAAAGATGATGATATCATCGATATAGACATGGCAGGTTTTACCTATCTCGTCACGAAGAATATCATCAATTGCACGCTGAAAAATACTTGGCGCATTTTTTAGGCCAAAAGGCAAGCGGCAGAACTCGTATTTGCCATTATTAACGTTAAAAGCAGTTTTTGGTCTATCCTTTTCACGTAAATTAATTTGATGGAAGCCTGATTTTAGATCTAGAGTGGTGAAATATAGTGATTTGCCTAGATTGGCCAGGATAACAGATATGTTAGGAATGGGATATCGGTCGGGGATAGTTTTATCGTTGATTTTTCTAAAATCAATGACCATGCGTAGTTTTTGCTTTCCGTTTTCATCTTGACCTTTCTTTGTCACCACATGGACAGGTGAATTGTAAGGAGAACACGACTTACGAATTATACCATCCTTTAAAAGGGATTCGATTTCTGCGTTAATGAACTCCGCTGCTGAAATTGGGTAGGGATAACTTTTGCAAAAAATTGGGTCGTCAGTAATAGTATGAATCGTAGCTTCTACGTTCGTATTATATGGTAGCGCTCTATCTGGATGTGCGAATGCATTCGAATTTTTACTAATCATTTCATGAAATTTGGCTTGGATGTTAGTTGGAACAGAATCTGCTGCAATTGTAATCATGTTAATTTGATTACAACAGAGATGCCGGAGTTTGGTTTCACCACTATGATGAGATAAATATCCAGTTCCGATATCAATTTTGGCGTTAATTTCCCTAAGAAAATCGTAGCCGATTATACCATCGAACGTGCTTAAGTTTCTAAGCAAATAAAACGTCGAGGTACAGTTAAAGACATTGATCAAACATTTTCTATCTATGAAATTTACCCCGTTTATTGATTTTAACGTAAATGGGTTTTCTATTGCCTTAATTCCATTAAGAAATGGAAGGTCCTTGACGTAATTTTTCGAAGTACCCGTATCGATGAGTAGCTTGAGCTCCTGCCCACTCGCTGTTCTTTTTGTTATGAATGGTAGGAGCGATTTTAGTTTAAAAAGTTAATTTCGTTGATTAAATGATCATTATTGTCGCAAGTATTATCGGACTCATTGCGAGGGCAGTTATCATTGTATGAATAGGGGCGGTAATAATCGTTGCTATATTCGGTACGACCATCAGACTCATCAGGAATTGAGCTTATTTCTTCCGGCATATAATTTACCCGCTGAGTCTTTGGTTGGGGCCTTTGAAAGGAACCAGACTGATCACGATAGCGTTTAAATGCAACTGTTTGGTGAGGTTGTGGGTGGTGCTGCTGCGCTACAGTAGCGAGAGGCTGAGACTGATTGTTATTGGGTTGCTGAAGTGGCATGTTATTTTGAAAAGCGGTGCGATTGCGATAGATGGACGAGCCAGGATCAACGTCCATGGGAGTTGAATTATGACTCAAATTTGGTCGAGAATTCTGTCGATTAGGCTGAGAAAATGTATGCTGGGGCATTGCTGATTTGGGTTTATTTGGTCTTACTAAATTACCCATGGCAAATGTTTGCGCGAAATCGTAACGTTTTTGATTCGTCTCAAGTTCTTGCGCGACAGCTAATGCAGTGGGCAAGTCCTTTGGTCCTGAGGAAAACAAAATGTCGCATATTGGGCGGCGAAGGCCCGAAATAAAAACGCGTAGTGCATTCCCTCTTGCACGTTCGTTAAGGGCCATGACTACCTCAGCATTTCCACTGTGCGTCATTATTTGCTTATTTATGATAAGCGTTAAATGCTTGTCTACCACATCGTAGTAGTCTGAAATTGGCATGTTTCCTTGCCTTAAAATACTTAATTCACTTTCCAGGACGTGAATTGGTCTTTTGTCCGCGTAAGTTTGGTCAAGCCTAGCGAGTATTGCTTTGAAATTCAGCACGGTGTTGAAGGATGACAGAGTTGTATTGGCTGAACCCGTAATCTTATTTCTAAAAATACCCATTGCGACGTAGTACCTTTCTGACCCTTCGGGGTAATAGTTAATAGCAAAATTGGCGGCGGAGCGCCAAGCTGGGTAAGATGAGCTTTCGCCGTTGAATTCAGGCAAAGATTTTATTAAGTCAAGACTGAAATTCCCAGAGTCTATTGCCGGGTTAATAGAAATCGGTAGGTAGGGATCAACACGTGGTGGCTCAAGACGATTAAGCGATAGAGTGAGATTGTTAATCTGTTCTAACAGTTCGAGCTTAGTCTTTTCAGTTGCCGCCCTTATTTCTTCTAACACCCGATCCATTGAAACCGCCATTTTATATTTGATGCTAAATAAGATATCGTACGTATTGGGAATAAATTTACTCACACTTTAATTTAGTTCGATACTAATCAAGATACGCAACATTACATTTGTAAATTTCCGGTGGAAAAGAAAATTTCGATCGCCAATGAAAACGACTAATTTAATTCGATTTAAATATTATTGGAATTAAAGTATTACTTAATATAATTTTCAATTTCCCGTTATACCAAAGGTATTTCACCTTGGACTTGAAACACGGTCACAAATTTTTTCACTTCTTTAATTTTAATTTCGTTTTCGTAACGCACCATTTATCAATTTGGATTACTACTTACAAATTCTTATAAACTTATATTATGTCCTAGGAAGTGTGTAGGTGATACTCCTATGATGATCCTGTTCGATGTTTGGGGTTTTTCCTTGGTCCTGTCCTACTTCTCGTTTTTCCAATATAGGAATTGTCCTGATGTAATAATTTAAATTACAAGGATGCGATAGGTAAAGCGACAGGCCCCACGTTGGGCGCCAATTAAAGTTTACGACTTGGTTCTTCAGAAGTCAATTTTATTCTGTCTGTCTCGTGCTCATCATACCAAGCATTACACCAAGCATTACACCAAGCATCACAAACCGCATTGCGGTTTTCGGTAAACTGCAACAACTATTTATAATTGGTGAACCGATTCACCAAGCCGCATTCCGGTTTAAAGCTTTTACTGCGACAACCATCTCTCGCTTGTGGGGCGTGATCAGCACATTCTTCAGCGCAGCAGTGTTGTTGTTGTCTCGGTGAACGTTATCGGTGAAGATTTTATGCTGCGCCCGAGAGTAAATGATATAGCGCATGTGCATTGCATTTGTTGTAATTGCACTGTATGGCGCGTTATCGGGTCACAAGAGAAGCTTTGCAGGAGGAGTTACACATGTTATCTTAACTTATAGCCTAGATTTTCCTCAACTACTTTAACTGTTTCTCTTCTGTTCTATTTTTAGTTCTATGGATAATGTAGAAATCGTGATGACAGCTGCTCCGAACTTACAGCTTTTCCAAGTCTCATTAGGCTCACTTTTTTCCCCAACAACTTTAACTTTTTTATATTTTAAACTTCTGTGGTTGTTGTTGAAATCACTATGTCAGATCCGACTTTACAGCTTTTTCAAATCTTATATAGCCCAGATTTTCCTTAACTACTTTAACTACTATTCTGTTTGAAGTTATATGGATAATGTAGAAATCGTGTAGTTAGATGCTCCAACTTTGCAGCTTTTTCAAGTCCTTTATGACTATTATTTCCTCAACAACTTTTTGCCACACATTTTTAAATTGCCACTAAAATCTGTTACAGAAAAAAATGTTGTTCAGACTTATTACTTAGCCCATGTCTTTCCACTTCCATGTAATCGATTCAGCAGCATTCTTTACCCTTTTGCTTGCTATTAAATTAACCTTTTTAAGTGCGAAGAAATGTTAATCCCAACCAAGCAACCAACCAACCAAATAACACTTAACCACCCCATAAAAAATCGCATCGCAGTGCATGCGGCCCAAAAGGATTTCGGCCACTCTGGACAGACAATGCCGTTACCGTTATAAAGCAGTTACCATTAACACAGTCGAGCATAATTGCATTTCACCAATTCATCATTTCATGCTGCGATCGATGCGGCCAACGCATTCAACACCACCCGTCCACCGCAGTTGGCTGCTGTTGTTGCACATTACACGCTACGAGTTTGGGTTATTTTTGGCAGCTTTTATTTGCAACACAACACTTGGATGGGTTTATTTTGCTTGCTTCCTTTCGGTCTGGACGTGTTTATTGCAGCGATGTGGCATGACGCGCCCATTGAAGAAGACGAGCTGCAGAAGTTGCAGCTGCAGCGGCAACATTGTCTGCTGCAGCAACAGCCAACGACGTCAATTACTGGCTCAAGTGTGCGAGGGGTGAAATTCGGCAATTAACGCTTACAGCGGCGGCAGCAATGACGACTGCGGTGACGGTGACGGTGACGGCTGCGACGGCAACAGCTGCAAGAATCGCAACGGCACGACCGCTTTTCCGCATTTCTTGCCTACTCATACTTTTCGACCGATTGTGGCCTTAATATACGAAAAATTAATGTAATTGCCAATTTGTGGTGAACATTACAATTGCGGCCAGCAGTGATGGCACGAAATGAGACCGAGAAGCGAATATTTACACGCGTTGCGATGCTTTCGAACTTAAGCAGCAATTGTTGCGGGAAACTTGGGTGCAGACAATGTTGGCAAATTGCTTCGGTCATTCTGGTCATTCGGTCGTTCCTAACATATTTACAGATTTGACTTGAATCCATGAGCGCAAAGCATTGTTCAACCATTTTTCACACCTTTCAGAACCTTTCAAGAACCTTTCTTTCTTTCGAATTCAACGAAAGGCTTTGTATCTACTAGAAAGAGACCGCATTTCTTTGTATAAAAACATAAAAAATCAAAATGTTTAATTCAAAAATGTAATCCTTTATTGAATCAATAATTTGATTATTTGTCCTAAGACCCAAACAATGACATTCAAGCGTGAAGTTAGGTTAGGTTAGGTTAAGGTGGCTGTCTTGGCATGGGACTTGCCGAAAGACACACTTAGGACACGGAATGGGCCCGTTGTGACACCACAAGTTGAGGGTCTGTCTTACTGCAAGTTGAGAAGCCTATTCAAGCCATTTTGAATTGTGAATGAACTCAAGCAAGTTTCTGATGCTAGCTGAACTGCGGTCATTCAAGTTGTCGAAGAAAGGAGAGCCTAGGGTTTTCCATCTTCGTCTAGATAGAGCCGGGCAGTTGCAGAGAAGATGACTAATAGTTTCATCCTCCTCTTCATTGTGGCAACTGCGGCAGAAGACCCAACTGTTGACGCCTATTCTGCGCGTAAAGTTTGTTATGAAAATTTCCTCTTCGAATTTCTAGTTTCTTCCGTACTTCCTTGAAAATATTTGCCAAGCATTTGCCAGTCTTCGTTCCGAGTACTCCGTCGCTTCTACAAATCATGTATTGGTTACTTTCTGCATGAATTTCACCCAACACCAGTCACATCTCTGCCTTTCGCAGGATGCAATGCTGCCACAGAATTCGCTGTAAATTACAACTGTAATCATTACTGCTTTATGCTCCTTTGCAACTTTATTCTCAGTGCAACAACAATGGCCAACACATAGCACAATCTTTAGTTTTTACTGTAAAAATGAAAAAGTTGTAAAGCAAAAAAATTACAACAATTTAATAATAATAATAATAAAGTAAAATATATAAAAACGTGCACTAATAAAGTCAAATATCCCAACGAGCACGTTTAGCGACAAGTTGGCTGTTTGGTCGGTTGGCTGGCCGGTTGTCTGGCTGGCTGTTTGGTTCAGTGGGTCGACCACATTTTGCTAAGCGTTCGCCGTCGTTTGTCGGCTGTGCGGTCATTGACCGCCGCTTGGACATGAAATGTTGGCACACGTTTACGAGGTGTGGACGCTTACAGATGGCAGTGAAATGCCATCGGCGCGACGGCCGCATTGCAAACACACAATGCTCATCGCACGCGCAATTCACTACGAAACTGGCAACTGAAAATGCTGCAGCGAAGATATACAAATCGAACACAAAATATTGTATAGTAAACATGTTTTGGGTAAAAAATAAAACACCAACATTCGGGTTTGGGTTTTTACCACTGACCACTGACCAATTGAAAAATGTCTATACACGCCGATTATGTAAAAGCTGGTTGTAGAAATTTGAATTTAAAAATGTTAATTGTGTTAAAGTTGGGCTTAACAAAATGTTTAATGGGCTTCATGCCACAACAACTCTGCCGTTGGGGGAGTAAGGAAGTCATGTGTCCAATGTCCAATGTGTTCAGTGATTCGTGATTTGGATTGCAACATAGAGCATTGTGATTTTGAACGTCGCGTCGTTTCAACTAGCAAGAAATGCCGATTGATTGCTTGATTGATTATATGTTGCATAGTATATAAGTCGGCATCTTCAATTGCATACAAAGCAAAGATCGTAACTAAAATTTTTGTATTTAATTTCAGAGTGAATTTAAATCAGTTTATTGCATATTTTTGAATGTGAAAATATTTTGAGAATATTAATGTCAGTCGTAGGCAATTGACTTAAGCTGCATATAATTCCTTCGTATTATATGCAGCTGTGACGTATGTACGTATTGAAATTTACGTAACAACAACAACTCTTGATTCTATTGTAAGGAGCAACATTTACACCTTTGCCCAGGTAGTTAGATTTGGTTAGATTAGGTTGCGTTTAAACAGTATTTATAGATTAGTACAGTTAGGTCACATAGGACTGAGCGGCCAACGAGGTTATTTATAAATAGATTATAATTTCTTTCAGCCAACCGCCTTCCTTTGTTCCGTATTTTGCTCGTACTTTTTTCTTTCTTCCTATTTCAATTTTTCTCCTACTCTTTCCCTTTGACTTACAGTCGTGTCTGGATATAGTGAACACCCGATATAGTGAACACCTCGATATAGTGAACACCCAAATTTTGATATGGATATTTTTTTCAATATATTTTATATTTTAATTAAAAAAAAGTGTTTTTTGAGCAAATAAAACGAGTTTTTGAACAAAAATGTTAACCTTGATATAGTGAATAACTTTGATACTGTGAACAGGCCTTGCAATAATTAGCTCACTATATCCAGACACCACTGTACTTTAATTTCTCCTACACTTACTTCCTTCCTTTCTCCCTTCCTTCCTTTTCCCCGTCCTTCGTTTCTTTCTTTCTTCCATCCTTACTTTCGCCCATCCTTCCTTACCCGTTCTTCCTGCGTTTCTTGCTCCCTTTTTTCTTCCTTCCCTCTTTCCTTCTTTCTACCTGCCTTGCTTTCTTTCTTTACTCCTCTCTTCCTGTGTCCATTTCTAGTTTTCTTCTATCCTTTCTTCCGTCGTTCCCTCTTGATGTCTTATTTTCTTGATTTTTCGCCAATTACTTCCTTAGTTTCTTACTTCCATTCTTTCAACACGTCTTTCCTAATTATACTTCCTTCCTCTTCCTCCTTCCCGTCATTCTCTTTCATCGCGTTCCTTGTCAATTCCTTCTTCTCTTCCAATCTTTTCCCCCTCCTCTTTTAACCCTACTCTCTTTCCTTTCCTTTCTTTCCGCCATCTCTTCTTCCTCCTCCTACTCTCCTTTCGCCATTCCAACCTTCCTTCCTTCTCTAAACCTATCCTATCAGACCACCGAGTCCTATCCACCCATCTTTTCTTTGCCTCCTTCATACCCTACTCACTCTCCGTACAATCTCCCCCCCGTCACCCTGCGCCAACCTCCTCTCATTCCAGCAATGCGTTTAATATCCGCACAAGAAAAAAATGTCATATCACAAATGGCAGCACTTGCGCACAAAATGTCAACGCTCAGCGCACATGTCTCACCACTTAGTGTTGCTCCATTGGCTTTCCGCGCCGCGAATGTTTGTCAACATTTCGCACATAGCCGCATGCGCGCACATCGCAACGTAAACATCAGCACGAGACGCTAAAACATCGCAACAAAACAACAACAACAACAACACGCTCGCTGTCATCCGCATCCAGTTCCGCAACAGATGTGTCGCAGCTGACAAGAAACATTTGTGTGCGTGATTGCATGTGTGTATGTGTGTGTGAGTGTGCGCGCGTTTGTGGCACACTCGTAAATCATCCGTCGAGCGCATCCTCAGCTGCACACCAGCCAACCAACCAACCAGCCGTACATCCCACTTCGCCACCAGGCCATGCCAAACCAATCCGAAAAGTCAGTCATTAAGTCACTGTGCCATGCGGCGCGCTCACACACACACACGCACACACACGCCACGCCACGGCAACGCGCCTCGAGTCAATGCACTTTCTGCGCCGCGCTGCAGCGCTGGGCTGCGGCCATGTTACGCTATTCAAATGGTCGCAGCACTGCGGCCGCTGCCGGCTTGTCGCAATCGCGCAGGCGGCGCAGTCGTGCCGCCACTGCACCAAACAAGTCCGCGATCGCGAGTGGCGGCCGAGTCGGCTGGGACGTTGGCTGGCTGGCGCGACCGCGCACTAGGTTACCCACATTTCCCAACTGCAGAAAATGCAACGCTGCACAAGGCAGCGTGCGGCCGCACATGTCGACTGGTTGTGCCAGCGGTGGGCTTGGGAGCTGCGCTTTGGCTGGGCAGACCATTTGCTGTTGGTCAGCTTTTTAGCCAGTTCGGAGTCTGACATTTCGTCGGCGTTGTGGTCGTCGTGCGCAGCAGTGGTTTGATAGTTGGCGCGACACACACACTCACACACACAAACAAGTTGACAGTTTAGCAAATGGATTGGCACTCGGGCGCCAAATGCTCGTTCCACGCAGTCTCCGAGAGCGTGTGACAAAACAGCAAATCTTGCCCAATGCGTCGCGCATAATCGTTCAATATATTTGCGTGACAATGTGTCACAATGGGATTACGTGCTGCGTCGGTGGGGGTTGGGCAGTGCGACTAACTGGCTGAGATTAGACTAAGACAGCAGCGAGATGAGGTCGTTGACATCGGGCGACGAACGAGCCTCCGTCATGAGTGAAACTATAGGAAGAAGTGAGCGAGGGCGACAAGGATGCGGGCAGCAGACAATAAAATAACAAAAGTGGAAAATAGAAAGTAGAAGAAAACGGAGAGAAAAGAAAACCAAAGAGGAATAGGAATCATGAAAAGTCAAGGCAGAAACCATAGAAGAAGAATTTATATCCGACATCAAAGTGAAGGAAGTTGGACTAAAAATATCAAGAAAGTAATAAATATGAGAAAATACTGAGGCTTTGAAGAAAAAAAATAGAAAGTTGCACAAAAGGTGACGACGAACTCGAACGAAAAGAAGCATGAAGGCGTTAGGAAAGGGAAACAAACGAACAATCAGCGGAAGAGAAATAGCAGAAGATGGGATAGAATATCGAAAGAGATGAGAGAAGTTGCACAAAAAATAATAATAATAAACTCAAACAAAGATTATAATTAAAAAGTAAAACTATGAACAAAGATAAACGATAACAAAAGATTATATGTATAGTAAATGAGAATATTACGAGGGCTGCCTTTTATATTTTTTCAATTGGGATGTCCTAGTAAGTTTTCGAAAAATCTGATCTGATCTGAAAATCTTCATTTTTTACCATAAACGTGCTTAGAACATTTTGATGTTCAAGCGCTATTTGTGTTTTTTACAGTGACTTGAAAAATTCATCTCGGTCAAAAAATGGATTTAACTCGTAAACATTTTCGAGCAATAATCGTTTACGATTTCCGAAGTGAATTATCTCAACAACAGTGCTTCGATTGCCTTCATTCCGCATTTGGTGATGAACCAACAACCCTCAAGACAATTTATAACTGATTTAACGAATTCCAGCGTGGTCGCCGTTCGCTCCAGGACGAAATTCGTGTAGGTCGTCCGAAATCGGTCATTGTGCCAGAAACCATCGATGCTGTGCGTGAACTGATAATGAAAGATCGTCATGTGATATACCGTGAGATAGAGGCATCCTTGGGCATTAGTTCCACGGCCGTGCATTCGATATTGCATGAACATTTAGCTGTCAGTAAGATTTGTTCTCGTTGGATCCTGCATAATTTGGCAATCGCTCAAAAAAAAGGCTCGTGTCGATTGGTGCAAAGAAATGATGGAAAAATTCGATCGTGGTACTTCGAAACACGTTTATAAGATCGTGACAGGTGACGAATCATGGATATATGCGTATGAGCCCGAAACAAAACAGCAATCGACTGTGTGGGTCTTCTAAGACGAGCCAAATCCAACAAAAATTGTTCGGGCACGCAGCTTATCGAAGGAAATGGTCGTCTGTTTCTTCGGCAAAACTGGTAATTTGGCTACTGTGCCATTAGAGCAACGTAAAACGGTCAATTCTGAGTGGTACACAACAATTTGTTTGACAGAAGTGTTCAATGAAATACGGAAAAACAACCGCCGACGCCGAGTCATTCTTCACCAGGACAATGCGCGCTCTCACACATCAGCTCAAACAATCGCCTATTTGATCGACCAAAGCATCGATTTAATGGGTCATCCGTCATACAGCTCTGACCTAGCACCCAAAGACTTATTTTTATTCCCGCACATTAAAAACAATTGCGTGGTCAACGATTTTCATCGCCAGAAGATGCTGCTGAAGCATTCAAAAACCATGTTTTGGAAGTGTCTCAATCGGAGTGGAAAAAGTGCTTCGACAATTGGTTTGAGCGCATGCAAAAGTGTATAAATCTTCAAGGAGAATACTATGAAAAGCAATAATACCATTTTTAATGATAACAAAGTGCATTTTCATTCTTTTTTGAAAAAATATAAAAGGCAACCGACGTAAAAAAGAAATTGGAACTGCGCTGTCGATAGACAAATAAAGAGATGTGTTACAATGGATAAAACTGAAGATAAAAACAGAAAAAGGAAGAAAATCACAGCCGAAAACCGCAACAACAAAACAACTACCAAGTGTCCATTACCAGCTTGACCAGCTACCAATCAACAGCAACAATGTTAGACGCTGCAGCATCGCTGCGTCCATGCAGGCAACAGTTGTAGTTGTTGTTGTTGTTGTTGCTGCTGCTGCATGCGCAGCGCACTAACGCCACTCGTTTTCTGCACACATCAACATACACACAAACATGCGCCGCCTGTCGCCCACATTTTCCTGCGCACATTGCCTTAGCTGGTCGCTGGCTCGTTTCATTCATTCATTCGTAGCCGCGCGCCAACCTAGAAGCTTTTGGCTTTTGCACAGCCGGACGTGCGACCGCAAACACGAAATGTCACACTTTTGGTGCGCTTGGAATGCACGCTGAGCGCTGCTTTGTTCGATGGTAGATACGTGAAGCCGTCCAAGTCGGTTGGCGGCAATGGACGCATGCGCAGTGGATGCATCCGGCATGCGGCTGACATTTAAATGTTGTGTGTGAATCTTTGCGTAGAAATTATGGCAAGAAGAAAAACAAACTCTGGATAGTGATTGCATAAGTCGATCCTCTCTCTTTTCGATTTTCCCAGTTGCCACTCTAATCGAATGCAAACGCTCCAGCACACACACACACACAGAAACATTAAAGTAAGTCACATAATATTGATGGTGTTGCATTCTTGAGGCGGCAACAACAACCAACGCAAATCCATTGAAACGACCGCCAATTCGCCAATGCAACTCGATGTGCAGTGCAGCAGCAGAAGAGTAAGAAGAAGAAGAAGAAGAAGCAGCAGCAATGAGCAGCACTTACAATGACTGAAACGACGGTAAGTGCAGTGCACGCGTTGTGCAAGCCAACAACACGGCGCAGTCGCTGCTGTCGCTGTCGACGGCAGCAGCGACTGCGCACAGCCAGTGCTGAGGCCAACAGCATTGCAGCAGCAGCAGCAGCAGCAAAACAGCGACCAAATTCATCGCAAATATCGTTGCTGCCGTTGTTGGGATTTTGTGAACGGCAGCGTTAGCGGCAACGACAGAGACAGCGACGACAGCAACGCAGCTCGCAGCTGCAGCGGTCAATGACCGACCGACTAAAATAAATAAACTTGCGCTCCAAATGTTCGAGCGCACGATCGCAATCGCGATCGCAATGCTGATGACGATGGCGATGCTTGATGTCGTTGCCGTTGTCGGCTACGAAGCCGCAGTTGGCGATGGCGTTGGCCATGATGTTCTTCTCGACAATATAATTTACCGAGTCCTTTAACGAATCTGATCTGCAATATTTTTACTACTTAGTTTAGTCATCTGAAATGATAGTAAAACGATCGTCGTTACATAAATCCAACATTTAGCCACGAAATCAATACGCAACAAGCGGTAATTGCTTGAAATGCGTTCAGCGGCAAATTATCCAACATTAGACACTTCACACCTCGCAGTGCGCAGTGCGCAGTGATTCACAGGCCGCCACACCGCCACACCGGCCACAGCCCCAGCCATCCAGCTCTGCACTCACACCAACACGTACGCAAAACCCAGCCAGCCAGTCAGCGCCGGCATTCAAGTTCTTCCGTCACACGGCCAACCGGCCAGCTCCCAGCTCCCGATCCCCAAACCCCAAACTCCAAACGCCGAACAGCCAACGAGAGAGAGTGTGGCAAATGAATGGGAGAAATGAGCAGCGCCAAGGAAAGAGAGTCGCTCGCTGTGAGCCGCATGTAAACAGAAAAGTTCGTACACCTTTGAAAGTGAAAGTAAAATCGGACGTAGACCTACATATACCAACGCGTGGAGCATGGCGCAGCGCGCAGAGCACAAACGCGCCTCGTTTGTGTGCGTGTGTGTGTGCGGCCATGTGGCGCTGTGTGCGTGTGTGGCTCCTACGAAAAATACAGTTACACGCCGCAGAGGTGTGTACTACGCGGCGCGCACAAGCGCACTCACCAGCAGCCGCGCGCCGAATGAATGGCGCAGCGCAAAGCGTTTCGTGCCGTCAATAGCGGCGCCACAGCGCCGTTTCGGCTGGAGCAGCCGCTGCTGCGACGCGGGTTGCTGCTGCGGGAGCTGCGTCGACTCTGTGGCTTGGCCGCAGATAGCGACGACAAACACTCGCGCACAGCGTCAATTTGACGGAATTTTGTCGTGTTCAGCTGGGTTTCGATTATTTGCTGGCATTGCTCACATTTATGGAGATGTCAATTGGTGGCAGCGTAAAAATCTTCAATTGTTTGTGCAATGCATAAATCACAAAGTTTGAAGTACATTCAAAGAATGTTGACTTCATCACCAGAACAAAGAGTCGTAATTGCTTACCAAAATCTAGTTTTAAATTTAGTTTTAATTGGACATGAACATGGAACCAGAATTGTTTGACCACAATACAAAATGTTCAAAATATTTTCAGAAGGACTGGATTTGGAGTAGTTAAACACAATGTGTGGCAAAACTTCTGGAGTTCAAATAGATAACAAGAATAATCAGAAGTTAAAGTCTGGAAGGAGTAGGGATTCAACTGAAATTCTTCATTAAATAATTAAAACTTAAAGTTTGGAAGTGAGGCATTCAACTAAAATGTTCCCACTGATAATTGATCGTACTCTTCGGAAGGTATTAGTTCATTTCTTGGAAACATGCGTCCACTATACCTGGAAAAATTGGAATCTGGTGAATCGGTGACAATAAATTAGATCACCAACCATAGTTAAAGATTATAAATCATAATTATTCGAGCTAATAGCCATCAACTGCATGAAAATTACCTAAAATGGCTTTGTATTTATTACAAGTAATGACATTAGAATTATAAAATAAAAATTATAAAATAAGTCAACCAATTACTACAGGAAATTTGTCTCTGCTTAGAACTAAAACATGTTCTATGATATAAAAACGTCGGTTTTGTTACCAAAAAAACAAAATTTACAGTAAAAGGTTCATACATATGTAAAGTGTGATTTGCTAGTGTTGGATGGCTTTTGGATCATTGATAGACAAGCCCCGATTCTGAACAATAATCAAAGTCAATGTAAAAGGTGGATCTATATAAATAATCAACTGTAAGATGAACTGTTTTTATACTTAAACTTAAGCTACGAAGATATTCCACATCCTTGGGTGCCAGTGGGTCATACGAACCCATTAACCATCAACACCAGTGACTTGCTTCATTTCCTTGAAGAAACCATTACAGTTTACTTCTAGTAATAGGTTATTTTACTAAATGGCTTATTACACCGTGCGACAACAAATTTTACACACGACAAAATCTAAATCTAAAATGTAAAATTTAATATATTTATAGAATACAATTAAAGTATTTAAACCACTTATCATATGGTCGGTTTGTTATTTTTAAGTGCTAAAATGGTTCTATAAATACGACTTCAGCATCCTTAATGATATTAAAATTATCCATATACTATGGAGAGAAGTATTAAATTGTTTATATCTTAAACTAATAAAGTTAGAAGGACGAAATTCAAGGATGTAGTAGTGTACGTATTAGTCCTTAAGATATATTTTTTCAAAAAAAAATATTGGAAATTTGCAAGGATATTCAAGGATAAAGTTTTAAAAGGACATTTCCAATACCTCTTCGTCCTTTTGCACCAAAGCATTAAATTTTTTAAGTTTCTAAGGATTTTTCTCTTTCATTTGATACCAATATTGTTATTCTATAATGCGCGCAACATTTTAAAATATTTTTTTTGTAATAAACATGTCCTTGAAAATTCCTTAAGTCCTTTAAAAAAAATCCTGACGTCAGAGAGAAAAACTAAAACCGCAGTTTTGCTACATTTGGCTCCTAGATTCGCAAGTATATCGATTTTTTCGTGTGTTTTGAAATTTTTTGATTTTTGTCGCACGGTGTTATAGATAGATATTTATATACCATTATTTATATACCACCAAACAAAATCATCAAAGCCATTCTTAGTATAAAATAAAAATACATCTCTTTACCTATAAAATTTCCCATTATTCTCGTCTGGTTGATACTCTTTACTGTTGACAATCATCTTTGCAGAGGCTTTGCCTTTCTATAATATATCTAAAGTACCAATCAAACACTTCAAACACCTCATTAAATGTTCCAACTGCTTAAAATTATTCAACTCTCCAATACTTTGAAATGTTCAATACATTATTTCCAACTTAAAATGTAACTTATGTTTGTATGTATGAACCTCCTCCTCATCAAATCTGTGTTTTTCCATATATCGCTCAATACGAACCGGTTTCATAGATCTTAAAAAAAAAATTGCTTTCATATCTTGAATGTTATTTTAAATACCAACGGAAACTTGACAGCACAAACAGTTTGAAAATTTCAACACACACACACACACAAGCACGCATCAAATTAAAATGCAAAGCCTGTCAAAACCATTACCCACCCTAACAAAGCGGGATCAAAAGTCAACAACCTACGGTTATAACGTAACTTTCACGTTTTGCTTGCCCGAACCGCTGTTGTGAGGGTCGAAAACTTTCATCGTCGCACAACAACAGCAACAACCACAACGACATTAAGAAACAACAATGCGCCAGCGAACCGACCATTAAGCCAACCAACCAACCAGTCAAAAACTAAAACAACCAAAACATTCCGAAAAACCCGACAAAGTTTAAGAAAAAGAGTCAATCAACTCGTAACTTTTGTATATATTAAAATTATTACATAATAACAATAACAGCTGATCGCAGACATAAAGTTTGTCAACCCCTACGCGGGCACACGGCACACCGGCACACACACACACACAGACACGAACAAACACAAACACGGACAGTCGCACTCTAATAAGAAAAAAAATTAATACATTTTGTCGATTTTATCGAGTGTTTCAGTGTGGTTGTTGTTGGTGTTGCTGTGTGTGTGTTTTTTTTTTATAATTTTTATTTTGCATTTTATTTTTCGTCCGGTAAGCGGAGTCCGGAAGAGCGCCGAAAATATCTAAACGCCATGCCAAAAATAGCCTCGGTGTTGCTGATATTGTTGTTGTTTTTGTTGTTTCATTCGTTGTTGTTGTGTTGTTGTTGCCAACAGCAGCAGCGCCAACGTCGTCATACGTAAACAAAACTTTTAGTTGGTTCATTGATCTCGAACAGTGAGTTTAGTCATCGCGCAACAACAACAACAACTACTTATAACAACAACAGCCACTGCGCAAAGTTGTAGAAGTGATTAAACTCCGCGCAGCAACAACAACAACAACAATTGAGCCTCAAAAGATCACACTGCCATTGTCAATGGTAGTGCGGATCGACGACGCCAACAATGAATTTAAGTAAAGTTCCGCCTGGGGCGCGACTAGTTAAGAACGCCGCACGCGCAGCGAAGCTTCGAAAGTGCTGCGGAACCGACGACCCGCATACAACATACGCATCACAAGTATGCTTCATGAATGTGATATGTTTGCATATGTTTGTTCTTGTTTTTGTAGGCTTTTCTGTTTTTTTCCCCATGCGCACAGCCATTCACACACCCCCGTAAGTACACACACACACACACACACGCACAAACACTAAATTATTCGCTGCGCACATTTTGCTTTGTTGCTATTGTTGTTGTTGTTGTTTTTTCTCTTAGTATAAAGCACGCAAAAGCACATTAAACCACAGCACACTTTGATCACGTTTTGCTCGCACCAAAAACGAGTACACAAGAGCAGCGCCGCCGCCGCCGCCGCCGCCGCAGCAGCAGCAACAACGAACGCCGCCACAATAGCAACAAACAATCTTTAGTATGTTTTTCGTTGACGTTTTGCTGTTGCTGTTGTTGTTTCTTTTGTATGTGTCGCTGGTTCCTGGTTGCATATTTGGCATATTGATCGCGGCCGGCCAGCAGCCGCTCGCTCGATCGGTCAACGAACCCAGCAGAATCAAAAGATACTTCTTCGCTGTGCAAATACTCCGGATCCGGTGCGCACGAAGAGCGGCGCAACGCAACATAAAGTGGCGCAGAAGAAACGATATTGTCAGCGTTTTGTGATTAGTTTTTCAACTTTCATGCTACCCAAAGAGGGGAGAAGAGCTAAAGAGTTATTTTGAAACTAAGGGTAAATAGTTTCAATACGTAGTTCATCAAACAAATCATAACATTTAACATTAACATTTGAAGAAGTCCTTCAAAACAAACCTAACACCATCTATTTGTGAAAACCGACGTTTTTGCCAAACCAATATTAATCCTGTAAAACATTTAGAAATTATTTCCCATATTTATTACACCGTGCGACAGTATTTTTCTATCTATTTATTATTTAAAATACTGATACCCAAATAAATTAGCATTTTTATAGTTCATTAGACTAGCAGCTTCCGCCTTTTTTTAATAACTTTCGAACCAATAAAGTTAGAGTAATGAAATTTTGACACGTGATCAAGGAGATTTTGGGTTCTAACATACTTACTTTTCAAGAAAATTCGATATAAATTTTCAAGGACATAAAGGATTAAAATTTTCAAAGGACCTTTTTCATATCCGTTTTTTACAAATAGATAAAAAATCAATTTTATTTCGCCATATTCTAGAGAAGTTAAGTATTTTTTATATTTTTTTTATCTTTTATCCCCTTCAAAATTTAAAGTCCTCTTAAAAGGACAAAGGATGTAGAAAGGAAAAACTGAGTACGCAGTATTACTATATTTGGTCTCTAGTTTAACGCCCATATGGATTTTTTCGGTGTGAAATTTTTTTTTTTAATTTTTGTCGCACGGTGTTATAAACCAGTTCAAAGCGACGAGAGCAAGAAAATTTAAATTTATAAATTCACTGAAATGATTAAAAATCGTTTTTTGTATAGTATATTATTTTGGTTGGGCACATTAAATTTCCATCCAAGAAACTATTACCAGAAATCCATCTTTATTGATTACCCCCAACAACTACATTGAACTTCTGCTTGCAGGAGCTTCGACATTCCATTCCATTCCGGGCTGTTGCTGAACGCGAATGTTATGTTAAAGCTGTGTTTTTAAACCGCCCAACCAACTAAATCTTTATTCTAATTCTATATTACATGTCTAGACCTAGTACCCAGGATGTCAAGTCATTCCATGAATAAATCGAGGCTTTGGTTTTATAAAAACACACGACTACAACAGTTTAGAATACCTTATCCATCTAAGAGGAGTACTTAATGCAGTCTAAACCAGCTCAGTAAGCAGACAATTGTAAATCTAACCCCTTTAGTGACGCAAAATATAAAGAAATTGTTTGATTAGTGAGATGTAGCGACCGTAGATAACCCATGATCCAGGCTAAAAATTTAGATAAACTTTCTGGCTAAAGCTTTCTATTGGCATTGATAAAATTTCAAACTCTACAGTTTCAAACATACAAATTTTGATGCAGAGGTAAGTGAAAACCTAATATTTCTTCATTTAATTTAGCAAATATTATTTGTAATTATTTAAAAAACATTGTTTTTGAATTGGAGTTAGAAAAAGCCTTAAAATAAAAGTAAAAAATTTATCTTTTTTTATAATAATAATAATATTCAAAAATCTAATTTTATACTCCTCTGTTTTTAACTTAAACAATCAACATTTTTATATATATTTGTTTCAATATACAAGTACTTCAATATTGTAATTTACTTGTCTTCTTTTATCTTAACTATGTGAAGAGATAAGATTCAAAAATGGTTTATACTTCTCTTCCATCATTCAATATTTTCATTTTAATATAATCTAAAGACTTAAAATTATTCTAAAGATATGTGTAAACAAATTGATTCGTAGAACCATAGAAGACTCATGCTTTCGCAAAGTTGCATGTCACCATATGACAACAAATTAGCAAAAGGGTTAAGCAGTTCGGTGGCCGAAGAGTAAACCTTCCGGCTACGAGTTGCTCCGGTGCGGCCCAGCAGCTTTTCGCTTCTTAAAAAGAATAGAAAGAAAACAAAATGGGGTAGATTATTGAACTGTCTCAAAATATAAGGAATCCGAATGCTGCCTGAAAGATGGGGAAAAGTCATGGCTAACAATTGCCAAGTGGCTTGGCAGCACTGAATCCAGCTTGAGGCCGCAGCCAGCTTCGCGTGGAGCAGCGCAGTCAGAACAATCGCGCAATGCACAGCAGTTCAGTTAAAAAAATATACATACTAACTAATAAAAAAAAAAAAAAAATTTTTTAAACTGTTTGTAAAAAAAACAACTTTTTTATAAAAATTCATTTGACACAATTAAAATAGAGACTGAATAATCAAGTTCTCTGAATGAAGCTTTTAAGTGTGTACCTTCAATAAATAACAATAAATCAACTTTAGACACTCAAGACAGCTCTGAAGATGCCATGGAACACCGAAGTCAGTTCAAAGCAGACAACTCTTAATTAGTTAATTGCACAAAAAAGACAACGTACCAGCCATAAATATTCTTTAAACACTTCTTTTAACAAATTCTTTAACACTTTTAACTGACAACCTGCCATTAAGTAATGAACTGAATAGATTCTGATCTACTTCAAAATATTTTGTCTCACAGTTAAAGTAAAAAATAGAAAGTCGAATGTTTTGGGTTACTAGTAATAATGACACATGAGACTGCACTCAATGCTAAACTAAAATGTTTTTGATTGATTTGTTTTATTAACAATTTGTAAAAATTCAGACAATGCACCCAACCTTACAATACAAAAAGTTGATATTATTTCTTTTTGTTAATACGTTTCAAAATCTATAAAACGTTTGGTATAAATTTGTTTGGTTTTTAATTGATACTTTTTAATATTTTTTTAATTTGTGTAATTGCATATTTTCTCTTATAGCTCACACAAACAAAACTCTCCTTTCGTAAAGAAAAACACAAAACCGTCCTTCTATAGCCATCAAAAAATGCTAAAGTGCGAACTCACTTCAACATCCGCCCATCCTTTGCGTGGTTACTCAACGCATTTCTTACCGTTAAGCCAAAATGTTTATTGCACATTTTATGGCAAGCACTTAAACGTTCTGCTCGTTGTCGTTTTTCGGCAATCAGCCGCAAACGTGCAGAGCGAAAAAATGCCATTAACATTTCCATGGCTGGCGCGCAATTAAAGGGCCGCAAGTACCAATCGGCCCACAAAAAGAAATCAACGCACAAAATCGCCCGCCGAAGATGTGCGCTGCTCGTTGGTCGATCGGTCGGTCGATCGGCGTGTCTGTTGGCCGCATTGTATGTTAGGCAACCTAAGCGTTGCCGCGCATGCGACACTCGGCCGCTGCGCCTTCATTTCGGCCATTTTTCTCGCATTTCGGTGAAAGTACATAAATACATAAATGCGTTTCTTTTATATTTCTGACTTTTTCACTCAATACTCCGTCACCAACTCGGCGTGAGCTCAGGCTGTTGAATTTTTAGTTATGACTTTTGTGGGCTTTCGACAAGTTTTTTCTTTCGTTGCGCTTAACGATGAAAAAATTATAAAAATTAAGCAAAAACAATTAAAAAAAAACTCATACGACTATGTGGCAAAAACAACAATGCGCAGTAAGATAAAGTTTACTTCACAATTTCGGCAATTTAATTGTGTTGCTGGCGTATGTTTCAGCAACAATTTGTGTGTTGTGCGGTGCAAACGCAAATCAACAATAACGACAAACACAACAACGGTAACGGCCGCAAAACGTTCGTACCGCTCGCAAAGAACTTATGTAAGCTTTTAGCCGAACATTTTCACTGGACAACGGGCAACGCGAGCAACAACAATGTGCACGCGCTGTACAACTCGCCAGCCCACCGCAGCGGCACCAATAACGCCAACGCCAACAACAACGGCGGCGCAATGTGGCACTTCACTTCACGCGCGGCTCCGCTGGCTCGCTGATTTTTGTTGTACTTTTCGAAAATGTATGCCTATGAGTGCGCAAACACCAACACCAACAACAACACCAACAACAACAACAGCACCGTCACCGTCACCTATCGGAACGATCAATTGGATCGTATCGCACGCGCAGCGCACCCAACGCGCCGCTACGGTAAAAGCGCGGAAGTACAAAATTTCTTACGCGACTCCGCTGAGGTCGACCCGAAGTTGGCGTTGGTGTTGTTGCTGTCGCTTAAGTTGGAAATGAAATTGGTATGGAAACTGTTGTTGCTGTTAATGGTGGCTGTGGCGTTGGTGCCGTTGTTGTTGCAGTTGACGGTCGATAGCTGGCTGGTTGGTGTTGTTGTTGTTGTTGTTGGTGTGGCAGTGCTATTAGCATTGCCGTTGGATATTTATGCAACTCCAACAACGAACACCAATAATCACAACAACAACAACAACTTTCCAGTTGTTTGCATTGCAAAGAAAGGTGAAATGGTTTGTTTTATAATTTAGCGTATTCGCACAAAACTACAACAAACGAACAATGACAACAACAACAACAACAGCAAATGCCAACAATGAGCTTGTGAAATGCGGCCGATTGTTTGGCATATTTGCTGTGGCGACCCAGCTTGATATTATTGATATGATTTTTGATATTGTCGAATGGATGGCAATAAGTACCATAAACAAGCAGTCACCTTTGTGATTAAACAGCAAACAACAAAAAAATCTGATATTTACACGAGCAAATCAAAGCAATCAAAACATTGGAGAGATCGCAGTAACAATGCAAAATCTTTGAATCAATATTTATTCTATTCGGTATTTATACTTAAAATTCAAAATACTGTCGCTGGTTCAGAAAAGACACCTTATTCATTATCCTCGTTACTTACTGATCCTGAATTTACTAACTGCCGAAGCACATTAAAGGATATTCTTTGCAAATCATCAAGAAATAAAACTGATAATCAGGGAAAGGATTTTGAGGATCTAAAAACCTATAAAAAAGGCAAAATAAAATAGCAAAAAGGCACGGAAAGGCACTAAAAACTGCCAAAAAGGCAGATAAAGGCACTAAAACCTGCATAAAAAGGCAAAATAGGGCATTAAAAACTGTTAAAAAGGCAAAAACAGGCATTTAAAAATAAGAAAAAAATACTAGAAAATCTTAAAAAAAAAAAGGGGAAACGGTATGTATTTTTTAATAATTTTATTTCATCTGACGTATGCAACATACAATATTTATACCTCGTTTTTTGTA
Source organism: Melieria crassipennis (assembly GCA_963668005.1). Classification (NCBI taxonomy): domain Eukaryota; kingdom Metazoa; phylum Arthropoda; class Insecta; order Diptera; family Ulidiidae; genus Melieria; species Melieria crassipennis. The sequence continues at coordinate 12,717,167 of OY764962.1, forward strand.
AAAGAAAAACTAAAACTAAGATATTTTAATTGAAATGTTGGCACATATTTTAAATTCATCTTTTAACTTCTCATATTTTAAATTCATATTTTAACTTCTCATATAAAAGCTTAAAAGCCGTACTTGTATCACAAAAAAATAAATACAATGTTTGCGCTAACCGAACTTTTTGATTTTGGAATGTTTTTTCTTTAAATTTTCACTGCACAACAAAAAATAACGTCTTAGGAATGATCAAATCAATGTAAAAAAAACGTTAACGTGTTAACGAAATTGCAATGTTGCCACTTAATTTTTTTTAGTTTAAAAGTATTTTTGCGAAACAAAAGGGGGAAAATATTAAAAACGAAAGAAAAATAAAAAGGCGCTCGACAAATCTTAAAAAAGGCATTTTGTGGCATGGATAGGTAAAATAGGCACTAAAAAAAGGCATTTATGGGTGAAAAAGGCAAACTGCCTTTTTAAGGCAAAAAAAAAGGAAAATAAAAGTGGTAATCAGGAGGACCTAATTCGTGCTCATTTTCAATCAGAAATGCTCTATCTAGCAGCAAACAAAAAAGGGAATTTCCACAAAATCCTTTCCCTGCTGATAATAAAACAAACTGTAAATAAAACCCGAAGCGAAGGGAGTGACGTATAGTTTTTTAGCATAAATTTCTAACATTGGCCTCAGTGAGCTGCTTTCAAATTAACTGACAAATTAAAAAAACATTTTTTTAGAAAAGAAGAAATTGAACTGATTTCCTCTAACACTCGAAGTTTGATAGTTTGATAACATCAAATCCTACCATTGAATGACAATTCCTAAACGTTGGTCTCATTGAGCTGTTCCTAAATTAGCTGAAATGAACTTTATAACAATGTACTTAGACACAACCCTTGGTGCTTGGACACAAACCTTCAAAATCCTATCTCATAATTTTGGCCTCCTCTAGAACCAACAAAATAAATACTACGAATATGCTCTTTCCGTATATGAAAAGGTCGAAAGAATAATTAAAAATATTATTTAGATTAGAAGACCACTGCTTTTGTAGGAAGAGCAAACCTTTCCTAAAAAAACTAATTTAATTGAAACTAATTGAATTGAAAAAAACTAATTTAATTTAATTAATTTTTTTATTTAAATTTTTCAAACAAGAAAATGTAACAATTTAATGAAACATAATACACAACTTAATCGAAAATTGCATGACATTTGATAAACTAATTATTTTTCTAATTAAAATTTTTTAAGCAAGAAAATCTAACAATTTAATGAAAATAATACACAACTTAATCGAAAATTGCATGACATTTGATAAGACTCTACAGTGCAGCAACGTCAGAAATTATTATTAAATTGTTCATCCATTTCCATAATCGTTTACAATAAAATATTGGAATTCAACTTTATAGTTTGACTTTATAGTTTGACCTTTGTGATTGCAAGCGACTTTTTTCGTTGCCTACCAGCGCATGGCTTGGGCGTATCAATTTTTAGCCGCTGGCGTATTAATAGTTGCGTCAGTGCTGCAGAAAAGCCGGTCGCTGGTTGTCTTACTGATTGAAAGAGGGGGAAGTACCCAAAGACTGGTTTAACTACCAAATGAACATAATTTATTTTATTGGAAAATATGATTTACAATCTATAAATTTTACTTTTATATGAAAGAAAAATTCAAATAAAAAATGTTTAAAATTGCCAAATGCAGCTGAATTTGATAAGAAATACAATATTTAAAATTGCATAAAAAAGAGACAAGATATACATTGACAGAGTTGTTTGTAGTCGACACTAGAATGGTCAATCCAACCTTCCTTAAATGGAAGGAATTTCGTTAAAAGGTAGTAACATAGAATATTTAATAAATTTTGTACTTAATTGGCTTTGAAATATAAATACATTTTCGGCGGTTTTCTTTTAAAAACATGGCTTTTAAAATAATAAAAGGTCTAAATGGACTGAGAGTTAAGAGGATTTCATTCTTCGAAGGTTAGGTTTGGTTAAATTCGCTGGAAAGTACTTCAAGTTACCTGATGGATGTCCTTAACGTTAAGAGTAACCAAGAGAAAGCATCTACGAGTACAAGTATGCGAGTCCTTGTAGAGAATCTAAGTTGGGAGCTTACCTTTCTTTTCAGTTATCTAACTGAGCGAATCGTAATCTTGAGAGCGCGGAACAAAGCAGAAAAAATTCGTTCACCTCAAGTTTGCCTTCTTTTTAGTTTATTCTTCGAAAGAACGAAACCCACTTTGAGTCTCAAACTGTGTGAACTATTTAGATTTGTTATTCAGTAATTAATTTTTTTCATTTATTTATTAATCAATTTATTATTAATTAATTTTATTATCATTTTATTTATTTCGAAACTAACCAAAATCGGCCATTTTGTTCTACTTGAAATGAATTTCTCAATGCTTAGCTTCTCTTCTATTAGCCTCACATTTTCATTGGAATATTTCACCCTCAAGTCAACTCTAGAATTGGGTTATGCCATGCAACTGTCCATTCCAACGAGCTGCTGACCCGTGCCGACTGCTGTGAGGGCGTTCACTGTGATTAGCGGCGCTGGGAAAAATCGTTTTGGATTGTACGCTCGCGTGTTGAGCGCTCATTTCGCACATTTAACGCACACCGACACGAACACCAGCACACACAGACACGCCCGTGCGCTTTCCAAAAGTGGCCACTTCTTCTTCAAGATTGGTTTACTGGGTTAGTCATTAGGGTTAATGTTTCAATGTGGCCGAGCTCGTTACGTTCTACTCACCTATTTCGAATTTTGCTTTTTTTTTTTGCTTCAAATGTCAGTTTAGAGTTCGTAAGAAACGCACACTGGCTACCAGGCGCTGGCCAAGTATGCATCAAGTAGTATGCATCAAGTATCAAGTAGTAAGTATGCGCAGCGCAGCCGCAAAGATGCAGGAAATACTTTCGAACTTGCGGCAACACTTGAAAGACGCCGACTGGCTGACTGGCGTGCAGCGCGCAGACAACTTACGAGCACCGGTCGTCGCTGAGTGCGATTAATTAAATTTACATCTGGCTTGTATGCTGCCGCTGCCCGTTTCTTCTGTTGTTGTTGTTGTTGTTATTGTGAAGCAAAAAATGTAAAAGTCGTTGACATGCCATCATTGCTTACAGACAGCACCGCCGGCCGCCTGGCGTTCCGCTTCGGCCCAAAATGCACGCAAGCGCACAATAGCTGCCAAATCTGTATGCGCCGCAACTGCCGCTTTGCCACTCTGCCGCTCAGTCGCTCAGCAACACTTACCAGTTGCAACTTGCCGGCGCTGCAACTGCTGCATATTTCTTCCGCTCGAACTCGAATGCGTTTCTCTGATCTCTTTTTTTTTGGCATTTTTTCGCCGCCAATTCTTAGTTTATTCAACTTTTGCATTCTGAATGCACTGCCAGATGATCGGAAACGTTGCGCGCTGCCATCTCCGACTGGTTCCAACACCTCAACTCAACTCACGCGCGTGCACACTCAGCTTACAGCGTACAGTGGTGGCCTTCAATGTGACAATTGAGCCGTTGTGGTTGCGTCCGTTCATCTTGCAAAGTTTATTCAACTCGCCCACTGCGCCAGGCCGATACTTCTCGGCAGATTTATGGGGTGGAACAACAAAAGTTCTTCTAGTGACAAAGCGCTGAGACCGACTGCAGATTGGACTATTTAGTGGAAGAAGTTCAAGCAACTCACCACACCTGGTTGCGTAGCTCAAAGTGCCGGAGGAAGTGGATGGACACACTATTACCTGCCATCAAAGACAGTGTTGTTGCTATAGAAAAAACGATATGATATGAAAACTAAGACTCCAATTGAGAGTTTGAGTTCATGAGTGGATCAATGAATGTGAATTTGAATTTGAAGCAAAAAAAAACTATTAGCAATAGTTCAGGTCCATTGTATTTAAGGCTCAGAAGAAAAGATGCCATTTCGCATTAAAATTGCAGTTACAACTTTTCCCATACTTCAAAATGTACATAATGAACTCTATGAAAATAAATCCCAGTCCTTTTTTTCCGTACTTCTAAAATAAATTGTCAAAGTTAGGCCTCTTATTTGAACTCTGGACCTTTGTGATACCTTAAAAAACTGCTGTTTGAAAGGGAACTAATGACAGTAATTTCCACCAAATCCGCAGAGAGCATTTGTAGTCCAAGTATTGAAAACGCTGCATAGTTGTCTGTCATAGCTGTCACTCACTGCAATTGTTGTTGGCGTTTTTGCATCTTCCAACCAAGTCCAACACTAAATTATTCTTTTCACTTGCGGAAAATTCATTCACGCTTATAAAAACTTGCACGTCTCTCGCACACAATCCACACAATTCAAATTTCATTGTTTATTTTGCAGATTTCTTCATCGCCGCCGAAAGCCAAATATTAATAGAAACAGAAACAAAGTTTTAACAGAAAAGAAGTTGAAATAAAAATAGCATTCAAATTCAGTGTTTCTCCATTTGCATAATAAAACTGCCTATGAATTGAATACGAACAGCCGCACTCTCCACACACACACACAGACACATCCACACACATACAGACACTGCTGGCCCACAAAAAGACCGAAACGTGAATGTGCCGCGGAAAAGAGTAACTGGCTCGATCGACGCCTGGCGCTACCAATTATGATGGTTGTGACATGCTTTTAGGGTCTCTTTTGGGCAATAATGTCGTCCGCATACTTTGCATAAATAGAAATTTGAAATGTTTTTTTTCGACTGGCCATCATTGTTGTTGTCGTTGTCGTCATTGTATTGAACTTTATTGTAATGTGGTTCGTGGCGTCTGTTTTCGGTTGCTCATGTTGAATTCGAAATTGTTCGACGATTTCGTGCGTCGCAATACTCGCACAAGTGCCCCCAACTTTGTTCCACACCAAACATGTTTGCATGCTGAGGAGGAGCGCTGAGGCGCTGCGTTGACTTTTAAACACTCTACGGGTGGCACTGTTGCCACCCTATTTTAATCATGGCTACCACTCAGATTTGCCATTGAACCGAAACGCTGATGACGCGTCATAACGGCCCGAAACGGAGCGAATGTGTAGCGTCCAGTGCGATTTGCGGCCATAAAACGATGTGTTTAATTAGCGCCTGTGGCAGCACTCAAAAATTTCATCAAAATGTTGAGCATGTCTGTCAGTTGAGGCGCGACTGCAACTAATTTTGTAGGTTAGGCCTATACGAAATGGGGGGTTTACACGCGCAGCGCTTTCAAATCGACACCGCTGCACAATTTGTTCGACTTACGTGAATGATGGATGACTTGACAAATGTTTGAAACATATTCGTTTAACGTATGCATTATTCAAAGCGCAAGTGCATTCGTTGTGTGTGTTGCCGCATGTGTGGGTGTAAGTATTACATCATACGGATCATATTTACAACAATGCGTCCATGAGTGGACATTTTTAAATAGTTTTCAACGTCAGTGTTTAACATTGAACAAATTGTGGTTTATTTGAAATAAAATAAAAAAAATTTATAGTTCAATTAACAGGGCTATTCTGGCAGCTATAGTTGAAAGACTTTCAAAAGATTATTGAAAGATAGTTTGAAAGACTGAAAGATTTCAGCTATTCCAATTAAAAAAATCTTTCGGAAAATGCTCCACTCGAGTTGAAAAGCTGTTGGTCAAAAATGCAAACAAAATTTAAAAAATTTCGTATAAACAAATGATGTCGAAATGTCGGTGAAAACTGAAATCGTACTGAACTGAATGTGCGCTCAATGCATAATACATATTTCATTACTATTTATCCTATTTTTGCCGTATGTTGCTCAGAATTGGTTTGGGGAAAGCGAATTTCGATACCTTTGTGCTGCACTATCAATGCCGCAATCGCATAGATGATGCGTGACACTGACAATTGGCTCATTTCAATTTCAAAGGAATTTCCAACACACTACTGGTCAGAGCCATGGCTGAAAAAGTGCATAGCTGTCAAAAAGCATGTTGTGAATAAAATGTGGGATTGTTGCACATCGAATGGATCCAACTCGGCGATGAGTGCAGCACAACGACTTTTTGGCAGTCTGTAATTTTTCCGGAATGACTCCTCCGTCACAGCAAACGGATCACATTTTTCATGGAGCTGCCTTAAGCGTCGTCGCTTTTCTAAAATGTGGCGCCGCCTGGAGCTCTTCGTTACCAATACGCTTTAGAACAATTCTTCCATTGTATGTCGTTTCTTTTCACAAAACAAAACACAACGCACGTACTTTTTTCAAGCTGAAAGACGACCCCAAAAGCACATCTCTTTCAAACTGTCTTTCATGTTCCGTCTGTCTTTCGAAAGATTTTTGTACATACTTCGAAAGATTGAGGTGAGTTGAAAGATAGTTGCCAGAATAGCCCTGTAAGTATGTGTTTTTCCTTTTTCGTGACAGCCCACAGTGATTTGACTCCTGTAATGGATCCTGGGTTGGGCGCCATTTATGTAATGGACCCTTCCAAAAGGACCTGCTGGTATGGTTGTAGTGCAATGTCGAGCGGGCGTGCATGCTAGCTGAGTACCAGGTCTAAGCTCTTCGGGTTGTGGGGGGGTTCTTGCTCGAACACTTGCCGCTACATACCAACAATACACAAAGTTATTCATGCACGTGGGTTTTTCTTACTAGAAAACACCCAAAAAAAAGAAGATGACACTCTCACACCGCGGACAATTCTACCTATCAACCGGCCATGCAACTTGACCTACGGACAATCGGACGGACAATACCACTTACGAACCTACTCGTCCACCCCGCAGGTGTAGAGTATAAGTTCACGCAAGCAGCAGTGAGGCGACAACACCGAGGTGGCAACACAAGATGGGGACCTAAGGTGTTCTATGGCCCCCGGCTCTCCCCTTCCCAACCTTGGCGAGAGCGTTTCCGTCTCTCCCGACCCATCCATTAGGCAACGACGATCACATTCAATATCTATTTACATTTTATTCATTTTAATACTTATGCTAAACATTATTTAGGAGGCGGAAGCCGCAAAAACGAAATATAACCTTCGGAACTTAGAATATTATTTAGGAGGCGGAAGCAGCAAAAAAGAAATATAGATTACGTTCACTTACTCGACCTGATCGGCGATCCCTCGTTGTTTGCGCAAACAATTCGGCGATGTGGCGAAGCTCAGGAGAAATTCGTTGATTGCTGGACCTATTCCTGTTTCTCTGTTGCTGCCTTCACAGAGACGCCAAAAAAATGAATTAAAGGTTACTATTCTAAGAGTTCAAACAAAGCAATTGATAGTTGATACCGCACAGGGGGGTTTCTCCCCGCCCCCTTTCCCAGGAAAAACCAAAACGTGATTTGCCGCGGCGGCGCTGCGGCACTTGAGCTGCTGTGGTGGCGGTAGCCCGACTGGGGATGGCTACCGAAACGTGGTGCGCGTGGTGGGGCTGCACCGCACGTGGTGGTGCGGTGGTGGCTACCCAAACGTTGGTGGCGGCAGCGCGAACTCTGCTGGTGTGGCTACCGGAACAAGGCGTGGTGGCGGTCGGAATTCTGTTGTGGTGGCGCTGTGGCAGCGCTGCACCGCACGGTGTGGCTACCGAAACGTGGTGATGTGGAGGCGCTGTGGCAGCGGCGGCACCCCAGGTGGTGGCTGCACCGCACGTGGAGGTGCTGTGGTGACTGCCCGACTTTTGGGCGGCAGCACGAACTCTGCTGGTGTGGCTACCGGAACGTGCGCTGGTGTGGTGGCTGCACCACACGTGGTGGTGCTGTGGTGGCTGCCCAAACTTTGGTGGCGGCAGCGCGAACTCTGCGGGTGGCGATGCGGCAGCGGCTGCACCGAAACGTGGTGATGTGGAGGCGCTGTGGTGGCTACCGGAACATGCGCTGCGTCGTCGGCACTATGCAGCGCTTGGCTCGAGGTGGCTGCCGGAACGTGCGCCGCTGCACCGCACGTGGTGGTCTCCTTTTTTTCCGCACTCCCGCTCCTTTTCCAGATCCTCGCGCCCTTTTTTTCCTCTTTCCCCCTTTTTTTCTTCTCTGACTGCCTCGTTGCACAGTTCGTCACCCAATGTCAGTCCACCTCGCTCGTTTTCCGTTCCTCTCCTCCTGTCAAGTCCGCAGTTCGTTCGTTATTGTTCTGTGGTTGCCACGTCAGCAGTTCGCCAGTTCTTGTTCTGTGGTTGCCACGTCAGCAGTGCGAGTTTGGTGTTCATCTATTACCCGCCTAGAGTGCACACAGGGTTGAATTTCTAATCTTTTACCTCACACAACAGACCAAAGGAAAGCACCCGTCACACTCCATACAACCGCGGGACAAAATTAGAAGGAGTGATCCATTCTTCATAAATTTTGGTATACTAGTTAATCATGGTCTGCTGAATTGAAATCTCCATTTGGTTTTTCTTAAACTGTTGTAGTTTGGCAATGCCTGAGGCTTAATTTTGCAAATTTCGTAATTTTTGGAAAGCTATAGTACCAAATGTGTTGGCTAGATTTTTCAGATTTTACATTTAATCAGTAACGTCAACATTGATTATTCCAAAGAGAAACAGAAATTGTCTTAGGACCCTCTGGTTTTGCAATAAAAACGATAATAATAGATGTATGTTTTGCATTTTCGCAAATTTTATTAATTTTCGTGCTAATTTAGGCATAAATAAAATCAATTTTGTCGAAAAACACGTGTTTAGACCACTTTTCAAATTGAATTATTTTCTGAGATCGGAAGATATAATTACATTATCCGACAAAGAAAGAATGCTTCTTAAAATAAAAAAAATATCCAGGAACATACTTTCACACACTTTTTAGATATTTTCGTCTAAGTTTTGCCAATTTTCAGATTTTTAACTTAGAAAAATATTTTGAATTAAAAGTGAAGTAAAAGCCTACGCTTTGCAAATTTTGGGAAAACATTAAAAGCGAAAACGGCCACATCATTTCTTATTCTATATTGAAAGTTTAAGCAACTTCTTGTTAACCATGTATTTTTAAAATTCTCAATATACTCAATAGACTAAAAAACAGAAAATATGAGTTTCAATTTTTTTGTGAAAAAAATTTCAACTTTGAGCCGCTTTTGGACAGACACTAATTGATTTTTTGCACAGATTTTTTGGGGTTTTCTTAGTTGGAGTTTTTTCTTTCAAACTACATCAAAATCGTTAAAGTAGTTCCTGTGGTGCAAACGAGCCAAGATGGTCACTTCTCAACACATCAGTGCCTGATGTCTTAAACCTGAAAGCCATCTGTCTTGAAGAAAGTGGTCCGCCGTCTCATGATGCTACATCGGTAGGACATAGCGCATTGTCTGCCTTCTCCATGTGATTTTCCCATAGAAAATAGTCCAACCAACTGCCTGCAGTGCCTCCTACATGTAATATGCTCTTTTATATGTTCCATTTATAGTCTGGAATACAAGCAAAAAACAAAAAAAAAAAAATTAAAAGCTTTGCATATCTTGAGGCCCCTAATTTTTTAAGGAAAAAGTATGAAAATTACTATGGTACATTTTTGCTATTATTTCGATGCGAACGTGTATTCCACCAAATAATTTGGCTGTGTTGTATTGCTTGATGTGTTAGCTTTCATTATACACCTAACACATTCATTGATTTATGTGTATGTGTATGTTTTTAAACATCAAAGAAAACGTCTTAAAACTCCATATTTTCCGAATTTGAGGTACAATTATCGCGGAATTTTAAAACTTATAAAAATAAATTGCATTGAAAAAGAAGCCGTGCGGTGTTGTTAATGCAACGAGGTGAAAATGATGTCAATCGGTTTATTTGTTTTAAAATTACGATCAAAAATATGGGAAAAGTAGAGGAAAAAATGACACGGTACCTATATCTCACTAACTCGAGCTGCTAGAAAAAATCTGAGGATAGATTCGAAATCAGCGCACCCAAATAAGTAAGAAACAGTAGAAAAACTCCATGCAACAGAACAAAAGTGCGATTTTCTTGTCCTGTGTTACAAATTGTCCCGATTTGAAATATAAAAATATGAATAAATTTTGAAAAGGATTTAAATTCGAACGGATTTTGCACCTATAACAGTCAACAAATACAACCCAGCTTGCAGTTTTTGTTGACATTTTTGTGCTACCACTCGACGCTTCCTGCCTACCGTATACAAAGAGACAGAAGAAACGGCAGCATTGGTCTGACATGATGGGAAGCAGAAGGTTCGTCCAACTACAGCCTGTCCTAGCCTGCCATGCTCACTCGTTGGTTAAAATAACCAATTTGTTAACTGTGGCTTTGATGGAAGAGGCAGAACAGGTTCAGGGCCAGAAGAATGAGGTATCATTACACAAACAATTGAAACATTAACAAGCAACAAAATTAACTCAAAAAAGGTTCAGACAATTAAATCAAATATTCGAGTTGTATCTGTGTCTCTCTTTGTCTAAATACTTCAATTGTTTTTTACTATCGCAGCACATAAAAACCTACAAGACAGTCAAATTGTATTTTATTCGCACACTACATACTCTACGCATGTATGTGTGTGCTTATTGGACTTGGTCAATTTGAAGTCAAGGTAAAATTCAACTCATTTTAAAGGATGTTAAAAATGTGTTTTATGGGCATTTCAATCCAACACGCCACGCCCCGCTGTTCGCACTATCAAACAATGCGCAATATTTGTGGGATTGTGCGCCAGTTATGCAATTTGCCGCGCGGCAGCGTCTTTGCAATATCAACACTCGTCTGCAATATTTGCCAAAGTTAAATAAAGCAAAAATGCACACAGACACACAAACACACACGCTCCATGTGCACGGGCGCGCGTAAACATAAATACTTGCGGCACACATAAACGGGATGCGAATAATTAACAGCAAACAACAACACTCACGCCGACTGTTCCGCCGAAATGTGTTAACAATATATCGCATAATCGAGAAAAAATAATACAACCCATTACGGCCAACACATGAGCGTCAAAGTATTCGCACACACACACACACATACTCAAACATTCATGCGCAGCCGCTCACAATAAGTTAGACGCGTCTGCACACATCGATTGCATAATTTATGCGAATGACTTGCGAGCAGCGATTGCGACAACTATCCCACAACAATAACAACGCAAATCAAACAAGCAACATCTGAAGCAACAACTGCAATCGCAGCACTAACAACGCCGCCGGTAATAATATCTGTGCTACGGCTCGATGGCCGCTGTGGTCGCATCGCCGCAGCGGCAACGGCAACAAAGCAAATACCCAAATGTCCACTCGCAAAAATGAAGCGCGCTCGAAAGTTTGAAAATGAAGTCAAAAACCCCAACCAGACGAAGGCATTGGCATGACATGCAAATTGGCAGAAACTGTCAAAATTCAATGCGTCGCATTGACACTTGAATGGCATTTGGCAGTTGCAGACTCGAATGACGATGCGATGCGATGTGATGCGCTCGACGCATACTTTGAAGTGTATACATTTCGACAAAGCAATGTTAATGAGGTAATGGCTGTTGAGGTGATATCGTATGAAGCTTGTTGTTGTTGTTTGTGTTGCTGCTATTTTTAATCTAATGTTGAAATGATAGAAACGTTTGTACAGCGTTCGATAAGTCAATTGTCAAATCAAAAATCAATCAGGCGATTCATAGGAAAATTTATTGAATTGCGAATTGTGCAAAGTGAGAATGAAATGGGAACTAATTGAAAGGATTCATGCCAAAAACGTTGAAATAAGCTTGCTTAAGAAATTATTATATAATTATTATTCCAATCTGTGTGGAATCGAAATGATCAGATTGTTAAGAAGCATTTCTCAGCATTTGTCAAAGATATCAATGACTCTTAAATGTCAAAATATTTTGTGTAGTTTGCCATTGCATGTGAAAATTCTTTTTTTTTAATTCGACGTTCCGGCTCAGTTGTAAGTACGCTCAAAGTAGTGAAAGAGAAATTTTACGAGCGTTCCTAACTTGGCCACTGGACACCCCTCGATTATTTTTTCTGGGACTACTTCAAGTCCTTAGTCTACGCTAACAAATCAAATACTTTAAACGTGCTTGAGGCCAACATTCGAGACGCCATAGCCGAAATAACGCCGCACATATTGGACCGAGACATCAAAACTTGGACTCGGTCATTTGAACGATGTGCTCTTCTGTACATAATAGCTTGAATGTAGCTTCAAAATAAAGCCAGAATCAATTCGATATCTCCCACCGTTGTAATTTACTTCTTTTCTTATCGCTCTTAGCTGGTCATCCTTTAACTTCTGACTCTGACTGTGGATCTCCTGGCTGCTGGCGGCAAACATTGAAAATTGTTAGCAGTACCAATGTTTCTTTTACTAAGTTTTAAAATTATAGTAGTACAAATATTAAATAAAATTAATTAAATAAAATTATTATTAAAATTAAATTATTAATTAAAATTATTAAATTATTAGTAGTACAAATATTATTTTGTAAATCAGTTTCTTATCGATTCGAAAAAGTTAAAGAGTTAAAACATATACATTTTTTAATGTACAGATCCGTATTATTGCATAGGAATGGTTTAAAAATCGCCAATGATTTGTTCCTAAATCTTACAATTCATACAAGTTCCTTATGACTTTCTTTATTATTGAAATCCTGAGTGTGTGTAATTTTTGTGATTTATTTCACAATCTTAAGATTCATACAAATTTGTATGAATAAAGTTCTTACAAGTTTTAAATTTCTTCCCAGAAAATAATTGCTATAGACCACATAAAACATAAACACTCAAATGAACAAATTGCCTTATAATTTACTTGGGAAATCGCAACATTAAGATAATCTTGAAAGCTCATTGTTTTTATTAAAATTTTTAACAAACCTCTCTCAGAGTTATTTATATTTCAATTCCAAAATATCAGATTTCGTGCTACTAGACAATACAGAAAGAACCAACAATTTTTAATCCTTCAAAAACAATAGCAGAACTTTTTAAAGAACTTTGACTTATTGATTTAAAAAAAACGGTTGTGTTTCTGATATTCTGTCTCACTTCAAACCGCACCATGTATGTTACTGTTGAATTTCTCGCATCGCATCTGCCTTTCTTTTCATTTGTACACATAATCGCCCCAACTGACGAATTGCCACTGCCACACACTGCATTCAGACGCGTTATCAGCTGCGATTGTGCGAAAAGTCGGTCAGAAAGTATTGCAGCAATGCAAAAAAAAGAAAACGCAAACACAAAAACCCCAAAGAAAGCCGTCAACGCAGCGCAGAAGCGTGAAAGCATTGAGGCGTGGCGACAGCACCACCAACCGTCGTACTGCAACTTCGGCGCGGCTCAGTGCAGTTGACCTTGCGCCAGTCCAACGAAGATCCCGTCGATGGTGCACTTTACGCCACATCAGCGATAAGACACGTGACGGCGCTGTCGCTGTCGCTGTTGCCGCACTTCATTGCGCTCGATGCGGCTGATAAGCCGAAATGGCGAAATTTGGTTTTCATTTTGCTGTAAATTAAGTCAACAAATAAATCAACAACAAAAAATTACAGCAACAGGTGATACGGTGAATGGAGTGCTAAATAAATGCTCATGACAAACATATTTATATACTTAAGTGTAATAAATTGGCAAAAAGTTGAGTAAGCAGTTACATTGGTTGCATGAGAATACGTTACGAGAAAAAAATATGTGAATGTGAACAGTTTGGTTACGTATGGAATGTTTCCAATTTTTTTTAATATTTTTTCTTAATTTTGTTTTCTTTATACACACTCACTTGTATATGTTTAAAGAAAATACAAAAAGTCATACTTCATGCTTTAATTAGTATTTGAGTTATTTGATTCGTTTGAAAAAAATGGTATTTCAATTATTAAGAATTATTCGAACTGGGAGTTCAAAAAGGTAGAGGCAAAGTTGATAGTAGATAATGTTATGGACTATCTATCGATTTTAGTACTTCAACAATGACTTGTGTTAAGTTTTTCATCAATTATTACAAAGCCAAGATCTTAACCCTTGCGACCCCGAATTTTACCCTGTGTCTCGATATTACTTTTTGGTATTTAAATCATGAATTTCTTGCCTAAGAAGTGTACACACGAAATTTAAGGTCGCCACGCCTCTTAGTTAGAGTTCTAGAGCTAGTTTACTTTTGAACAATCTTAGCTTAAAACGGGTGAAATAAATTTTGCATCAATATTTTTTTATTGCAGAAAAATTGTTTAATATTTATCAAAAAATACAAAATTATGACTTTTTGATTTTATTTAACTATTATTAAAGAAACAGGGTTTTGATCAAACGCGAACAATTCGTAGACTTCAATTAGAACACAAACTTTCCCTAAGATCGCTGCAAATTATTGGAAATTATTTTGGCGATAACAGTAAAATTTTTGTAATTTGCTTTGAATTCACTTTTAAAAATATTAATTTTTTGGTGCCAACTTAAATTAAACCCATAAATCAATCGTAGCTTTTGCTATAAGATGACAAATAGGTGAAGTTGCTCTTTGGCAACTTTGGGGTCGAAATGGTTAAGCACTTCAAAGTGTGCAGCTATTCTGGTTTAGGAACCACTTCCTAAAGAAACACTGATGATTTTGTCCATTATCTGAATTTTTCCCATTTCTTTTCCAGCCACCAGATCGTTGCATGTTTGGGAAGCTGAAGAGTTCAACTATAAAAAATAGCAACAGGACAGGAACTCCAATACGTATTAGTAACTAATACGATAAAGCTTTTCGATTTTCCGGGATTTCCTTCGAGATTGCAGCCAGGTCGACCCCATTTGCAAATGAAAACTATTCAACTTGAGAAAGATAGGTAGTCACACAATATTTCTTTCTACATAGAATCTAATAACGTTACGCAGCAGTTGCCTGCGGCTGTTCCCATGAAACTGATAATCCAATAAGTCCAATCAAAGTCCATCCAAATCTTCATCGTCAAACTCACGACCGATTATTTCGTTCAAATTTCATTACAAGATTTCTTTTCATTTCTTACATTCGCTCATAACTCGACTCGACGCTCGTAGAACCGATGCGGCCGCGTCTACATGCAAATCAACGCAAGCACTTCGTTTTGTCCGGCAGAACCATTTCTCTTCTTCGACCAGCACATCGTTAATTCCATTGCCTTGCGCAAATTCCCGCCAGCCAGCTTTGACGTCGACAACGCGACTCGGCGTTCTGGTCTGGCGCTGCCGCTGTCGCGACATGTTCTTCGAGCCCACGTCCAAGCCCAGCCGAAAACTATGGTAATGGCTGTGGCAATGCCGCCGTGCAACGATGACGACTCCGGAGAAAGTCTGCCGGTGCCGCCAGCGCTAGTGGCAGTCTGTCGCATTCAAGCGCGAGTTCAACAAACTCTGCAGTTTGCCAAAAATATCCAACAAACACAGCAACAACAATGGCGGCCATAAAAAATCCGAAAAAACTCCAAACAAACTAAATATAAATTAAAAAAGAAGTTGTAAAGTCTTTTCTTCAACTTTTATTTTATGGTTTGTATGCGGTCGGCCAACGTCGAAGTGGAGACAGACGTAGGCGAAAGGGAGGCCAGTCCGAGCCAACGACGACGACGACGCAACGGACGGCCGGGCCAATGTGAAAGCCAACTGTGACGTGACGTGATGGCCGGCCGTTTGGTCGGACATGCGGTCGGCGTCTTGTCCAGCTTTTACGGTTGCTTCCGCTTCTTTTGGGCGAGAGCGGGTCGTTGGACGTTGGACGTTGCCGCCTGCCAAAATAACCGCAAGGCGGATTTTGAACTGGCCGACTCGTAACGCAGCGGTACGCTTCGCTGAACAAACCAACCAGACAGTCGGCCAGCGTATGCTCGACCGCTCTGTCGACGCCGAGCGCTCGCATGCGCGTCCGCAGCGACTGCGATCATTGACTTAACGCACTACTAACTCACTGCCACAGTCACCGACTTTTGAATTTATGCTTTTTCACCATTTCTTATGACGACGACGACGACGACGTTTGTAATGGTGGCGGCCGTTTTCTGCTTCTTCTTCTCGTTCTTCTGAGCTTCCATTTTTATTGATATTTCAGATGATTGCATTCGGGCTCGAAGAGACGAATTCAAATTGGGAAGTAAAAAAGAAAAAAGGGGCAGTGCGGTTTCTAGGTGCCTGGCGGAATGTGATTTTTGCTTTGTAGAACTCAAAAATGTTCATTTATCATTCGCAATTATTCTTATCGGCGCTCATTCATCGACTCATTCTCATTCGTTGTCTATTCATCAGCACGATTGTTGACTTTGTTTTTCTCCCTTTTTTTTTTGTCGAGAAACTTTCGAGCATAAGCCTATTAATCAGTTTGTTATGTGCGAATTGAGCAGCTCATAATTTTTGTTCATTTCCGAGTTTGTCGGCAAATGGATTTTATGTTCTCGTACATACTTAAACATTTCTATTTTGAATAAGTTTCAATCATTAAATCAGTCTCACAGTCTCCATAATATCTTCAGACTCATCAATTATAAATGGAATATAGGTTGATATTATTTACAAACTTTGAAGATTCCCAGTGCTTCTCAAAGCACCTCATCTAGGTTATTGTTCACCAATTGCAATGCCACAAATAAGATCGATCCTATGGTATAGGATATCAATAGATCAATTTTTCGTAGGCCAGTAAGAATGACAAGATACAAGAGTCAATGGCAAAGCCGAACAGTGACCGAGCTTTTTGGTTCCCTACTTCATGTGTCCATCTTAATTCGGTCTATGGTGAACCATAACACTCGATTAATTAGCATTTCTTCTTCTTTTGATTGCAGTTTTCAAACATTTCGAGAATTCGACATCGGAAACAGTTTGACTGTGTTTTAAATTTTTGTTGGCGTTAAATTTTTTATGAAAAACAGTCGCTGACCATCGGTTCAGAAATCAGTGAGTTGAACGGAAAATGCGCGCGCTGTGCTAATTTCTAATTCTTCTTACTTTCGTGAGAAGCTAAAGCTGTGGCTGCAGTCGAAACACACACACACACACACCAGCAGTGACAACTCATCCGCACAGAGCACTGCCAGCACCACGAGAGCATTTTTCCACGCAATTTGCAAACACGGATGCAAATCGGAAGAAGTGAAAGCCCAAGCGCGACAACCACAAAAGAAGCGGCGCGTACACGCAACGCAGCGACGGCCAACTGCAGCATCCACATCAACGATGCGCCATTAAAATCCAGCATTGGTACCATAACTCACATTTGCAACTGCAGCAACAGCATTGCGTTTGCATAGACGTAGTCGTTGTTGTTGTTGTTTTTTATGCGCATTTAGAATTTCTAAATGTGCGCTGAAATTTAATGCTGCCACGGCAACATTTGCCAACAACACACAGACAGACCAACTGAAAAGGTAGGTCATGCTTTCGCCGCCGCCAACAGCATTGCTCTCCGCTGCCTGCCCCACACCGCGGCGCTGCCTTCATCACGCTGCTGTATAGAAATTTCGTTTTGTGAAAATTTCATTCAGCTGATCGCGCCGCAAGCTGCTTCTGGTCGCTTGCGATCTTAAATAAACAAGGAAGAGAAATTTTCAATTTGTTTGGCAAATACTTCAACGACCGAATGACTGCGGCTGAACGGTTCCGCTGCCAATTGGCCGTGCAATTTATTTGTGAACGAAGAGGCGCACAGCCAATGCGAACAAATTTGAACACACATTAAATAGTCAGCTGGCTGAGGACACTGGGCAGCAAAGTGCATTGCTGGACCTAAAGTCAGTTCGTATTGGTTCGCGTTCCTTTTCGCTCGCCCAACCAACGCAACCCATTAGATCACTTCCTCCAACGGGCCCTTTTTGCGGCCTAAGTGTGTCTTTCGGCAACCTAACGCACCTCGCACACGTCAGGGGGTTACTGACTAAACTTAAGGGGGTCAATACGTGTAAACGGTATATTTCTGGAATCGCGCATACGCCGGAAAAAATTAATGCAATGTACAACTTTTTTTTCATTCTTTTATTAAAAAGTAGCAGTGCAAGAAAAAAAATTTTTAGTTATTTGCGCGCTCAAAATGGCGGCGGTGGTGGGGGTCCAACGTTGGGCCCAAATTCTAGTAGAAGTCGTGCCGGCGCCCCAAAAATCATCTGAAAAAATATTGCTAAAAAAATTAGTTATTATGATAAAATATATGTACCTTCTAAAGTAACTAACAAAAAAATTTTTTTTCGAAAATACAAAAATACGCTCCAACCGAAAAAATGACCTTTTTTTCCTAATTTCCCGAAAATGGCGCCGCGGAATTCGCCAAAAACAATGCAATTTTTAGTTACTTTAGAAGTTCTATGTTTCAAAAAGTTGCTGCCCAAATTTTAGATCAGTGGGACTAAAACTTGCCGAGATATTCTACTTCCATAATCAAAAACCAGTGTTTCGAAATAATTCGGTTTAAACTTTGCGTTACCGATATCATGCGGAACGAATTGACCATCAATAGCGCGCTGCTGCAGGGGAACGGGTCATCAGAATTAAAAACCACTTGAGGGGTATATTCTTAAGACCCCCTGGAGTCTATTTAAAAAAAAAAAATTTTTGAAAATGTTGTAAATTTACACGTATTGACCCCCTTAAGTTAAATTATTCAAAGCGTTCTTCTCTTTGCGAAATTAACTTCACCACTTGATGAGTTTTAACTCTGGAAAATTTAATAATCAAAATTGTTTCCGAATTTCTTAAGTTTGTTAGCGCTCAAGCTGAAAGTATCTGCAGCACATGCAACAACTTTCTATGACGCAAACCTTTACGAAACACTCCCAAAAAATTGCCCCACTCATGCTTCGCCCAATCTCGTCGAACGGCGAGCAACATTTTACTTAGCCCACATGGCACACAAGTAGTTGACGGCATTAATTGTAATTGACAAACAACAACAATCACTGAACGCCCAAGAATGTTCTGACTTGAAGTGGCTGGAAGTTGCGCTGCAGCAGAAACATTCGGCCAAAAACGACCAGACACAAACACTCGCACGCCACATAGAGCAGCCAAAACTGTTGATACGCTGCCAATGCGGCAAATACAAATAACATAACAACAACAATAACAACAACAACAACAACAGCACACACACAGCACTTGCAGATCGCGTACGCCTGAGAGTTTTGGAAACTTTCTGAAGCTGCCACAATTTGGGAGTTGCCAGCACGGCTGCTGGTTGTTGCTGCTACGGTTTCTCTGCTTAATTTGGCTGCTGTTATTGCAGCAATTGTTGTTGCTGTTGTCGAATTTGAATACAAGTAGGTGAAATGTCATTGAACTCACAGCAGCAACAGCCGCCGCCGCAGTCGCAGCCACAACGACAGCGGCAGCAATCGACGTCAGCACCGACACCGACAACGACAACGACACACCGTAGACGCGTCGACGCGCCACATTGCCGAAGCATAAAGTGCGCCAATGCAATTGCAGCATAACTTGTTGACTTTTTTATTTTTGGTTTTTTTGTTTTGTTGTTGTGACGTTTATTTATACGCGCCCAGTGCGCATAATTTTGTTGTTGGATTTTCGGCAAAAGGCGCAAACCCACAACAGAACAACATTATTTTGTTGGCCAAAAATTGCCGCTACGCATGCGCAGCGCTGTGCAGTACAATGCAGTGCAGTTATTTTTATACTCACACACACACACGCGCACTGCCGCCACGCGCCCCCGACGCGCCTCCGTCTCGTGCGCCAAAGCCTTTCCTTAGCCGCTGCCGCCTGTTGCACATGCGCCGCCGCAGCATAGCGGCCGCTGCAACTACAACAATAACAGCAATCAGACTAACAGCGGTCGCAGCAGTCAGCAGCAGCAGCAATTTATGCTGCAGCGCGCCGCATGCGAATTCTGCAGCGCGCGTTTGCTCACTCGCTCGCTCACGGGCCGCCTGGCGGACTGACTGGCTGGCCGGTTGGCCGGCTGGCTGCCTCGCCGAGTTCAATGCACTCGATTTGGCATACATTTCGTATTTTTGTTATCATATGGTTTTTTGTTTGGCTTTGGTTTTTCTCTCGCGTTGTTGTTATTGTTTTTTCTTTTCAATATTTTTTCTCATGATTTTCTTTTTTTTTCTGGTAGTTTTTATTTATTTTTTTGTTTAATTTTCGAACGCCGAACGTTTGCCGCTGCGCGCTGCCATTTTTGTATCATATCAGCTTGAATGCTTCGGCGGCTGCCCAGTGCTGTGTCTTGTTGTTGCTGTTGATGTTGATGCTTGGTTTGTTGTTGTTGTTTTTGTTGTTGCCGGTGGCTGTGTTGGTGTCGTTTTGTGGCATTTGGCAGCGATTTTAATGTTGCTTTATGCAAATTGCACACAAAGAGCTAAATGACTCTCGTACATATGTTGTTGTTGCTGTTTTTATTGTTGTCGTTGTTGTGTTGTATGGCTTTCTGTTTGTTTCTTGTGTGTTTGTTGCTTCTTTTGCGCCATTGAAGTATTTATGTTGGGTTGATGCCGTTCAAGAATTTTTCGGTGAAATGTTGAACTACTTTGCGCCTCGTTGCGTTGTCTTTTCAGCGGTGAAATTTTCGATTTGTGAGAATTTCTGTTGTTTGTAAACGTTGTATTTTGGTTTTGTTGCTTTTGATGATTTTTTGTTGTAAATATTGGTGCTGAAATAGACAAAGAAAAACATTCTGCATTGTTATTTTATTGTATAAGCGCTCAACTATGGCAAACTCTCGACGGAGCGGCCAAAGCACTTAACGGCCCATGGGAAGCGCCGCAGCGATTTAGGCAGCGGCTCTGCGTGATTTATGTTGCCAACTAACTCAGTTATTAGTGACTGATATGAGCCAATTCTATAACGGATATTGCTAGTCAAACTGCTGCTATAGAATCTGGGTTTGAGGAGCTAACAAGCCAGATTGACGAATTACACACACACAATGCTTGACTGAGTCCTGGAACTGGTGACGAAGGACATGTTTTGTGCGGAATATTTCTGCTACATTACATACACCAAGAAAATATTTAAAAAAAATCAACATTTGAAGTAAGTTTTCCGCTATCTGGATCGCTTTGTGAAGGCGCAGAGAAGAAGGCAAATTTTAAAATTAATAAATAATAATAAAAAAATTGTGAAACAATTTAAAAAATTGTTATTCAAAATTTGTTTTTTAATTTTCAAATTACTTTTATTTTAGATTTCAGTCTTATCCTATTTTTCCCAAACTACAAAGTGCGCAAGTCGAGGCCTTGATAATTGAAAATTTAAGACACTAAAAATAAAACACGAAGAACATGTTTCATTACGATTGTTGCAAAAATAAAAAAAATACAAATGCAAGCAAAGATTCAACTCGATAATCGGACACAATAAAAAAATTTAATGAAACACAATTTAAGATGGTTTTTCAAAGTCAAAGTCCGCTGCGGAAACAGACTGTTGAATCTGATTTGCTTCTTCAGTACGAAAGGAACAAATATTAGAAGTATTCATTGAAACAATTTCAAGAGACAATTGGAGACAATGCTTCCACTTATGTGAAGGAACTCATAGTGGGTTTGTTTCAGGCTTCCGATTTGGTTTATATTATAGATAAATATTAAATTTTTTAGTGTTATTTTAGGTGTTTTAAAATAAATTACATTCGACTACTAATTACTACACTTTTCATTGTTTGTATATAAATGTTAAAATTGTATTTCTAGAAGACGATTTCTTTGACAATTCTAATTCAATCCAACAATTACATTTTGAAATGTATTCGTTCATTATGTGTTACAACACATATTTCAAACGGATGGGGGAAAGGAGGCAAGAAACAATCGCATAATATAAACAAAATTATATTATAATAGAAAACCAACACCATTCTTTACATTTAATATGCCAGAAAACCTCTAAAATTTCAATTCTTTTATTTATTCTTCGAAAGACTTAGTAACTTTTATTATAAAAATACTGTATATCCAATTTATAGCAATTTGTTGCTACTCAAACACATTCAGCTAAGCATTAACTGTGCAACCATTTTACATATTTTTTTTTATCAATTCATCTAAAATTCGTCAAGTTCCGCAGTGGAGTTCCCCCGCATTTGCTGCTAAAACTGTGCACCACACAACTGAACGCTGCGGCTGTCCAGCCGCAACTGTTGCACCGCCAACTGTCGACATCTGTTCGCCGCAGCGTCCGCACCGCTGCGAGCCACTGCGCCATCTCTGACCCCCTCACATCGCCAGTGGCAAACAATCGGCTCAAACCACCAGCGAAGCGTTTGTTTGGAGCGGTTTGTGCGCCCAGGTTTGAGCTGGCGGCAGGTAAAATTCAGCTCAAACATTTCACAAATATTTGAGTTCGCACAGTTGGCGTCCGAACTGCAGCCGCCGAACTTGGGCAAAGCTCCGATGCAAGCGCGCACCTGAGAGCAGCCGCTCGAGTGGCGCTCGTCTCGGCAGCGACAAGACGAGTTGCGAGTTGGACGTGCGGCAACTGCACGTGACTGGTCACCCTAGGCGCTCCGGACGGTGTGGCGCACTGAGAGTTGAGAGTTGTGCACGTCTGAGCGCTGCCGAGCGGCTGCGCAATGCTCGGTCACGGCGCCGAGGCAGCAGCGCCGCCGCAGCAACGACAACAGCATCGGTCAATGAACCTCGTAGGCCCCACGGTTTGACCCATATTTTATGAAAGTGGAACACTGTGACAGCTGATCGGAAATGATCGCGATTGTCGATCGTTGCCGTTCGCTGGGTTCGTGCGCGGCCAAGCGACGCAGCGGCGGACGAAAAACGTTGAACAATGAAAGAAATGAAGAGAAGAGAAAGAAGAAGAAGAAGAAGTGATGGTCGCGGCCGCGGTAGAGGAGGACGTACCGCGAGTGAACTGAAAATTGGAGAGACTGCGCCAATGGACAGAGTGGAAGTGTGACGTTGTGACGCGGCGTGTGGTGTGGCGAATGCGAGTTTGAATGGCTGCAGCTAATGGTGTGTGCGTGTGTGTGTGTGCTTTGCGCATTTTTCCGGATTTACATTACTTCACGATGTGTGTGTTTTTCCGTTGTTGTTTTTATATTTTCCCCACATAAATTTAAATTATTTCTTTTTTATTTTGTTTCAATTAACGTTTTGCATTGCATTACACGTTGTCGTTGGCTGTCGCCAGCGACAGCGACAATTCGCTGCTCGGCGGCGGCCGCAGCGCTGGCGCTCGTTTATGCTTGATTTGCGGCATGTTCCGTGACAGAGAGGCTTGGCTGCACTTGCCCAAGTTTGGCTTTGGCCAATGCCAGTCATTGTCCATGATTTGTTGTTGCTGCTATCTGGTCGATGGCGCTGCACATTACACGCTCCGCACCACAAACAATTCAACGCAAGTGCAATAAACGCGCTTCGTGTGCAGAGCGGCTCGTGTTGTTGGTGTTTTAATTGTTTGCTATGCTTGGTTGTGGTGGTTAATACGTAGAGGAATTGTTTAATGTTGTTGTTGTTGTGTTTAATTATTTAAGCAGCGGAAGATTTTCTGTGGGCTTCCATAGAAAGATTCGAGTAAATTTCCATTGTTTGGATAATATTCAAATTACATATAATTTTTTGTTTTTTTATAATCGATTTTTAATAAGTTAGGCTTTGTGTTTACTATATATTGTGATGCATAAAACTTTGATTTCATCACTGAAGAGACAAATATTTGTCTATTGAACAACGCAGGGGGCACACCTTTAACTACTTATGCATACTTATGGTCTTGCAACAAACTTAAGTACGAGTACATGTGTACATATACGACAATAGATCCAGTAGTGAGTGAAGATCACATAGTGACTTGACGCTTCATCTGATCAATGCATCAAGTTCACAACGCATAAGATTTGAAGTGGTTCTAAATGTCTCTTCGCTTCGTCGTTGCAACTTCCTCCTAGCCGGCTGGTTGGGACAAAAGCTGAACACTTTGCGTATGTTCTGCTTTCGCTCGTGTTTAATTTAATGTTAGCTGATAGGCGGCTAGTAAAAGAGAGTTTAATGGACAGCAATTTATTCTTAAATGATTGCCCGATTGCCAGCAATTGTGGCAGCAGACAATTGTGCCGCATAAATTGTAAATGCGACTGCATTAACATGAATCACTAGAAATTTATTGGCCGTCGCTGAACTAGTTGATTGCTATCTGGCGGTATGTGAGTTGTTTGTTAGATCATTATGTGTGTGTGTGTGCATTTGAGGTGGAAATTTTCACCTTCTTTCTATGCTCAAACAATAGCAGTTATCTGTTTTCAGTATGCAAGTTTGAGTACAACAACTAGAAAAAGTTCTTATGTGTTTTTTAAAGAGGCTAATAATTTCTTAACTTTTTTACACAGAAAATATATATATGTATTTATTTATTGTTTGTACAGAAATATTCCACTTTGTGCAATATTTTTCAGTTGCTTACTTAAGTCTTTTGTTTTGTGCAGTACATAAGCTGCACTTTAGAAGTCACATTGCTTGTTCAAATATTTTCTTTTATACAGAAAAGCTATTTGTTGAACAGTGGAGTGCAATCAAGTTGCTTGTTTGGGTCTTTTGATTTTTACACAAACATTGCGTATACTTTCGAAAATACCCAGATCATCATGTTGCTTGCGTTTACCTTACCTTTACCTTACGCTTACCTATTCTCTCGAAATCGTTTGTTTTAAGGCCCATTTTATTGAGGAAATATTCAAATGTATTAAGTTCGTTTCTTAAGTCTTTCGTTTACACGCTATAAAGTACTATTAAATGCAAAATCTAACATGTGAAATGGTTTTTCTGTAATGAAAAGTTCTACATTAGAAAAAACAAAGAAGTTGCTTTCCTAAGCCTTTTGTTTTATAGAAAAGTCTGTACTCTAGAAATTGTGTCAACAGACAAGTTACTTGCTTAAGTCTTTTGTTTGAACTAAAGTTATTCATATGTAAAGCAAAAGTTTGCCGTTTGTTTCTTAAGTCTTTCGTCTTAGTCATCTCAAAAATCTTAACCAAATAAATGCCAAATCTGTCACTTTTTCATACCACTATTGATTTCCTCTAATGAAAAAGCAAAGCCTTTTAATAACAACAACAATGCCCAAAACGCAACAAAGCGGCAGAATATACAAATAGCCGAGATGCCCTGCAGCAAATGACAACAACACGTTGTCGGTCTGCCTGCATTTTAGAAGCCATGTGCACAAACATTGCTGCAGCAATATCACTTTCAAGTGCATCCCAATGACAGCAGCAACAACAACAACAACAAAAGCCAACATGTTATTATTTTTTGCCATTTTACTCGGGAAATACTTTTGTGGCATGCAACGAATATGGCGCCACTTTAACCGCATTGACCAACACATAACAATTAACCAACTGAAAATTTCTTCACCTTATTTGTAGCTGGACGCATTTTAAATGCTGTCAACGAAAGCTAATACCTTTGCCTCCAATAAATGCATTAGCAAATTTCGACACAAAATCTTTCAAGTGCAGGTCTCATCAATAATGTTCAGTGCCATACAACAACAATGCAAAATGGCCACTAAACAGCGCAGCATAATTGGTTGCGGCAGCAAAGTTGTGTAAACGCTCAATGCAACCTGTTGGCCGGCGACTGGCAATCACCAACCAACTAAACAAACCAATGCACCACTAAACCGGTCACGTTAATTTCCTTCCGGAAACAATTATTTTCCCGCATGGCGCTACGACGACGATTTTTCCTTGCCGGTCTTGCAACTAATGAGCCGCCACCGTCATCGCCGCCGCCGTTGCGTCTTCGTCGTCGTCTTTATTTCATGGTCATGGTCACTGTTGCAGTGTGTCAGCCGATATTGGTGAACTGGTGCTGGTCGTTTCCTTTTTCGCCGCAATTTTCGTATCATCGTCGCGAATTGGCCGTTTTTCCGAGAAACTTCCACTGCTGCCAATAAAATTTTACTTAATTGGTGAAATTTCGATTGGCGAGGCTGCGCACTGTTGGTGCTGGTTGATGTTGATTTGGATGATGTGATGTTGAAAATTTTCGTTGCAGCCGGCTTTGGGCGAAAGCGTCATTCCGCGAAAGCGCCGGGAAAGCTGGCAACTATCGTTTTAATTTTTAACGCTTTTGCTGTAGCGTCTGTCGATATGATTTGTGGTTAGTTTATGCCTTAATTTAGTAAAATGTAATTAAACACAATTTTTACTTTAATGTGTGGGGATTGTATGGGAATTGGTTTTCTTCTTTTGTGATTTAATAATTAATTTTTCATATTTTAATAAAGAATTTTTGTCCTATTTTTAAATTAAATTTTTTAAATTTTTTTTCATATTATGACAATTGTTTCTTTATTGATTAGGTAAACTTTTTTTGTAAAGAATTTAACTTAATATTTTAATAAAGAATTGTTGTATCTGAATTTTCAAGTTCTATGACAGTTGTTTCTTTATTGATTGGGTAAACTTTTTTCTAAACAATTTGACTTTCTAACACAATTAGCTTTAAGCTTGTAAGTGCAAAACTAATCAGATAAAAAGTTGCTTTGCCACCCAAACGCAGCTGCGTAAAAAATCATGATTATGTATGTTTGTATGTATGAACCGGGGAAATCCAAGAACAGCAGCTGTGATTTTTCGAGAGAAAGCTGCCACAACTGGCAGTAGCATTAAAATCGCATAACGAATGAAAGAATGGGCTTTTCTCCAGCAACCCACGAAAATTTCACATTTTCTGAATGAATCAAAGCCCACTTTTTCTGTGTTGATACGCCGGCGCAAGGCAGCAATCAACATGCAATCAGCACAAATACACACAGACCTACATAAACAAATTCTCCCACCACCAAAATGGAAATGAAAGACAATGCATCACTGCTAGAACGCCAACAGCCCACGCAGCGCGTTCGATACAGTCATGACGAAGGCTCGCCCGCTGCTATTTGGGGGCAAATTTCACCAGCAATAAATGTTGCATAGAGCAACAAAAAATTACAAAATTGTTCAAGAAGGACAACTGGCGTCAGAATGCAAGTTTGCAGCACTGTGTGCGCATACTTGAGGCCGCAGTTGTGGCTGTCATTGCCGTCTAGCAGTCGAAGCGTCGCTTTATGCACAGCTAACAGCATAATAAGCGTGTTTGCTTCCTCCTCGAAATTGCCAATTTACTCGCCAACTTTCACGAGCCGAAACGCGCTGCAGCGCACATTTCAGATTTCCCTCAAATTCTGCCATTTTCAGCATTTCCCCCCAGAGCCAACAGCCAGCGCGCCATGAGAGGTTTTCATTTCTAGATGGTTTTTTGTGGTTGTCTTGCTGCATGTTCGGGTGAAAAGTGTGTCAGGTTTCGACAGAGATCAAGTACATCTAAACTGCAATGTAAAATACACATCCGCACAGCAAAGCATTAACAGCTGCAGCGGCAGCGGCACCGGTGAAACCCCACATTGCATGCATAGTAAAAAGTTGTTTGTATTTTTTCCAACTACGAGTACACACGCACGCACACTCATGCGCCCAGTCACTCACGAAATGTTCTCAAGTCATGCCGCGTTATTTATGCATTTTCTATGTCGACAACAAAACGATTTTTTGCTTTCGCTTCTGCTGCTGCTGGCTTCTCTTTATTTTCAAGCGCTTCTGGGTGCTGTCGCCGTTGTTATCGGGTTTCGTTGCTGACGCACCAAAGTGGGCAGTAAAGTTTGGCGGACAGTGGCTGACCGAAAAATTACTCGCTTCCCCTGCAGTGTTGGCGAATCATAAAACATTTGCCGGCCGCACACTACCGCAGTGAAAGTATGCGCAGTTAATGGCGTCGAGTGCATTCACGTTGCGCATGGAAATGGAAAATCGAAAATAGAAAACGCTCGTGTAATGTGGCATAGAATTGGCAGCATTGGCATTTTAATTCCTTTTACAAGCACTAACAATTTGTTCTATTTCACTGAGTGCCTTGTTGGGACAGTTGAGCGCAACGAAAGACTTAAGCGACAAACTTGTACTAGATACATTCAAAGTTAAGTTGAATACGATTAGTACAATTGAATGCTGTTCAAGGATTTTTTATGAAAATTGGAATATGCTAAAAATTCTAAAAATTATATATATTTTGTCAATGTGTGTGTTTATTTTTAAATCAAAATAAATCAATAATTTAAGTCTCAATAGAAATATTCTCTGCTCTATTTGATGACTTAAGTACAATTTTAATGCTGATGGTTTTTTACTAAAATTTTGTCATTAGAAAAATTTTTTAGATCAATAATTGTTTTTTTTTTAATTCAATAAAGCAACAGTATATTCTCCATTAAGATTTTAATCCTCTTATTTTCACTATGGTTGGAACAGGAATGTAATTAAACGAGCCACTGTTGAATGAAAAGCACAGAATATCCGCTTCTAATTTACTCTCTGTTCTAAACTGTGCCAGCAGTGGACTGAATGCATTCTACTGTTGCACATATCGACGCTTCCACACTTCTTGACATAAAGAATATGAAATCGCCAACGAGATTTTTATCAAAGTTCCGAACAAGACGAAGACATTGAATCTGCTCTAATTCTGCTCTTATTCTCTACTTCTATTGTTGTTGGAACATTTAAAATCCTTAAAAAATTTCAAACATGGCAGCAAACACATCAGTAATAAAAACCCAGAAATTCACTTGAACCTCGAGTTGGTTTTGACTTTTCTGTTTTGAACTTTAATTGTGCTGCTTCAACTTCTACATCATAAATATTAAAGTATCCTTGGATGTTGACAAACAACAACAACCATAGCGAGTGCTAATAGCCGCCATAAACTAATTATAACGACTTTCATCGTTCTACTTCTGCACAAAGATGCCTCATACGAATCTTCTCCATTTGACTGTCCGCCACACGTTAATTTATTAAACAGTTCTTGACGCAGAACAACGCAGCTGAAAACAAATACGGGCCTTTCGCTTTTTCAGCACATAGACAGCGCTTATAGTCGCAGCGAAAAGAAAGTTTCTAGCGCTACGAAGGAGAAATGAAAAGTCGTTGGCCAGCAAAACTAAAAAAAAGCCGAATACAGAACAAAACACAAAATTGATTGAGCTGCAAATTGATACCGACAACGTGCTCATTGTATGTGGGCTTTTGTGAAAAGCGGCTGGCAACTAATCAACATAACACGGCCTAACAAATCACTATTCGAATTGCAATCGAATGGCCTACTTTCAAGTAAAACCCTCTGCGCGTAGGGTGAGTACTCATAAATGCAAAGATTCGATTTGAAATCGGAAACCGCATGTTGCCGCCAACGTCACAAAGCCAAAGAACAACGCATCTGCGCGTCCATCTCAAGCAAAAATATAAACACACTCACACTCACACTGACCATAGACCCTCCACGCTTTTCTACACAATAAAAAATAACACACACACACACACACATACAGACGACGTCGAGAGGAAATAAAAAACAAAAGCAATTCATGCATTTCCGAAATGTGGGTCACAACCACCCAACCCGCCACCAACAATAATAACAATTACTATAACAGCAACAACAACAGCAACAACGACCACATAGTGCGCCTTTTATGCATGCAACTAATGCGCCGCGTCGCGTCGCGTCGCAATGCCGCAGCCAGTAGCAATGCGGCAAAAGGAAGAACGACAGCAACGAATTTCCTCCAACCCAATGAGCGCTGCATGCAAAAATAAAAATAGCCATCACCACCATCAAACACGAATTCGAAAAAAAAGGAAAAAGAAAAGCACACAAAAACAAGAGAAAAATCATTTTGACTGTGGCACAGAAAAAGTAGGTGAAGGTAAGATGCCAGCGGTGATAGTTTCACTGGCTGAGTGTGGGTCAATGCGCTGTGGCTGCCGCTGCTGTTGTTGCTATTGTTGTTGCCGATATTGCTGCCGTGGTTGTCGTTTCCGCTGCCAGTGTCATTGCCAGTGTTGATGCTGCTAGTGGTGGCGTTTGTGTTGGTGTTGTTGCAGTCGCAGTCGCAGCCGGTGTCGTTGTCGTTGTCGTTGGCAGTGACAATGCCGCGAGGTCTCTGACATTTGTTTGGGCCAACAGCACAGCAACAACAATAGCAACAACATGATTGCTTGCCAATGCAAATGTTGCATGATTTGTTGTTTTCCATTGTTGCACATCAGGCCGGCTAGTCTTGAAGCGTTGTTTCTTCTACTTCTTCTATTTCTTTTAGTTATTGTTGATTTGTGGTTTTTTTCTTTTAAGTATGTTACGCTTTCTATATTCACAATGTCGATTGTGTATGCATTTGTTTGGCATGATTTAACTGTATGCGCCCACTGTGCTTTCCACCACCATCACCACCACCACCACCGCCACCACTACAAACACACACACACATGCCGAGTTCTTTGAACTCGAAAGCACAGAACTTTCTTTGCCGGTCAAAACAATCGTAAATCTAATTAACGCATTTCTTCTTCCAACACGTTCATCGACATCGAT
This sequence comes from Melieria crassipennis, assembly GCA_963668005.1. Taxonomy (NCBI): domain Eukaryota; kingdom Metazoa; phylum Arthropoda; class Insecta; order Diptera; family Ulidiidae; genus Melieria; species Melieria crassipennis. Next base: position 12,747,470 of record OY764962.1, read on the forward strand.
AGTCACAGCCGCAACGTAGAACTATGGTAGAAAAAACAAAAACAAAACAGGTAATAGTTGCAGTCGCAGTAAACGCTGCCAAAAACCTAGAACAATAGTCGGAAGTCGAGAGTGAACACCGAATGCTGAATACCCTACAAGCCGCTCGGTAAATGACTGCTCAGCACAAACCACAACGATTCAAAACAGAATTGCTGTACTTTTATGTAGAGATTTCTTTTCTAAAGACGGAAAAAATTAAATAAAAGATATTTAAAGCAACATATGCGTCAGCTGTGATTGCATATAATGCAATTTCATGTTTCAAAAATCATGAATTATACAGATTAACCAAGCCTCCGTGCCACCCACTACTACTTTAAAATTCTTTGAGCTCAGCTCTAGTTGTCCGTCCTTTGTCCTAGTTTTGCAGATCTATTCGTCACACATTGATCACTCTTCGAGATATACTTAGTTCCTTGCCTATAAAAAACATCTAACAGCGTAAGACCTTCTATGAGAAGCTCAATTCGCTGATCAAAAGTGCCATGAAACCGTAGGTTGGTTCCATTTAATAAGCAATTTTACTCACTGAGGTTTTCCGTTTCCTACTAAAAGGCAGTCTCCCGAAAAAATTTGCTCTTCTATATTTGTGTTGTGAACAAAATAGATTCGAGACTTTATTCGAGTTCGTTGCAGTCTTGCAGCCAAATGTACTAAATAGTAAAGTCACGGAAATTCCCCAGCATAGCTTCGTGTATTGCCAACTGACAACAAAAGCGACCATCGCTTACATTGAAACGCACAAGTAGTAGTAATTTCGATTTTAATTTACCTAGATTACAGTTTAGACACTCATTGCCTGCAATTGTGCTTTGTTTTTTTTTCTCTTGACTTTCATTCTGGCAGTGACAGCGATCACTTTCAGCGCTGACCATGCCAGGTGTCCAACGTTCAACCAGCAATCGGCCACCGACCTGCCCATCAGCGAACGTGGCGTCCTTTGTATGCAGACGTTGTCACTTTTGCTAACCCAGAAATCTAATTCTTATGCCAGGAATTTATTAAAACGCAACGTACGTGCGCTGGAGTGCCGCTCGCTACCGCTGCAAAATTGCACATTTCCATTTTGTAAGCGACGGCAGAGCGCCGCTGACTTTATGCATTGCTGTCAGTGGAATGTAAATTGATAATTCCGCACGTCAATTGGCAGCCGACGCAATGTTCTGGCGCAGCTATAAAAAGGCTCGGTTGCGTGCGAAGGTGTTTCTTTGGCTTTGTCAACGTTTGACCAGCAACTTCGTCAGCAACGCAATCGTGCCGTCAGCAAGCAATAATGTCAAAATATTACTTAATGATTCTGTTGCCGTGGCTGATTGCTTTGAATGTAGCAAACGCGTTGCACGTTTGGCAGCCGGCGAAGCCGCCGCCTGCGCGCTGGGGTGCGAACCTGCAAATGTTGCGGCGTCACAACAGTATGTGGTAACTACAATATTTCCAATGCGATTGTATGGCTCGCGCGCTAAGCTGCAATTCTAGGTGCTGCCTTTGAGTTTTGGACCGAAAGCAGCGACACGAACATCTGGGAGCACTGCGGCCTGTTCGAGGGCGACATAATGCTGCACCGCGAAATGCTGCGCAACGGTTTGCTGCGAGAGAAATTTTCTTGGCCCGATGCCACGGTGCCGTTTTACATCGATAGCAATGATTTTAGTAAGTCAACTGCGGCCACGTATTGAACCGAGTAAAGTGGTTCACAGTACAAAAGACTTAAGACACGAACTTGAATGTGAAATGCCTACTGCTGCCTTCCGGGACAGATTTTATTTGCACATTTTAGTGCTGCAACAACCTACCAAAAATAATATTTATACTGTTTACAGATCAAACGCAGATAATGACCATACTGGAGGGCTTCAAGGAGTACCACGAGAAGACTTGCATACGATTTCGTCCCTACGAGCGTGGCGACACCGATTGGCTAGTAATTAAGGGCAACTACTCCGGCTGCTGGTCTAGTGTGGGACGTCGAACAGACGGACAGGTTGACATCTTAAAAAACATTCACACACACGCGAGCACATAAGAACTGTTACTATTATTGATACTTTACAGGTACTCAACTTGAGCGCGCCTAAGTGCGTAACACACAGCGTCATCGTGCACGAACTGCTGCACGCTTTGGGTTTCTATCACCAGCAAAGTGCCACCGAACGCGATGAATTTGTGAAGATCAACTGGGAAAATATACTCGATGGTCATGCGCACAATTTCAACAAATATGCGCCCACACACATTACAAATTACGGCGTGCAGTACGACTACCAGAGTGTGATGCACTACAGCTCCAAGGCATTTACCAAGAATGGCAAACCGACGATCGAACCGCTGGTAAGCATTTTGCTACTTTAGTTTACTCCCACCTTAAATTTGCATTTATTGTTAAGGACCCGTACGCTTCGCTGGGCCAGCGAAAAGGTCTCTCCGAGAAGGATATTTCCAAACTTAATAAAATGTACCAGGAAGACTGTCACGAAGACTACATTTTCAATTTCGATCGACTTGGCAACTACTTGGACGAGGTCATTGAGTATTTTCAAAAAAGTTTATTTAGTTAAAATACAACATTAACTAACAATACTATTTAAAAGATGGTGTGTAACAACAAATGCCATTTGTTATTCATACATATTACAGTTAAAATAATACAACTTAAATTATACAACTTATTACAAAGTAAAGAGTATTTCATTTTTCGCACAGTTGCGGCCTTCAGGCATAGAAAGAGAAATGACGCAACTCCTCTAAAGTGTTTTCAGCTTCCTAAAATGTAAATTATTCAAAAATTACGAAACCGTTACACAATCAATGTGCCACTAGTCTACAACTGACCTCTCTCACGTCATCGTTGGCATCGTGCGCGAGCGCCTCAATTGCCGCCTTGATTTCCGCACACCAGATACTCTGCAGCCCGCGTAGGCTAAAGCGCGCCAATAGCCGAAACAGCATGCACATACGATGGCGCAGCAGGTCGTTCTTGTTGCGAAAGAGCACCACCAGATTCAATTTGGCACTGAAAATCACCTGCTCCACCAAGTCAGCATTTTCTGGCAACTCCCGCAACACGCACAGCAGCAGTGCTAGCACACAGTTCGAAATGCGCACTGCACTGGAATTCTTAAAATCTTAAACACAAATACAAATTATATGCAATTAACTTAGAACCACTGCTCATGTACCGTGCTGCAGAAAGCTGATCAGCATCTCATTGGACGCCAATATGGCTACCGCATCGCAGAATTGCAGCAAGCACTGCTGCTTCAGATGCACCAGATGGCATATGAGCTCATACAGACGCGCGGCCGTGCGCACTTCCTCCGCACTCAGTTCGGCTATCGAACGCACTGCCCTGGTGCCGTGCGTTTGCTGCAGCGAAGCGCTCGAGTCGTTGGTGCTTTTCTGACTAAGCAGCAATTTGGAAGCGTACATTAAATTTGGCACCAACTTTACATCAACATAAACCTGCGCAAAATGTACAATAAGTGGCTGCATTTGAAGCAAATGTAAACGAATTACTTTATTTATTAGCTCAATCACGGCGCTGTGTTCGCCCAAGACGAAGGGCAACGACAGCAACTGCGCAACACAGTCCACCACTTGCGGTATGGCTTTCACATTGCGTAGTGGCGCCACAATGATACTAACCTGCAATAGTACAAAAATTAGGCTTTGAAATAGTAATAAAAATATGGACAACGTATGGAGCTCACCAGGTTGTGTTGTTTCAGCGATTCCAACTCGCCGTCCAGTACCTCTTGCATTGAACGATGCAAGAACGCCAACCACTCATCGTTTTCTATGGGTGGACTCTGCGACTCATCGCAGGAGTCCCAGCCCGGCAGCAGACAAGGCGGCGAATTTCTGGAAAATAGAATAATACTAATAACAAGGAAGCCAACACTTGCAACATAACATATATATAACCAGACACCGAGACAAAACGTTTTATTGGATGAGGACGTTTGGTCTGCCTTTAATGAAAAGTGATTTATGTTTTAATAGTTTTCAAGTTTTAGAGTAGAACTCACTGCGAACTATGTTTATCATCGGCCGATTGCGTGCTGTTCTTCGTGCCCCCCTGCATGCGTTGCTCCCTCTCTTTGTCCTTCTCCTTGTCTTTCTCGCGCTTCTGCATCAGTATTTCGGTTGTCTTGCGCTGTGCCTCCACGTCCACACTTTGTCCCAAACGCAGCGAAAAGTTATCCAAATTCTGGCTCAATTTACGCTTTTCCAAATCCTTATTTCGAGCCTTCTTCACGCATGCATTGTTGCTGCCGCCTTGCGATTCAGTCTTGGCCGCATTTCCTACCACGTCATGCGTTGTTGCGCTCGGTGCGGAGAGCAAGAAATTATCATTTAAATGATTTAAGATCATATTAGGATTGCCGCTGACAAAACAGGTCTGCGAGTTAATTGCAAGCGCCGCAGGGACTGTTTTTTCAGCAGCTTGCGGTGCCGGTGCAGGAGCTGGTGACAGCATGAAATTATCAGTTAGGTTATTTAAAATCATATTGGAGTTTCCGCTAACGAAACAAGTTTGAGAATTTATCACTGGTGCCGCTGCCACTGCTGCAGTCATCAGATTCAATTTCGATTCCGTGTGCTTTTTGGCCGACATGTCGTCTCTGTAGGACTCGTCAGCAAATGGCACCGCCACACGATTCATGTTATCCTCCACATCGGTCTCGAGATTTTCAATATCGCTGGGCGGTATGGCGTTGATGCTGTCGCGCGATGTTGTCAGATTGTCATTTGTGGTGGAAAGCTTTAGTGCTGCAAAGTGCTTATTGAGCTCTGCGCTCTTTCCGCTGAAAACCCAAAATCTACAATTGGACATTTGCAAAAATTGCAACTAAAAAGCTACTCACTTTTCTGCGGCGGTCGTCTTGGATTTCTTGCGTTTTTGTGGATTTATGAACGGCGAATTGTCACCCTTTATGCCAGCAATGAAGAGTTTTCCCTCCACAAATTGATGGCAAAGAATTTGCGTCCAGGAAATGCGCATAGAGGGGTCTTTCTCCAGCAAGCCCTAATTGAAATGCATTAAAAACTTGACAGTCGCAACTGTCAGAGATTGAGCCACATTTTTAGAACGCACCTGCAAAAATGAGCGACAATCGCTGCTCAGAAAACTGGGCCACTTCACCTCTTCGTGCTTGATCAGCTTTACCAAATGCAATATGGAAGTGGTGCAAAAGGGCGGCGCACCGGCCATGCTCTCGTACGCAATGCAGCCCAGCGACCACAAGTCTGCCTGATGATCGTACGGCTGTTCGGCCAACAGTTCCGGCGCCATGTACAGCGGCGTGCCCTTGATAGAGGTCAGCACATGCGTGCCCATGGTCATGTTGCGTGCCAGCCCGAAATCGCACAGCTTCGCGTGCAGTTCCTCGTTGAGCAGCACATTCTGCGGCTTCAAGTCGCGATGCAGTATGCGATTCGAGTGCAGGTAGTACAGCGCCGAGATCAGATTGCAAATGAGACGCTGAGCATTCGGCTCGGTGAACGTGCCATTCTTTCCCATATATCGATGCAAGTCGATCAGCGCGAATTCGGTCACTACCAGAATGTCGCTTCTTGTTTCGAACGACTCCAGCATTTCGATGACATTGGGATGCTTCAGCTGTGCTTGAATGTCGCACTCGCGGCGCAGATTTTTCAGCTCGCGCGTAGTTCGACCACGCTGCAAGAAGCGAAACAAAGTCATAACAGAGAACCATTCAATATTCTTACCGAGAAAACATTTACCTTGGAAATCACTTTGATGGCCACAACTTGTGCATCCTCCTTGCGCATTGCTTTGTAGACGCGACCGAAGGAGCCTTCGCCAATAAGCGAGCTCACCGTGTACCGATGCATGGCTAACGCCCTGTTTGTGTTTTGCGAGCACTTACAAAAATGAAACTGTATTTATTAAAAACAAGTAAACTAAACATTGGTTTAGTTGGCGCGTTAGCCATAAACAATTTTCAAAAACCTGCAGCGTATACTTGTTGCAGCTTTAATACGTCCAATGTTTAGAATTAACAGCTGATCAGTCAGGCGAGCCGGCAAAACAGTATGGAGCGAGTGTGTCCAGATTTAGTACCATTTATGCTCCGCATTTGGTATAGCGAAGCATATGTATTTATAAGGTAGCAACTAAAGTGCGGCTGCAACTTAAAAGTTTCCGTGAAATTACTACTGAATTAGGTTATGACTAAAACAACACAGAAGATGACAACAAAATCAAACAGCGAGAGAAAGGAGAGTACAACAAGAATACACTATCTATTCGCCAATGTATTCCAATCCACACCTGTCACTCGAAACATTTATTGTAATATCTTACAAATATTTGTATAATTTAATAATCTCGAACAAAACAAACATGTAATAAATGAACAAATAAATAGATAAACAAATAAATGTTGGTAACCCTATATCAGTTAGCTCAGCAAATATTGTTGCAAGAAAATGCAACTCTGTCCAGTTTTTGTTTGTGTAAATATCTGAAGCTCGTCGCCATCGTGTGCACTGAAATAAAGTTTTAAGAAGTGAATAAGCCAATTTAATTCGAAATTAACTAAATAGTTCAAATTCATCTTTTCAGCAGAAAGTAAGTGAATTACCAGAGACCTAACCTGACACTCATATAATCCATATAGAAGGCAGTTATGGCACGAAATCAGCTACTCGATTGGCACACTTGGCATCAGCTCTACTTGCGTTTGTCTAGTTTGTAATAATTATATGTACTCGCCTGTACATTAGTAACTTCCCCGTTGGACTAAAATCAAAGTTTTGTTAAAAAGTTGTTGTTTTGTATTTCGTAACAAAATACGTGAACACGCATAATTAATTTGCATCTCAACTACATTCGACGTAAGTTAATTCTACATTATACGGCCAATAGCTTTTTACATTACAACTACATTTTATTTCTGTAGAGTTGGCTTTTGACGTTAAAGTGCAACGCAAACACTTGGCGGCTGTTATCTGAGCAGTCGATTGTGTTTCGTAATTCATATTCTTACATATGGGCGTACCCAGGAACAAATTTCGGGGGGACAAGACATGACTACATTTCAAAACTCAAAATACAGAATTCAAAAAGGATAGAATATAGAATTCTATACATATGTAAAATATGAACAATTTCGAATTTTGGGGGCTAAATGCCCTCCCCTATCCGTACCTATGTGAACAAAAAAATATGTGCTTATGTACGCTGATCACACCGATCCAGAAAATGTACGTAAATTTCGTTTTACGTTCAAAAATTACAATTTAAAAATATATATCGTATTTAGAAATATATCTAACATGGAAGAAAATTGCATATGATCGTTACAAAATTGATTACTTCATCTGAAACTTTCTTCTAGAGCAAAGTCAAAGTCGAATCATGCATTCCTGTGCATACATTTCACTACAAGCATTTGACGCTTCGCTTTAATCGTTGCCATGCCAGATGCGATTTCACTTACTGTGTGCCTCTAGATGTGAGGCCAATTGAAATGATAAAGTTATTTGTATTGTTATTCACTTTACGACAATTTATATATATGTCCATATATCTACATTGACAATGCATATAACGGTTGCATGCGACTCGCAACGCATTCTTCCATTTGCTCTTCCGCAGTCAAAAACAAAATGAGCTTAACAGATATTTCCAGCAAGTTTACCGAGCAAACGCTCGATGATGTGGTACGCAAAGCAGGAGGCACCAAGCATACATCCTTCAAGTTTGGCAAGCCCTTCCAGAAGGGGGACTCGTATCTGAGCAAAGTATTTCGTGTTTGCGTCTATGGCGTCAGCGAGGACAGTAAGTATGTTACTAAACTAATCAATTGTCTTGCATTCATTGATTGTATTTTTGCTTAGTGCCACTGTTGAAGTAAACCTGATTGTTAAGGGCATGCCGGACAATCGCGCCAGACGTAAGCTGTTTCGTTCCGCCGACTTCTTTCGCAATGAGATCAATTTCTACACGAAAATCATACCCGCATGGGAGGAGTTTCAGGCCAAACGTAAACCTAGAAACCCTTTCACCGAATATCCAAAGTGCTATGCCAGTCACTGTGATGGAGAGAATGATTTTATTGCCCTTGAAGATGTCAGCTTCCTGGGCTATGGCTCGCCGAATAGGTACTATGCATATAAAACTATTTAAAAAAACACACATACATAACTTTGTGCGTATTCAACAGGCAAGAATACATCTCCTTGGATGAGTGCCTGCTGACCATGCGCACTCTGGGTCGATTTCATGGCATTTCGTTGGCCTTCCATGCGCTAGAACCAGCAAAATTCGAAGCGGCTGCCAAACATTTAGAGGTAAATGTTTTCGAAAATGTTTGCTTAACATATAAAGAGATCCGTATTGCGTCCAGGAAACGTACTACTCTGAGGCAAATCGTGACTGGTACATTGGCTTCCTCGGCCTGGCTTGTATCGTAGCCAAAGATGCTGTTGTCAAGACTTTTCCCGCCTCAAAATATGAAACAATCGCAAGCACCTTCTTGCAGCCGAAACCGCTGTACGATGATCTAATCAATTTGGTGTCTACCAAAAGTTTGTACCAAATTACCCAGCTGACCAAAAGTGTATGTAAACACTGACCGCAATCTCACTTTTTCAGCAAAGCTAACAGTGATCGGTCATGGCGACTGCTGGACGCCAAATTTTTTAACACGCTACACCAAGAACGATCAACCAGAAGCTATTAAAATCATTGACTTTCAGCTAGCTCGCTGCGCCTCGTTGGCACTTGACATATCCTTCTTCATTTATTCGTGCACCAGCCAGGAATTGCGCGAATCACATTATGAGCAGTTGCTGAAGGTATGATTCCATAATTTTAATGCTATTATTCTGTCATAATTGGTGTTTGTGTGTGATTTTCAGACATACCACGAGAGTGCTTGCGCGTTAATTAACGACTTGGGTGCCAAAGCCAACGAAGTGCTCTCGTGGCAGGATCTGCTTAGCGAGTTGGATCAGTTCGGACGTTTTGGTTGTGGCATGGGTATTGAGTCGCTGCCAATGTCACTAATTGAAGACAGCGAAGTGGCAGATCTGGATGAAATCAAAGAGAACAATGTCCTCACCGATGTATGGAATATACAGCCCTTTAAAGAGGAGAAAAAACGCCAACGTATAGCGCAAATATTGAAACATGCAATCGACCAAAACTACATATCAAAATAACGGCCATTGATAGAAAACAGTAATTGTAAAATATAAATACAGGTTACGGGAACATTCTTCTTTTTAATATCTACTATTTGTATTCCATTAATGATTTCAATTTGCAAGTAAATATATGTAACGTATTTTCATACAATATATTATCTTGAAGTTTACCTTGTTTAACAACGGCCACAACATTGAAAAGCTATGTAATTACTAACCCTTTCGAAGAGGTTGCTTCCTATAGAAAAGGTAATGCAAAATTGGTACATCGTTGGGGAAAAGTTTTACGGCCCAGACATTTGTATAACGTATGATTTTCACCATAAGACATTTATAGGCAGTAATCGATAGTATATGAACAATGATTCTGGCTCCATCAGAGCAAACACTGGCTCTCGTTTAACACGCACCACCTGGGCACAACGGCATCCGGCTTAATGCCGCGCGCTATCAGACGATCACGATAACGGAAGAAACGTGCCCTAACGTTCTCCATAGTGCTCGAGAACGGCGGGTTCGCCCACAGCCGTTCAGCTGCAGCGCCGGCTCGAGGCCAAATTCGAGGCTCTGAAACAAAGCGTGACCGCATCAACTCTAAACTAATGTGCAGCCATCGCACTTACCAACAGAATTTTGATCAACATATTCGCTCCACATGCACACCTCTCCGCCCAGTAGCGATGGACAGTCCTCCAGTTTATTGTCGTACACGTCATTCCACCTGTGGTACTCGGTTTTACCCCAAAAGCCGTGGTCCAAATACCACTTGTCCTTCGTGGACGCAATCACGCGATAACCCTTCGCCAAGAGCTCTTTGTTCACGGTGCTTTTCGCACTCACCCATGTCTGAATTACGAACCGTTCCTTTGGCAAATACTGCTCAATGATGGCCGGATCCGTCAAATGACTGGACCACACAATCACCGGTTTCGGCTCCTTCAAATACGGATATTGTGACTGAGTGACATTATCCCAGGAATCCAGATTTCTAAGGTGAAACTGTGACCACAGCTTGTAATAGCTGGCCAAGCTTAAGTCGTAGCCGGTGTCGAGCATTTTGCGCCTCACTTCGTCGGTGTTATTCCAGCACGGAATGAAAACCTCATCGCCGCCCATGTGCACAGTCTCCTCAGGCGCGCCCACTTCGGCAATGTCCTCGTAGATCTCCTTCATGATCGAGAACATGTTGTCGTTGAATGGATTCAGCTGCCCGCATGGAGGCTGTACGCAGAACGAACGCCAGGGCTGCTGATTTACGCAGACCGCCATATGGCCCATGCCCGTTTCCGTGCCCCACTGCCAGCCGTTGCCGGCATGTGACGGCCCGTCGATTTCAATGAGCACTCGTATGCCACGCAGCCGCGCATATCGTATCAGGTTCTGTGTGTCGACGCGCGAATAAACATTATCCGGGCTGTAAGCGCCGAACCTTTGGGGGGAAGCAAGGGAAATTAGTACTTCAGCGTGGCGAATAATTATTGAGAACGCAAGTGAGTGGTTACCTTTGCATTTCAGGTACACGCGTGATTTCCAGCGGAAAGCTGTGCGTGTCCACCACATGCCAATGGAAGACGTTCAGCTTGGAAGCCGCCATGGCGTCCAAGGTGCTGCGTATTTGGCGCAGCGGTATGAAATTGCGCGACGTGTCCAACAGGACACCTCTATGTGGATACGCGGGACCATCAGCCACAACAGCCTCCTTGACCATCAGTAAACCGTTGCTGAAACGGAAATAGCAAATAGTTCAGACTTGAGTCATAGGGGTTTCCAAAGCCTACATAACGATGATTGGAATGACCATGCTGAAGCACAGCTTTAGGCCATTATTGCCGCTTTACCTTTGGCTGCCCGTCACCAGATTGCTGAGTGTTTCGAATCCATGTCGAGCTCCATAAACGGTCGGCGCCGCAATTTCCACAAACGTGGCAGTACCTTGGAAAACAACAACAAGTCATCAATATTTTTGCAGAATGTACTCAAATTCATTTTCGATATTCATTTGGCGTCTGCCCATCCACTGCCAAATGTACCTGTTGTGCGTATCGACAGTGTGTACGTTTCGTCCGTTGCCCAGTCCAGCGTCAGACTAGGCGAAGTCACCGTTGCCCGCACCAGCACCTCCTTGCCATCGTCCAGCGTGCAATTGCGCAGGCACTCCTTCAGAATGTTGCTCACAAAGATGCGATTGGACTCGCGCACGAACTGCGCGCTGGCCGGCGACGGCGCGATCACGTTGAAGCGCACCTTCCACGGGTTGAAGCGGATGCGGTCGTGTGACAGTTTGCTGGACTTCGAGGGCATCGGCCAGATGGCGCCATACTCCCCGCACGACAGACGACAGTCGTTCTGGCTCTCAAAGCGTATGGCATCGCCGATGTTCGATGCCTCATCCACCAGACACGTCTTACCGAATTTGCAGACCCACCAAGTCCTACACAGGTAGACATCGAAACAGTTATAAACATTTCGTAGGCATTCAGCAGAAACGCATCGGCACACCTTTCCCCTTCAGCACCGCAGCCAGTCATCAGTAGGAGCGCACCGAAAACGGTGCAGCAACAAGCGAAACCTAAGTGCCGCATTGTGCTTCAATTGTCTGCGAAACTCTGCGCGCCGAATTTACTTTTGTTGTCTGCGGAACACGTAAGTCGAAGATGGGCGAACAAAGTTCGCTGGGCAAAGTCTGCCAACGCGGTAGTCGCCAATATAAGCGCTCAAATTTACACCGTTAAACAGTTTTCATCGAAAACAAAGTACTTTGACCAAAACTAATTTATTTGACGTTTTCCTAATTTTTGTGACATTTTACAATTTTAATTTTATTAAATCGAATGTATGTAATTGATTTTAAATACCGTGAATTTGTGTTGTAAGTATTTTAAGCTGTCAATCAATACAAAGTCGATAAAAAGCTGAGGTGAATAATTGAAATGTTGGTACTATATATTACGGGGGAATGTTGGCGAAAAATTGTTGAACGAGTTGAAATACTTGGAAACTGTGAAATACTTCTTAAGAATTTAACAGAGGCGGTAGTTCGTGACTTGAAGTGTGATGCAACGCAACGAATGCTTTGCTTTCTTTGAGTCACTAGCTGACCCGGCGAACTTGGTCTCGCACATTTGTATTTTTTTTTTTTTTGATAATGAAATGCGCGAGTTGGCGAATCTATGGCGATGCAAATTGACGCAAAAAAACAACTAATTAAACAATCAACTGATTAACAAAATTTAGGCCTATAAATCAGCAATGTTGCTGCTGAGTTTCAGTAAAGAAATGGACTGCGCTTGGACCATGCCAATTTCAAAAACCAATTTTTATAATTTTTACTCATGGACCGTAACAGTTATAAGTTTTATTATAAAAATCAATGTTTAAGAATTATTTTTTTACTTTTATTTAATGACTCAACAAATAAAAGTTATTTTTTATTTATATTTTAAAAATCCTATAATAACAATTATTTTTGATTGTTTTTCTTATTAGTCCACAAATAACAATTTTTTCGATTTTTATTTTAGTTGTCCTATGATAACAATTATTCGTGACTTCTATTTAAAAAAGTCATCAATAAAAATCATTCAGTGACTTTTATTTATAAAGTCATCAATAAAAATTATTCAATGACTTTTATTTTTTAAGTCATCAATAAAAATCAGTCAGTGACTTTTATTTTTTAAGTCATCAATAAAAATCATTCAGTGACTTTTATTTTTTAAGTTACAATATAAAAGTCATTTTCATTAATTGCACTACTGGATTCATTAAATCTCGAAATGTATATATATTCTTGATCGGCTTAACAAGACCTGTCTTTACAATTCTGTTTTCTGGAAGAATCATAACTTTTGCATGCATTAATGAAAATGACTTTTATATTGCGACTTAAAAAACATTGAATGATTTTTATTGATGACTTAAAAAATAAAAGTCTCTGGCTGATTTTTATTGATTGCTTAAAAAATAAAAGTCATTGAATAATTATTATTTTATTGAATAATTGTTTATTAATAAAAGTCACTGAATGATTTTTATTGATGACTTTTTTAAATAGAAGCCACGAATAATTGTTATCATAGTAAAACTAAAATAAAAATCTAAAGAAAACCGTTATTTTTGGACTAATATAAATAAACCAAAAATAATTGTTATTAAAGGATTTTTAAAATATAAATAAAAAATAATTCTTATTTTTGAAATTTTCGGTAAAAATTACCAAAAAAGTGTATTGCCAAGTTTGATTCTCCGTGCGAAAAGAAATGTATTGGTATATTTCATTTATTTACATGATTTTTCCTTCATAGTAACATTTTCAATTATAGTTTTCATAAATAACTGTTATTTCCGGTCCCTGTTTTTACTTACACCACGCCCCCTTGTTCAATACCAGCACCATGCTCTCTGTCGAAAGGGAAAATGGTAGGTTCGTACTAAGCTTCATTGCTGTGAGACTTATAGTTTAGCGGAATATTTGGGTCACAAAAAATGTGCCACCCCCTTTTCCAACGCCCATCAAATCTTACCAGTTGAATGACTCATCTATGGGACTCATCTATTTCAATACTGTGCACCTTACAATTTTGAAGATAATCCATTATAAAGATTTTGCTTGTATGGGTGGTGCACTGTTTTCCTGAAATTTTCTTTCATACGAACCTTGTTCTGACAACTACGAATACAACTTAAACAAACCAGCCAAATCGGTCCAGACGTTCTTAACCCTTTCCTTCCCAAATTATGAAATAACCATAGAAACAAATTGGAAGTTGGTTATTTGAAACGAGAGTAGTATTTGAAAGTATTTTGCATCATATTTAAATTCGTTTCGACTTTCCAGTGGGTGGTGCGATGAGGTGGTAGCCATACTACACTAGACTACACTGAGCCTTTTATGAGAAACTTTCCCTTTATTGACAAGTTTTTAGAGTAATTTGTTAAAATTTTAGAGTTATTTGGTGTGCTTTGTTAAACATAGAGCAATATTACATTTCTGGCATTTAATTCTGCTGCCCTGTCGAGCGGGATCCGTTGCACAAATGTTAACAATTTTCAATGTTCCCAAAAAAACAAACTACATATTTTGCTGAAAAAGCTCAGAACAATGTTTCTTTTAAGCGATACAATTCATAGAATGGGGAAAATCGAAAATTATACATCGAAATTCCAAATTTGAATTTGGTAGCCATATGGCTACCATGGGAAGGAAAGGGTTAAGTGATTCGCGGTCAAACATGGCAGGGATTTTCCGACTTTTCCAATAGAGTTTCCGGAATTTTCTTTTCACATAAGCCTGAACTGACTCAAGACGAAACCCACAAAAAAACCCATGGAAATCGGCCAGTCCGTTTAAGTGTGATGCGCTTACACACATCCATAGATTTACTGTTGTGAATTGATCAGTTTCATTCAAGAGAATCAGATTTTTATTGCACTCTTTGTATGTGGTTTGAAAGTATGTGTCAGAGCCTTAAGGCACTTGTTACAGATCATACGTGGAGCGAGCATTTCCTTTGAGCGAGCTACACAACACACGTTTTAAACAGATCTAAGTCAATAAAAAGTGATGATAAAAAAACCTCCACACTTTTTTCTCAAAGAATTACATTCTATTGTTATCCCTTTTTCATCATTTATGGAACACGCTTATCTGAAACAATTGCAGAGTTAACTTTGTAATGAGTCTTCGATCAAATTTGCTGGACATTGTATCCGATTTAAAAAAATTTTAAACTAAAAAAAAACAAAAAGCTAATATCACGTAAACTATTATGGGGAAGAAACTGCATTCTATTTTTTATTAGTCTTTAAATTTATTTTCTTTTACTACAACAATTATTTTGGGTTGAAAAGGGCTAAACAAACATCAAAAAACCATAACACAAATTTGCTAAGCATCATTATCAAACCCAATACTGAAACTGTTAGTAATACGCTAAACAAATTTAACACCTACTGTTTTAGAGCTTAGTTTATAAGTTTCTTATTCGAATTTAATTTGCAAATAAACGTTTTTATCAAACCATAATCTAACTTTTCATTTCAAAAAGTTCAACTCATTTAAGCTCACTTTCCACACTGATTACATCAATTAGCGTCTTCTCTCGAAGAACTTCGTATTGTATTGATCAGCATTTTTTATTGCATTAGCATAAATCCAATTAAGAATCTTATAAAAAGATCTCGCACGCTCACTGTCCGATTGTTCGCTTCTAACCTCAACGTTACTCTACCACGAAGACTATGGGCAATAATTGCCGCTGGTCGTTACGAATTCTCGTAAAAGTCTCGCATTGGCTCAATCAGTCAGTTCCATTGCACAGTTAATTTGATCACTTTATACACGGCGCCGACACTATATTCAACAACAACAATCGCTCCGACAAGTATTTAACGCACGCTCTTTCCAACAGTTTCGCTTGAATTTTGAGCGCCTTTAGCGAGCTCTCGATTCGCATCCGATGCGCGCACAAAAGTTAATGCCTTCTGATTTGTGTGCTTACACGCTCCACGGCGATTGTTCATGCAATTCAAATCACAACAAAAAGCACACTGAATGAAAATATCAAAAACTTAGCTCAATAAGCAGAGCCCATGCACAAACCAAAGCAACAACAACAACAACAAAACAAGAAAGAAAGAACACCCAGCGCTATTTCGACTTGGACTCTTTTCCATGCACACGTACGCCTATAGTTAGCTGGCAGTGGGTCGGCGAGTGCGTTAGACCCACAAACTGCAAACCAACGATAAAACCAACACTAAGGCAACAAGTGACACACGACCGTACAATCGCAACAACAAACAGAAATACAACACAACAACGGCATGGAAAAGTGTGACACTTGTCGACGATATGCGCGATCGAAGGCGCCGAAGCCAAGTGTGCCCTACGACTGGGAACGGCATTATTTTGTGATCATTGGGGACTTTTTCGTGAGTCAAACTACTGAGAACTGCAAGAGCCGCTTCGTCTCTGGTGGATGTCACAATAAGACCCATCAAAACAATTAGTTGCAACAAATAGATAAATGTTTACTTATTTGCGTTTGTTGATCTTTGAAAAAGTTCTCCCGCGATACGGTCCCATCAATTATCGGCCACAGATAAACAATATTAACGCTATTAAAAATGGCAATAAAACAAAAATAAATATGCGTAAATTATTGCTGATCAAAGATGATTGCAAAAGAGAATAGTCAGCATTAGGGGCGCATACAGAATTTCAGTTTTGGGATGTTCTGTACACAACTTTTGAAATCATATTGGCCACCTACAATTTTTATAGCAAAAGTTATACATATTCATATACCATTCCTCAAAATATTCACGCAGTCGCCATTCAAATCATTGTCAAAACTCGACTGCGGCAGTAATGTTTCTTTCTACTTGAAATGAGAAAGCAAGTGGATGGGATCTAGTAGTGTCTTTACTGAAATAAGTGGCCTTCCCTAATGATAGTTTTAGTCATAATGCGCCATTTGCGATTTCTGTCTTATATGTTCTCGGTAGAATCAGTGCTGGAATACAAGTAAGATATGAAATTTTGCGCCTACGAATCGTAGATCACAGCTCTGAATTTTGGCAACTGTCATGTGTGATTTGAAATTGAGAGTAGAAATAAAAAAAACGTGTTATTAACCCTGAGAGCAACTTCACCTATTTGTCATCTTATAGCAAAAGCCATAGTGAAATAAATAAAGTGAACCAGATACTGACAACTCTCTTGAATCGGCATGCTTAATTTGAGTCAATATGAAAGAACATGTCAAATGCTTAACTCTTTTTATTAAAAAATTTTGTTTTCATGGTGAAAAAAGCTGAAAGCAGCTGAACAAACAAAACGCAGACAAAACGGGAAAATATATCAAGAAGTAGAACAGGTAGATTTTGCAATTGTATTTTTTATGAGGAAAGGCAAGTTCCAGCGAATTTTCACATTCAGCGTATATACATATTTGATTTGGTAACATTTCGGGAACAGCAAACTCAAACGGGTTAATTCAAAACGAATTGACGTAAAACAAATTTTCAAAGCAATTGACATTTTTTAAGCATGCCTCTCCCTCGCTGGTGCACTTTATTTATTTCACTATGAGCAAAAGCTACGATTAATTTATGGGTTTAATTTAAGTGGGCACCAATAAATTAATATTTTTAGAAGTGAATTCAAAGCAATTTACAAAAATTTTACTCTTATCCCCAAAATAATTTCCAATAATTTGCAGCGATATCAGGGAAAGTTTGTGTTCTAATTGAAGTCTACGAATTGGGCGCGTTTGATCAAAACCTTCTTTAGTAATGGCTAGATAAACTCAAAAAGTGATAATTTTGTATTTTCCCATAAATATTAAATAATTTTTCTGTAATTTAAAAAATATTGATACAAAATTTATTTAACCCGTTTTGAGCTAGCATTGTTCAAAAGTAAACTAGCTCTAGAACTCTAACAAACAGGCGTGGCGACTTCAAATGGCGTGTGCACACTTCTTGGGCAAGTATTTCATGATTTAAATACCAAAAAGGAATATCCAGACACAGGGTAAAATTCGGGGTCGAAAGGGTTAAGTATTGTGAAAATAATCGATTTGTTGAAGCAACGATTTCTATGTAGACTGAATCATTTCTCGAAATTTCGATGTCAACTGAACAATAACATAGTGCAATTTCTTTCTTTGGGATTTTGTGAAATCTCTGTTCTATGCAAATAAACCGCTAACAAGCTGAGCTCACGACCGAGATCCAACGTGTCATCGTTGAGAGGGAGCTACATCTTTGTAAACTGTAATTGAAAAACGACCGTCTAGGACCGTTTGCCCAATAATTTATTTCATACTGAATCGAAAGGTGTCTACTTTAAAATGCAAAAAAAATCACCAATCGCACAATAAAATGCGTTTTATTTCTAAAATACATTGTATACTCTTTTAAATAATGCTTAGACTGTTCTTTGAAAATAAAATGATGACATGTCGAATTAAATCACTGCGAACCTTTATCAGTTCGCTGACTTCAACTATTCACTGTCACTTTTGGTGCATGTGTTTGTCTTTTCTAGCGCATTTTTAACCATTTAAAGCCTGTCTTAGTGTCAGTCAACTCAAATCAAGTGCAATTTGTTGTCAGTTTACTTCACCCACGGTCGAAAATGCCGCATATAGCGTTGCCGTTTGCAAAATGCAAAGCGATCGACACTTTACTTTCGCCGTCAATAACAATTTTCACCAACGAAAGCCGGCAACTTTTGCGATTATCCGTTAACGAGTGTGCAAAGAAACAAGTCCAGTCAAGTAAATAAATAAATAGTTATGTACAGTATGCACCCATGTTCATATGTATAGTACATAGCAACATGCATATGTGTGTGAGCATACGTGAGCGTATGTGTGCGTTTAAGCCGGAGACGTTATCACGCGAGTGGTGAATGGCGGCAAAGCGTGTGAAACATGTGAATGTAAGAAATTTCCAAACACGAAAACTTTAATTCTTCAGCTCGCTGACGTTTCGTATTCATGACTCAAGCCCAACATTCTGGCATGTGTACGCACAAAAGATGAAATGCAAGCAGGCCAGAGGAGAAATGCCAGATGACTGCGCTAACCATTGTTATCAAATGACTGCGAGTAACATGCTCAATTATGGTATATGGAGGATTATTAAAAACGTCCATTGGCGCTGCTGTGGCTGTGGTTGTTGTCGCGCCTGCCAAGATTAATGCGAGCCACACACTCGCCCAGCGCCGGCCGCACAAGCGGTCGGACTGGACGGTTGGCTGGCTGACGAGATTGCTTTCTTCTCGTTCACTCTTTTCTTTTGCAATTTTAATAGGCGAAGAAAATTAAAAACTGTAATAATACTAGTTGGCTGATACTTGCCGAAGAGATATGCATTTGCACATGAACACATAAATATTCATGTGTTCAGTTTGTTGCAAACTTTTGTTCTATGCAATTCGAAAGTGTAATCTGTGCAATTATCGCATTGCTATACGCGAAAGGCTACCAACGGCGCTCCAATTGAAACCGTCTTCGCCAATTTGTGTTTCCGGTAAAGTAATTTAAGAGCTCTGCAAAAATTTACCAGTTGTATGTATAGTAAAATGTAGAATCGTTCGAAATTAATCTATTTTCGAAAGGCAGCCAATGATAGAGAAAAACATTTACAAAATTTTTTTAAATGGAACGTTACATAGTGATTCTATCACTAACTTACAAAAAAGTCCATCGTTTCATGAAACCCACTTGGTATTTTTTAACTCTATCTATTAATTTTTGAACTTTAAAATTTCGTAGAGCTTCAGGTCTTGTAAGAACCAAATCATATTTAAACCAAACCCAATCATAGTTTCGTGAGCAGCAATTTATTAATTTTTCTGAACTTATTACACCGTGCGACAGCATTTTTCACACCGAAAAAAATCTATATATGAAATTTTGACAGGCGAGCAAGGAGATTTTGGGTTTTGACATATCGCTCCTTCGCTGCAAGAACGTCATAACTCAAAACTACATCATTCCGAGAAAATTCAATTTTAAAATTGAGCATTACAGGCAGTTCAAGGTATCAAAAAATGTTTCATGTCGTCTTGTGAGCAAAGTATTAAATATTTTACAATGTGGTTTTGACAGATAAAAGATCATATGCTGATACACACAGGATTGCCATAAACTGAAAAAAAAATTTTTTTTAGTTATGACGTTCTTGCAGCGAAGGAGCGATATGTACTTACTTTTCAAGAAATTTCTATATAAATTTTCAAGGATATAAAGGATTAAAATTTTCAAAGGACCTTTTTCATATCATTTTTGTACAAATAGATAAAAGATCAATTTTATTTAAATTCTTGAGCCTTTCCTCTTTCATTTGATATACATATCACCATATTTAACTAAGTTAAGTATTTTTTATATTTTTTTTATGTTTTACCCCTTCAAAATTTTGAAGTCCTTTTAAAAGGACAAAGGATGTAGAAATGAAAAACTGAGAACGCAGTATTACTATGTTTGGTGTCTAGTTTCACGCTCATATGGATTTTTTCCGGTGTAAACAATATTTTTTATTTTGTCGCACGGTGTTATAAATGAGAAACAGAATGCTACAACATCAAACACCACTAAATCAGCACCGCACACAAGAATCAGAGTTCGTATTAGGTTCGTGTGATCGATTTCTTGATCACATTGTTATCGCCTTAAAATTTTTTCCTATATAACTACAAAATCACTGGCCCCGAAATTAGGCCATTTTCAATGTTTTTAACTCCATCATAATTGTGCACGAACCAATTTCTTACTCAATCGATGATCGGTGATTTTGAAAGTATTTTTCTTACACATCCTGCTCATGTTAGAATAATTCGTGATGCATTGCACTCGATCGTGATTGTGCACCAGTCAGTTCCTTACACAATCAACAGCGTGATCGGTGATTTGGTATTTTTCTAACACGATCATGAAGATGTATGAAAAGAGAAAGAATCAATCATTTAATAAAAACCCTCTTATCAATAGTTAAAAATTGTATTATTAAGCCTTTGCCAACAAAAAGCACCTTCGCCCACTCAATGCCATAAGCGATGCATCACAGCTTTGTTCCAATATTTCGAAATTCGCCACTTCCCCCTCGCGCCTTGCCTGACCCCCTTGTAATTAATTCAAAGTCAAAATTAAAACGAATTTAATGGTTACGTCCCTGACCGTACCCCCGATGCATGGACAATAGCGACACATGCCCGTCAAACATCACCAGCACCAACAAAACCCAACGGCAGCAATTATAAAGCGCTGCAAGTGAATTAAAAATCCACACCATTCCAGCACAGCGCAAGCGGCACACCCCACGGCCCGGCTGGCAGCATTCATTGGAAATGTTCTATGTTTTTGTTTCTTTACTTCAATTTGTTGTTGTTATGATTGTTATTGCTGTTGTCTTGTTGTATTCCACCTTGCTTCAGACCTTCAAAAAATCACACAAAAAATTGCCCTGCCTGGTAGCATTTGTTGTTGCGCTGCGCTAATGCTTTTTGTTGTTGCACTGTGGATGATTTCAATTCAGATTTTGATTTTATGGCAAAATGAAATCACAAATGGTCTCACAATCACAATCGCAATCAGCATCGAAATCGGATGTGCACAGGTGGCTGCATGCTGCACGGACTACACAGCCACAGCCACAGCCGCCGCGCCGAGTGCGGGAGCAAAGGGTGCTGCCGTCGTCAGCGCCCGCGCCCGCGCTGCGCTCACGACGACACACCAGTGCCGAACGTGAACTCATGCACCAATCGGCGTGTTTATGTGCGCCCCGCCGCCGCCGCCGCCGCTGTTGCTAATATGTATGTTTTTGGACCTCCACAGCAGTGCACTCATTGTGTCGCGCGTATCGTCGAGGCATTACGGTAAAATACCCTAAATGACTGCGATTTATTTTTGCACTTTTCATTTGTTTTGCGATCGCTTCCCCCTTATTTTGCTGTGTTTTAATTCTGATTTAATCAAATGCATAAAATTAACAACAACAACAACAACAAATCAAACAACAAAAAGAACTCGCAATCAGTATAACTTTTCACTTTTGCAATTACAAAAAGTTTGTATGTGTTTTGTTGGCCGATTTGTGCCATACACACACACACACACACACACACATGTGCAACATAGCTATGCATAAGTTGGGAGTGCCGCAAATTTACAATTAATTAGCGCTGGTACGTTGTTGTTTCGTTCTTTCTTCGTTCAAAGTTGTTTCTTTCTAAATTGCATTAATGAATTGTATTCGTTTTGCCGTTGTCGCTGTTGTCGTCGTCGAACTCATACACACAATTCAGTATTAGTATAAAATGGTAAAATTTGAGCTCAAAAAATCACAAACATGCATTATGCAAAAGAAATGCTAATCTATGTAATTATTCGTGCTTTATTTAATGTAAACTTTGCGCTAATATTTGTGACAATTGCTTTGGAAAATTCCAACATTTATTGCATTAACTGTGTAATAGTGTATTAGTCGATTTTTATAGTAAGTTATCCCTAATCGATTTGAAGTAGGTACACATATTAGTAATATTTTCTGCCTGATTGACTAACTCGTTAAGGCGCAACTTCTGAAGCTATAAATATGCAAGTTGATTTATGCAATTGAAAACTCTGCCTGAGAACATTGTGCACATGGAAGCCAAAGTCATCACTTGAGTAACTGTAACCGTTAGGATTTAAAAGAATATATTTCTGCCTCTACAAACATAACACTTCGTTCAATAATGTGGGTGACTGACACATAGATGGCGGCACTAATACTAAATCAATATTTTTTTTCGAAATTGTGAACCTTTTTAGGCTTACTGTCAAAATTATATGTCAATCCGACCATTAGTTTACAAGTTACAGTGCTTTAAGTGACACTACTTTTGAGTTTTCAAAAAAAATGAATTCAAAGCAATTCCGTGTGCTGATTTATCATTGTTTTTTAATGAAAAAAAAATACTGTTCAATGCCAGGAATGGCTTGAAAAACATTATTCGGACTCTGCTCCATCAAAAAGAACCATTCGTAAGTGGTTTGCTAAATTCCGTACAGGCCATATGAGCACCGAAGACGATGAACGCAGTGGACGTCCAAAAGAGGCTGTTACGGACGAAAACATCAAAAAAATCCACCAAATGATTTTGGAAGATCGTAAATTGAGGTTGATTTGTATAGCTGACACTCTAAAGATATCAAAGGAACGTGTTGGACATACCGTTCATGAATATTTGGGTATGCGAAAGCTATGTGCAAAGTGGGTGCCGCGCGAGCTCACAATCGACCAAAACCAGAACGTGTCGATGCTTCGGAGCAAAAAAAAAAATTGTACTGAAAAGTTGGAAGATCGCTATAATCGGTGTATCGCCCTCGATGGCAACTATGTTGATGAATAAAAACGAATTTTGGCAAAAAAATGTGTTTTAATTAGTTAGTCACCCACATTATTGAACGAAGTGTTACATAATATGTGTGCTTTGTCATGACTTTCATGAACATAAATATTGAAATATTGTGACTAAAAGTTGCCGATATCGACTTGAACAGGGACGATTTCTCAATTGAATAATTCCAAAACCTCTTGAAACAAAGATACACTTGACTTGAACAAGTGTTATTTGTAACATGAACACTAGTGACCGACCGAATATTCGGTTTCGGCCCAAACAAGTGGTTTCGGTTTCAGTTTCGGCCAAAAAATGGCCGAACGGCCGAAACCGAAACTTTCTGGAATATTTTTTACATTTTATTGTGTAGCGAGTGAACAGCTACTTAGTGCAGCCGAGCAGGTATATAGAGAAAGGATGATGCACCAAAGTAAATAAACTTTTTTTTTAGAATATAATAAGAAATTATTTTATTTTGAATATTAGCGAGTAAGGTACGAAAGGGTGATTCTTTTATGTTTATGTTTTTAAAAAATGAATTAATTGTTTTTATTAATAAGTACATTATGATCAATAAGTACCGGGACTGTGTCAAAAAAACAAAATTGTTTTATTCTTCTGGTAAATTTATTTTATCCCCTTCAAAATAAGCCCCATCTGAAGCAATACACATATGCCAACGCTTAATCCAATCGTCCATGCACTTCTGGTAAGCCGAAGCAGGTATGGCCTTCAGCTCTCGCGTCGCATTTTCTTTTATGACCTCTATGGACTCAAATCTCTTTCCACGAAGCGGTAACTTGAGTCGGGAGAACAGGATAAAGTCACATGGTGCTATATCTGGAGAATAGGGAGCCTGATCGATGATATTCACACTGTGTTTGTTCAAATAATCGCGAATAATGTGTGCTTTGTGAGACGGCGCATTATCGTGGTGCAAAATCCAGCTGTTATCAGCCCACAAATTCGGTCGTTTTCTACGAATAGCATCTCTCAAACGCCTCAATACTTCAAGGTAATACTCTTTATTAACGTTTTGACCGGTCGGAACGTATTCATAATGCACCACACCACGATAATCGAAGAAAACAATGAGCATAACCTTGATTTTTGATCGACTTTGGCGCACTTTGGTTTTGGCTCGCCTTCAGCACGCCATTCGGATGATTGCTGGCTAGTTGTCACGTCGAATTCATAGACCCATGTCTCATCACCAGTAATTATACGTTTCATGAACGTTGGGTCCTTCTTAGCTTCGGAAATCATGTCTTCAGCCACTTGCTTTCGATGATCTTTTTGGACGAAATTCAAGTCTTGAGGAACAAGCCGTGCGGCGACGCGTTTCATGCGCAAAATATCGACAACAATGTGTTGTGCGCTTCCATAAGAGATGTTAAGATCGTTAGAAATCTCTCTGAGGCTCACATGACGATTTTCAAGCATGATTTTCTTCACAATTTCAACATTTTCGTCGGTATTCGATGTTGAAGGACGTCCAGAACGAGGAAAGTCTTCGACCACTTCACGACCACTTTTGAACATTTTATACCACTCGAACGCTCTGGTTCTTGATAGAGCAGACTCCCCAAAATCTTTCTGCAACATTTTAAGCGCATTGGCACAAGAAATTTCGTTCTTAAGACAAAATTTCAAACAAATACGTTGATCAACAAAATTATCCAATGTAAAATGCGACGAAGTACAAAAAGTTGACTGACGCTAACAGCTGCCAAACAAAAACTAATGATGCAATCCCGCTCAAACACATCCCGCTTTGACACAGATGTCAGTTAAGGTCCTACCGACCTAAAAACTGCTTCGGGCAACGGCTGAAAACTTAACATACACAGCCCCGGTACTTATTGATCACAGTGTATTTATTTATGCGATGTTTGTTTGTTCTTTATTTACTTAAAGTAAAATTCGTTTGTTGAAAAATTGTGATTTTGATGCTTGATGTGGTGATTTTTATTTAAACTAGAAAGTTTCGGTTTCGGCCGAATATTAAAAAAAAAAAAACCGAAACTCGGTTTTGATCGGACACTAATGAACACATTGTTGTACGGCACTTGAAATATAAATTCTCTGCCAGACGTCATACTAATATACATACATACATACCTATGTATGTACCAAGTTAACGATTTACAAGTGACTTCAATAGTCTTCTTCAGGCGCCTTTGCGTCCGACAGCATTCTATCAATAACATTCAGTACAGATATATAGTAAATACAGAAAACAATGTATTCCGTTCAAAGCTCAACAGATCGGGTTACCAGTGAATAAGCCAACAATTCGCTTCTTGGTAAATACATTTCCGATTCTTATTACTCTTGCTATCTTTTACTAAATATAAAGTCACTGGAGATTACCATTGTTAATGTTTCTTTTAATTGGCCACCTTTAAATTTAAAGTTTCATTTCATGCTCCTTACCAATGCGTATGGAACGTGCATGCTTTTGTCATGAACCTTTTTGACAAAAAGAAATCCTAAGATGGCCGATTTCTCAAATTTCCCGACAAAACAATAAATGGTCCATTTTCGTCGGTAATAATCCGACATACAAGACGGTGACAATCTTTCTTCTTCTCGCTGAGATTGTTTCAGTGGCTACCGAAATACTGATCTTGCAACAACATTACTTAAATTGTTATTAGAAACAGCAGCTATGCAAAGTTAATAGAAGCACTGAGTGCATCGCGTCAGAATTTTAGCTTAATGTGTCAGAATTAGCATTGAAGGTATACAGTAGCGGCTTAAGAGGGGGGGCGGAGGGGCGGACCGCCCCGGGCCCCGGGCTGCGGGGGGCCCCCGAGAGAAGCTTGTAACTATATAAAAATTTCAAGTTTTTCAAAACTGAAACTTGTAAAAAACTATTTGCGCTCCACAATGGTTGGAAAGATTGGAAATGGAAAGTCTAAGTCGTTTGTCACTTTTATCAATTGAAAGAGACACAGTATCGACAATTGACTTTGAAATGGCAATAACAAATTCAGTTCAATAAAAGCAAGAACAATAACAATTGTTTTCAAATTTTCAAAAAATTTTCCCTCGAAGATTGCAATTTTTAGCTTAAAATTTTGTGCAAAATATGCAAATACAAAATTCTAAGTTAAAAATGAAATATCGCAATCTTAGAGTTTGCTTGTAAACTTGTGTAAATTACACAATTACTTAACCTCATTAAACTTTGTAGAAGTCAAACAAATTTACAGTTATTATTATTATTATTATAATTATTGGTTGGATAAAAACACATGTCCCGGAAATCCGGTTTTCGAAGGCAATTGTAAGATGCTCCTTGTAAGTAAGCTAAATATGGGCTTCTTACATGCTGTTATGTAGGGGAAATATGTTTTTTCAGGACTTTTTTTATAAAGTCACTGCTAGTGGGTTTTATAAAATATTTCTGTACAGTTCTGAAGATTTCTACTCGACACGAAAAATATACCTAAAAATAAAAGTGTTTTCTAGGGGGTAACTTTCTTGAGAACTTGAAATAGAATAAAATTTAGATGTATGAATCTACAGACTGAAATCCAAAACATGTATGTTTTCCATACCTGACATATTTTGGTCCTGGAAGTTCAAAATAGAAAATGTTGTTAAAGGGAGACAATTTCCCTCTTTCATTTGATACCCATATCTTCATCATTGAACTACCGCATATATTTAATATTGAAATGTGTATCTCCTTAAAATGTTAAAGTCCTTTAAAAAGGAGAGAATTTAATACTGACTATGCCAGAATACTATAAATTATCTCTAGTTTCGCGTCTATATCAAAATTTGGATGGGTCTCGGCAAAAAAAAAATGGTTTCGCACGGTGTAATAAATGTAAAGTTGGTGTTTTCACTCACTGCATCATAACTTTATCATTTTTCTTTCAATTTTATTGATGTTAGGCTTAATATTTGCTAAAATAGTATATATTTCATTTTAGATTTTAAAACCAGAGGAGATAATTTATTTTTTCTTTAAAAAATATTCGAAAATTTATGATTTTTTAAATTGGTTGAAAAATTCACATTGTTACAACTTTCACCGTCAGTAACTTCCCCAAATCTCATCTGATTTGGACAATCCATATATCACTAAAAGGCCACTAAGGTATTATCTTCTGAACGACGGACAGCTCGTGTTAATCGGATAATTCTTTTAGGAGATATGTGCTCATAACTGAAACAACAGGAAAAAAATCGTTTTTCCAAGATTTTTCGAAAACGCTTCTTCAAAAATGTTTTGGTTTTCAGTTTCGTGTTCAGCGGCCAAAGTTAGTCTAGAAAAACTTTAATTTTTAGGTGCAGGCGATTGGCCCATTTTTTGTCGACAATCGAATCCTCCTCCTCGGGTAGCTTAAAAAATGGCCAGATCGTAGTAACGAAGCAAGATTTTCTGTTTTTTTTCGAGATTTAAGATGGCACTTGGAAATGACGAATTTGCTCCCCCAAAAGTTTTCCTAATTTCCCGAAAGTTTTATCCATTTTTCATTTTTTTCTCTGGGATTCTATTGCTTTCTATAAAATTTCAAGCACATATACGTTTAAAAATAATTTGTCTCGTCGTTTAAAAATAAAAGTCCGTTTACTGTTCAATGGAATACAAATTTTCAAAAAAAAAAGCCAAAAGCATAACCGGAAATTCCCCTTATTAATTTTGTACGCAAACTTATGCTGCACCGTTTTATGGGCCCCCCTCAGCCGTCGCCGCCCCGGGCCCACGAGCACCTTAAGCCGCCACTGAAGGTATATCTGGTATTGTTTTCGCATTTGTGTTTCAATCACTAATTCTTACTTGCTTTTCCTTCTCTCCGACACTACATGCGAAACTCTCCAATGTTCGGCTAAACTTCACACAAGCAAATGATCCAATACTATTCTAATTATATCGATGATTTAAGTTTTTTATAGTTTTTTTATATTATTCCCGTGATCGGACGAGCTGTTGAAAGCGAAAGGAGCGTTTTCTGTTTGAATACAATTTTTATATTTATTTTAATTCCCCGAATAGGTCAGCGAACTGCCAATGAAACGTCGAAATATAGAAAAATTTCACTTGTCACCACTAACCTTGTTGATGGGTTGGACATCAACATAGAAACAGGGTACAACTATAAACTATTTATAGTTTAACAAATTTAAGAAACAAATTAAAATAATTCATGAAGCAACAGCAAATTTAATTGGTAGTAGAAGATAAAAATCCGTACAAAATTAGCATTAAGAAGCGCCACAAACTTTATATGAAACTAAACCAAATTTCATACATAATTCTACTCACACTCGGTTATTTTAAGAATATACAAACATATTTTAAGTTATTAAAAAAGTCATCGCAAAAACAGTTGAACAGTTCTTTACCGCTGGCAATGTAATTCCCCGCAAATCAAAGAATATTGTAGTTACTAAACAAGTTGGCTTCGGCTTCGACCGAAACAAACAAGCAAAATTAATGTATGTATGCTAATTTGCCATGCCACATTAGACATTTTCATGTGATTAGCTGATTTTCAACGGAAAAAAAACCGTGCCGCCCAGAGAAGATTCATAATGAGTTCATTAAGTGTACACGGTAAATAAATTTGACCAAAATCAAAGCTTCGTTCATTGCATTCTTATTTCATATTCGATATGCATATTCACATTTGCACAAAACGGCTTACTGGGTTACACTTTAGAAAAAAAAAACAAATAGTAAAATCCATTTGATTAATTAATAACTACAAAGAGACGACTGCAATTGCTAAAAACTTCATAACGTCCGTTTTGTTCACATTACTTCTGGTTACTTTTGTGGAATTTTGCAAAATGTGGCAGAAAGGATTTGCAATGCGTAAATAGATTTTACGCAATGCTGACGCCATACAAAAACAGTTGCGGCAGAAAGTAGAATGCACGTGCGTGTTCGGTGCATTTTCTGTGCTGATTTTATGCAAAATGCAATCAATTAAATTGATTGAGCTGGCATAAAATGGAGCAGTATCGAAAATATGATTTCAAATTGATCGACAGCAGGGAATAGTGGCAGTCATAACTGTGCCGTGCGCCACCGCAGCCAGCGCTCGGCCGCCGCACTGCAACGCTAAATAACAGCACAACATTAAATTCCCATGCAACAGCGGCAGCAGCAACAAATAATGTGCACACCTCAACAGCTGGTATCCAGATCTGATTGCGGCAAATGCCGAGCACTCGCTTGGCTTGCAGCAGCGGCTGCTGATGAACAACCGAACCGACGTCCTCGCCCCACCGCTCGCACTTGTGCGCTGGCAGCAGCCCAGCTCGTCGCCCAGCGCGCCGCACCCCTGCAGCCAGCAGCGCTGATTTTTGCTCCAGTCAGGCGCGCAAGAGCGGCGGAGGCGTGCGGTGTGGGGAGGGCAAAAATTAATCAAAACATTTGCATAAAGGCAAAAATAATAACAATGCGAAAAGGACGTTGCTGCACTGTCTGACAAAAAACTGCTGCAAACAAACTGTCGACAAGGATTTCATTTGTTATCCTGATTATGTTGGCGTCATGCACCCGCTGCCACTCGCCCGCCGCTGCCGCCACCGCTGCAGCGAAACAAATACAAAACACACAAGACAGCGCACAACAATGAATGATTTCTTCTGCAATTTTGTTGTTGATGATTGTTGTTGTTTTTGTTGTGAGGCTTTGTTTTCCCGAGAAAAATGAAATGAAATCATAATAATCGTGTTTTGTGTTGTGAACATGAGGCAGCCAACACCGCCAACGGACTGGGCGTGGGCGTTACTGTGCGAAAAGTGACTTCCAATCCATGGCATACAGGGTGGCGAGCACGAATTTATGGGGCACGTTCACACTGCGCATTGCCTGAACAGCGGACAATATTACTTAACCCTTTCGCTATTTTGTTGCCATATGGCAACATGCGACTTTGTGGACGTCTGCATCCTCTATGGTTTCAAGAATAAATTTTTTGTTGGTCCTTAGAATAGTTTGAAGTTTTAGGAAAAATACGAAATTAATAAACTGAATATTAAAGTTTAAAGAAGAGAAGTATACACATTTTTTTAATGGTATATCTTGACATAGTAAAGGAAGAAGAAGCAGAAAACTATAGATAACTTTTTAATTTGACGTTTTCTTTCAATTTGGATACTTTTTTTTTAGTTTTGGCTGAAGTAAATGAAGAAATATTCAAATTTTCGTTATGCGTAAAAAGTTTTATGTTTAAGTAATTATTACAGCCACAACGATGTGGTTGCTGTCATAGGAAACCACTCTAAAATACAGGGTCCGAGTATAAAAATTAAAAAATTTCTTATGGAATGTTGCTAATACAACCACATAGAAACCTAAAACGTAAAATTTAAAATTTTAACTTTCCCCAGCAAAAACCTGTAGCGAAAGAGTTAAGCATATGTGCGCATATAATTCTAGAAAAATAATACAACAACAACATTACCCTACGTAATGATGTTTTATGATATACAAATTGTATGTTTTAAGGGCTGACATTGTTTTTAATAAAAATACTTACATATTGAGATATTGAGCTGGTCTTCAAGTTAGTCAGTCAAGTTCGGTTAGGTTATCCAATCATCATAAAATAATTTCCTCTACCAGTCAATGTGCTGAACTATATAGATTTTGCTCGAGTTTTTCACATAAATTACCAAATATTGTAACCACTTCGTGTGTCTAACTGTTTGCATAAGACAAATGACTTGCCTTAGGTTAGGTTAAGTGAGGTGGGGAAGTGTGCACAGACCGCACTTTTACTCGGAGGCCGATTTGGCCCATTGTGAATCCCTTATTTTTTAACCAACAGTCTCAATCCGGGGCCAACCAGTTGATGAAGGAGAGTAGATTTGAGATTCCGTCCGATTTTGAGATCCGTCAGGAACTTTGATCCCAGAAATCACAGATCTCTGCATTGTTCCAGGACTAAATAGTACACATTGACAAGTTCAAATATTAACAAAAATCGCAACTAAGTAACTTCGGAGATTACTCAGTGGACGCTTTCTGTCAAACCGACCTCCTGATGCCGGAAAATGCTCGGCTTTAGTTGACAAATGTATTGTCTATAATGAAACCTTTTGTTATGCAATAACACACATAATTTTCACAAACATAATATGAATCATAGTTACAATAATTCACCATATAAGTTAATGATTTTACTTAAGCACAATTTTCATATGGCTTACAGTAGCATAAATTCGCCGACACCATATAAACTTTTAAGCACTAATGCAAACACATTGGTACATTGTGGATGTGCTTGGAGTATGCAAGCAGACAGTGCTGACAGTGAAGTCAAATTAAGTGACAATGTTATGCCAGCTTCATGTCATTTACGGTGGAAGCAGGGCGTTGCTTGCGGCATTGCAGTTTGTTATGTTATGATTTCTATAAATGTACATATTTCTGTCATATGGTCTCCTTTTCCGTACAATTTCACAAAGTATGGAATAGGTTTCTTATACGTAAATGTTTCTTTAGACAACTATATATAGTATGTTTTCCCACTATAACAATACTTATCTAATATATAATGTTCGCTTTAATAAGTTTTGATAAAACAAACAAACCTTTCCAGCATTGTACCATGGATAAAAATTGGCCCGGTGTTCTTTTTAGGTCGTATATGTTAAAAATTTCTAATTTTATGAAACATGCAATTATTTTATTTATATTACAGTGCACTCGCGAAAACGTGAACTAATAAAAACCAAGGCTGTTCACGTTTACGAGATTGTTCAAGTTTACGATTGTTGAAAAATACGTTTTTTTTGGAGTGAAACTAGATACTTAAAAAAAAGATAATTGAATTAAGTTTCATAACAAAAACTTAAAAAAGGACGAGTATAAAAACACATTTATAGTAAGGTTGTGGGCGATGAAAGATACACAACAGGGTGTTCACGTTTTAAAGCCTTCAAGCATTGTTCACGTATTAGAGTATTCAATATGAAAAAAAAGTGTTCACGTAATGGAGCGTTCACGTAATCGAGTGTTCACGTTTTCGCGAGTGCACTGTAGTTACACTGCACAACAAAATCAAAGTTTTTTAAAATAAAAAGGTTCTGACAATGAATATACGTGTATCGGCGTTTTGAAAGTTTACATCTGAATTTTGTTTAGGGGGGGTCAAAGTTTTCCCCCTTTTGCACATTCTTATGGTGAATCGGCATACGAAAACCATGTAACCTTAAATTTTAGGTAT
Organism: Melieria crassipennis; assembly: GCA_963668005.1. NCBI lineage: Eukaryota > Metazoa > Arthropoda > Insecta > Diptera > Ulidiidae > Melieria > Melieria crassipennis. The sequence continues at coordinate 12,779,792 of OY764962.1, forward strand.
ATGATGGGTTCAGCAATTTGATGTAAAATACTACGAAGAATATTTTTGTGAAGCATTTTAACCCTGTAGCTACTATTTTGATGGGTCAATTTGACCCTTTCTTTCTGAAATGCCAAAAATGTCCTGTAAAACAGGACTTTTTAAGGAAAAAATTTACCATGAAAATATTTGCGATAAAATTCGACTATACCTAGGTCTCTGAATACACCAAAGCTCAGAAATTAACTTGAACCCTAAGATTTAACACAAAATGAAAATGTGTTTAAGTGTTTATTTTGTAAAACTTCTTAAAGCTTTTTACGATAAACATGGACATGAGCAGACGAATAGTTTATCTTGATCTTGCACCTACTTACTCCTTGTTACTGCAAAACTACACTTCAAGATGAGGTGTCCAATATAAAATGGTAGCTTACAGATATGTTTTTTTCTTTTTTTTTATTTTTTTTAAATTTCAGGATCATTTTGACGTATTTCTATACTTCCTAATATCCAATTCTCTTTGATCAAAAACTACATTTTAATGGTGAAGTTTTTAAGCGTCAGTGGCTTTGATTTCTCGCTGTGAAAAAAGTTATTTTCCGCATCTTATTCGAACCATCTCCGTTGAAAGAATAGTTTGACCCTTTCAAATCGAGGAAATGTGCTGGATATTTTTACTCCGTAAATCCAAAAATCCATACATTTTTACCAACTTCCTTTTACTCCTTCGTGGTAACAAAACGGGCTTAGTTTGTCCTATGTGAAGCACCCAAACTGTTACCTCAACCCAATCTAACTGATATACATACGTACATTTATTATTATAAATTAAAAGTCATAAACATACAAATCTGTAGCTTCCATGCAGCCCAAGCAATGCCAGAGAAGCCATTGCTATTTTTCGTTCTTAACAGACTTTTCGTTTATTTTGTAACCAATTAAATAATGAATTCGTCAAGTGTGCAGTATGACTTTGCCAATCGAACCAAATTTCCACCATATCTCACATGCACATCTCGTACATGCAGATATGTTGCGCGCCCAGAAACGTTTGCAATACCTGCCGCGCATTCCTCGTATGTGCTCGTTCGTATGCCGGGCGCCATCTTGCTACCGCCGCGCGCCACGACTGCGCCCGCTCGACTCGTACGTGTGGAAATTAGCGCTCTTCAGCGAATTGCCATATTGTTTTCGTGTTAATGTATTTTAATTTCGTCCTTCTGGCGTCGCCACACCCCGCTGCCACGTTCACGACGTCGCTGTCGCTGCTCCTGCTTGCTCGCTCTAATGTGTTTTTGCATTGTTTTTGTTGTATTGTTGTTGCAATGGCAACAACCAACATAATAACAACAACAAATTATGTGCATACAACAACGAGCCGTTTTTGCCGTTTTTAATTACTTTTTTTCAACTCATTTTCTTTTGTGTCGAGCCTAAACACAGCTGGGATGCCGGTTGGCGGGACGTTTGCACGCTGGGCGCAATGGGTGGCTGTGGGTTGAATAGCTGGCTTGCTGGCGGCCTGTTCGGATGCAATGCATAAATTCATTTTTTCATTTCATTTTCCTGACGTGCATCAGCCTTAGCGTTCGTGTCGGATGTTGGATGTTGACGTTGACGTTGATGCTGATGACGGCGCTGATGATAATGATGACGTTGATGACGCTGTCGCTGTTGCTTTTGCTGCCCTGCCTACCGGCCGCCCGTCCGTTTGTGCGCCTCCTACTCGCCCCTCGACGCGGCGGTCGCGGGCGCCCTCGGTTTCTGCCGCTGCGCGCTCAGTGTTGCTGTTATACTCTTTCTGTTTTTTTTTTGGTTTTTTATAAAAATGACATTGTGACGATGCAATTAGTATTATGAAAATAATTTCGCCCCTTATCCGAGCCCATTTGTAGGTGGCTAAATGCAGACACGACTGCGGCGAGTGCAACAGCAGCCGGCAGCAGACGCTCCGAGCAGCGTGTTGCCGCTTTTGTGTGCACTGCCGTGTTTTGTGAGTGTTGTATGTTGGAAAAAATTTAATTAAGTTAATGATTTTTATGCATAAATGAAATGCAGCCATATTTTTTTTCGGCCGCTTTTTGTTTCGGCCTGTTTTGCACTTTCATTGCCGTCTTTTTTAATGTATTTTAATAAAAATTTTAATCAAGATAATTAAAACGAATTAGCAGAGGCCGCTTCTCTGGTTAGCTTTACAAGGCACAGGCCTAGCTCAGTGCTCAGTTATCAGTGCAGCTGCAGTGAATGCGCTCTGTGGCCTCACCGTTCCGTGCCATGGGCATGGTTTCGCCGCTTTATGCTATTACACGAATTAAGCACTTTGCATTGACAGCTGAAACAATGGACTGCTTCACATTCCTTGCAACAACAACAACCTGAGATCAAAGAAATTGCACAACAATTCATGCGATTCAAAACTTCTTTCGGGCCCCACCGAAGAGTCCATGAGCTGTCACCGCTTCCCAGCAGCAGCCGCACAAAGCCAACTGTCGTCCTTTTTTGTTTTCGTCAGTTGCCATTCTTATTCTATTTTCAATTTCATTTCTTATTTATATTTCTGCATTCAGCCGCACTCCATCCCACACTGTTGCCTCACTGTTTTCGCACCAAAAAGCACGTCGCCAACTGGGCTTTTTTTAAACAAGAAATACTAAAATTAAAAATTCTAATTACGCCTTTTGCTTGCGAAAATAAAATTCATTGTTTAGCTGCTGTCACAGTCAACACGTTGTGCCATGTCGCTTTGATTGTCTTTGTGCTGCAACGCCAGCCATCAATCAGCACATTTCATTTATATACGTTTTCATATTTTTCAACAAATCTTCCTTTTTCTGCAACAAACTGCGTATTTGTAATTGGTTCACCAGTTTGTTATGCCGCCTGCAACACTGCCACATGTTGCTGCCAATTAGCAGAAAACTCTCGTGCTAATTCTGGCTTGAAAGCCAACAATGCTTAGCTGAATAGTGCGGCAGAATTGCCGCGCAACTTGGGATTTGTTTGCGCCAATTAGAAAAGGGAATTACATAATTCAAGTTGGGAATTCGAAAACTTAAGGTACCATTCAGATTGTGCAACAATGATCACTAAAACTATGTGCATGTGTGTGTTACACATATGAATATCACAGCGACATATACGTTAAAAACTATTAGCATGTATTTGTAATTAAACAGTAACCGACATTTTTCAAGTTTTTGTAAACAAATTTTTTACCTACAGATTGTGGTAATGCACAGTGATTCGTTCCATAGACAAAATTCAAAAAAATTTATAATTTTTTTTTTATATTTTTAAAAGGTTAAACTCCAACTAAGAAAACTCCAAAAAATCTGTGCAAAAAATTAATTAGTTAAATTAATTAGCTGCTCAAAGTTGAAACTTTTTTCACAAAAAAAAGTAAACACATATTTTCTGTTTTTTAGTCTATTGAGTAAACAAAGTTATAAAAATATATGGTTACCAAGAAATTACTAAAACCTTCTATATATTAAAAATTAATGAAAGCATTTGCGCTTTTAATGTTTTCTCAAAATCTGCAAAATTTGAAGCTGAGGCTTCTACTTTACATTTAATTTAAAATATTTTTCAAAATTAAAAATCTGAAAATTGGCAAAACTTAGAGGAAAATATCTAAAAAGTATGCGAAAGTATGTTCTTGGATTTTATTTTATTTTAAGAAACATTCTTTCTTTGTCGAATAATGTAATTACATCCTTCGATATCTTTCGATCTCAGAAAATAATGCAATTTGAAAAGTGGTCTAAGCATAAATTTTTCGACAAAATTTATTTTATTCATCCTTAACCCATTGCTGCCGGGTACCAGTTCCGCCTATACGATTTTGATAAAATTTCATACACGACCTAGAAATGACCCAAAATGGTCAGAAACAAAATTTCAGCTTTATATCTCTGTACGTTGCTGAGATATTCATTACGTATTTTGTACCCATTACGCAGCAATGGTAGCTTTTTTCCATACTTTGTGAAGTGATCAGCTAAACACGTGAACAAAAGTTGTATTTTTTACAAGTGAGTTAGGAGGCAGATTTTTGTGAAGTTCTAAGGCCACTACGTTTCGCCACATTTTCCACCTCCGGAAAATTCACGATTTTCGGAGTCTGGTAACTCTAGCTAGATGCCGAAATATAAGGGTGACCTTCACTAGGTTAAGGTAGTTCCATCTTTACCCTAACTATCCCTATCAATGGTTTTGAGAGATCTGAAACATTGACATTTGTGTGATTTTTTTAATAAATCAATTTTCATGGGTAAAATTTTACCCATTAGGCAGCAATGGGTTAAAAGTATGCATCCCATGCAATCAGAATGAAAACTTGAAAAAACTGCACAACATCTGCATACATCTATTGTTATCATTTTTATTGCAAAACTAAAGGGTCCCGGTACAATTTCTGTTACTCTTTGAAATTATTATGTTGACGTAACTGATTAAATGCAAAATCTGAAAAATCTAGCCAACACACTTGGTGCTATAGCTCACCAAAAATTACGAAAATTGCCAATTTAAGTCTCAAGCATTGCCAAACTACAAAAGTTTAAGAAAAACAAAATGAAGGTTTGAATCCAGCAGACCATGACTAACTAGTATACCAAATTTTATGAAGAACATACCACTCCTTCTAATTTTGTCCCGCGGTTGTATGGAGTCGAATCACTGTGTAATGGTACAAAAAGTAATTGTAATTTCGGATTTCGATGCTATGCGACTTATGTTATAGTTTTGAAGCAATTCCATATTGAATTGGGTTTTATAAATCGAATCAAGCTCCGTTGTTTAGTGTTTGGCACACTTCTCAAATTCAAAGACATGAATTAATAGTACTAAGTATCACCAATAGGCTTGGAGTAGTCGTAGCTCTAAAGTTTTGCCAAATATTTGAGTTTGGAAAGTGCCAGCTCTCTGTCTAATCATGGGAGCAATCCGATGAGCTGGCACAGAGAGCATCCGCTCTTGACGAGAGTGAAGTTGAAGTTTCCACTAAGCTCAATCAACATCGCCATGTCCGAGAACTGCCTTATTATGGCAAACAATAGATCATTGAAGACGTAATCTTGCAAAATAAACAGATCACTTTGGCCCAGATACACTAAGAGCAACCGCCGGGATGTGGCGGGGCTTACTTCGTTTATCACGGGACACTTGCTCATTGCATATATAATACTCCCTATAATACTGTTACGAAATTTACTTCTTTAATCTCTGAGTTCGTCTCAGTGCTTGAAAATAGAACCACTTCAATTATTCAGCGCAAACACAGTCAAAAACCAGCATTCACTTTATTTACAAATTTACACTTGTTTGTCCTTACACTTGCTACTACTTATTGGACTATTGCATATTTCCCCTTTGCTTGCTCAAAACAGACTCGTCCTCTGCGCTGTATGCGGCTGCCTCTTATACTTGTCTGATTATCGCGCCGATTGTTCTAGCATATTCCAGTTGGAATATCCCATTACCATCTATCTAGCATATCCCATTACCATCGCGAGCCTTCCTTGCCATATCGAAATTATAGCAAGTCTACCGTACTCTTAAGTGCGTGCCTAAAAGTATGCCCGTAAAACATTCATGCATAGCACAGCGACAGAGTGCCTCATCGTTACAATACCTAATGTCGTAGCTGCAAAAACGCAGATTTCCCATTTCCTCTGTGCCTGCCCAACTCTATCGAGACGAAGGTATAGGAATGATTTCGAAGGTATATATACTCTGACACTCTGAGTGCGCTTCGTGGCTAACCGCAGTGGCTTTGAAGTGGCTTTGAACTTTGCAGAACTTATAGCTTGACAAATGCCACGTTTGAATAGCTTAAAAAGTCGTTACGATCAAACTCTACGAGTAAACCAACTCTCTTGGAAGGAGCCGTCATACAAAACTGTAGGTTTCCTTGATCCATGCACTCACCACATAAATGGTTGGGAGAAGTTAGACTTAACTTTCTAAGACGAGTAAATTATATAAACGCATGCAGGTAATACTCGATTTGGCAGACAAACGATAGGTTAGGTTAGGTCCGCCGAACAGTTCACCCATAGACCCAATTTAGTCCTTAGCGGTGCCACTTACAGTTCCGTTGAATACTGTTTCAAGCAATGATCTATTAGAATGCAAGTATACAAATTTCCAAAGACGCTTAATGCCTTTGATAGACAAAATACACGTTTATCGACCCAAATGTGAACAGTTGGAAAACATTGGATAGCAATAAATAAGCACAAATATGCTTGAAGTCTTGCTACTAATTCTCATAATGTTTTTGACCCTTTAGAACCAAAAACCAAACAACTAAGTACATCTGTAATTATAGACTCATCAATTTGAAACATATGAATCCAGCCTTTTTAAAAATCGTTTGCCCCCTATTGTTCCTTAAATTATTATGAACGCAATGGTTAAGCTTTGCATGTCTCATTAAAGGGGCGTGGCTGGGTAGCTCTTAAGCATTTTGCACCAGACTTATTACTAAAGTTGCGCACATGAAAAGCATTAAACCAAATTTCCGCACTTTGCGCATTTGGTGGCAAGAATCTGGACGAAACAATGGCGGCAATTTGAATTATTTTCCCTGTTGCGCGCAAACAGAAACGAATTATTACAACGGCAACGCGCAGCGGGCGGGCGAGCGGCGAACGACGAATAGACCAATCTCGTCACATCACCTGCCAGTCAAATGGCGCACCACCGCTCACTCGCACCGCGACTCCGCAAGTGACGACGGCAGCACCGGTGCCTAATGAGTTTCTTGCTGTATTGTTCCGGCAATTTGTTGTTGTTGCTGTTGCTGTTGCACATCAAATTACAAAATTAAAAATGGAGAACAGCGCACTGCAGCCAACAACAGCGACAGCAACACAATGCACACCGACAAACGAAAACAATATTCATAATTTTAATGAAAAGCGCAGGGAGCTGCTTTCCGCTTTTCGCTTCACGCTGTTCGCCGCTCGCGTTCTCGTTTATGATTGGCTTCAATTGTGAACGCTGAATCCACCACTGCCGCTCCGCCTATAGCGGCCTAACAACAACAACAAATAGCACAACAAGTACAACATGTCGAGCAACAATAACAACAACAACAGCAAAAGCAACATCGCACAACAGTTGCTGCCGTCGCTGAAATAATAAATAAATATAATTTTGGCGCAAGCGCTGGCCCCCGCACCCATCCGCCGCTTGCGGGCGTGCCGGCGACACTGCGCAAGGATAACAGCACTGACAAAAACAACAACCATGCAATACAGACAGCCAGCGATGAAAGAAGCAGCGCAAAAGCTGCAACAACAAAATATTGTATGTTTGCGCGCAACAACAAATACAATGAAACAAAACGTGCAAATGAGAAAATTACATCCCTTCATTTGTTTAACACATGCACAGCGGCACAGACACACGAACAATCGCAGCACACACACACACACACACATCCAGGCACGACTACAATGCCATTCTCGCAACAACAGCGCCAACAACAACTGTGCATTGCATGCAACAAGGATGTGGCGTGCACTGCTTATGCCCACACGAAGCAACCCCACACCGTCTTCCGCCCCGCGCTGCAGCCACACAGTACAACATGTCTGTCCGCCCGCCCGGTTGGTATTGTAAAAGCTTAAAACTGTAAACTACACCACCGACTGCCGGGGTGTGTTTCATTGGTGGCTTCATTTTTAAGTGCTTTTGAATTTTATTACTCACAGCAGCCGCTCGCTGCGCCACCCCCACTGCGTCCATTGTTCGACAGCTGCACGGCCCTGCCAAAGGAAGGTGTTCGCCTCGTTCGGTTGTGCATGTGCTTTAATTTAACAAGGTAAAAGCGAGAGAACAATAAACTCACACACACACACACACACACACAGACAGTGTAGCGCAACCGACAGGTTGGCAGTAGACAGCACAGTCGACTCGGTGCTCAACCGCAACTTCTCGTACACATCCTGCCGCCATCGTCGTCGTCATCATCGTCGCTGTCGTTGTTGTCGTCGTCCTCACCAGTTGGCTCATTTCTGTCAGCGTGCATCGCCGTTGGCGGCGCTGCTGCTCAACGCAGCAATTTTTGGTGCAGCACGAGCATCGGAGCGAAATTGTTTAGCATTAGCAGTGAGAGCTCTGGCAGCAGCCGTGAGTGAAATATGATTCAAAATGCCGAGGTTATTGCTGGAAATATAAAGAACATTGGCTGTGCAAATGTGGTGCAAAAACAAACAACATCCGTTGCGAGCTTAACTAAGAGCTATAAGGAACCTAATAGTTATTTTCTTAAAGATATTAACAAAAATAATTTTTTTTTAATACATTTTCATACACCTGAAAAAGAGAAGACTGCCATGTCCAACCTAAAATCACCTAAGATGTAATGGGACTTCCCTTCCTTTGCCTTTAACCAGTGCATTGAAGGCCTTAGCCTCTGATGGAGTAAATAATGGGTTATGAATTATATGGAGAAATACTTATATCCAAGAAGAACTGTACAACATGGCGTGTTTTCTGCTGGGGTCCATCTTTAACGAGTGCTCAAACAGAACTGAGTCAAGCAATCTGTCTGAGAAATTCATTTCGTACTTAATCAGCGTAACCCAATTCTCTTTAATGGATGCTCTAACGATCGTTGCTCGAAAAGGGTAATTCTGCCAACTATCTAAACGAAAAATTTTGTTCAATAATATTTTTATAGTGTCTTTATGCTCGGTTTAGGTTTTAAAAAATAACAAAGAATCACTTGAGTTCAGGTGCGGATTCAGAAAAATATTTTATGGGGGTTTTAAGAAGTAATTCTTTAATATTCATAAAATGCCAAAAAAGTCCTTTTAATTTGTATGTTGTTTTAAAATCGACCATAATATTTCGGGGGGGGGGGTTCAACTCCCAAAAACCCCCCGAATCCGCCACTGCTTGAGTTCAAAATCCGCGGAGCTTTCCCTTGGTTAATATCCAAAGAAGCCAGTGGACCAGTGGCGCACACAGGATTTCATTTGGGGGGCTGGAGTGCGTACAACTTTTACGCAACTTTTTATACCAGCAATTTTTTGTTTAGGGGGTTGAAACCCCAAACCCCCTGTGCGCGCCACTGCAGTAGGCACTGCTTTGAAAACTATTGTAGCTGTTGTACTTATTCGAAGTAGGTAGCAACTGGCTGACTTCTGTTGAGTCCTTGGCGATACCCGATAGAGATCTATTTATTTATTTAGTTGTAATACTTAGTGTAATAGTCTAAATGCTTTAGTGAACTAAACTGCAATTCGCAGCAAACGCTCCTGAAGTTTCTAAAACACGTGCTATCGCAAAGCCAAAACTCTGCAGAGAGCAAATTATAAACAAATTGTTGTGCACTTACATACATATTCGACATAAGCACGAAGAACGCAAGGACATGCCGAGTGTCAGAAGCCGAACCAGAGAGCAACGCAGACTTGCGAGAAATTGCGCCAAAAAACACTGAAGCACTGGAAGAGTAAAATCTGTGCATGAAAGATTATGAGAAAAAAGTTGCATGCTGCGAATTAACATGCGTGCGACGCTCTTTTTCAAATCAGCTCGTAATTTGTTGGCAGTTACGAAAAGAACAACAACGCCATTGTGAATGTGCAAAGCTGGTGCTACTAATTATCTCACCCTCATTATCCTTCTCGGCAAGCAATCGAGGTGGTGGTTGCAAAAGCAACGAACACGGCCGCATGCAAATGAGGACCGAAACGGATATATCCGCACTGGCTGTGCAATAAAAGCCCAGCGCAAGGCGCAGGATGCGCACAGTCGTTGCACGAACGTGCAACATTCAGCAACTTCGCGTGGCGTTGGCACTTGCGACGGCGATAATTGTCGGCCGTTACAGTCGGACTTGCAGTTTAAGTTTGAAAACGCTTTCGAAATGGCTGGTCCATTTCTGTCGCCATTACCGGGTGACCTGCTGACGGAGTACATGTTCGGTCGTCGCCGCCAGCGACGCAATCGCACAACATTCACGCCGCAACAGTTGCAGGAACTGGAAGCACTCTTCCAAAAAACCCACTATCCGGATGTGTTCCTACGCGAGGAAGTGGCGCTTCGCATAAGTCTGAGTGAAGCGCGCGTGCAGGTGAAGAACTCGCGTCCAACAGTGAAAAATTGAAATTTTTTGTATTATGACAAATCTAATAATCATTGTGAAAAAAAAACTAAAAGAGAGAAATCATAAGTTGCACAAAGTTGAAAAAATTACGAGCTAAAAGTATAAAACACTTAAAAATGTCTTGAAGATCATAGAAATATATACATAACTAAAAAACCTTAAATACGCTTTTGAACACATTTCGGACTGCAATCGGAAAATGCTGTGAGGTGTAAAATTTGCTAAAAAGACTGAGCTGAAAAAGACTCAATATTAAATGTATCAAAATAAATAAATATTTGAATACCGCATTTTTTTTATTTTTTATTTTACGGCATTTTTATAACCAGTGTGCAATTTTTTCCATAATTTTATACTAAAGAAAAAATGGGAGCAATGACCCTTACATAACCTAACAGAAATTATATAAAATGTCATTTTCTACGAGTTAAAAATATGTAATATACCTATCGCTTCAAAGCCCAGACCAATAGTTGCGTTGTTAGTTTTCGTTGCTATAAATTAATAAATATTATCTCAATGTCAGTTCTTAATAAATATGGATTTGAGTTAATAAAAGTGTAATACAAAACATAGTCAAAATCATTCATTCATGTTTTACAACTTTCCTCAAGTTTCATGCAAACTTGATTGAATAAACTCTGAGCTGTGCATAAAGCGAACTAATGCCGGATAATTTGCAAATAACTTTTGCATAATTTCACTTGAAATACTCCTATATCACATAAACCTTCAAAGAAGGTGACACATAATGTTAATACTGCAAATCCAGCTGGCCAAACACTGCGTTCCATATCGATTTAATTCCTAATATGTTATATATGCATATCCCTATAAAAAAAAATTGAAAAAATCTTTAAATAAATCAAAATATTTTATAAATAGTTTTAATGGCATGTCAAATTTGTCCAAGCCAAGTTTTGCTGGTAGAGACTTTGTACTTAAATTAACACATGGAAATTATAAAATGACAACAAACAAGTCTAAAAGTTTTAAATACAAATAATTTAATTTAATTTACAATTTTTATTTATTTATAAATTAACCAAAGACGCCAAAGGAGTGGATCTCCATTAGAAAACATAGTTTTTCAAAACCGATTGAGTTATTATTTAAAATTAAACGTCGAGCTTACTTTAAATATAGCAACCAATGAATTCAAAGTCTGCATAATTTCAAAATATGTTTAAAGAATTTAATGATATTTCTTTTATTTCTATTTACATAATTAAATTAAATATCCATTTTTAACTTTTTTATAATGATAACTGTTTCATTTAGTTTATCAGTGTGCTTTGCTTTAAGAAATATTAATTAATTTTATAATCAAACAAATTTGTAAATTCGTTTAATTTTACACGAATAAGTTGTTTATTTTTTTTAGTTACTTAATTTCGAAATCATTTAAGTTTAATTTAGTCAAATTAAATTTGTGTAATAATTAAATCTTTTAAGAATCAATTGTTAATTTTTTATTATGTAAAAGGTCTTTTCATTTTCTATATACTCACAGACTTAATAGAGAAACATTTACAAATTCTAAATTAAGTAAAGTTGTCAAAATCAGTTCGACAACTTCAACATTTACAAATTCTAAATTACGTAGAGTTGCCAAAAGCAGTTCGAAAACTTCAATGCAAAGCAAGTGTGCAACTGTGCTGTGAAAGAAAAATGTATCTGAAAATAATTTTACCAAAACTTTGAAAGATTTTCTCTTAAATTCTATCTAGAACTAAAATACCTAAATATGTTTAATGAATATAACTAGAATTAACTTTATTGTACTTTTAATTAACAGTTAAACCTTTTTACATGAAACACTTTTCACATAATTGTTGCGCGTTTTTTCGCAGGTTTGGTTTCAAAATCGCAGAGCAAAGTGGCGCAAGCAGGCGCGACTCCAACTGCTACAAGACGCCTGGCGTATGCGATGTCTGAGTCTGGGCACTCCGCCCGTTTTGGCCGCAGGTAGCTACACCAACACACAGTTCACCTGACAAATCATATCAACCAACATCTCCTCCACCCCCCAACAGGTAGCCGAGTACCCGGCATGAACGGCGGCCTCGAGCAATCGCCGGAGAACCTCTCGAATGCTCAGGCAAAAGATGCGCTCATGGCAGCGCAAGAAGCTGCTCTCGCTGGCGCTGCAACGCCAAACACACAAGCCACAAGCCATGAGTTCACCATGATGCATCCGGCGTTTCAGCTGCAACAGCAGCCACAACCGAAGGCCGCCGATGGCAATGAGAAACCGAAAAGCGAGGAACACGGGAAGCTGCTGAACGGATGCGAGAAAACCTACACGGAACTGAAACTGTACAAAGATCAGCACGGACACAGTCTGGGCGAGACAATGCACACACACACACACATGCACATGGGCGACATGGCCGACGCCGGCATGGTGGCCGGCATGGAACACGGATCGGACGAGGGCAGCGACGACTCCGACTCAGAGGAAATCGATCTGACATCGGGCACGTGCATTGATTTCTCCAGCAACAAGCACCAGCACCAGCAACAACAACAACAATCGCAGCAACAACAACAACAGACGATCGGTGCAGCCACAAGCAACGGTATTCACTAATGCAAAATTTCTGTGTGCCGGGTTAGTTTGCAATATTTGTAAGTGTACATAACAGCTTGTATGTAAATAGTTATACCACAATAAATTCAAACAATTGAATAAGTCTCAATCGTACGGAGAGTTTTATGTAAAGGGCGAATATGAGGTAGAGACGGTTGGTTTCATGAGTCAATTCAATGAATCTTGGGTTGGTTTTGTACTGCGGAGTAAGTAGTGGTTGCAGGTGTGGTAAGTGGTGTGTGTGGTGGTATTTTTTTTAATGAGAATTGTGACATTTTGATAAAAACAAAATTGCTAGTAATTGCTTGTGGCTTTGAAAAACAACAATAAAAGGTACCGGAAATAACAGTTATTTATGAAAAAAATTATATTTGAAAAAAAATTACTATGAAGGAAAGGACATAGATCTAAATTAAATGTACCAATACACTTCTTAGCTTTTAGTTTGTAATTTTGATGGAAAAATTAAAAAATATGAATTATTTTTTATTTATATATTAAAAATCCTTTATTAGCAATTATTCTTGATTTTTTTCTTAGCAGACCACAAATAACAGTTTTTTTCGATTTTTATTTAAGTTGTCTTATGATAACAATTATAAGTGATTTTTATTTTAAAAGTCATCAATAAAAATCAGTTAGTGACGTTTATTTTTTAAGTAATCAATACAAATCATTCAGTGGCTTTAATGAAGATAAAAAGTTTTAAGAATATCATTTTAAATTTTAACTCCTTTAAGTACCTTAAATTTGGACATTGGCAGCCCTGGTTGTTGACTTTTTCGTTTTAGTATGAATACAACCCTGTCCGGCATAACAAAGGATTTTTTGCTGCAATCGGCGGCATCAATTTTAAGTTTTGTTTTTCAAAATGTTTTCAATTTTGCTGCTTATCATTACAATTTCTGGAGTTGTGCTGCCAGAGACCGCACATCCACTGCCCGTCGTAATGTGGCATGGCATGGGTAAGTTTCAGTGCTTTCGTATGACCTTTGCCCAGGCTTATTTTGCGCGTTTCTACCTTACAGGTGATAGCTGCTGCTTCCCATTCAGCCTGGGCTCCGTCAAGAAACTGATAGAGGAACACACCAATGGCACTTACGTGCTGTCGCTGAAAATCGGCGGCAACGTGGTGCTCGACTACGAGAGCGGCTTCTTCATACATCCCAACAAGCAAGTGGACTACGTGTGCCAGAAACTGGCGAAAAATCCCAAACTGAAGGATGGCTACAATGCTATCGGTTTCTCGCAGGGTGGACAATTCTTGTGCGTATTTCCACACATAGTTGACTGCGGTGCAAGAAATAACCTGTTGTGTTTGGTGTAGGCGCGCAGTGGCGCAACGTTGTCCCAGCCCTCCCATGAAGGTTCTCATCTCGTTGGGCGGTCAGCATCAAGGCGTTTTTGGCTTGCCGCGGTGCGATTCACTGTCGGCCAAAACCTGCGAATATATACGGAAAGCGCTACGTTATGCTGCTTACGAGGAGTGAGTAGTGGCCAAGCGGCGCAGTCACCACTTCACATTGAAGTAATATTTTTGTTTGCAGATGGGTGCAGCGCGATCTAGTGCAAGCCACCTACTGGCATGACCCACTGCACGAATCCGAGTATCGTTCGAAGAGCACCTTCCTCAGTGATATTAACAATGAGTGGTATATCAATGAGCGCTACGTTGACAATTTGAACCAACTCGAAAAGTATGCGTTGTGCTTTCAAATAAACGCTAATATTGCTAAATTCAATATTTTGCAGATTTGTAATGGTCAAGTTTTTGAATGACACCATTGTTCAGCCCAAAGAATCGCAGTGGTTTGAATTCTATAAGCCTGGACAGGATGAAATCATAGTGCCACTGAAGCAAAGTAGTGCATATGAAGCTGTGAGTGTTTGAAAAGTTATTAAAAGTGTTGATTTGTATAGAACAGCAGTTAGGACATCTTTCGGCGGACAGATTAATTTCTGATACGCCTTTAATAACTCTGCCATATAACCATCAAATTGATGAGTATAACTGTGCTATATTTCTTACCAATTAAAAAAAAATTAAATTGAATGAATTCATTTCGACGTACTGAACACAAATTCCTCGATAATTATTATTATTTAAATCCCAGCTATTCCCAACGATTTAACAATCTTCATATTTCACATTTTTAGATTGGTCTAAATCGGATGGACAACGATGGCAAATTGCAATTTCTTGCAGTCGAAGGTGATCACTTGCAGCTTACCAAAGAGTGGTTTATTAAAGTGCTGATACCATTACTATTACGCTCCTGATCTGAGTTCAGTTCTGTGCATCTTCTAACCCCATATTGACGTGATACTATACATACCTGTTGATAATTACAATTTAAATAAGCAAGTTCTTAGCCAAAGAATCATTGCAAATCTGGCCTTCACTTGATGACGTTGTACAGGCTCGCTAAGCCTTTGTTGCCATACCAAATAATAAAACACAGCAATAATAAATAGCAAGATTTCGACAAATAATAGAGATTAATAATTATATAATTGAAAGTTAAGTTAAAAAATATAATAAAAGATTTAAAATCGAATGCCGTTTTACTAGCTATAAGATTTCGACGCTAACATTTTATTCGCTGCGAATAGTAAGCAACTCTTAGACAATTGGGCTTTTTAATTTAATATATAGTTATTCCGGCGGCACTCATAAGTTATATAAAGGAAAGGAAAGATCCAGGCTAGTTAGCTCGACTTCTTCCATGTAACTTGCATATCTCCTTCGGTAATAAATTGTTGAATGAGCCATTGAGGCGGGATTTTATAGTGTCAGGCTGTGTCCAGGCATTTTTGAATCATCGTTACAGTATTTGGCCGCCAATCACATCTCCCAAGCAACGACCCAATCTTTAACATTCACAACTTGCGTGTTACGGAAATGCGCGCTCACAACAAATTTTATTCTTTTCCATTGATGAAAAGAATCATATAATGTCAGTGCTTTCTATCACGGACACAATGTCCTCAATGAAATTGCATAAATGTGTGTAGGTCTGCACATAGAGTGTATCTCGAAATGCCTTGCGATGCCGCAGGTCTTTCACCAGCTGCTCTTTCAACTCGGTCTCGTTGATCTTGCGCTTTTTTCGAGTGGTACTTTTGCGGGGATTAGTACTAGCGCGGGGGTTAGCACTACGGCGGGGACTACGGCTTAAGCTCTGGCGGCGGTGGTGGCTTGGGTTTTGTTTGATTATTGACTTCTTTGTGTTGGCGGACTCCTCCGCCATTGCTTGCTCTTCAGCCAACATGTCGTAGTACTCCTTAACCGCCGTTTTCAAGAAGGCTTGCTCAATGGTAAACGCCAACTCTTCCCATTCGTCAATGCCGGTCATAATGATGCCGCGCACATAAACCATTCGCGCCCGATCGCGTTCTGCGGTGTCCTCGATCCTCGTCTCCAACTCGACGGGCATGCCCCTCATCTCGTCCAGTACGCCCGTCAATTCGGCGAAGAGCATGGCGCGCTCCTCAGGACCTTCATATCGATAAATCAATTTCTTGAGCGTTTCCAGTCTTAGGTCCCACAAGGGTTCGCGCGGTTTCTTCACACGACGATGCAACTCTTTGAGCAGCTCCAAGTCGTCGTAGCGCTCGCATCGATAGCCAACGTTGTAGAACTCGAACAGTTCACGCTCATTAAAAGTGCGCTTGTACGGGCAGATTCTCTCGGGGGGCTTTATTAGCGGCGTCAGCGAACCTAGGTTCTTTGTCAACGTGCGCATCATCTTCAGGTTGGACTTTTCGATAACGAGCGCTCGAATGCCATTGATCTTGTGCAAATATTCGGGCGGGCCTCTGCACCTGCCGCTCAGCTTCATCACAATGGCGTCTACCTTGCGGCAAAAGAACTGTGGGTCCACCTTCAGCATCCACTTCTCCATGACAATGTCCACGCGACGCGGCTGGAACTGGACGATCACGTCGCGCGACTCGCCGGAAGTCAACCGAAACGGCCTCCGATCGAAGATGAACTCTTCATCAGTGGCCTTCAGCAGCTGTCCGTTCTTCTCATAAAACGGCCGATGTGCCCATTCGCAGTTGAGCACCTTCTTACCCAGATTTTCCAAGTGCAGCACCCGCCTGATCATCTTCTCGAAGGGCTCGCACTCGAAGCGCAGCTCCACTTCGACATTTTTAGAGCTGCGTTTGGCGAGCAATTGGAACACTTGGTCGTTCACCTTCAAGCTGTAGTCGCACTGCTGCGGCTCCTCATCGAGCTTCTTCTCCACGCATTCGGCCGCACACAGTGACGTGTCGCTGGAAATGGCGCGGATTGACTCCTCCGCCAAGAACTCAATATCCGAGTTGTGCCGCAGCAAATGCGACTTCGTCAGGCTCTCGCCGACAATCTGCAAATGCTCAATATCCGGAAAGTGCTCAATTACGCGCTCGATGTCCTCGTGCTTGTCTTCGATGCGACGTTCCAGCACCTTCGATTTCAGCCAGGCCGTCTTCTTCTCAACACCCTGGATCTTGCGTTTTCCCAGCAGCTCCTCCTTGGTTACCGCGGGCAAGCCAGTCACTTCAACCCTCACGAAGCCGTCCCGCACACTCTTCGGCAGCGTCTCCCGCAACTCGTGAATGTGCACGCACCTCTCCATGTCGTCATATTCGCGCAGTTTCAGCACCTTTCTGCTCACCACCGCCAGCGGATGCATGCGCTCGGCGTAGTCCAACAATCGTTTCACCGTCTGCTTGTCGCGCTCTTCCACGGTGGTCACGCGATTGAACAGCAGGTCTCCCGGCTGCTTGCCGGTCTTGCTTTTTATGTTGTCCCCAATTTGCTTACGATCCTTCAGTACATTCTTCCAGTACTCCAGACGTTTGTCGAAGCTGTACTCGGAAGATTTCCTCTTCACCGAGGAGCAATGCGAGGAGGACACCTCCACATTGCCAGCTCTGTCGTCAAAGATGTTGTTGATGATTTCGTTCACGATGCGGCGGTTGTGATCAATTGAGACCGCTCTCCGTGAGACCGGCGATTCATATTCGTCCGACGAGGTCGAGGGCGGGGAGAACATATTCATGATAGAGAAATCCCCCGCCGTGCCGACCGAAGTCGTCAAACTTCGTCCTGCGTTCTGCATAGCGGGTCTTGTAACTTATTGTTCGAACTGCTTAATGTGGAATAAAGGGTAAAGATGATTACCGAAAGCTTTTTTAGCCACAAACAAAAATTTTTTAAATACAGCAGGACATAAATATAAACGAACGTCTGTTGTGTGGAAAAGTGAACACATAAAAATCGATTTCTACACTTTTAATCATTTTTTAAGGTATTTCCCTTTCTTTTTTAGTTACAACTTTACAAGGCCGTCTTGGAAAGTACTGTCGTAGACGACGTACTTGTCACAGTAATTTCATGATTTTACTTTCCCCATCCAAGATAGTTTAATATTTACAAGCACAACATTTCTTCAATGCCATTGACAATTTTGCGTTCAAATGAGCCGCTATAAATGAGCTGGCATCCAAATGAAACAAGTGAATTTTGAAGATTGTTTTAACAAGTATTAAATATCTGTTTTAATAGTAACACTGAATATGCATATATGAATCGATTTGTATTATAATTATATATTTCTTGGAAATATGTGTTTGATAGATCGATTATTTTAATGTATATATAAAAATATGACAATTTTCACAACAAGCATACACACAATGGTATAAACAAAGAGTTAATATAACAAATTTGCATTTCAATTCCTTATATTTATGGAACCATACGAGTAGTCATCGTAAAAGTAGACTAAAAATAAATTACAATAATAGTTTAGTCCAAGCCGCGCTGCACCAGCGCGCTAGACCATTGCGGAAAAGCAAGTGCTGTTCTACAACCGATTGCTTTGGAATATTGCAGTGTCTGTAATGCCCAAAAGAATCATATAGCGAATATGAAGAGTACCGAGTACGAGTACATGAGTGAGAAACTGCTACTTCAGCTACTGTGAATTAGTTGCGTTATTTGTTTGGTTTTCTTGTCGTCTTTCTTTCCATTTCACTTCTTATGCTTTTTATTTTATTAGAGGTATCTTGTGTTCTCTGCACCAGCAGCATTTCATGCACCAAATCATAACTTTGACTTGGGTTTGGCGTTACGAGCAAACAGAATTTCCGGATTCTTATCAGGTCGTTGGATTTCACGGAAATTATTTACAATCTTTTTGGTTGCGTCCTTGGGACAGGACTGCAGCTTGCGAAAAACGTGCACCTGTTGAATGGACAATATTCAATACCTTGCAAATCAATGAAATTATTTTCAGCCTATTTACATACCTGACCCTTGGACACGTAGATTGGCGTGCGGTAGATTATCCAGGTAACGCTCTCAAAGTAGGGCGCCGTCGTAAGAGATCCTTTGTACGAGTAGTAGTGCTTGCTCAGCTCCTGCAAGCCAATCCAAGACAGACAGTCTGCAATGTAATCAAACAACATTTGTTAATCAACTAGTTTAGTTAATGCAATAATGCTTTCGACTGTTAAAGTTGATGGCTGTGTATGACTTTCGAGGTAATTTATTTGATTTTGAACTGAGAAGATTTTAATCCAAAATGTACCTCAATTTACGATAGTGAACTCCCTTTAAAAATATATTAATTAAAAATGTCAAGTGAGAAAATTATAAGTTGCATAAGTTTCAGATGACAATTTACAACAAATATTTTAACTGGCTTTAACTGGCATTGTATTAAAATGGCATTTGAAGGTTAAATTTATCAATTTATTAGTATAATAATAAAGTAGTCTAATTAAAGCGAGTACCCCTAATGTACCTCTATTTTGATTGAAAAATATTGTCAAAAAAGTCATCAGCAGAGTAAACAAAGTTGTATTAAAATATACCTAAGCATTTTTCTTTTGCTTTTAGTACGATTTTATTTGAATAAAGTTGCGACTGTGGTTGCACATTTTTTGAATTGACAAATTTCAGACATCAAAATTTACGTCATTTCAAAATATTTTGTTTGAGCGAGAGAGTTTTGATTAGACTACTTTATTATTATACTATGGTAAATATTAAATGAAATACAAATTCTTTGAAATTACATCAATTCACCGATTAGTTTAAAGTATGATATTGCCAACAGCTTTTAATATTAAAAAGTTATAGTAAACAACTACAAAAGAAAAATAAATTGAACTAGATTTTAATTACATTCTGTCTCCACCAACGCAATACTTTGCATTAATAGGGGAAATGATGAATAATAGGAGATGATTAATAGGGGAATTGATGAAAGTTATAAATAAATGCACATTTTCTTTAATCAATCAAAATTCAAATCTTCCAGTTTACTTTTTTTTCAATCTACATGTTGATTTAATCTTCTTATCTTCTCTTAATTGATTTTATCTAAAACATATTTGCAAATAAAAACTAACGTTCTCCAATATTTGCCCAAATATTCAACATTCTTCAACTCTGACATCGCATTGGTCTTTGGGTTTTAGATCTTAACTGAAATTTAAACACATCATGAAATAACTTAATGACAGTTTTTCTGATTCTGCCACTTCTTGCTGCCTTGAAGAAACATTTCATCCCACTGACGCCTGCTCACTCACCCGAATCTAGCGAGGCACTTGTGTGTATCTTCTGCACGTTCCGTATGCCCTCGGTGATCTTCTTGAACTCTGGACAATCCTTCTCGCCGCAGGCCTGTATGAAAAATGCCACCACTGCCAAGCCGTCCGGCTTGTTCTTCGCCTCTGCAAAGTCCTTGTACTTGGAATTGTAGTGCACGGCGTGCGCTTCCATGGAATACTTTATGCCCTCGAGCGTGTGCTCGCAGCCGGATTCGTCGGTGTCGGCCCAGTGGAAGTGCAGCTGCTCGAAAATGTACTTGTTGTCCTTGAGAGCGCCGCCCACAATGTACGGCTGCTGCTTGCGCTTGGCGAACGTGACCATGGCCGAGGTGCCGGTGTTCTGGACGCGTGCAATGCCCACCGGCTCCCAGTGGCCGTGATACTCCAGCGGATCGACATCGTCCACGTGCTCAATGGCGCGATTGCTGATCTCAATCGGTGACTGCACGGGCATTCTGTGGCGCGTGTGTTCGCCGCTCGCGACGTGGGGCTGCTGATGCTGGTGCGAAAGCTGGTGGCGGTGGTGCGGTGATGGTGTGGCGCAGCGTGTGGCCCGCTCGATGCAGCGATGGGTGCAATTAGGTGTTGTTGACGGGCGTGTAGAATTTTTTCTTCACTTTGTAGACGCAAACGAGATGTTTAGCGTTGCGTTGGGCGTATTGCGACGTGATGGCGAATTTTATTAGTTACACGTTGAAACGAAATGCAAATGTGAAGCGGCCAATAACTGCAACAATAAAACGAACAAAACGGTGCACATCAGTATCGAATATTAACTTCAATGTAATTTAGTATATTTCATTATTTGAATTTGAAAAGTTGCGGCAAAGCGCTGTGACGGCACAGACGCAACTGACACACGGCGTTACAGCGCCGGGCCAATGTTTATTTATGTCTTCTTGTTGAGGGGCTTCGGTTTAATTTATTAACTACTGCTAAGACGTTAATAAACAAAGCGGGACGGGCAACTCCTATAAAAAGCATAAATGATTACCACGACGGCAGAGTTGCGTGTCAGTGGCGAGTGCAATTCGAAACAGAACTACAAAAGAAACTCTTTCCAAACGGCAACGGGCGCCGCCGCCCACTTGCCAGCTGGGCGCGCTGCAATCGTTGTTGTTGCCGCTGGCAAGCAATCCGGCAGTTATTTATCAATTAAACTTGACGCTTCCATAAATTGACGCAGTAGCGCCGCAAGCGTGTCGGTGCCGTCCGCGCGCCGTGTCATGAAAATTAACACTTTATTTACACTTTAGTGTTTATGTGCGTGAGCGCGCGCGTGTGTGTGTGCCAATGTTTGTGGAAAAGCGAACAGTGGAATGGATCTGCTTGCATAATTTAAGCGATTGCAGGGCCTGGCGGAAGTAATGGCGCGGCATACGGTGCGTATACGGAATCATCAATGTTTCAGCATTTCGCTGGGAAAACAACATCGAGCGCACGATTGCACCACCGGTCGGCTGTTACGGCCTACAGCCGTTAATAAATTTCAATCAGCGTTCAATATTTATCGATTTTCAATTTAAAGCGATTGACAACAACAACAACAGCCACTGCAAGCGAATGTACACCGAATGCACATTTGACAAAAACTCTCGCAAACAGCAGAACACAACAGCAACGACAAGAGCGCGCACCTGACGAATGCACACACAAACACTCGTAACTGTGTCGCGGCGCGGCGCGGACATAAATAAATAAATGTGCCCGACAACTGATTTTAATTATTCCTTATTCTCACTACAAACTGCACAAACGGCCGTTCCATAAATTAGACAACGTACGCGAAAATCGACCATGTGATTGAGTTGAATTGGATTGAACAGATGCCGCAACGCGTGGAACTGTCAGCGCTACGTTCGCACGACAAATGAATTGGGCCCCTTTGCGATCGGCTACGCAAATGAATGAAGAAGCGCGCCACCGGTGCAGCGTTCGTCAACAAGCGGCAATTATGTGTGGTAATTGATTAGCGCGAATCCGCCGCTCGAGTGCGGCATTTGGCGAAATTTATGAATTTTAAGCGCCGTCTGCCCTTCGCCGCGCACGTTTGCCAACAAATTGTTGCAATAAAATGCGGCCGAGCGAGCGCCTGCCAGCAGCTAAGCAAACGCAGGCAGCTTATCGCGCTGGCACAACGTACTTCAGCATCTATTTAAATATCGCACAACTATCGCATTAGGTCGATAAGCTCGCGGCTGGCTGATAAGCGAAATTGTCGCACACAGTCAGCACCCAAGTGCGGTCGAGTCAGCCAGTCAGTCGTCGCGACTCTGCAGTGCAGAACCGCAACCATACTGACGTATGAACGGACCGACAGACAGACATAGGAGAAGAGAGATGGAAATATGTAGTCAGACAGTCAGCTGAGGTGAAGTGAGTAATTGCACACACTTGTGGTGAGGCAATTTCATTCATAAGTTTTCGACCATACAAATTTCTGCGCACGCATCGGACCACGTTCCCCTTTCTTCCACCCGATTTTTAGTAGCCCATTTAAAGAAGAGTTCAATGCAGTGCAAATATCGAAAAAAGGTTCTATTCAAAATGATGAATTGCATTATTATCTAATTTTGTTTACCATAAATTACTGGAGAATTGCTTTGGTTCGTAGCGGACCCAAACACATATACAGGGTGGCGCAAAAGTTGTTTGGCTCTAATTTGTTTATGAATGAATGAATGAACGAATGTATGAATTAATGTCAAAGCAGAATTTACTTTTGCCGCCATTTGCAAAAGTTATAGCATCTGTCGATGACTTTTGCGCCACCCTGTATAAATACTATGTCTGTTGACGACAATTCAGAGGAGTGAAGTTGAAAGCCATAATTTTCTATTTAATTGCTGCAACGTATGCGGTATGCGTGAATTAACTCGAGCGGAACGAACTGGCTGTTTTAAAATGTTTACACTTAGCTTTTGAGTGTTCGTGCACACATAAGTGAATGAATGGATGAGCTATTCACTAAATTTTTCCAATAGATTTGTGACAACCATAACACCCAACTTGTCACCATAAAACGACTTTGAGCGCGCAAACTGTAGTTAACTTCAAATATAACAAGACAACAAAAGCAATAACACTAAATAGTACACAATTCTTCAATTATTGAATCGGAAACCACTTTGATTTCGAAAAATAATTCGCATTACTTATGGGAAAACCTACGATTTTATATCGTAAAACACTAACTTAATTCTATAATTAATTCTATAATTTAAAACTTCATGCAATTAAAAGCCTAATATTTTTATATGTTGTAAAAAAAAAGAATCAATAGACGCAAGAAATACCACTAGAAATCGCACTGAAAACTCCGTACCACCACAACTTAAAAATGAGTTAACTTGAGAGTTATCTGTGATTCAACTAAAACACATGTAGATTCAAAAAACAAAAAATCAAAGCCACATTTTTTCACGCAGCCTCTGCGACGTGCAACGTTTATGGCACTCGTAATCAGTCCTAAAGCTGTTTCGACGCGCCCAAAATTGTACCATAAAGCAATTAGCACTGATTGAGCAAATTCCGTCCAAATTTTGCCAAATTGCAGCGAATATCCACAACACTCAGCTCAGAGTTTTACAATCATCACTGGCGTCATGTGTACTATTCCAGAATTACGTTGTGGGATATTGTAATTAAGGCTTCCGGATTAAAAGATAAACCGCAAACTGATAAAAATCAGCACAATGAAAAGTGCAAATAGGTCGTAAAAGGCATGCGCGCTTTTATAAAAAAATTTACAAAATGTATATTTTTCATTTGTAGATCTCATTTACAAATATAGGGAGAGATAGAGTGAGTGATGCGCTATTCAAAACTTTCCTCATCCTCGCACTGATTTTCACACTCTGGCGTCTCAATCTGGCACGAGTCCAGCGGATTGTACTGATTGAGGTTAACCACACGCGTGCAATTGATGTTCTGCACGGGGCGCGAGTTGCGCATGATGCGCGTCTTGCCGTCGGAGCTGAGCAGCTGCCGGAATTCGTTCAGCTGGCGCTCGCCAATGGCCAGCGGCTCGGGGAAGATGAACCATTCCGCGCCCTGATAGCAGGGCGGCTCCGTCAGCGAGCCGCCGTAGCTGTAGAAGCCGGTGCGAAACTGATGGCAGAGGTAGGAAATGGGAAAGGGCGGAATTTCGATTTTCGTGCCGGGCTTCTGAATGCGATGCAGATTTTGGACGACGGGATCGAGATAGGGATTGTTCGCTGAGACCTCGAAGAAGTAGCCAATCATGAGCAAGTCGTAGCTGGACGTGCAGTCGCCTGTTGGTCCGGTGCGGTGCATAGCCTGTTTTGTGAGGGACGAATGGAACGGGTTAGAGGACTCTTGGCTGGTAGGGTGTTCAGTTCAACCTGCAGCTCCATTGGGAATTTGCGGTAGTTCACCATGTGTTCGGAGCCGTCGTTGCTCAGCGAACTCCAGCGAAAGCACAACTCGACAAAGGTGTAGCAGGCCAGCAGGTCAGCGCCGCTCACGGTCGGCGTGTTGCCAATGAAACAGGCGCGCAGCACAACTGCAAAAGTAAGCAAATTAGAGCTGGCGATACCAGGCACGTGCAGCAGCGGCGAGCGAGTGACGCACCGGTGTGTCCGTTGTTCTCCAGCATGATACCGTTGGGCAGGTCGTCATAGTGATTCCAGGTAAGCAGTTCGCGTATGGGAAATTTTTGCACATAGTCGTCGACAATGTTGATGGGCGACTGGTTGGTGTCGGAACAGCGCCAGGTGTGCGGCCCTGAAAACACCGCGACAAATGCTCAGCGTTAGGCCACGTTCGGGTCGCGACCACAGCCACGTTGACAACTTACCGTTGTTGGGGCCGTAATCGAACGGCTGCGGCGAGGAGGCAGCACAGGGTGCCGCCGGGGCACTTCTGCCTGGACAACGAAAATCACAAATCAATTTTGCGGTGTGCACATTCGTCACGAACACGATGGCGATCAGGAAGCTGAGGAAAAACACAACGATCGGGTACTCCAATGCGCACGTGAGCACATTGTAAACGCAGCTGAAACAAAAACTCAACAACGAGCACAGCGAGCACTCCACCATTGTGTGCGCTTGCGGGCAGGATCACGAAATCCTTTAGTTAGTGTGGATATAATCCTTCTAATATATTTTTTGTAATAATTTTTTTTTTTTTAATTAGATGAAATTAAAATTTTTTGATTTTCATTGAAACTATTGAAACAAATCGCACAGTAGTTGTATTAAGAAAAAATATTTTTTTTCGTTTTAGCGAAAGGTGAAAACTACAGCAAGTGATCCCGAATTAATGCAGAGCGACAAGGCCAGCCGCCAATCAAAAGTCAGACAACATAATTGGACACACATACTCTAAGACTTTTATTGAATTATAAGCGCCGGCCTTGAATGATTCTTATTTAGTGTGAAGTAATAATATTTGTATAATTATATGGTAATTTTTTGTATTTTTTTAAACAAGAAATGTGCCAATTAAATATTCATAATTGTGCACATTTCAAACAACCAAAAAAGAGAACAAACAGAAACTTATCAAATCGTTTGCAACTTGAAGTAACGACAACCCGGCTAAGCCATGATCTGTGAGGACCAGCCAAGGCACCACGGACTCAACTCAAATGGCTGCGTATTCGAAAACAACAATTTTGTTTATTAATTTTGTTTGTTTTGCTTCTTTGATGAATTCTCTTGTCATAGTTATTTTCGTTTTAAGGGCAACTAAATTTAAGGTGATTCTAATAGACAAAACAAGCGACAATCGACGGGACACGAAACAAGCCAACTGGCAATGGATAAGAAGCGCCGTCGACAGCTCCCCCCGCACAATTGTGTTTGCGTGCGCCTAATGGCCGTCGATGACATCATAAAAGCGTAATTCGAGACAACTCAATTCGCACCGACATTCATCACAGACATTATAAAGCAATTTGCAGGTAACTTTTAATTAAACGCCTCCCAATACCTGGAGAGGCGGTATGCGCAAGTGGCCGTCGTGCGGTTGTCGTCGTAGCTGTCACTGTCACTGCCGCTTGGCTCGCGACTGACAGCTCCTCTTATCACATATTCCAGAATATTCACGTGCCGATTGTGTTGCCGTCAATGTCTGCCGGCCTTTTCACAAGTGCTTATCAAGCAAAGGTGAAACTCTAAAAATATCTGCCAGCGACGATAAGCGCGGCGTCTTATCATCCAACAGTGCACGCTTTTCCCCGCGAAAACTTCCCTCCGCATTCATCAGATACAACTGAGGGATTCATTTAATTGGTCAGTGCGCGCCCACAATGGTACTTGATTTGATTATCAGGTGTCACGGCCAGCCACGTCAACATCAGCGTCAGCGTCATCTTCAGCGCCAGCGGCATCGAAGTTACTGCCGTTGATGCGGATGCCGTCAGCGCTCACCGGCTTTCGTTAGTTGGCAGTTAACAATCTGCCTGTTGTCACGAGCATTTCTAATTGTTTTGCCCATTTCTTCGACGACTGTTTGCGACTCTGGCCACTATCGCGCCATCATAGTGTGTTGTCAAAACATTTTTATACTGTACAATCAGAGTCGGCGTCTATATGTATTTTCAACATTTCAATGTTGTAGTTGTTGTTGATGTTTGGAACATTGAACATGCACATTGAACATGAACCGATCGTTCATTTTCGAGCGCCTATGGCAGCCAATCAGCTGATCAATTAGCACCTCCATCGACTTGACGTCACTGGCCGATTTCGCTAATCGATGGGACAGGACAGGAATAATGCAAAATAATAGCCATTAAATCATATGACGATGACAGTTCTGAGTAGGTGTTATGGCCTTTATTAGCCGCTGATGTTTTTACGGTGCGGATTTACCGCTAACGACGTACTGCCTTAAATTGGGTTGAAGCAAGTACTCGACAGTCGAAAAGAATGTGGCACTTGAGCGATTCGAGTGCATTCGGCTTGCAGATTGAAGTCAACATTTTAATAATCAACACACGTACGAGCAGATAATGCAAATTTTTCAAGTGGTCATAATCAGTTTGTGAAATTTACAGTTTCTGATGATGACGTCAAATTGCAACCAATATCAAAAGATTAAAAACGAAAGATTCAAACAATCACTGAGAGTAGGAAAACGAATTAAGTGAAGGAGCATCACTGAGGCGAGAAGTTTTACAAGCTGAATGAGCAGCTCTAGATAGGAGACCGAGGTAAATAGTGGGG
The DNA here is from genome assembly GCA_963668005.1 of Melieria crassipennis. Classification (NCBI taxonomy): domain Eukaryota; kingdom Metazoa; phylum Arthropoda; class Insecta; order Diptera; family Ulidiidae; genus Melieria; species Melieria crassipennis. The sequence continues at coordinate 12,807,309 of OY764962.1, forward strand.
AGTAAATTAATAGCCACGGGTTATTCTTTAATGCTTGATTTGAATCCAAGCTAATAGTTTGCTGTATCAGAGCGTGCACTCAACTGTTATATTCAGCTGCGAAACAATTTATAGCTTTGGTTATTCCAATCATATTAAGAATTTAGACGATAACTGATATGTTTTTAAAAACAATTTTTTCCTTCTGATCCTAAGCGATTTGATTGGGTATCTGTCTTAACCGGATTCGGCCAAATCTGTTTGAAATCTTTAATCCTTTCGCTATTTTGTTGCCATATGGCAACAGGCTACTTTGCCATACGCTACGTCTGCATCCTCTATGGTTGTAAGAATACATTTTTTTTTTGGTCTTTGGAATAGTTTGAAGTTTTAGGAAAAATACGAAATTAATAAACTGAATATTTAAGTTTAAAGAAGAGAAGTATACACGGTTTTTTAATGGTATATCTTGACATAGTAAAGAAAGAAGAAGCAGAAAAAATTAGAGAACATTTTAATTTGACGTTTCCTTTCAATTTGGATACTTTTTTTTAATTTTGGTCTTTTTTCAACGTGTAAACATAGTGAAAATTCACTACAAAAATAGTGACAATTTGAGCATCACTTTTCGCGCACTAAGGAAGGATTACGGACGTCACGGAAGGCCTGTTTTGTCAACAATTTCGGTTTTATTGGCGAAATTCGAACGAACTGGTTCTGTACAAGATGTACAGAGGCCAATACGTAATCGCCCTGCTCGTTCGGCCGAAATGACGGTTCGGTTCGAAAATGACGAAAGACAGCCGTTACCGTCAATTCTGAACGTTATGGCCATATGATAACCGAGTATTTCTGGCCAGCGATCGAAGATATGGATGTGGAGGAGATGTGGTGTCAACAGGATGGCGCTACATGCCACACAACACGACCGAACATGACAGAATTGCGAACCAAGTTCGATGAGCGCATAATTTCGTGTTTTGGTGATGCCGATTGGCCGTCAAGATCGTGCGATCTGAACCCTTTGGACTTTTTTCCTTGGGGCTACGCGAAAGACCAAGTCTATGCAGACAATCCGCAGACTCTGGAGCATTTGAGGGACAACACACGTGCAGTTTTAGGCGCCTTATAGCCTGCTATATGTAAAAAAGTCATCGAAAATTACCTAAAAAGAATCGAGGTGTGTCAGGCTGCTCGTGGCGGTCATTTGAATGATGTCATATTCCATTACTAATGGTACAAACCAAATATTATTTTGATAAAAAAGTTTCATCAAAATTCAAATTTTAATTGATTTTTTTTCTTTATTTACTTTTTCGGCTCATGATGAAAAACCCTATATAATCAAATGTTTTCAGAACTTTTGTTACAATAACACTACCAGCAAATTTGTTCAGATCGAGAGCTATAGCAAATTCATTTTATGGTCCTTTCTTTTACTACAATATGGTTAGATAATATGAAGTACTGCTCTGTGTTTCGAATGTTCTAAATACAGTTTACTCTGCACTTATATAACTCAAACGACAGCTTGATTACGAAATAAGGTCTGGGTACGAAATAAGTCTAACGGACTTTACTGTTTATTAATAAAAAAAATTTACTTCACAGTTATACTTGTTACTTTTTAAGGCACATATGCTCTTCATATTTGGCATTTCACTGAAGTCTTGAATTATTACCTTAGGCCTAATAAGCTTAAATACACTTTTTAATTTGGTCTTCAAGAAACTGTTTAAATATTTAGTTTTTGCTTTAATTACAACAAATAAGAATAAACCAAAATTGTTTAACAAGTTATTTGCGGCTTAAATTTATGTTTAGACTTTGTCTTGTGCTCAACGTGCATCGGCTGTAGTTGTTTTGTCAGGTGGAAACTAAGCAGACGTATTCAAATTTATTGTTGCCACTACTTTGGCGCTCAAATTTTTCCCATGTACACAGAATTATCTCCATTTTAATGACACTAGAAGCAGCGAACGCAAACAAACAGTCGGTCGCAAGACCCATTTTCAATTTGTATGCCATGAGTAAGACAGTCGGACGCGCCAGCTGACCTTAGCAAAAAAGAGCAAAGTAATTCAACGCCTCGCACGAGCAAAAACATTTCGAATAAACAACTGAATTTTTGTACATGCTGGCGCAAGTCAACGCGAGCGTTTAAAATTGCAAATGGATTTCATTGTCCGTCGTTTTGCGCGCAGCAGAACTGATTTGACAATTCAATCGGAAGTAGACGTTTCAACAGAGCAGCCGAACTAGACCTGCTTAGACGAAGAGCTTAGAGGCAAATGCAGCGAACTTGGACTTTGCTTAATCGAAACATGCGCAGCCATAACTCGAAGAGTTCTTTCCGTGTATGAGAAACCCCTCAGCGGCAAGAAAAAACAATTTCTGGGGATAAAACAAAACTTATGGAAAGTCACCGCAGTTTGCCGCATCGACAGAAACGAGTTTCGCCAAGCACATGATAAATAAATAAAAATGCAAAGCCTGCAAACAGCGACCTTCAGATGCGCTACTAAACCAATTAATGCGACGAGTAGTGAAATAATAAAACAAGTAACTAAATATAACAGAACGGAAATTGTAAAGTCTATTATAAATGAGAGTTAAAATTGCACTTTGACACTTTTTCTCATATGTACATCATTATGTCATGTTACCTACATTTGAGTTCGCCTTTTCATTACAAGTTTTGTCATATAAATAAGAAAAATGGCGTACAAAATTGAGTTTTTCAAACTACCTCATAATTGTTGTATCACAACTTTGATTACATATTAATTTTTGTATATTAAATAGCGACAATTATTTAGAATTAGATTAGAAAACAGGGTGACTCAATCGGAATGTGTTAGTCAAGGTTAGTATGCATCAGCTTTCAATAACAGCATAAACAATCAATAAGAAAGTACAAAATCACCTGTAAGGTTGATAAATCAACAATAAGAGAACAACAAACGCACCATTTACTGCCTTTTTCGCAAAACTAAATCATCGTTCGCATTGAAGCGACCAGCGGCTTTTGCGGTAGTGCAACCAGAAACCGGCCGCCAAATTCCGATGAATGGAATCGAGCCGAATGTCACTTCGCCTATTAGCGGATTCGTTTGAATTTGCGGAAAAATCAATAAATTCGCGACAAGTGCAGGGTCACCCGGCTAAAACGCCGCAGAGGGTGGTGCCGAGAGGTAAATAGAAAACATAAACTGGCTGCAGGCAAGCGGGCCAGATGTGTACACGCACTTCCAAATCAATTTCGTACATTTCACACAAGGTTTTTGCTCAACAATGACAAATTGGTCACAATAAGACGTAATCAAGCTATCTCGACGGTAATTATCGCCGTCGGTGCTAATGAAATGAGGCAGAAAAACGCGAATCAACAGTAATCACTCACTCACTGCGCACTCATCCGGCGTTTGTGGAAACTTTTTAATCAGTCGCCAGCACATATGGCGCTGACTTTTATGCGCAACGCTTTCCATGCTCGAAATGTATCGTTCGTGGCATTTTCTCAGTTAAATGTTAATGTTACCTGTTGAATTTGCCGCAAAGTGGACACTGGCTTCCTGCAACTACGCCTTTTATTTACAATTTCACTAATGTGCCGAGTATACTGCAACTGCGTCAGACAATCCGCTGGTGTATTCTTTGAGTGCGATAAACCGATTGTTTTATGCTGTCATTCGTGGTCTGCTGTCGGCCCATGTTCAGGAGCATGGCAACTCATCGCACATGGTTGTATTTCGAGGTACGTTTCGACAAATATTTGGATATTTGGTAATATACGAGTGCAAGAAAAAAATCAATTACTAGGATCGTGCTGAAACAATATAGTAGAATTGTTAGAAAAATGACTTTCAGCGATATAATATTCATTCATATATGATAACGAACACTAACCTAAGAGACTGTAAAATTCTTAGAAAAAAAAGGTATTAAACTTCAGAAGCTAAAGTTTTACTATAATTGAATCCATTAATGAACATTATAGTAAAACAATTAAAACTCTTAGATAGTGAGTTCAGACGAAGAGTTTTGAGTCAGTAATAGCTCTACTTCCATTGGTGTTAATAATTATAAAAAACAACAATACAAAATTTAAATTTTTGTATATGAAAAACAAAAACTGCAATGAAAGGCAGTTTTTTTAACATTTCAATTTGTTATTTCCTACATGGAACATGTGACTGAATGCTGGTTCTCCACATAATGAATACATTAAATTTGTGTAATCGATTTTCTGCTAATAACGATTTTCTATAAACATGTTTCACATTCCATCCCGTTCTTAACTTCGATCGACTCATCTTCACTGAGCAAAGATGCTACACTGTAAGTTGCGACGCCAATGTTGTCAGCACTGCTTTTCGACTTTTTCTGCTGAACCGCTGACGTATGCGTGTGTATGTGTGTGTAATCGACAGTGAACGCGAATTTTCATTGCTGTTTTTCGTTTTGTGGATTTTCTTTGGATATTCCAAAATTTATAAAAGCATTTCAACAATTCCATAAAATTTTCGCCAAGTAAACAAAAACACCACATCGCCTCGAGCAGTATAAACGACAGCGTGCCAGTGGTTTCGGAGTGATGGGGGAAATGCAAAGCAAAGAAATAAGAATTTCTCGGTTGAAGTGAAAAGGCGAAACAGCAAAGAATGAGCCATAAAAGAAAAGAAAAAGCCAAAATTGAATTTCTTGCATTTTAGTTCATTTTGTGAGTTGGCCGTTTAATTTCCTTCGCGTATGCAGTAAAATTTGTGCACATTAGTTTGGTGAATAATCTGACTGCCCGGAAGGCTCAAAGAAAAGTAAATACAAAAATTGTATTAAAGGCAGCACACAGTCATTGCCATTGACGACGTTGTCAGAAATTCTTTGCAAGACAGTGGAAGAAAAAAAATTAAGCAAAACCCAGGAAGAAAAACTGTTGCTCCGTGTCGAGTGCGGCTGCTGCGGCCGCTGCTGCAGTCGAGCACCAGTTGCGAGCGCATACCAGCAGCTTTGTGAAAGTTGGGGTAAAAACAAGGGAGCGCACAATTGGCACTCGCAAATACGCGAGCGTGCGAATCCTCAAGTGGTTTCGATCCTGACGCGCAGCGAACGCAACGCACAGCACGCACTGCGCGTTGCAATTTGGATTTTTGTCGTCTTTATTTGTGATTTTTTTTGTGTGTGTGTTCGGTCTGCACTGCTCGTGACCTCATCCCACCGCCAACGTCGCGGCAGCACCCTGCACGCAGCCATCAACCAGCCTGCCATTCAGTCAGTCAGTCAGCCGTAGCTTGGAATTTGGTGCACACACTTGGTTTCGGTTTTGTCTTTCTTTGCGCTGCTTTCGTTCTGGTCGACACCGCGCTGAACTGTCTGCGCCGTCTTCCGTGCACTGCTCCGCTGTGCTTCGCTTTGCTTTGTTTTGCGGAGCTTGCAGGTAATTTATGCAAATATTGAAATAACCACACATATTCGTAATAAATTCTGCTTTTTGGATTTGTCACAATTACAGGGTGGCTGGTGACGGCCGCTCTAATGTTGTGCATTGTGCGACGGTCTCCACATTTCAAGTTTTGTTGGGAAGTGTGGCGCGGGTGCAATCACGCGGTGCGGCCTACATTGCGCGGTGTTGAATAGAATTAGCGCTGTCATTGCTGCTTCGCATTTAAAGGTGTTTTGAGGAAGACAAAGGGCCGAACACCTTTTCTATTTCTTTTTGTTTTTGTTAGACTAGTGTTCCTTTGTCTCCTTTGTGATGTTGTCGAAGTGAATTTTCAAATACTGTAGTATTCACCCATTACATTGCAAGAACTGTGATCAGCTGTTGCTTTGTACATTTGCCCAGCAATGCATTTCAACACAACATTTTTTAAACCACGAAAGCGAGCTCTGTGCGCTTCACTGACGGCTTGAAGCTTTTTGAGGGATCGAGTTCAGAGGGAGCACTACCCAAACTTTGGTAAATGTATATACCTATAGTACACGAAAAAAAAACTAGTAGATGTAGTATTAAGGCTGCGAGGTAATAGGAATTGCTAGTTAGCACTCATATGTAGGTCGACAAGTAAGTCCTTTGTGACATTGCACAGAAGGGGAAAGATTTAAAAAGCCTCATTCAAGTAAATTTAATTTTTGTTTGAGCCTTAGCAAATATCTTATATTGACTGATTTAGGGACTTTGCAGAAGATTCATTCTTTCATTTTTTCACCTGTGTTTAAAAAGAGCCGTGCAATCCGCTTTGACAGAAGTCCAACTAGTCAACTCAGGATTTCGATATGACACACAAAAACATAGTGTCCGGACCACATCTAAGGTTATGAAGAGTTTGCTTGCAGCTTCACTGTCAAGGAAATTTATGCTAAATTATATATATTTTTTGTATCCGCAAAATTCAACCAAAACGTTTAACATAACTTTTAAGCGAGTTCATGCTTAGTAGTTGTTTTGTTATTTAAAAGGCTTATTCTACCACATCCTAATGTTTAGTTCCCTCTCTCTTATTTGTGTTTGTAGAATATAAAGTATAATTCAATGTGAAATTTAATTTTCTTGATTTTAAAATCTCGACTGTCCTTTTTGGATATTCATTCTGCACTAAAGCCCGATATCGCATCCGTCACCGCATCCCCCATTCTTCCCAACCGCCACCGCACTCGCAAGAGGCCCATATATATTTCTTTAACAAAGTCTCATTTCGATTTATTCATTTCGTTTCCAGCGAATTTGTCTTTCTCATTTCGTGCTTTTTTCGTTCATATTTTCCAGGCACACAGATAAAAGTTTGCGCTGCAGAAATTCCACATTTTCAACGCAACACCAGTCGGCGTCGCTGCGGTTGGGCCGACGCGCATTAGGCTGCTATCAGAATCACCTGGAATAACCACTAAGCAAATAGCAAACAGTCAAACAGACAAATAAGCGAGCAAATAGACTTTAACAATAATAACAACAACAACAACAACGCAGCACGTTAACACGAGAAAAAAAGAACACGGGAACACACAAAAGATACTTTTATTTATTTAAAAATTGTACTAGGAGAAAAACGTAACGTACTTAAGCACATCAAACAACGACAACAACAATAAACAGAGAGAGCGAGCACTCGCACACCAAAAAGGAAGTAAAATCGGAAAGCGCCACACGAAGACACTGCGACGTCCGTGAATTTCAAAAGCAACAACAACAATAAGAAAACGGATGCGCTGGGGAAACGTGCGCCGCCACTCAAAGTCACGACAATTGAACAAATTCGGCACTGGGATCATAAAACCACTAGAGCAACAACAACAACAACAAGAACAAAGACAACAAAATCACAGTAGCCGCCACCACAAACACAGCAAGCACATCTAGGCAGCCAAACTGTGGCGCTGGAACTCTGGGGGGAAAATTTGTCACTCGCACTGTGTCAATAACGGCCGGAGAGACAAAGGCGAACGTCGCTGGCGATAGCCACAGTCGCAGTGCCCGTCCGTTTGTCATTTCCAATGACTTTTCTAATTCCGACGTCCAGTGTGAGCCGATTTGTAGTGCGCGTCGAATTTTTGCGCTGGCCAGCAACGCACGCCGCGCCTCTCCTCTATTCCGCAGAGGTGTCGGTGGTGGGGTAACGTTTTAGTGCTTTGCTTCATTTCCGCGGTTTCCAATGTGGCTGTCATCGGTCGAAATCACAACATCAACGAATCCTACCCCATAGCCAGGTTCCTTCGAGTTGTCGCCTTCTCATTTTTCAACAGCCGCATTGGGACACACATTCACGCTTTACAACACGCAACGACAACAATAACGAAACAAAAGCAATAAGTAGCATTAATATCTTTCATTTAACAATAAGGACGTCAGACGAAAGACAACAGCGGAGAGAGAAAAACAAAAATACCGACATGGATGAGGAGCGAAAGCGGCGGTGAGTTAAAATTTGCTTCTTTATTGCATATTAATTACTATTTACAATATCTTTTTACAATATCACGTTTTACAAAATGTTGTCGCAAACAAATTCTAACCCGGTTGTAATCTTCGTTATTCTGCCTTTTATCACAATTCCCGTCCCATCATTCAGATTTTTCCAACTTAAATTCCATTCGATACACACAAAAGCACTCGCTTTGCTGATGTTGTTGTTGTTGTTGTGGCGTCATTACACGCGACTACTGTTAATTACTGTATTGAGACACATGTCGTTGCTTCCAAATCGAATCATTCTACATATGAAAACGATACGATCAGCAGCTGCGAGTCGCTAACGCGGCTGTTGCGGGGCAGGTTTCGGTGCTAAAATCAATTACGGTGCAAATGTCGCGCGCATCAATTAATTGCGGTGCAAATACGTCGAATGATATCGTTGCTGAATAAGAAGCATCTCGAAAATTTGTAGCGAGTGGTGCCTGACAAATTCGCCAAATGCCCAAATCGCCGCTTGACGGCTGGCAGCAGCTCGCACCTTTGACTTGTTGCCACAAAAGCGACATAGACAACAATCAAAATAACAACAACAAAAGCGTTTTCAATGCGTTGACAAGCGTGTGAGCAAATGAGGCAGCACCGACAGACAGCAACAACAACGCCGGTGCCGCCAGCACCGATCGTCGGGCGCGCCTGTCGCTTGTACAGGCGGCCCGAACGGCACACGGCACTGACTTTGCCTGATTTAATAAATTTTGCCATATTCGCATTTAAAAAATGCAACTTTATTTGTGCGCTCATTAAATGAAAAGCAAGAAAATGCCGCGCGAAAAGTCTAACAAATCGCACAATCTTGAAAAATGAAAAACACCACCCAACCTTCTTGGCGGCTGGCTGTGCTGGTTCGGCTGCAAGTAGCAGAAACGCCACAGCCGCCGCGACAACAATCGCCGATGTTGTGTCAGTTGCAAGCGGCATCTGTGACTCATTAGATTGCAACGACAGTGTCGCGCGGATTCACACGTAGTACTAGCGGCCAGTGTGTGTGCGCGCGTGCGCGCTTTTAACAAAAATAGTAGCGAACAAAAAATGAATTTGCAAAACGGCAAAATTACAAAATATGCTAACTCAGCACTAGTGGCTGGCCGTTAAAGTGGCGCGTTCCGTGTAGTTGGCGCTTTTAGTGTCGCTGTAGGTGGAAAAAATGCTGTGCTTAGAGTTCAAATCATAAACGCGAGCAATTAAATCGGCTGCAACTGGCAATTGTATGAAGTGTGTGTATGTGCTAACCCTGCGGCAACATGTTCAACCTGCATGCGCGGTAATGCTCTGGCAACAATTTATTAACACGAACCGAATGGCATTTCAAGCGACACGCATTTGAGTTGCTTGTCTCTTCTAACCACACCTAACAGAACCCAGGACTGTGCACCTAATTTTTGCCACATCTCTTTTGCTGACATCGAATTCTATTGGAAATTAAATTTCGCTTGAAATATTCATTTCATTTGCCTTCTCTTGGATATATATTGGGCTGTATTCCAAATCTTACTATTCAATATTATTCAATTAGACTAAACACGCATCATTAGTCATAAAGAAGCTAGTCTAAAGGTGTCAAATCACAAGATTGAGATGCATTTGGTGTTCATTTCTGCAGAATGCTTTCGCCGCATTTCAATTACAATAAATCGATTGTTTGACCAGCTGTGTAACGTGACAAGTCAACCTTTGTGTTATGCTTCCAGTTTGTTCCCAAAATAGTCAGTAAGCTACTACAGTAGCGGCTTCCATTAACCATGATGGATTGTCCAATTTCCAATTAGAAGTAAAAGTACAAATAAAACCGCAACAAATATTAATTTGTTGCCGCGCTCTTGTATGTTGTTGCTTGAAATTAATTTAAGAAAAACTAAAATAAATATTTTGCGCCGCTTTACCTTATCAAACAGTGAAAAAATGAACACTGGTCGACCCCATTAAATTGTGCCTTGCCTTGGTGAAATAGGGTCGATCAAAACATTCAATAGTTCTAAATTTTCAGTATTAATGTTCTTGTAATTAACGAGTTTTTGTAGCTTTTCGTTGTTAATAAATTTATGAAAATATGCATACATATCGAAAAACGCCAAATAACCCAAGTATGTTCATGATATGTGACGGTTCCAGAATGCACAGAAAATAAAAATAGCTCGATGTAAATTTTTAGATAGAATTTTTTAACGTTATGGCATCACGCTTAGTACAAAATCAGCCGTTTTTTTTATGTATTTATTTAAACTCAAACTACCAAACCTGCACCTAATTCATGTTTGTTGATTTAGGTTAAAAACAATGCAAAAATTTAGAAATTATAGTCTTAAAGTTGGCTACAGACATTATCATACTCGAACCAAAGCCCGAGCAACAACAATTTACTTTGTTGAATTTTATATATAAAATTTTTTATTTATTTTTTTTAAGTTATATTTTCTACATTTTTTTCTTATTTTCTTTTTTTGTTCATTTGTGACTGGTTTTCCAAATTCTTGCAATATCAATTGCTCACTCATGCAATTGTGTATATGTAATGTGTTACTTTTGATGTTTTCTTATATTTGGTAAAGTTGCTTTTGTCACCTCCGTTGGCGTAAATTTATCGCTGCCAAAAAAGAAAAGCCAATCATTAGCAACGTCGACAAAATAATTTTCGCATTTTGTTCAATTTATTGAAGCGTCTCTATTTGCTGTGCCATGCACATGCCCACATACATAACTATATATACCGTACACTATATTTGACGTTGATAACTCTCGTGTCAATAACAACAGCAGCAACAACAGCCGAAGCAATCACAGTAGTTGAATCGGCCATAAAGTTATGATTGCGACGCTCGCGCGTTGCCGATGATGAAATCACGCCAAGTCTCGGCGGCCTCAACGCTCTCGCACCGCTGTCAATTTGGCTGTTAGCCTGTATTGCAGTGTTTTTTACAACAATCATTCTGCTACAACAATTTCAACAACATTTACGACTATGATTTTTTTCTTTACGAAAGTGATTTCGTCGTTCAGTACGCACTCTTGACGAGCTCCTTCGTTGACGAGCTCCAACATTACATTCAGTGGCGTTGAGATAAGGGCAGCGCTTGCACATTACCCATTGAGCAGTTGGTCGCATACTTTTGCTATTTGTTTTGTTGTTGCTGCTGTTCTTGCAAAGTCACCAGCTACGTTAGGTCGTCGGTATGCAGTCTTACTTGAAGCGATAGGCTCGTTAAAGGTAATTTGAGACGCTTAGCTACTGAAAGCAGAGCGGTTTTCTAGTATTTGCATAGGAATTCATAATGTATGCACGTGAGGTGTGGTTGCCAGTTAATTAATATTGATATTTAAAATGTATATTTTTACAAAAATTAAGCAGTTACAACATTTGTGAATGTTTTCGCAAGTGTTGTTAACACAAATGAGCAAACTTTTGAGCGATATCGGAATTTTATATGTGAATATTTTATTTGGAAAACTTTTCTGATTTACTACTAAACAATGTCTAGTTCATGATGAAATTATAAAGCTGAGTTCTTCAATGACAGAAAACTGAAAAAATTGGTTGACATTCTGTCTTATAGAAACTTCGATGAAAAGAATGTTGTATTTTTTGTTTTAAAAAAAAAGGGGGAAGAAATTTAGCATACATTTGTATAGGTGAAACAAATAACTACATTTTAAAGAAATTAAATCTCAGTCAATACAACACAACTGAAGCAACGTTCATATGGGTTGCGTGTTTTTGCATTGTGGCCTGAGGAAGCCCTTACAAGACTTTCTCAGTAAAACAGTACAATTAAAACACGCCTTTAACATTAATTAATAGTTTATAGTAAAATAGCGTTATTTAAAAAAAAAAACGACAAACTTCTCCACGAAACTTCCACTGTCGCATGGCCCCGCGAAGTTAAAAATTATTTTTTAAATGTCGCATTCACTTTGGGGTTAAAATTTTTAAATAGCAAGATAAAAAATAATGCAAAAAATTAAATAAAATGCACAAAATAATAAACCTTTTGCTGCAATCACTATTTATTAATTTGTATTTGAAGCTCTTAATTTACTTCGTCGTTTTCCCCCCTTCTTTTGAATGCGTACTAGACAACATTGGCTCTCGTTCTATAAGACAAAAACGTCAAAAACGAGCTGTCAAGAAAGATCTCACCTTTATAATTGCATCATGGTCTAGTTCAACTCTAATTCCCAGAATTTTAAAAGTAACGTAAATCCAGAAGTGAGACTGTCAGGCTCATATGAGCTAAACTACTGAAAAACTAAATTTATTTTACTTTTCCAAATCCATTTACTACTTCAAGACGTTTTTATTTAAGTTTTATATTTTTAGTAAAGAACTTGTGAATACAGAACCACTGGAAAACAATTGCTACTACAAAAGTATAATTAATTAATCCAGATATTCACATCTGTGTACGAACCCAGCATCCAATAAACTATCGGCTAATTCCTTACTGGTGAACTAGTTGGTCATTATTACATTTGAGTTTGTAAATCTCAAACAGTTTTTCAACACCCTTTTTGCAACACCCACAGCTCCTTGTTTACCGTCTTTGCATGTGTATGGCATTTCAAGAAGTATTAGCACCATCGCACTTCCATATTCTGATTACATATTTATCGGGATTGGAAGACATAAACTGTATGAACTAACATCAATATCGGCAAGGCATAAATTCTTCATATAAGTATGTCGTATATTGTAGTACTTTCAAACATTTTAATTGACTTCATCCCATGCCGACTAGATGAGTGCTAGGCTCAAAAACTATGAACTTGACACAATAAAAATGCACCTAAACATGAAAAATAAAAATATTCTTCCATATCGTGGACAAACAGTCAAGGAATTCTGAGTAAATTTTATTTTTTTGTTCAAATGAGCTTCTGAGGCTCACTTCTGGGGTTTCGTTGCATATTTAAAAAAATTGAAAATTGAAATTAAAAAAATTAAAAAAATTAAAAAGTACAAAAACTGTCTAAAGAGTCAAATTTATAAATGAAATATAATTCTAACATTCCATTAGAGGATTACATAAAAAATTGGAATCGAAAATTTTTTGGAATAGGATTTAGCACTATTTGAAATCTTTAGAGAGACTGTGAGGCTCACTTCTGGGAATTAGGGTTAAAGAAAATTTAACTTGATATGCCTATATTGCGAATAAAGGCAAAATATCTGGGTTGCAAGTGTCTTAGGGAGTAAAACTGCTTGTAAGTTGTTGTAAAACTGCTTGTGAACTGTCGAATAGTGGGCACACCATTGGGTAATCAGTCAATAATCGGTATCAGTTTAACAGGTACGATTGGGTTAGATAAAATTTAATACTTAACAACAACAAAATACTTACGAGCAATGGGCTAATCTGAGCAGACAGATAAGAATAAAGAAGTAACAGAATTTGTCGCAAAACTAAGATGTTTTCGTTGGAGTGTGGCGAACTTCTGAGATTGAAAAAAGCAATCTATCTATCTATCTATCTATCTATCTATCTATCTATCTATCTATCTATCTATCTATCTATCTATCTATCTACCTATCTATCTATCTATCGATCTATCTATCTATCTATCTATCTATCTATCTGTCTATCTATATATCTATCTATCTATCTATCTATCTATCTATCTATCTATCTATCTATCTATCTATCTACCTATCTATCTATCTTTCTATCTATCTATCTATCTGTTTATCTATATATATATTTATCTATCTAAGAAACTACATGTCTAGACAGATAGATTTAATAGGTGTTAGTTGCACTGAGACCAAAGATCATCTATTGTACCCCCTACAAGTTTTAGAGAGTTTTAGAGTCTACTCGTATGATGCGCTCAGGTGTCTCCTCTCCTGTTCCGATGACTCTACATAAATTTACCTGTTTTAAATCGATTGCAAACTGCATGTCTATCTAATATCCCACTTGTTTGCATATCTCCCTTTCTTAATTATTTTATCCACTTTTCATTTAAGTTAAAAAAATATGAATATATTTCCAACTAAACCAACGACGAGTGGTTTTGCCCAAAAAATCTTCAGTCATCAAATAAAATCATAATAAAAGTATATAATATATGTATTTAGTGATTCGGAGACAAGAATCGAATTTTATTTCTTGCCAACCCAATCATAAAAAATGTTCTCCAATTACGTTGTTTGCGTTCCCAGTCCCAGTCGCAGCCGCAAACTCGCATTTTCGCACTGCTGTTGATTTGTTGTGAGCATTCAGATTTTCATTTCCGTTATGAAAGATCAATGCGTTATTCATGCCTTCAGCGGCGGGCAGCCGAAATAGACGAAATGTCATTGTCATGAGCTCATTAAGAATTTGGCGCACAATTCCTCTCGCGCCAAATATTGCCGCCGATTGCATAAGAACGTATCGCAAGTGGCTAAAATTAAATGACGACGCCACCAACAGCTCAAAACATTGCCTCCTCCATCCGAACATAGCGGAACGTTAATTTTCTTAATTGAATGTCAGAGCGTGCAGGAGACACACACACGTCTTCAATATGCGAAGCCACCAAAACAGCAACAATAACTTACAGTCCGAAAAGCGATTTTCACAAGCATTATTGACGCTTTGTTTTTGGCAAAAATTCAAATGCCAGCAGATTCTAACGCGCGCACACTGAACGTCGAACTGGATCGTGGATGACGGGAGCTGCGGGAAATTCGACAGCCAGAGCAGACACACATACACTGCACGTCGACAACAATGAAGTGACTGTATGCGAGCGGCACGTCTTTGTTTAGCGGCCGACAATCAAAACAATGCGACTAGCCGTAGAGTGTCAGTGTCAACGCCAGCGACGGCGGCAACACCCCGAATTCTGCAGCATCGAAGCGAGCGCAAAAGACATTCGCAGCGGTGATGACAACGAGAACAACAATGGCAGTGGCATTGACAGTGGCGCTAGAGTTGATGGTTGCCGTTGGCGTCGATGACGCTGACGGAAGTGATTTTCAATAGCACAACTCTTCGACAAACTCAAATGTGGCAAACGGTTTTGTGTGACTTTCGCACGCATACACACACACATCCATCTCTAAGTGTTTGCATGTGTTGTATGTGTACTTGGAAGCCACTCACGTTCAGACTCCAAACAGTTTCATTTTATCTGCTTTGCATTTCATTCAACTTTCGCATTCTGTTGTTTTTCCTCGTTTTCCTACCAGTTTAATCTGTGTGCGAACTGGCAAAAGACTCAACTACAACAACAACAACAAAAAAGGCAACTAAAGAACGCATTTAGCGCGATACACAATAAACACTTTATCAAAGTCAAAGATGTGCCACACACACACACGCACGCACACAGCCAAACAAACAAACAAACACTCGCGTTCACGCCAAAGTCAAGGCGCGCGCCCCGTGCTTGTGCACCGACTGCGCCGGCCGTGTTGGTGGCACTTTTTCCTCGCTTAATTGAAAGATATCAACGGCTATCAGACGCATGCGTCCCTCGCGTATATTTTCATTCTATAAAAAATCATTATAAGACATAAACAATTGCGCCGGGTATGGGTTTAATGAAGCGGGCAATGATTCATGTGCACGCTCGGCGTGCACTGCGTACCGCGTACGTACCAACCGCAGCCACTATTTGTTTGTGCACGGCAAAGAGAGTTTCTTCGGCTGGCACTATCGCCCGTGAATGAGTAATTATGTGCATAATTTATTGGGCAATTGTGAGTTGTGTGTGAACGTGAGCAGATCGTTCATCTTGTCGTTCCGTTCGTCGGAATAGAATATTGATGAGCAATTTCAATAGTGCGCTGCACATGGATTTATGATTGGAAAATTTTTGAGATTTGAACGCGGCCGAAGAGTATTTGAAGTTAGAAACGATATCGCCATACTAATGACGCGCGTAGAACTTGGCGTTGATTGCCTACGCCTCGTCTGACTAGAACTCTAAGCAGCACTTAGTAGCCAATTCTGTGTGACAGTTAACCAGTACCATAAACCGAACTGAAGACGGTGCAAAACACGGACCTATAAAAGTGCTGTTTCACTATCACTCAGAAGGTGAAATGTTTAATATACGATGGCGATATCAGAATATCTCAGTTAAAACTACTGCAGATTATTTTAAATTTCTTTAAAATAAGAAAAAAATAAAATATGTGTGTACATAGTCGAAATAAAGCACTCGCTCCCTTTCCAACTCCTTGGTTACATGCAAAAGTAAACATTTATGATTCGATTGCGGTCTATATTTATATGTTAACACACCTTGGAAACACATTTATGTATATGCCGCTGCCAAGATCATAGAGCTTCCGACAACACTATAAAATCTGCTTCCACCGGCTCAAGTGAAATGCTGCATTTAACAAGCCACAAATATTTCAAGTTTTATGGGTATGATGTCTTTTATGGCCAGTTCTTAATGCTTAACTCTCCTTTTATTGCTTGAGTGCAGTGTGATTTAAATAAGGTAGATGCAAATATTTTAAGCCCTATTACAAGCTACAAAAATTCCACCCACCATGTGTCGGCAAATGTTTGTAACCATTAAAAGTGCCGACTCATATCTCATAACCAAGGAAAGGATTTTGTGGAAATTGCCTTTTTTGTTTGCTGCTAGATAGAGCATTTCCGATTGAAAATGAGCACGAATTAAGTCCTCCTGATTGGAAATATACCACTTTTAAAAGGCAGTTTGCCCTTTTCACCAATAAATGCCCTTTTTTAGTGCCTATTTTACCTATAAATGCCACAAAATGCCTTTTTCAAGATTTGTCGAGCGCCTTTTTGTTTTTCTTTCGTTTTTAATATTTTCCCCCTTTTGTTTCGCAAAAATACCTTGAAACTAAAACAAAATGAAGTGGTAACATTGCAATTTCGTTAACTTATCGATGCTTTTACATTGATTTGATCATTCCAAAGCCGTTATTTTTTGTTGTGCAGTGGAAAATTAAAAAAAAACATGCCAAATGTGATACAAGTACGGCTTTTATCCTTTTATATGAGAAGTTAAAATATGAATTTAAAATATGTGCCTACATTTAAATTGAAATATCTTAGTTTTAGTTTTTAAACTATCTTTGAAAACCTTGATGTTCCTTTTCTTTTACAAAAAACGAGGTATAAATATTGTATGTTGCATACGTCAGATGAAATAAAATTATTAAAAAAATACATACCATTTCCCCTTTTTTTTAGATTTTCTAGTATTTTTTTTCTTATTTTCAAATGCCTGTTTTTGCCTTTTTAACCGTTTTTAATGCCCTATTTTGCCTTTTTATGCAGTTTTTAGTGCCATTTTCTGCCTTTTTGGCAGTTTTTAGTGCCTTTCCGTGCCTTTTTTGCTATTTTATTTTGCCTTTTTTATAGGTTTTTAGGTCCTCAAAATCCTTTCCCTGCTCATAACGTTCTCCGTAGTTGCAATGTAAAAGTTTGATATTTGTCGTAGACCACAAACTCATAGAATTAGGATCTTTGTCTAAGCCATTCACTGGGCCTTTGCCTTGCCTATGTTTCTTACCTTCTCCCCTACTGCATCAAAAATGTGTAATTAGCTTCTTCACGATTCATTTAAACTAATAAATTTCTCGTATGTATGCATTATGCAATAAAAATCTCAATCGTATAAACGAATATTCAGCGGCTGTTCTCTGTGCACGTCAGAAATTCCATAGAAATTTGATTGTGCAATATTTGCGCTGGCTGAGTTTGTTTATTGAATTCCCCCATATATGAATAAACACAATTTTAATTGAAGAAGGTCAAGGATTCCGCGTTCCTACAACAATAACGGACATAAACTCTTGCGGCGCATTGAGTATGTGTGTGTTTATAGTCATTAAACGAATTTTTATTGACAGCGAATTCGTACGCCCGAATTTGCTCAAAAAGCATACCAAAATATTTATATTTTGTTGATGCTTAAAATGCGTTAATTTCCCCGAAACTTGAAATGTTTTTCAACTGTACAAACATTTCGTATTTTACTCTTAAATTGTTCTTAGCTGCTTTCGACAATACTTAAACAAAATTTGTAATAATTTCATTTTTTCATCCATTTTTTTTCTCATTTCAGAGCTCAAGTGCTCGAGCGTGAGATGCGCGACCCGTTCAGCATTTGCAATGTCGATTGCCTGCTGGACACCGTGACAGCGCTGGTCAACGATTGTAATCACGAGTCGCTGAAGCGCCTCAAGAACCTCGAACAGTATGCCACAAAATGTAAGTGTTGGCGTCTGGTGCTGATTCTTCACACAATTGAAAACTGATTACGCTCGTTCAATTACAGATAAACCCTTGGCGACGCAGATTTGTCAGCTGCGCATGAATGTCGATGATTTCGACTTTATAAAAATCATAGGCGCCGGCGCGTTTGGCGAGGTGCAGCTGGTGCGTCACAAATCGTCGCGACAAGTGTACGCCATGAAACGTTTGTCCAAATTCGAAATGATGAAGCGGCCCGACTCGGCCTTCTTCTGGGAGGAGCGTCACATCATGGCACATGCCAACTCCGAATGGATCGTGCAGCTTCATTTCGCATTCCAAGATGCCAAGTACTTATATATGGTGATGGACTACATGCCCGGCGGCGACATTGTGTCGCTCATGTCCATGTACGAGATTCCGGAAAAGTGGGCCATCTTCTACACCATGGAGGTAGTGCTGGCCCTCGACACCATACACAACATGGGCTTCGTACATCGCGACGTAAAGCCCGACAATATGCTGCTCGATCGCCTCGGGCACCTAAAGTTGGCTGACTTTGGCACATGCATGCGCATGGGCCCCAACGGACTGGTGGTGTCGAGCAATGCAGTGGGCACGCCCGACTACATCAGCCCCGAAGTGCTGCAGTCGCAGGGTGTGGACAATGAATATGGCCGTGAGTGCGATTGGTGGTCGGTGGGCATTTTCCTGTACGAAATGCTGGTGGGCGACACGCCGTTCTACGCCGATTCACTGGTGGGCACGTACGGCAAGATCATGGACCACAAGAACTCGCTGAGTTTTCCGGCCGAAATGGAGATTAGCGAGAATGCCAAATCGCTGATGCGAGCGTTTCTCACCGATCGCACGCAACGTTTGGGCCGCAATGGCATAGACGAGATCAAAGCGCATCCCTTTTTCCAAAATGACACATGGACCTTTGACAATATACGCGAGAGCGTGCCACCGGTTGTGCCAGAGCTTTCGTCGGACGATGACACACGCAACTTTGAGGACATCGAGCGTGACGAGACACCTGAAGAGGTGTTCCCAGTGCCAAAGTCTTTTGATGGCAACCACTTGCCGTTCATAGGGTTCACGTATACGGGTAAGTGCCGATTAACTTTATTGATTTGCACTGATTTATTAATGTATGTTGATTTCACAGGCGACTATCAATTGCTCACTAATGACACTGTAGACGCTGAAGCCAAAGAGTCTGCCGCCAACATTGCGAATCACGCCCACCGTCACCGTCCCTCCAACTCAAATGAAATCAAACGTCTCGAAGCGTTGCTGGAACGTGAACGCAATCACTCGGAAACGCTAGAAAAGCAAGACAGAGCTTTGCGTCAGCAGTTGGAGTTGATTACAAAGCGCGAAACCGAACTGCAGCTCATCGCGTCCGAGTACGAAAAGGACCTGGCGCTGCGTCAGCACAACTATAAAGTGGCCATGCAAAAGGTCGAACAAGAGATGGAGCAGCGCAAAAAGACAGAGGCACTACTCGCCGAAACGCAACGCATTTTAGATAATGAACAAAAGATTCGAACGCGCGAGATGAACAACAACCAACATCACAACGAGAAGATTGTGACGCTCGAGAAGCAGCTGAAAGAGATGGAGGAAAATTTCAAGAATGAAACGGAGCATGCGCAAAAGCTAAAGAAGCAGGTCGCCGAACTCGGTCTCGCGCAGCAAGAGTTGGAGGGCAAATTGGCACAGCTGCAAGGTGTGCTCTCTTCTCTACAATCCCAAAAGGAATCGCTGCAGCAGGAGGTGGCCGAGCTGCAGGCATTTCTGGCGCAGGAGAAGAACGCTCGCTCCCAGCTAAAGGAGCTGCTCAAGGAGTCGGAAAACAAGTTGCAAACAATGTCGAACGATATGGAACGCGCTGTGATGCGTGAGCAGCAGGTGCACGAGGACAATCGCGTTCTATCGGAGAAGATTTCGGATTTGGAGAAGGCGAATGCGAGTCTCGATTTCGAGCTGAAGGCAGCTCAAGGGCGATACCAGCAGGAGGTGAAAGCTCACCAGGAGACAGAGAAGTCGCGCATGCTCAGCCGCGAAGAGGCCAATCTGCAAGAGGTAGGAGCGGTAATCAATGTAATTTGGCAGCTTTTTTGTATGAAAATTGTTAATTTCAGGTAAAGGCTCTGCAAACAAAATTGAACGAGGAAAAGTCGGCGCGCATCAAGGCAGACCAGAACTCACAAGAAAAGGAGCGCCAGCTAAACATGCTGTCGGTCGACTATCGCCAGATACAACAACGCTTGCAAAAACTGGAAGGCGAATGCCGTCAGGAAGCGGAGAAAGTAATGGCGCTGCAATCGCAATTGGACCAAGAGCACAGCAAAAAGAATTCCCTGCTCTCCGAACTGAGTCTACAGAGCTCTGAAGTGGCGCATTTGAAATCCCGCGAAAATCAGTTGCAAAAAGAATTGGCCGCGCTACGTGAATCCAAACGTAAATTCGAAGAGGAAATTTCACAAATAAAGGGCTCACTCAACAAAGAGATCCTGCTGAAGCGCGAATATCAAGATCAACTCGAGGCCGAGCAGTATTTCTCGCGGCTGTACAAAACGCAAGCCAATGAGCATCGCGAGGAGATTGCTGAGCGTTGTCGTGAGATACAGGACCTGAAGGAGGAGCGCACTTCGCTGAAGCATCAGGTGCAGGTAGCGGTGGCGCGTGCAGACTCTGAGGCGCTGGCGCGTTCTATTGCGGAGGAGACTGTGGCCGATTTGGAGAAGGAAAAGACAATTAAGGAGCTCGAGTTGAAGGACTTTACAACTAAGTATCGCAACGAAATCTCGGCCAAGGAAGCAGCATTAACCGCTGTAAAGGAAACCGAAGCAGAGTTTGTTAAGAAGCTGAACCAGAAGAATGCCGAGTCCGAGGAACTGCTACAACAGAACAAGAAACAGCAGGAGGATATGGCGCAGTTGAAGAGCACCAAGGACGAAGAGATCATAAAGATGAAGGAGAAACTGCAAAACGAAATGCTGCTGAAGCAGGTTGCTGTCAACAAGCTAACGGAGGTGATGAACCGACGCGACACAGATCTGCAAAGTGAGTCGGTGCTAGGCGTGCGAACTACGTTTTGTAAAATATTTCTGCATTATTATTGTATTTTCAGAACAAAAGGGCAAAGCGCGTTCATCCGCCGAACTGCGTAAGAAGGAGAAAGAGATGCGTCGCTTGCAGCAAGAACTTTCGCAAGAGCGAGAGAAATATAATCAACTGCAGCTGAAATTCCAAGATCTGCAGACGCAGATTCTCGAAGACAGTCATGTAAGATTGAGATGCTCGACGACATCATTCAAGATAGCATTAACTTTTGTGATTCTAATGTAAACTACAACAGATCAAGCAGAAGCTACAGATGGAAATTGACTGCAAGGCAACCGAAATCGAGCAGCTGCAATCGAAGCTCAATGAAACTGCCTCGCTGTCTTCGGCCGACAACGATCCCGAAGATACTCAGGTATGGCATTGGCATTGTGTTGGGTATTTGAATTCAAATGCTATTCACTCGTTGATCTTTAGGATTCGGTGTTTGAGGGCTGGTTGAGTGTGCCAAACAAACAGAATATACGACGCCATGGCTGGAAGCGGCAATTTGTGATTGTGTCATCGCGCAAAATCATTTTCTATAATACAGAGATCGACAAACAGAATACCATTGATCCTGTACTTATATTAGATTTAAGGTTCGTAGTTACTCTGCTCTTGAGCTTCAAACTTCGTGCAGTCGAAAATGCAATGTGATTTTGTATTTGCAGCAAAGTATTCCACGTGCGTTCCGTGACGCAGGGCGATGTAATACGTGCCGATGCCAAAGAAATTCCACGTATCTTTCAGCTGTTGTATGCCGGTGAGGGCGAAGCTCGTCGACCAGATGAACAGAATCAACTGGATATAAGCGCAATGCTGGGTGACGAGAGGCCCGGTACCATAATACACAAAGGTAAGTGGCTGCATGAACGCATTTGTCTGTTTTGCTAATGTTCAAGCGATGTTTTAGGCCATGAATTTGTGCACATAACGTACCACATGCCCACGGCCTGCGAGGTCTGTCCCAAACCGTTGTGGCACATGTTCAAGCCGCCAGCGGCGTATGAATGCAAGCGGTAAGTGATCGGCTACACGAATTGTCGTACAATATTTTTTTGATTTATTTTCATCGACTCGTAGATGCCGCAATAAAGTCCACAAGGAGCATGTGGACAACAAGGACCCGCTGGCGCCGTGTAAGCTGCACCATGATCCACATAGTGCCAGAGAAATGCTGTTGTTGGCGTCCACGCCCGAGGAGCAGAATCTGTGGGTGTCCCGTCTGTCGAAACGTATCCAAAAGTGTGGATACAAAGCAAACTCATCGTCAAATAATAATAGTGGGGGTGATGGTAGCAAAATTTCGCCAAGGTGAGCCAACTGTTTGGAAGCGGACGCGCCATTGTGAATATTGTATGCATGTCATTGTGTCTACGTATGTACATTGTTTATGAAATATCTCTGGCCTACATCACTATCAAAATTGTGTGTACTGAATTGTTGTTTCTTTTCTTTTCTCTTTTTCTTGCATATATGTTTTAACAATTTTCGCAACAATGCGACTCTGCTGTTGCTATGCCGAACTTGGTAAATCATTACGAATTTAATTTATGCGCCTCAACATTCATGCTCGTAACAACCCCCGTAACATATCTAACCCGTACGCCCGCCCGCCCGCCACCATCATCGCCACCATGCTCATGCCCATTGGCGCGTACTGCCCGTCCGCAATCGCCACGCATTGCTGCGCCCACAAATCGAATGCGAACAACTCCCGCCAATAGCCAATCGACCCGGTCTGCTTACAAGCCATTCGCAGCGAATGTACAAAGATCAGCCACGCTGCCAGCAAACGCGTCATTGAAGCAATGATGCAACTTGCAAAGTAACCAACTTAAAAATCGAACGTATCATTACCACTAGCATCATATCTGCCTAACCGCTCTCACACCTATACACACACACACACATACAATCAGCTGGCATATACTAAGTGCGTCTATGTCATTTATTTATATACCAATGTACTATATGTTACCATTCTGCATACGACTATATACATACATATATACACGCATACAAAAACACATACATACATCAATTGAGAAGGCAATCGAACTCTAAACGAAGATGTCAGTTCATTAATATTGTGTAGCCAAAAGAATTTGCACTAAATATTGTATTGTTCCACTCCCCAACCATGTAGCTAAAACTGCAAGCGAGAAAAATGTATTTTATTTTTATATTCACTTTTGTTTGTTCGAAATCTGAATAAAAGTGTAGCCTTAAGTTCATAGCTGTACTGCTCAGTCTAGACTCTAAGTGAAACGAAATGAATTCTGCGGCCTGAAATCTCTGTTTCTTCTCGCATCATTGCCAAACATTGACACTGAAATCATTGCCAAAAAAAAAAACAAAACAAAACAAAAAAATTAAGAGCAAGCGCAAGATTGCAGCGCCAAATTTTCTGAACGACCTTTACGAGTATTCACTTTAATTTCGTATCTCTTGGTGTGTATTTAAAAGTCAGTTGCAATTAAAGAAACATTGAAAATTCGCATTAACACAGAGTTGCAAATTGAATTCGCATTTGTATAATTGCATCCACTCGAAACACTCGTTGGCATTGCCAATCTTTCGACCCGGTGTGTGATCTGCAGCTGGTGTAATGCGCACACGTGCACTACGCACGAGAATCAATACAACACGATTTCCATTTGCTGCCAATCATTGCACAATCAAATACAACAACGCTCTTTTGCGCGCAATCGCACAATTCCATAACGAACTTAATTTACCGACGCCCTACACTTAAGTATTGAAATATGAAATATTTACCTACCGTAGCTGTAAGCGTTTACCGTTAGTCGAGTGTGTATATTCTAATTTAGATGGTGTATTTAAGTGCAAAGTCAAAGCGCGCTGCACGCACGAGCAGCTGCAGCAGTTGAAAGTTGCTCGCAGCTGGCAAAAGCATATTTTTGATAATTTTTTGTATTAAAACCTAAACGCCCCGTATTAAGTAGAAATCAGACAATTCGATTTGTACGTTGCCAATGTGTGCATTTATGTTGCCAAAACGCGCCCGAGCGCTGCGCGAATAAAACATGAACGTATATGTTGTAATCTCTGTACGAACATTTTTCATAGCGACCTAAGTGATTTTCCATAGCAGTGCTGCAAAGCGCCACGTACATAGTTTATTATTTCCTTTTAACTTAAGTGTTAACTTTTTATTTTGTAATTTTCCAAATGCTTCGAATGTTTAACTTGAAAATTTACTTGATTTTCCGGTAGTCCCCCTGCACACACACACACATTCATAGCTATTTTTTATGATTTCCATAGGCTGATTCCATGCGGTCGTCGCACTAATTGTCCCCTCTAACTGTATAATTTCTCTAGTGCTATCGATATTTTTTATGATTACATATTATTTTATTTGAGCTAATTTAAAATTTTACAAAAAATGGAAAAATAAAAAATACTTTACAAAAATTTGAATGCTTCTGCGTTTTATTTTATGTTTTGTTGCTTTCGTTTTTGTTTTTAGCAAGTACTTTATTTATGGAATATAGTTGTTGTATTGGCCAAGCACATTTATTGCCCTGCTTGCAGTGCTTTGCGTTGGGCGATGCATGAAATGCCTTCGATTCGCACACAGAACAGCAACAACACTAACTGATCTCAAACTCTCTCACATTGTGTATACTTGCAGTCGCCAAAAATGGCAACTACCACAACAAAAACATTTAGCAAACTCCAACCATTAAGACTGTCGAATCGCCTGCGCAACAGCTTCATAAAACACTTCCGTGCGACGCGCGCCGAAAAGTGATGAGTGCACACGCGCCAACGATACCACACATGCACGCACGAGTACGCACTGGTTGTTGTTGTTGTTTTTTTTATACAATACAAATTTTGTACAATAAGTAGTTTTGTAAACGTACTTAAGCGTAAAATATTCTAATGCGATTGCATAGCAATCATGATTTGTAGGATTCTTGCCGCAAGGCTGTGTGGGATGAAGTCTGGTCTGCAGATTGAACGAAAGTCGGCCAAAGCATTCTTGTTCTTTGGGCGGCGTTGTTGAAGCGAGAAGGGGGAAGTGAAAGACATTAGCGAAATGCGTAATAAAAAAATTTGCTGTGCTGGCTTCATTCGACATTGCTGTGGCGGTCAATTGTGCTAAAGAATTGAATAGTAGAACTGTGCGATTGATTTATTAGCAAATATTCCAATTTTTTGTATTGATTAAAAGTGTTTTTTCTTGTCAATCTGAAATCAATATTTTGCCACAAATTCCATTCAAATGTATTAAATTAAAATTGCTGTACTCATGTAATGCATTTTCATTTAATTTAAATAGCGTTTATATCTGAAATCTGAAATCAATATTTGCCACAAATTCCATTCGAATATATTAAATTAAAATTGCTGTACTCATGTTATGCATTTTCATTTAATTTAGATAGCGTTTATGTTTATTGAAATTGTTTTCAATTCAATAGAAATCATTGTATTCATTAGCCAAAATATCGTTCAATTTTAGTGCCACCAGATTCTGTACAAGTTCAGCTAATGTTTTAAACAACTACGCAGTGTTTACTTAGTGTAGTTATTTGTAATTGATTTAATAGATTAATTTTCAGAAAATAGATCATTCGTACAGTTCAGAATTTTTGTGCAATAATTAAAACGAAAAACATTCCTAATAAAGTAGACAGTAAGCAGTTTAACCGGCATTTATAGCTTAAAACCTTTGAGGTAAACACAATCAAAACAATATCATATATACTTATTATATATACAAACACACATAGTGTGTGTGTACGTACAAAATTACATACTTATTGGCTAAGAAGAAGATGTGAGGTGCCTTGTAAATATCACAAATGCAAATGCAAAATTACTATGAACGAGTTGTCAGCATTTTTATACTTTTCCAAATGTATGAAAAAAAATAAAAATTAAATAAAACTACAAATACAAATATTGTATACAGAATTCGTAGAACTCTTAGCAAAAAAATAGAGCACACGAGCTGAATACTAAAACGAATGCCCATAAAAATGTGATTTCCTTTAGCCAAAAAGTTTGCATGAACTTCTTTGACATTATGAATAACCCGGAGAATACGTAATTTTAAATTGTTGAACAGCATTTCAAGTCAATAGCCCCAGCAAAACGTATAATAACTGCCTGCTTGCTGAGCTGGCCATAACCAGTTGTTACCGGCTCGAACACTTCCCTCTAGGCGCCTCTGCTTTGCGTGCGCCCTTTGCCCTCTCCAACTGGTCACACCTGGTGCTGACGGCATTTCTAATCAGTGCACTCTTAGTGCTGGCAACTTGCCAATTTTTATCACAAATTGCAATTGACTATAATTGACATAAGTAGTTGCAGCTACACAGCATATCATAAATATTATGTTTGATATCAACTAAATTTATTTATTCATAGCAATTCTCATGCATAGCAACTTTGTAGTATAAGAGTATTTTATACTTTACAAATATAAAAAAGGATTCTTTGTATTAAGCAATATTTTAGTCAATTGTAGTTAGAATGTATAATATTTTTGTAATAAAAAATAAATTTAAAAAAAGTTAATTTGTTTCAGTTCAATAAAAACCGTATGTCGAAGAAATACGTGTCATTAAATTTTTTATTTTGTGTCAACAAGCAAAATAAGCTGAAATAACTGAACCAGTAACACACACAGACATTTCCCCACTTTTTCATTGCAGAAACTTTAAGGGAGCAAATGTTTTGCAATGTCTCAAATATGATACAACTAAATGATAATTTTTAGGAAAATACCACCACAATTTTCTTTTCATTACCAGTTGAGTTCATCTAATAAATCATAAACTTGTCAGAGCTATTGTGTTTACCATTCGTTTAACGAACAGACAGACATGTCTAAATCATTTCTTCAGTTCTGCTTTAAAATTAGTGCAAATTTTTCTATACTGAAATATATTTTTCTATACTGAAACTAAAAATTGAATAATGCGTCTTTCATCACAGTAGTGAATACTTAATCTCATTATTATTGTCCGATGAACACAATCACTTAGACGTGGCTATTAATTGTATTTCGGCTGTTGCCTGAAGTAGGTCTGTCATTAAGTTTTTCTGGATCTGTATTCTGGCTTCTGAATCGTCGCATTTGTAACGCGATTTATGTCCTTCAGCTGGAATTGCTGGGCATTCACTAATATGGAATCACTCTCAATAAAAACCGTTCAACAGTTCAGTAACTCATCCTCCTTGAGAATCATTTTGCCAAGGCACATGTGCCTTGGACTTCCGAAAACTGGACATTCAACAATATGGAGTCACTCTCATTAACGACAGTTCATATACAGTGGTGTCTGGATATAGTGAACTAATTATTGCAAGGCCTGTTAACTGTATTGAGGTTGTTCACTATATCAAGGTCAACATTTTTGTTCAAAAACTCGTTTTATTTGCTCATAATACACTTCTTGTTTTTTGCTTGAAAATTGTTTTCTATATTTAGAGGCTCGATGTCAAAATTTGGGTGTTCACTGTATCGAGGGTTTTCACTATATAGGGGGTTCACTATACCCAAACACGACTGATACTTGATCGGGGCAACTACATACTTAGCGACATCTCCCAGTTACGGATTGGACTGATTGGCCATAGAAATACGCCACTGAGTTTCGGTCCGCTTCAACACGTTCGCCTTCTCCATCCTGTCGCACCAAGCGTCTATAGGAAGGAAAGTTAAATTTTCAATGACTTTGTCTTATAAATCTGCCTGAATTTGCTGGATGGCGTTTGTTATGGAAGCATCGCGCTCCACTCGAAGGACATGGCCGAGTCAGCCCCTTACATTCATTAAGCTGACGAATATGTCTGCAATATTGCACTGAACTAGCATCATTGTGTATTAGGGAGGTGAACAGGTTCATCACAGAACACTCGTGGTTCCCAGTGTAGTAATTGTGGTATCACAATAAGTTGCGAATGTGAGGTTAAGTGCGCTTTCATACTAGCGTCTGTCCCCTTCAATATAACCTATCCAATCCTAACCTAACCAAAAGTAACCTGTTAGTAGCATCTGAAAGGAATTTTTTTAAATTTTATCAATTTTTCTAAAATATATCCAACCAAATCAATTAAAAGGTTTGATTTAATTATTAAGTTTCTCAAGGTGTTTTTCATTTGTGACAAAATTTTTTAGAAAGAATATTACAATCATTTTTATTATCCAAATACATACAGAAGTGAATAAATCCAAACCGCAAAAATCACACAAAGCGGTTTCAAAGTTGTGGCAAATTTGCGGCTTTTCGCAAAGCCATCTAAATCATCCTGTTTCACATGACAACCAAATTAGTATTGCACCTTCCATTAGTAATCGTTAACGAAACTAATACTA
The DNA here is from genome assembly GCA_963668005.1 of Melieria crassipennis. Lineage (NCBI taxonomy): Eukaryota > Metazoa > Arthropoda > Insecta > Diptera > Ulidiidae > Melieria > Melieria crassipennis. The sequence goes on from OY764962.1 coordinate 12,835,903, forward strand.
GAACAATATTCCATATATTCTGACATGACTGCATAAATAAATTTTATATTTTTTTGCATCAGCCATAAATAAGAATCACAACTGGACTTTCCACTTGCGCGCATTGCCAGGGAGACAGTGTCAGCAAGCGTCGCGCCGCGCGTAGTAGTAGCCGCCGTAAAAGTGCTACTACAACTTGAAGCGCTCCTCCAACTGGATCAGCAACTGCGGTGGTGTTGTTGCGCTGTTGACTTTAATCTGCAACCCAAATCGAAGAATTGACCAATAATGACAATAAACAAATCTGCTGAACAAAGAAGCAATTGGGCACATAATTGGGCACACCAAAGTCAACAAGCCGCAACAGCAGCAACGACTGTCATTAATATTTAACAGCAGCGCAGCATTTGCACAACACGGCGACAACAGCAACGAAGCCTGCTGTCCGACTGACTATACAGGTTCAAGCCACCGAGCGACCGCGCGACCAGCTAACCTATCAGCAAAAATCCAACAAATCCAGCAGGCCGGCAACAATTCAATCAACTCGTTTCGAACTATTTCTTTTCTTCATAACTTTGTTTTTTTTTTGGTGTGAGTTGATTTTCTGCTGCTTCTGCCTTTCTGGCTCCCATCTATTTCAAATTAAAATGTATTTGGAATCCACCAACGCTGCCGCAGAAAAAAGTAAATCAAATCAAATCGCATTTATATTGGTTATTATTTATAACAATTTACCATAAACGTGAAAAGAGATTAGACGGCTGGCTGAGATTTTGCATGTGTGGAGCGGCTCGCAGCGCTGCAATGGCTGCAGCTGCGGTGCAACTTTTGATGGCAGCCCATTTACACTGGTCAAAGTTTAATTTGCCACATTCATCGTGAAATTACAATCAAACTATTAACTGAGATCGCATGCGGCAATCAACTGAAACGTGTTGGCACTGCAATCATGTGGCGGCAGCTGCCAGCAAACTGAAGCTGCACACCGCACCGTCAAGCGATGCCAATACTTCACGTTCCTCAATTTTATTGCTTCGTCTTGTGTTGAATGAATAACATCAATGCCCAAACCGTCACCAAAAAAGCAAAAGTTGCTGCCTGTTTTGCATACGACAGCGACGCGTATTTTTCCCTCTCTTATCGTCTTGTCGATAATATTTTGAGACGCGCTTTGAATTTTGGTTAATCTTGTCGAAATAGTCAAGAAAAAAGTCGAAATTGTGCAAGCGCACTTTTTATCTGTCATTGGCGTATTTTTATTTCAAGGTCAGCACGAAGCTGGTCTGCTGATCGCGGCGCCGGCGAGTTTTTAGACGCGTGCGTGCGTGTGTGTGAGTCGGTGTGTCGTTTGCTTTTATCTTAATTCGTCCACTGTCTACACTAAATACATTTGAGAAGGGTGTAGAAATTTATGCTAATATTGCAGGTTTGAAGTTGAACCATTTGCCTGCTGAACATTGTCAATGACAATGAAGTTTGTTTTCTAAGTCTTTTGTCTTTAACCCGGCGTTGGTGTGGTGGAAAAAAATTACGTTATTGGTGTGGTGGGGTATGACATACCCCAAGACTTGATATAACAGCAACCTCACGAAACAACACAAATATAAAAGATAGCAATTTTATATTATTCTTAATTTACTTTTACGCAAGAAAATACAAAAGCACTTCATGTGCAAGCAATTTGTAAAAGGAAATATCAAATATAACAAAAATAAACGAAAAGTACCGATATTTATAAGTTGACTTCATATAATGGGGTTTAAAAACATTTCTGTATATAATTTTCCAAAAAACATAGTCAGTTTTAAAAATGAAATACATATAGTTATGTGACATTAAATTTTTGGTAGCTACCCTGAAAGAGGAGTGAATTACAGGGTCTCAAAAGTAGCGCATTTTTCGCAAGTCGTATAAGGTTTTTGCTCTCGGACAAACCGAACATCGAGTGCTGTACTGACGACGTTTCGGTACAGCTTCGCCTAATTTCAAGGATTTACAGAATCATGATATTTTTGTGTATTAATGATATTTTTTGGAACATATGATACGATGAAAACTATTGTCGTGTGTGCTATTAAATTCAATGGAACATACGACGTTCGTTTTCTACGGCGACAAAATGCGAATACTAAACTAGCAGCTTTTCTTGCACGTAGCAGTTGGGCAGTTGGTATTTGCCACTTATTTTTCCGTACGGTGAATTTTTTAACAAATCGATGACTACTAGACCATCGAAAATAACAATTTGAATTCAAAATCATTTACACAAAAAGTTACATTATTGGTGTGGTGGGGTATGTCATACCCCAATGAACTTTAGCGGGATGTGACTCAAATCTGGTCACACTTAAGTTGTTTTTAGACAGCAAATGTGTATGGTTGGACTGTTATAAACAGCTACTAGAAGCAATAGTGCCCGCATAAAACTGATGTCCGTGTTATTTACAAAAATACAACCTCTGGGGTATGGTATACCCCACCACACCAATGCCGGGTTAAATGGCTACTGATGATTTGATATCGTGGCAAAATAATTGAACAGGATACGAAATATTGCTTATGAGAAGATTTTGGGTTTACAAAATAAATTAAAAAAACGATTAAATATAAATAACAAACAAATACAGGGTGGACTATTTAAGATTTTGAATTTGAACTACGCTTTATTTCGAGAATGGCAGTCCAAATGTCATTCAATTTGTGTTCGTAATTTAGTTAAAAGTTTGACATTTACGAAATGGGACGCTATACGCTTGAACAAAATTGGGAAATATTGAGAACTTACTTCCAAAGTGAAAGAAATTAAAAAAAAATTAAAAAAAAAGGATTGGCCTTCAAGTCAGTTTGTGGATCAATTTGTGAAGCGAGCTCGTGAAACTGGATCGTTAATGGACCAAACAAACCGTTGCCGTTCTCGTACAGTGCACATAGCCAAAAACATTACTTATGTAGCCGAAAATGTGCGTGAACCTCCATCAACGTCAACTCGCAATCGCTCTCAGGAATTGAACATTTCCCGCACTTCTTTGATGAGAATTTTGCATAAAGATCTCGGTATGAAGGCTTACAAAATTCAATTGGTCCAAGAACTGAAGGCTCATGACCATCCGGCACGTAACAATCGAACATTTGGGAACCGTTTTCAAAAATCGAATAATCAGCCGAAATTCTGCAGTCAATTGGCCGCCTTGGAGCTGCGATTTAAGTCCGTTGGACTTTTTTTGTGGGGAGTCGTAAAGGACAAGTGTTACGCTAACCATCCAGAGACGATTGAAGCTTTGAAACATAAAATCGAAGTTGCCATTCAGGAAATTCTACCCGGAACAATAGAAAAAGTACTTGAAAATTGGGTTGACCGAATGGCGTACGTAAGGCCAGTCGTGGCAGTCATATGAACGATATCGTTTTTCATTCTTAAATAACAAAGTCCAAGCTTTGTAATAAAACAGGAATTTTAAAAAAATATTCATTAAATTTTTTATAACCGATTCAAATTCCAAATCTTAAATGGTCCACCCTGTATGTTGAAATCAAGAAAAGAAACAAGAAGGAGTTAGAAAAATATTTAAAATACCTGAAAACTTGAAAGATTTGTGTGCAGTTGGCCGATTCAGTAAACGAATCTTCAAGAAACTTGATTATGTTATGATTACTTCACTGATGAGTGCGACCTCGATGTAATGCGAGAAAATAGGACATGAAAATTCGATTGTTGACTTGCAACTCAATTAAGATCAGGAAAGTTTAATATTGACTTGTTTATTACTGCAATGGCGAGTTGACTACATAATACAGCTGCGATGAACTTTGAATATTGTTTTTGAAAACAAATTTGAACCACATGAGGGGGAATTAAGAATTTAAATGCGATGACAAATTCAGTGTAAAGACAATTTTAACACTTAAAAGTATTACTAAATATAAAAAGAGCTCAAGAGAGCGTTCATAATTTGTTTATTTACTTTTTAGAAAATCGTCTAAAAACCGTCTTTTAGACCTGATACGACTAGTGAACTCCCGCATTATGAGTGTTTAGAGAAGGCGCAATGTACAACCATAGATAATAGAACTTAAAAAGCTTTAAAAAGGTCTTTGTTAAGCAACCTATACACTCTTATTTCTATAGATTGAACAAGATTTTAAAGAATTTTCAACTCATACCAAATATCATCTTTAGTCTTCAGTGTCAAATTAAAGAAAACTTCTCAGATAAATCAGACAACATTGTGCTTGACCTACGAGGTCAGCATCATTTAGACAGAATGCTGTGGCTCTCAATCTTTCATTGACAATAAATGTGCGCCTTCAGCTTGAATACAGTGTCATAGATCATGGCTTTGTCAGACATGCAAACTGTACATACAATTGAATTAGCTCGAATATCTTATGACCAAATAACATAAATCAAGAGTTTTAAGTTGGAAAATATAATAAAGATATTATGGCAAAAGTACCACTTGGCACAAATCAATTTCAAGGTTACATCCTATATGTCTAACTTCCAGATACCCATGTCACATGTGAAGTCGGCGCGCTGATAAAAAATAGTAAATTTGCTTCTTTGAAATCCAAAAAAGTCGTAAACAAAATTGTATAAATTTAAACTGTGCACCTTAATATGTTTAGCAAAGATTTTGTTTTTAATTTTTCAAATTTTAATATGTGTATTCATATTTCCTGAGCTTGAACTCACAGTCTGTCGCTTGTTTGTTCCAAAAATAAATCTGCATCTTTACTGTTATTACTTGACAGCTTCACTGAATTGTATAATTAGCGAATGTTTTTGATATTCATTTGATTATGCTTTAATTAATCAGCACAATTTAAGGTCTCAATTTGCAACGCTCATAATTTCCGCACTTTTAACTCTTCGTATCGACTTCAGTCAGCCGCCAATTCTGTTCTGCCGCCACCAACACGCATTGGCCGATTCTGCCAAACAGATGCACACCGCAAATTCTGCCCATGATGTCTGCTAACGCAGTCAATTTCCATATGACAATGAAGTGATTTATGAGCTGGCGAATTCGGCGCTCAATTTATGTTAAAACAACCTGCTGGCGGGGACTCAACACCAAACAACACAACATATTAATTGCCAGCCTGCCAGCAAGGTGGGCAGCGGTCGTGGGTTGCGGTTTTTGTTTTTGTTGTTTTCTTGTTATTTTGTTTTTTGCCAGCCACCCGCTCAACAGTGATCCAACACCAGCGCCAGTCAGTCAATTGATCAATCAATCAATCAATGTGTCACAGTGCCAATCCGGGCAGCACAAGTGTTCCAACAGCGACAGGCGAGAAAGAAGTACACACCGTCAAAACGGCAAGCACGCCGTGTCGCAACACAAAGTCGCACCCTGAATTGAAGTTGCAACTGCAACTGCGTCGCATCGCATCGCGCCGCTGCGTTTCGCGTCAATGGAAGCGTAAAGACCCAACTTCGAACGTTTGCATGCAAATCAGCAGCGAGTCAACTGGCTGCAAGAGCTTTCGGTTGACGGGCATTTTTTCGTTGTTGTTGTGTTGTTTTTGCAATGCATACAGCTCCTGAGCTTAAGCTGACATGCTGTTATGGTAGCTGGTCGCGTGATATGGCGCCAGCGCTGGCGTTGACGCGGCCGAAGGCGCCGCGGGTGGTGCGCACGCGACAGCAACAAAATTGGTGCTGCTCACAAGCTTACAGGCAATGCCGCAAGGTGGCCCAAACCCAGCGCACATAATGAGCTTTAGTACGAAAATACGTGAAAACAGCTCTTGCCGAGCTCAGCCCGGTGCCCTTTGGCACAAAGCGCAAAGTTCCAAAAACCGGGTTCGACTGCAGCTCATTGCAGCAACTCTGCAAGTGCGCACGAAAGCAATTTCTTGTTGCTCACGGGCAACATTGCCAGTGTGTAGTCGTCAGCGTGCAGCGCGACGCCGCTTCGTCGACTGCTTCTTCTTCTACCACTACAACTCTTCAACGTCAGCGGTGTAGCCGTGGCTGTCGCTGCCGTCGTAGCCGCCGACGTCGTCGCGTCCACGTCCGCAGCCAAACCTACCCAGCGGCACCCATACCAACACCACCCATACCAGTACTGCAGATTAACGTACGCGCGCGCCTCCGCCGCTGTCACAGCCATTGCCGCTGGCGCTGTCGCTGCCATAGTCGCCGCACCGCAATCCAATTCAAAACCACGTCGAAATTGTTTTCTTGAGTCTAGCGAATTTGAAATGCCAACAGTCGTTGTTAAGAAGTGATTGTGGTCTCACACGCTCAACTCCGCTCCGCAACAAATAGCACTGCAGTTCAACGTTTGCCAGCGTCTGCGCAGCTACACACGGCTACGTCCACTGCACCAAACATATAGTTGATCATTTTCTAAGTAAATCAAAACAAATTAAAACAAAATAAATCGAATCGAATTCGATTCAAACAATAAAACGCAACATAAACTTACAAAAGCAAATTACAAATAACATACAAATTTCAAAATGAAATTCTTCAACATGTGAGTGGAATTTTTTAAGTTAACCGAAAACAAAAACATTACTAAATACCATACTATAAAGTTTTTATTACTTGAAATTGTTCAAGCTGATCGATTACGATGTGAATGTGGTAATTGCTGGAGTTTATAGAAGCGCAGCATTGATGATCTCAGTGGGTTTGTCGCTTAAGTCTTTCATTCGCGGTGCGATTTATCGACTCGGCTGTTGCTGCAGAAAACTGCGCATGTGTAGTGCAAAATGTTCTTTGTATAAGTTTTAGAGGTTTTGGAGGTGAAATTGTGTGGTGGGCGATTGGTGGGGAGTTGTGGCACCTCGAAACTGTGTGCTCAACCACAGATCGCGTAACTTGGGATTTTCTAGAAACATCTCAATGCAACTGGGTAGTTTTTGTTAAAAAAAATTTATTTCTTTTTTCAATGTAATGCATTAGATTGTTATAAATATTCTAGTCGAGCTTTGGAGTTAGTATCTGTCTTCTCTATGTTATGATTTGAAGCGATATACATTTAATTGCCTGTTCATAGTTCTGAATACAAATACAAAATATGGTTTCAACCTTTTCAAAGTTCATTCTTATGTTTTTTAAAGTACTCGTCAAATATTCATATTTCTGGTGTTCTTAAAAATTTCTCTTAAGGTCTTTGAGCAGTGACCTGAGAAACGTTTAGAAGGATACTTTTGTTTTGTTGGTTCAATGGGTTAAAAGATCATTGATTAAAGTATTCTTTTGATTGAGGTTCACACATTTTTACTTTTTTAGTTAAAAAAAAAACTAAAAGGTATTTCAAAAGTGATGTTGGAATTTACTAACAGTAGAAAACTAAGTGAGCAAAAGACTTTGCCATGACTTCGAAAACTTCAACTTCACTTGCAATGTGTTTAAATACTTCCTTTAGCTATGTGCTAGATTCTGATAAAATGTCTCTCGTTTGTCATTCTTAGATTGAACAACTTGTTATACTGGAACTAAACATTATGTTTGACTCTAAAATTTGTTATTAATTTGAGAACAAAATAATTAAGTTTTAACAAAATATTTTGCTCTATTAGTATTTATGTGTATTGAATTAAAATAAGTTTACTTTTAATTCGTATGTGTACTGACTTCTGGAAGCAGCTTATTGTGTAATTTTATTGTTAGGATAGAAATTTTCTAATTTCTAAGCAGTAAAATTTAGCAATTAGATTAGACGAGATTGAGATAATGAGTTGCTATAGCCGCACCAAGGCCTATTTTTCTCTTCCGATTACTTTCAAATTAAAATAATTTTTGCAAGCTTTGTGCACTTTTCTATAACTACCAAAAAAAACATGGTTCTATGCTTTATGCTGATCACCAACGTTTCTCAGTGGTTGGTGTGTTGAAGTTTGAGTGAATGAGTTGTGGTTTTAAGTCTCGATTGAGCCTCCAACAAATGAAGAAAACTTTTGGCGGCCTTCTTACTACCAGGAAATACTGAAATTTTTAGAGTCGAATGTCATTAGCGGAAAGTGTATATGTTACACATGAGAGTAATAGTTCAATGCCGACATCAGTTCACTCAATTATACATATAGCACTATATGCATGCAATTAATTTTGTACACTTTTCTTAGTGACTTTGCACATCACACAAATTGGAGCCAACACAATTTAGAGAACAATGTTGAACAACTGATTGCCCACACATTTGCACTGCTGCCCGAATTGATGAACTGTTGTCTATCGAATTAATTATGCGGCTATGTTCAGTCTCAGCTCAACAGTCAGCCATAGCGATGCGCATTTTCAATTTACAAATTAATGCTTAGCTGGGTTATTATATAATTTAATGGACTCTTGCGAAATGCCGCTATTCGAAATTGTTAATAATTTAAGACTCGCACAGCATTCCGAAAACACAAAACAACAAAAACCAACAAAGAAACTGAAAATTTGAAAATGAGAAAAGACAGAAAAGATGATGAAGCTGATCCGATGCAGAAGTGGAAGTTGAAGCGGCAACAGAAGAAGCAGCAACCATCGTCGCAACCGCGGAAAATACATAACGCGAATTTGAACTTTACTACTCAATTGAAATTAACTTTAATGGCTGAAATGGCAAAGTGCCACAAATATCTGCCAACGGCTAAATATAGGATAGCAACAACAATCGAACAACTGTTGCTGTGTGGCAGCAACGCCGAAAAGTTGCAAACCACCAAACCATTCACACAACTATTCGCACACCTACAGACACAAACACATGTACAGGCGCAGCAGCAGCGCGTACCAACAAATATCGATAGACAAGTACTTGATTTAAAGTTGAAACCTGTAAATTTGGTTGCTGTCGCCACACACACAAACACACACATCGCAGTAGACTTGAGCATTTTTGCATCTTTTCTGTGTTGCTTGTTGTGGTTGCCATTATTGTTGTTGTTGTTGTTGTTATAGACTCTGCATGTTTCGCTTGCACTTAATGCGCTGCAGATTGGCACGCGTAAAATGCAATTTGGACACTTTAGCATTTCGCAGCGCCACACGTCGGTCCGCGGCCGTTGCGTGTGTGCGTCCAAGTGCGCCTTTTGGGTCAGTTTCCATTTGCACATCAATAGAGCAGCAAATCAGAAAATCAGCAAATAAATAACAAGTCAGCTGCTAAATAAAATGCAAAAACCGCTGGAAAAAACACCCAAACACGCCAAAAGGCAAACGCCGACGGTCGCCTTTCTCCGCTGCGGCACACGAAATGTGGAAATTGCGGCGCATTGTGTACACTGGGTTGAGTGGTCTGGAGCGGCGTGGGGCGAGGGGAGAGCGGCGTAGCTGGCGGCATGTTTCAAGGTCGTTGTCTGTGCGTTGCTTGTTGTGCTGCTGCTGTCGTCGTTGTTGTTGTTGTTGTTTTTGTTGTTGCAGCTTATTGTAGCTGTTGCTGCTGGTCTTACCAGCTCCGCCGGTCGTCAGCGCCAGTCGACGCCTCGGCGTCAGCGCCGCCGTCTAATTTGTTGCTGTTATTTTCAACATATCTGCATTTGTTTTAGTTATTAGTTCATTAATTTTGTTGCTGGCTTTCAGTGCTGCGAGTGATCGATCGAGCATGTCTGCCCGCATAATTTGCTCTCCGTCCGTGCGACTGTCGGTCTGCCCGTTTGCGTAGCCTGTAAAGTTTTCTGCCCAGTTGTTTGTTTTTAATCTAATTTCTGCTCGCATATCGAAAATTATTAGTTTAATTACGAATTTAACGCGCGTTTAAATTATCGGCTCCATTTCAGCTGCACGCACACACCGACACACACAAACACACACGCACAGTGCGGCCAACATGCACTTGCAAATGATATGGTAATAGCGCATGAATGCAGCTTTAATTGCAGCAAGAGCAGCAACGCGCAGCTGTGGTCGGGCGGCGCCGTTTTCGGCCGGCATTTGCTTTTGTTGCTCTCTGCTTTCTGTGTTAATGCAGGATTATTTTTCAATTTCATATTTTGTAGTCTTGTTTGCAGTGATTTTTTTCATTCGATTTTGTCCCCTCCTTATTTTTAATGTACATATATGCACTAAATTTTTTTGTAGCTGCCACCGTTGTTGTTGTCATTGTTGTTATTGTAAGCAAAATATGTTTATTTTGCATATTATGCAATTTCATTCATGTGTGAGTAGTTTTCAATTTGCACTCACGACCAGATCGTGTTGTTTTTTGGTTTTTGGTTTTGCCTTCGCTGAATTTTTGATGTGTTCCATTTATCGCAAAAAAAACACATTTTACTGATACACACACGTACTGCACACATGCCGCAATTTTGCCTTGTAGTTTGGGTATTTTTGGCGAAATGTTACGCATGGTTCGATGTTGTGCTTTTTTCCTTATTATCGACACAACGCAACAAAAGACTCAAGCAACAAACGCGCAGTGATGACAAACGTTTTTTGTGATGCGCCAACGACTGCGGCGACAGTGCGCTGTGATGAGCATGTTCGACTAGCAATGAAGAAGCTATGGGTTCAAGGCAAGATTTCAGATCAGTCAACGTTGCACAATAATTATGGCAATTGGTCATGTGATAAAAGAGGTCAAGCGCGCGGCCAGAAGTTGACTATTTGAGTATGAATATGGAATGCGTTGGCTCAAATAGCGGAAATCTAACACATTCGATTTGAATGCAGATTTAGTTATAAAATGGTTTAAAGTTGTATAGAAGTGAGGCTACATATTGAAGGCATAATGAATTCAAGTTTCGAGTATTATGTGGTTACAATAAATTATTAATTCAGCTATACAGATGTTGATGAGATAATTTCCTAAAGATGTTTGCACATAACAATACAATATATGCATACTTTTGAATTAGATGGATGCACAACTTGTTCTTCGACATTATTCAAATGCTTAAACAAAATCCAAGCATTTAAATGTATCGATTTCTGCAGCAGTGCAACTCTCGACATTCTCTATTCAAGTCGAGTTTTAAATGGCCCCAAATTGAAAGTTGTAACATTTTCAAACGACGTCAAGTGCTATGAGCTACGCGATGAGTAAACTGTTTACCATTTCCGCTAAGTTGGAAAACAATTTGCTGGCCATCGGTGCAGCACAACTGCAGCCATCGCAATGCACAGTTATTAGACCCACTTTTATTACAAGCGCACAGCTCCTCTCCTCTGTCCGTTCCGCTGACATTTACGCCTTTACGTTGCGATTAAATCCACTCAACGTCACATGCAGCGGTCACTTGGCTGTAATTTCTAGTTGAATAATTTCTTCATTACAAATCGGTAATTCAACAAAATGTGACTACGTATCGGGGTTCGGCCAGCCAGCTCAGCGAATGGTGACAAAAGAAGAAGAAGTGGCGGTGGACGGCTTAGCTGAAGAAGTGCAGCACGTTGCCGCTGGCAGTCACGTTCGCAATTCGTGACAACTCAACGCCGAAGCGGTGCTGTGACTTGTTGGCTGACTTGCATTACAATCGGCCGCTCCAGTGTTTAGTGAATGAAATTATATAGACGTGAGTGATGGCGTTGTGTGGGTGGTGTGACATTTAGGCGTTGTGGAATGAAAAAACGGTTAGTCTTCGATTTAGGTACACAAATGTAATAGAGACGAATGAAAGAGGAAGAGGACAAATGAAGAAGGTAAAGTGAGTACCTCACTGTGATATGTTGTGATATGTTTTTTAAATTGTTTTACGCAGTTGATGTATTTTCGACATGCCGAATGCTGAATGATTGATTACGCTCAAACATGACTAAATTATTTAATGATGAACTTTCGGCAAATTTAATTTGAAATGTCTGTGTTCCTGTAAACCTTGCAATCAAATCAGTTTGGTTTTTCAAATCGAGTTTACAGATATAGATTTCAGAGATGTTATACAATGCGCACACAGTGGTGCAACAAACAACACTTTCGACAGACATAGTGCAATCAATATAAAGACGGAAACAGCTGCGTTATTAACGATTTAAATAGTTGGAAAAATGAGAAGTAACTACTGAAGTCATGTGAAGAATGATTGAGAGAGAGTTTTGTCAAGATAAAGATGGTGTGAGGAGCACAAGAAGAGAGATAAGACAGTTCGATTTGTGAGATCAACGACATAATCATACATAATTCAATGGTGACTTATGATAGTCCAATAATTTCTTATGAAAAAACCACAAACTTTCCGTTCCGAATCGGCATAAAATGCCTTCTATTCATATATTCCATAAAGTCAGACACACACAATGAATGGTTGTGCGGAGCAGGACTTTAAATATGAATAATTTTGCGTGTATTACTTATCATTTCCTAAATACTTAATGTTATTTTTAATTTAATTTATATTTAATATTATTTATTATTATTATTATTGTTACTCAGTTTTAATGTATTTTTTTGTAGCGTTTAAAAGAGACATTTTCAAAGTAAATTTGAATATTCCCAGCTTTATAGAATTTATAAATTTGTTCGCAAAAGTATTCCCGCGCTTTGTCCCATAAGTCAAATTGACTATAGTCGCGCTTAATCCAATCGTCATAAATTTCCCCCCTCAAGAACAATAAACTCAAATCGACCAATAACCAATAAATGTGAATTCTCATCGCAACCACATCTCAATTCTAGCCAATTAAAACACAGTGTGCATGCGGCAGCGGTGTTTGCGCCGATGGTCACCGGCATCGATGACGATAAGTGCTGATTGTATAACAAGTTATGGCAAAGAATTGAATTAAGCGAAGTACCAAAGCGGCAAAATGGACTTATACGAAACTCCTTTAACAGCGCACGGACGTATTTAAAGCGATTTTAAAACAAAATTATTGATTTTTGTGTCTTTTGTCGAGTGTTGGAGCTGCTTCTGCCAGTTTGTGCTGCGACTGCCAATGTTGCTTCGATGTGTTTTACACATTTCTTTATCTTAAAAATAAGTAATCGAGTCACAGATACAAAACTGTGCTTTACGAGTGTGGCTTGAAGAACCGGTTGCCGAAACGCCGAAATGTCAAACAATGCTAAGAGCAAAAACACAAAAAATTAAAATTGGTCTTTTCTCGAGTTGGCTGTATGGTGTTTGGTTGGTTATTGGTTGGTTTGTGTGTGTGTGTGTCTGAGTGAGTGCGGGGTATTTTTGGAACCTTTTTTCCTTTGTGCGCGTTACAAGTACGAAATAGCAGCGCACCGGCTGACTGACTAACTAGCTGCCTGCCTGCCTGCCTGGATGGATGGCGACAATTGACGCTCGCTCCGTGGTGTATGTGTCGCACATACATTAGTGGGGGACGGGTGCGCGGTTGCTGCAGTGGCGGTGACCGGCATACAAATGGCACCGCTTGCCATTAGCGCGCGGCATGCGGAATGATGGCTGATTGAAGAAAGAACGATAAAAGATTGCGCAATATGCGGCAGCGCGTGATCGTGGCCGTAAACTGGTGGCGAAAACTGGCTGAAAGCGAAAAAGCGTGCAAGCGAAAGGAGGATGTAGACAAAGCAATAAATTACCACACTTTAGTGTATTACTGAAACGTATCGTGAAATGCTACTAGAGGTCACTGAGCACTGCAGCAACTGTTGTCGTTCGAACTGCACTGCGACCAGCTACAAATGTGCGCTCTGATCGTCGTTCTTACGCCCAGATGTTAATAATAGCCGCACACACACACACACACACACTTGTATGTGCAGCGCTGTGCTGGACGTTGCAGTCCGCAACAGGTGTTGGCGTTGCTCACTCGTTTTTATGCATTTTTGCCGCATTTACCGTTAATGCTGCTGTGTGCATGTACCTACCACCCAAATGCATTCAGAAAGAAATACAATGAATAACGAGCGAAACATGAAAGCAACGGTTAGCAGCTCTTATGGTCGCGCACATCGCACACGCTCACATGTGCTTCTAATTTTGTTGGCTTCTTTTTGTCCTCCCCGCGCTTCTGGCTTGCGCCTAGCCGCCAACTCGTTGGCCTGCAAACTCTGTATTTAATTTTTTCAAATTTTGAAACTGGTTTGTTTTGCATAAGCACACTAGCCGCTCATTTCGCATTGGGTTTTTGCTACGCTACGCAGTCAACGTAGCGTATACGTAATTTTGTTTTCCTTTGTTTCTCCTCCGGCAGCGGCGTGCGCGCAACGTCCTTCACTCGCTCTGCTAAACCTTCACTTCATTGTGCTAGTGGCATAGTCTAATTCTTCTCGTGCCGGCAAGTAGTTCTGCAAGTTTGTTGCTTCAGTCTTTCGTTTCAGTATTTCAGTGGCCGTTCATTACACAAGCATAATCAAAATATTTATGTGCAATTTCGTTGCTTCGTTTTAGTACACTGTTGCTTGTGGTTCTCGCCTTAGTCTGCTGTCTGTCGAGCACATTCGCGCAAGACGATGCCGCCGCTGCCGCACCCAAACGGCCAGCGCTGCGTCGACCCACCGGCAAAGCGGCGAAAACCACCACCGCAGCGCCTCCGCCGTCCAAAGACGAGGAAGCCGATTATGGCGATGAAAATCAGGACCAGTACGGCGACGAGGGCGAAGAAAATGGAGCGGACTCGAGTACAACAACCACTTCGACGGAGCCACCCAAGAAGGTGGGTCCCGTCATACGACCATTCCGCTCCAACGACGATTTCCTGAACTCACTCAAGCGCCGTCAAATGGACGCCAAGAAACATCGCGGTGAGTATTAGGAACCAAGGTACAACACGTTGAAAAGCATAAAGCGATTTCGAACCCATTATTCAAACCAAAGTATTTGATTGATTTGATTGCTCCGAAGTATTTACTTGTTAATAAATTCCTGAGTCAAATAACGAATAACGAATTGTCGATGCACCAAATTAAGGTATATACCTATAATTAAAATATGATAATATAAATTGTGTAGTTGTGTAAAGTTAGATTAATATTATAGCTTTAGAAACATCGTTCGATGCTAAACAAGTGCAACTACAAAAAAGCGCATCAGAGGGATCCAAATGCTTTGAGTAGTGTTAAAGGACGATTCTTATAGAAGCCATAATGAGACGCTTCAAAGTTCTAATCAGGAATACGTGAACAGAGTTATATTCGAATTCATGATTGATGTCAGTTTAACATGCTTGCAGCTGGGAACAGTCAAATTATTTTTGAATACTGACCAAAAATTCCTATCACTAATCAACGATTAAGGTTATTTCTTCTCACCAACATTTAATTTCATTATGTAAATCATTTCATTCATTTCTAATCGAAAACACCATTTTAATATATGAAGTGTTTACAGCTGAGAAACCAGCACCCCGAAGCAAGCCAGCAGCCGCTCCTGAGGATGGCGATGAGGACGAGGAATCAGCTCCAGCACCAGCGCCAGCGAAAGGTTTCAAGGGCGCCAACCCAGCACGTGAGTAGCATTTTATTTTCGGAATTTTGTCAGCTCTAAACTTTTTAAACACGACTTCTCTCTCGATGCGTTTCTGCAAATTGTAGTGAATCGTCGCAAGCTGACGAAACCCGGCAAACCCGAGCCACCAGCAGAGGATACGGCCGAGGCCGAGTCGGAGCAAGAGCCCAAGGAGGATCCGAAGGCGCGACGTCTGCCCGCCCGTCTGACTTTGAGGAAACGCACCTAAAGCGTTGACCGCCGCGTTCAGCGTCAAACAAACACACACACACACACACACACACCTGTACACATACACACGCACACACACACCTTTTGATTCTTGAAAGCTGGTTTCTTTTTATGAAGGATGTTTTAAAGGATTTACTTTTCCTTGGCGCACCTGTCCCGACAACCGCGCACAGATTACAGATTTTAGCTTTTCTGTTTTACAATTTGTTGTTTTCTGTTCTTCACTCGTACTCCAACTCTTGTCGGCATGATGCTCACGGATTCTCACTGTTTATACGCTAAGCTGTATGTACTTGTATGTATGTAACGAACACAGACTCTACCGGCCCACCACTCCCTACTTAGCTGTGCACACTGGCGCCCCTCCCCCCCACCCCCCCAACCAACACATTAGCCTTTAAGTTGCAAGATTTCCCGCTTCCGAGTTGTGTATTCTGAAATTATTTTCATTGTGTTATAATATTATTTTATATACAAGTATATATATTATATATTTTATTGTACATACGTCGTAAAAGTGAAACTTTACAAATTTGTCATAAAAAAAATTAATAAAATCTAAATTTAAAGAACAATAATATGTACGATTTTTTCTGTCGCTTCGGATCGTTATGCATTTCTGCTCAGTTCAATTTGCGTTGGTTGTTATTCCGCTCGACGTTGTTCTGCTTGCCGCGTTTCTGCCAGTCGACACACAATCGACTGGCGTATTGCATAAATCGACTTAATTAAGTTGGACGGATTGTTGGCTTTTTCTCATGTTCTCACCGGCTCAACTGGTATTTTTAAATTCCAATAATCCCAGCCATTTGACGATTACATAACACAGACAATTGTCGTTCTTTGACAGCCGCTGAGTGCAATTCATGCAATGAATGTTACCACATTTGAGCAGTTTTTTCTATTGTAATTGTTTGGAATTCGAAAGAAACATTCTTTTGTGTAAAATAGTAGAGAGTTATAGAAATTTAAAACCTTCAAAAGCAAAAGTGCTATCACTAAGTAATGCATGTTAATGAGCTTTCTATCTGAACGAGTTATTCAATTATCACTTTTCACTTTTACTGCAGTTTACAGTGTATTCCACAAAAATGTGCGCAGCTAGTCGGAGCTACTTAATATCGAACTAAATAAAAGAATGAAGGTAAGAATCCCAAATTATATTGGACTATTTTTGTTCAAGCCTATTAAGCACCACGACCAGTGGTGATCTTTTGTGCAACTCCATGGAACTAACTTCAGAAAATTGTACAGCAAAAACATTCGGATCAAATAGATTTCAAACTCTCTTCAGAAAAACTTCTGACTAACTAAAAAACAAACAGTTTATTTATATTAATTAAATTTTCCTGTCAAGAATCTGTGCAACCAATGAGCAACGCTATTTGATCTACAACTTTTCACTTCTCTAAATCTGTAGAAGAAAGGGCAATGCGGGCACAGAAAGAAAATGGCCAGTAGCTTTTTATTATCGTCTCATTGGAGGCAAAAACCTCGGCTTCAAAGACTAAAGTTGACATCTTATGAGACAATTTTAACATTGTGTCATCTGTTTCAACGAAAAAGTTGACATCTTATGAGACAATTTTAACATTGTGTCATCTGTTTCAACGAAAAATTCCATATTATACTGAAATCTACGAAATCAGTCGGGTCTTGCCTGCAGCTGAAGTGAAGTGAAGCCAGACTCAGAGTAAAACAAAGTTAGAAGCTGCAAGAAACAATTAATGCAGTCTGGTTAACTTCCTTAAAGCTCATGTTCATCTTTTATCAAATGGGAAAAACACGCAAAAAATTTCCCTTGGACTAATTTTATATACCTACTTGCAATAAATTTAGTTTCAATTTTAAATATTAGCAACAATTTAAACATTTTGAATTTATAGTTCAAAGTTAATAGTTCATATTCATAACATCACCCTGTACGATCTTCTACCTCGAAAAGCTCAAATTTACTGTAGATGGGTTAATGTCATCACTTTCACGATCCAAAAGCATTACAAAAGCTCCATACATGACAATCAAAGCTTTCAAAAGCATTTTTCCGAACTTGGATATCGGCTAAGAAGAAATACACGGCACGAAATTTGACCCAACTACTTGTGGTAGGTATATGTATTTTCAGTGATTTGTAAACAAATTTTATATCACTAACCATAATTAATGTAACTAACAGGATGTAACTAACATTAATGTAACTAATCAGGAATTATTCAATTACGTGGGCAATAAATGTATATATTGACAAGCAATTTTCTTGTAGATGGGGTTTTTGAGAGATAAGAACTGACTACAGTAATGGTTCTGTAAAGTAACTGTAATCTTCACAGTATAGCCATCACTTCCTTGGCTAAGTTATTATAAATGTAATACTAACTGTTAACTGTTATTAACTGTTAACTGTTAACTAACTAGCTCTATGAATTCTACGGAGGGCATTTGGTTTTTCTGCCCAGCCTCACATCGAACATTGTATCGCAATAAGCTTCATATGGTTCAAAAGATTTGCAAAAATCTCATCACTCAATGCATCAGTGCAATGCTTGTGAGTATAAATCGAAAAAATGGATCAATCGCTATAGAATCACCACTAATTGTTCTTTATTTGCAAAGCGGGTGTGACACCAAAATTTTCGTCCATAGCACTGCCGGACTTGTTGCTGTCGTTTTTAATATTTGTTATTCTTAGATAATTATTTTATTATACGGAGCATTAAGTATGAAAACAAAAACAAATACAGTTTATATATTTATATGTTTTTCAACAAACGTATCGCTCTCTTTCGTCACACATCAATGTATACTAATCAGCGGACCAGCCTCCAGAAGCTTTTTCTCAAACAAAATTACTGTAAAATATGCAATGCCCCACTCGCATGCGGCTCTCACACGCTCTCCCACACTCTCGAACGCTCTGTCTCGCTCACTTTCTGCATGCAACAAGCATAAGTACTATCAATTCACAACTAATTAACTCAACCCCAACCCAGCCCGAGAGGCTATCGTTATTTAGTAATTGAATTTATTTAAACAAATGGCGCGCACTTACTGACGCACTGAGGTTTCATTCAAGCGCTCGCGACCGTTTCGCCTTCAGTTTAGTGTTGGCGCTTCCAGTGTGAAGACCAATTTTGTTCTGACTATTCTAATTCACTTAAGTCAACGTGCTCGTTTCCATTCGGTTGTGCTGATTGGCTGTATTGGTACGCACTCACAAACTTGTTTCAATTAAATTGTGATAATGGTGTTGTTGTTGAAACCCAGCTGATGCTTATATAATCGGCAGGCGTTGTCAGATTTTGAAAATTGTTCTAGCAGCGCCGCCGCTAGCAATTTGTATGAGCACTTATTCGAGTTGCTGCAATTTTTGTATTTTTGTTGTCGATTTGATTGGGTGCAGTTAAGGCTTGGGTGCGTTTTTGTGAGCGAAATACAACACGCGTGAACCAAAAAATTGTGCATATAAAATATTTAACCTCGTATGTGGTTGTATGTGTTTATTGGCCAATTTTCATTTAGCTTAACGAAGCAATAATTCTTGGCAAATTTTACTATTTTCAGTCAGGTCATTAATCTAAACTATTGATCGTATATATACACAGGTGTGCACGCAGAGGGTTTGGGCGTTTAATAATGTTTTTACAACTTAAAATCAGCAAATTTCTTGGAAAATATTGGCCTAACAGAACTTTGAATTCACTAAATATAAAATTTTAATAGCTATACAGAGAGTAATAGATTTTTGTGCGCGATTCAAATTTCTTAAAAATAAGAAAAATTATGCAAACAATTTGTAATTTTTTGACAATAGTTTGAAACATACAAATAAACGTTGTAAAATTAATACAAGTAGGAGTTAATATAAATTTAGAATCATAATGATCCATTACTCTTACTCCATAAAATTAAAAAATTAAAAGGTTAACTGTATTACAAAACAATGTTCTTAATTAAATATTCATTCAAACCATTTTTAAACTATTTCATTTAATTTAAATTTGTGCTAAGATGACATTTTTCCAAGTGCACATTTTGCTGTTGGAGTTTTTTTCAAGCATTTTCGTTAACAAATCAGCTCACCTAAGCACCGACATTGGATAACATACATATTTAGATTACATTTACATTAGATTGCACCAAGCCAGATGTCAGTAAAAACTTGAGCATAATTGCTAATATTTTAGTGCAACTTGAAAATAAGATTTCTGAGAAGCAACAGTCAATGAACTTGAAAGACGTGCCAGATTGCAGTGGAAAAGTGGTCGTTGGCTGCAATAATGTTATGAATCAAAGAAATTATACTCGAAGACAGAGCTCTTTCATACTTTAATCCGTAGTTTCGCAGATTTTAAAATCAGCTAAGCCTGAACTAGTCGAAATATCACACAATTTTGCATAGTTACCAATACCGCACCCTATCAGACGTTGAAAATAATCTCTTATCAACTTTTAGCCTTCTACGTTGAGCAGATTTTATAGCTGTATATGTATATAAATATAAATGTTTATGTATATATGTATTTATCTAGCGCCAGCAAAAAGAAAGCAATAGCCAATCTCTTATCGGTATTTGTTTTCGCCGCCATTCGAAGGCAGCAACTAAAAGTGCTTATCTCTCTTATTGCTAAGAATTTGACTTCAAAAAGATTGGCCCATTCAGAACTTATTGGAATGATACAAGCTGTCAATTTTCTCGTTATCACTCCAACACTTTATCCCACCAACATTTTGCATTCATTTTTCCCATTTGCAGTTTTCCTATTGAGTCCAATCACCTGCAGTGCCCTTGACTGACAATCTGTTGTGCTGACCTTGGCACTCAGTACCCAAAAATTACTCTCTAATTATGAGCATTAAATAAATATTAACATATCACAACAACACAACAGTAAGTGGGCTTGTTGTCGACACTCGCACAAACAATATGGCCACGCGACACTGTGATAAGCTTCGGCTCCATTTGCGGCCAACGATTTTATTGTATTAAGCACATACAAACTTGTGCATTAATCCAATTCTTAACACTATATGTACTTCTCTGCATGTCGATAATGCGGTTCCACGGACAGATAGTGAACATTAGTGTTGTTGGTGCTTTGTGCGGCAGCTAGAATGTGACGCTTTTAGACGTTATCGTTCGGTATTGCAACGTCGAGTATTTGCTTACACTTCAAAATACCAGCGCCGCTGGCAAGTTGATTGTACTCAGCACTTAATGTTATCACTTATGTTAAAGTACACTTAAATTATCACTATAATTCGATAATTTGGAATAACATCATGATTACCACACCGGAAATGCGAATTAAATTGATGTATGTTTGCTTCTCTGCAGTACTTGAGAAGCTACGATGAGTCCTCCGGCATTGCTCAGCAAGGAAATTCCCGACATTGAAGTATACGCACAACCTTATTCTGTAACTAGGAACCCATTACCAATTTGCTTCGTTTCAGAATGTCCTGAAGTTGAATCCGCGCGTCAAGACCAAGTGTACAGTGGTGCCCACCGCCGACACAAAAGTCAACAAGAAGCACTGGAAGCGAAATGCCGATCGTTCGTGCACTGTAAGTACGCCACTTTCGATGCTTTGCAATTCATCTCTCACGTCTGTCTCTCACTTTTAGGCCGGTCCCAAGTTGACCAATGACTTTGGAGACATCAAGCACACCACACTGTCCGAGCGCGGCGCTCTAAAGGAGGCGGCGCGCTGCCTGAAATGCGCCGATGCCCCTTGTCAAAAGTCGTGCCCCACACAGCTCGATATCAAGAGCTTCATCACCAGCATCTCCAACAAGAACTACTATGGCGCCGCCAAGGCAATCTTCTCCGATAATCCGCTGGGCCTGACCTGCGGCATGGTGTGCCCCACCAGCGACTTGTGCGTCGGCGGCTGCAACTTGCAGGCGTCCGAGGAAGGTCCCATAAATATCGGCGGCCTGCAACAATACGCAACGGAAGTCTTCAAGCAAATGGGCGTACGTCAGATTCGGCCGCCGAACGCCAAACCGCTGGCGCATTCGTCGAAGAAGATCGCTCTGCTGGGTGGTGGGCCCGCTTCGCTGTCGTGCGCCACCTTTTTGGGCCGTCTGGGCTACACAGACATTACAGTCTACGAGAAACGCTCCTACTTGGGCGGCTTGAGCTCATCGGAAATTCCACAATATCGTCTGCCCGTCGATGTGGTCAACTTCGAGATACAGCTGGTCAAGGATTTGGGTGTAGAGTTCGAGTTGAATCGCGCTTTGTCCGCCAAGGATTTGACAGTAAATGTAAGTGTGTCAACTGAAGAAAGCCAGTGCGTATGGTCTCAAGAGTATTCACTCAAATGACTTGTTTTTTTAGGGACTGCTTTCATCGGGCCATGATGCTATTTTCCTTGGCATTGGTTTGCCTGAACCCAAAATCGATCCCATCTTCAAGGGTCTGGATGAGCAATCGGGCTTCTACACTTCGAAGAACTTTTTGCCCGTCGTAGCTGCCGGCTCCAAGCCCGGTCTGTGCGCCTGCAAAGCCAGCCAAGCGCTACCCGAGCTCTACGGCAATGTCATTGTGTTGGGAGCAGGCGATACTGCTTTCGATTGTGCCACCTCAGCTTTACGTTGTGGCGCTCGACGCGTGTTTGTCGTCTTTCGACGCGGCACCACTGGCATTCGTGCGGTGCCAGAGGAGGTTGAGTTGGCGCGTGATGAGAAATGCGAGTTTTTGCCATTTTTAGCGCCTCGCAAGGTCATCGTAAAGGACAATAAGGTACTGAAAATGTCTATAACATACGCCGACTTCAAATCTAAAACTGTTATCGCTCTCCTCTAGATAACTGGCATGGAGTTCTGTCGCACCGAGCTCAACGAAAATGGCGACTTAATCGAAGACCATGAACAGACCACACGTCTAAAAGCAAACTTTATAATTTCTGCCTTCGGCTCCGGGTTGAGTGATAGCGACATTATCGATGCCATGGCACCTGTCAAGCTCAACAAGTGGAACACACCGGAACTCAATCCGAAGACATTGCAGAGCAGCATTCCGCAGGTCTTCTGTGGCGGCGACTTGGCTGGTACTGCCAATACCACCGTCGAATCGGTGAACGATGGCAAAATTGCCGCCTGGAGTATGCACTGTTACCTGCAAGGCCTACCGTTAGACACGCCCGCCGATTTGCCGCTCTTCTACACTGACATCGACAACGTCGACCTGTCTGTCGAAATGTGCGGAATCAAATTTCCGAATCCGTTCGGCTTGGCCTCGGCGCCACCGACTACCAGCTCTGCCATGTGCCGTCGAGCCTTCGAGCAGGGCTGGGGCTTCGTCGTTACGAAGACCTTCGGTCTCGATAAGGATTTGGTGACGAACGTCTCGCCGCGTATTGTGCGCAGCGTCACATCGGGCTACAACTACGGTCCGCAGCAGGGCGCCTTCCTTAACATTGAGTTGATTTCGGAAAAGCGTGCCGAGTACTGGTACCGCTCGATAAGCGAGCTCAAGCGGGATTTCCCCGACAAAATCGTTATTGCCAGCATCATGTGCGCGTTTAACGAAGATGACTGGACAGAGCTGGCCACCAAGGCGGAGGCTAGCGGCTCGGATGCGTTGGAGCTGAATTTGTCCTGTCCACATGGTATGGGTGAGTCCGGTATGGGTCTGGCGTGCGGCCAAGTGCCGCAAATGGTTGAGGACATATCGCGTTGGGTGCGCAAGGCGGTCAAGATTCCGTTCTTCATCAAGCTGACGCCCAACATCACCGACGTTGTGTCCCTGGCGCAGGCAGCACAGCGTGGCGGCGCCAGCGGCGTCTCCACCATCAACACCGTCCAGGGCCTGATGAGCCTGAAGGCGGATGCAACACCTTGGCCAGCCGTCGGCGCCGAGAAGAAGACGACCTATGGCGGCGTATCGGGCAACGCAACGCGGCCCATAGCGCTGCGAGCGATTTCATCCATTGCCGCCAAATTGCCTGGTTTCCCCATATTGGGCATCGGCGGCATCGATTCGGGCGAAGTGGCACTACAGTTCTTGCATGCCGGCGCCACAGTGCTGCAGGTCTGCTCGGCGGTGCAAAACCAAGACTTTACTCTGATTGAGGATTACACGACCAGCCTAAAGGCGCTGCTGTATCTGAAAGCGAACCCACCACCAAATAATCCTCAATTCTGGGACGGTCAATCGCCACCGACACCCAAACACCAGAAAGGCAAACCGGTGCTGCACTTGACCGGCGAGGGCAATGAGGTGAGGAAGCAGTTTGTCAGCAGCGGAAACTGAATTACAAGTTTACTTATATAATTTCATGGCACAGACGCTGGGTTTCTTTGGACCCTATCAAAAGAAGCGGGAGGAAAAGCTACATGCGTTGCGCAAGGAACATGGACCCATGTGGAATGTTGATACGGAGGAATTGGCGCCAGCTCCCAGCGCGACGCAGCCGGCACCCAGACTGGCTGACGTCATAGGCAAGGCGCTGCCGTACATCAGCACCTACAAGGGTCTGGACAACAAGCTGCAAAAAGTGGCGCTGATCGATGATGTGAGTAGCGAATGCTTTTCTTTGCCTAATGCTTGAACGGAAACTGATGTGATTTTGTTTCTTCTGTCAGGACATGTGCATAAATTGCGGCAAATGCTACATGACCTGCAACGATTCCGGCTATCAGGCCATCGAATTCGACGCTGAAACGCACATACCGCACATTACCGACGACTGCACTGGCTGTACGCTCTGTGTTTCCGTTTGTCCCATCATCGATTGCATTACGTGAGTGCACCTTTCGACTATTAGCCGAGTTCCTGTGACTAGTTTGGTAATGGTTTTGTTTAACTTGCAGCATGGTGCCGAAGAAAATCCCGCATATCATTAAGCGCGGCTTGGGCGAGGAGAAGGCTTTCTACACACACGCACTCAATCCGGCACAGTAAGAGCGGTGCGCAGTCACAAAGAAATTAAATATATAATAAAATGTATGTGAAATTGGCATCTAATAAAATTGTATTGTATAAATAATAAGTTTTAACTGGTATGGTAAAGAATCAGTGGGCTTTCATTTGTGATCATTTTAGGAAATATACAATAAATATTTTCGTTAAAAAAGAAACAAAATGTTTTTTACATTCGCTCCGGATACACGACTTTCTTAATGTACTGGAGTTCTGGAAATATGTCCCGTTAGTCTTTCCAAAGGAATTCATTATTGTTCGAGTGGATTTCCATAACATCACAAATTTGAATAAAAACACATTTGTAGGATATGAATACATAATAGTAATAATTATTCTTTATTGATATTGATATCGTTTGCTTAGTGTCACATATGATTTTAGTTATACATTGTTGCATATTCTTCTTCCTCTCGTTGCTGCTCTCTTTCCTAATATTAAATAATATATTTTTTTATATAAAAATGTTTACTTGCTTGGATGCAATTGCAGAGACTAAAAGTACGTTAAAAGTTGCATGATTTAATTTACCTTTTAATATTTTATCGTATCGAGTGAATTTTAAAACTAACCGCATAATTTATGGACTTAATGAAATGACAATATCGAATAAATTAAATACTCAAAATATAAAATCAAAATAAAACAATATACGAGCATATTTCAAGTACGAAATTGCAATATAGAAAAAGTGTACGCAAATTTTAGGAAGTAATTCATAATAAAAGACGACCTTTTTCTACGTGTACGTGTATATGCTGTCTTCATTTCAAAGCATGAATATAATGTAGTTCTCAAGTATTTGCCATATCTTGACACATAAATTATAATACAATTTTGTTGCTCCACGACTCACTCTTATTGCCGTCTGCATGTCTCCCATACAACTCATTTTCACACGACTCTTAGTAGTGTACTATATACTTAGTTCGATACATAAAATTTAAGTCATATTTTTATAGGAATATGTACGCGTATTTTGAGTTTCTGATTAAAATTGCTAAAAAGCCATAAAACTGTACGCATGCGCAATAAAATACAAAATAACTTTTGTCCAATTCAACATCGCCTTTTCTGTTTGTTTTCCCTTTCGGCTCGTTCTGTTTCTGTTTCCACGATAAAATGCATAAGATTCGATTTTCACTCGCAATTTTTCTATCCGAAAAAAATATGCAACGGAAGGAATCGCAAAAATTGGCATTCAATTAGCATTCAGTATCATTAAGTATTTTGTATAATTTTTACTTCTTGCGTTATATTTTGTTTTTGGATTGCTTGTAGACTTTCACGCTGTCGTCGTATAAATTGTAAAAAATCTACAATTACATACGAAACTGTCTCTATCGGTAAATACAAAAATTGTGCGCGTTGCTCTGCTTGTAAATAACTTCACACCCTGTTGCGGCCTTTTTCGTGCATGCACTTGTACAATACAAAAATATATTAGTTCGGCAAAATGCTCGGCAGGGCGCTACGCTGTCTTTGCTATCGGGGTGCACTTCAATGGTTTACCTGTCCTATGTGTGTACTGCTTCTGCTGTGTTCTATTTTGGCTGTGGCAGAATGCGAAATTGCATATTTCGATACGTTTTGTAAATAATTGCATGCGTTTGATTTTATTTAGTAAATTAGCTCTTTGTAATTTCATTGCGAACTCTCAATACATTACATATTTTCCACTTTTATTATTTCTAGCGCTGACTTTATAACGGTTCTTTCACCTCTCCACCCAACTATTTGCCATTTCAAAGTTCAATATTTGCTTTTCACTTTTGTATGCACACAATTTGCATAGGCTCAGTTATCATCCATCAATGACCGCCCAACAGATTCACTGCTTAGAATTCCCATTGTGTTGCAGAGTCGCTGCCATCGTCGAGCAGCTTGAATGCACCGTTCTTGGTGGCGCCCAGATATTTGCCATTCTGCGACCTAAAATAAATAAAACAAAGAGAATAGAAGAAAGAAATAAGAAGATGGTAATCAATCACTCTCTGCGCGCACGCTGAATTGCTTGCCTTATGCAAATTCTGGTTGGTTCTCGCAGCTCCAAGTAGAAACCGTCGGCGGGTGCATCCGCATCGACTGCAATGCCTTCGCCGTCAATGCGCCAGTATTTGCCGCTGTGTGCCTTTAAGTGCACCAGTCCCTTCTGTGCGCGCTCCACCAATATTGTCTCGTAGGTTGCCTTGTTGCATTCGAGCTTCAGATTGCCCGGAGTGCGATAGCCCACAAAGCCCTGTTCGCATTTAAGTACTAAAATTGGCCTGCAAATGCAAAATAACAACAAATCGTTTCATTCAATTAATCTTAAATTAAAAAAAGCTAGATTAATTGAATTAATTTGCAAACTAGTTACTGGAATTACTCACCGGTTAATCAAGTAGAAATAAAACTTCGTAATGTCCTCAATGCTCTCCGACATGGCAAACAAATGGCCCGAACGTTTGGTGGCCAGAAATTTGCCATTGTTCGCCCGGAACGACAGCGAGCCATCGCCATGCCAGACCAGCTCGAACAGCGCATCGGCGCAACGACGATTGCCGGTTGCCTGTATGCCACCGAGCGCCGACAGACACCAGTAGCGATCCTGCGTGGTGCGCAGTGCCCAGCGATGAGCTGACCAATCGAACTCCAACTGGAATGTCTCGTTTTCGCCCACCTCGTCCTGATTGGCCGTGACATCGACGCCCTGCTTCACCGACACGTAGCGCGAATTCAGTTCGGCAATGAACGAAGCCTGCGGCAACGAGTCCTCCAGCGAGAAGAGTTCATCGCGGGTCACCGTCGACGAGCGCGATTTCAGCACCGCCTTCGAGCCGATCGGCGACAGATACTGGCCCTGCCTGTACACACACACACACACACACACACAAATTTAATTCAAGTTAAGCTACATCAAGCGGCCGATTAATCAGCAAATGCGCAAAGCCGCAACTCACTTGTCACGCAGCGCCAAGTGTCCGCCATGGTACTCGGCACTAAAGAGGCAATCCTCGTTGCAAACAACCTGCAGCTTGCCGTTGGCATTCAAATACCTGAAAAATCATACGAACGCGTACGCCAGAGCGTAATTAGTATGCGCTGTCGGCATCATCAATCAGCTGTCGCCACAACTCACTTGTTGTTGCACGTATGCAGCGCATAGCGGCCGCCTTCGTCGGCGCGAAATTCCAGCGTGAACAGCGTGTCCTCGCCCCATGGTATGTTGGCGTCGACGTGGATCTCGTCTTGTGATTCGGACAGATGTGCGAAGCGTTTGCGGCCGATCGAGCGCAGGTTCACCTGCGGCCGGGCGGCCAAGTGCACTGTCCAGAACTCGCTGGCGCTGGGCGTCTTGGCAGTGCACACCAGTTTGTCCGGGGTGCCGCCGAGGAAGTAGCCGCGTGACTCATTCTTCAGCGCCCAACGGCCGGTGCCGTCCTCGCTGATGCTGATCTGAAACCGGCTGCCGACTTCGCGTTCCTCAGTTTCGCAGAGCACATTGCCGAACGTGTCGACCGAAAGGTATTTATTCAGATGAGATCGCAAATAGATAATACCTGCAAGAGTAAACACAGTTAATACAGTCAATTAAACTAGCAACAACTCTGCAAACATTCAGACATCAAATTTGAACTCAAGCAGCACTAATTTCTTGTTTTGAATGCGGCAGAGGTTCTGAATGTGCGCCAAAACTCGCTGATAGAATAATTGAATTGCAGCGGCTGAGGAGCCAATCCGGATTGACTTATCAAGTCAAGCACCAATTTACGTGCATTTACATACAACATACATACATACAACTCTGTCCGTACGCACCGACGTGTGCTGCCGCGGAGCATCCAATGCGCAGATCGTCTGGCCGCGTTGGTGCACAAAGCACGAAACGGCGAATGCGAATTGAAGCCCAGCAATTGTGACACGCTTTCACACTTAAATGCAAGATTTATGCTCGACTCTGGAGCGGTTTATTGCTCGTGCCGTCGGGCCCGAAAAGTATAATTCGCTATGGCAATTGCAATTATTGCAAATGCATCATTGTTAAGATGGGAAAAAAAACGGGAGAAGCGAAACAAAAAAGACGAATCGGTGTCGAGCACAAAGGCAGCAAAGACACTCAAGCAAATTGGGCGCTCACTTTGCCAACAACAATGCAATGTGGACATAAACACTGGCATGGCCATTGTGAGTGCCGGACAAAGCACATAACGGCGGATGGTGGAGAATGAATTCACTGTTTGGGAGAAAGGAAGTCACAGCTGGCACAAGCGCAAAGTGAAAGAGCACCAAAGTGTGACAAGACAAAAGAACATTCGCACCAGTATTGATGAAGCAACGACTTGGCGGCTGGCGATGAACTGCTGACGCTCATGAATTTAGAGTAGATCAGTCGGCGGATCGGCGTTTGTGATTAATGGCAAAGAGATTTATTATTTTTCTTGGAGCAGAAAACAGAAAACGGTGAGGCGAATTTAACGCCCATTAGGCGCTTTGGCCAACTCCAAACAAACAGCCATAATGACACCGCTTTCAGAGCAGAGTTGCGAAACATTTGACGGCCAGTGCGATAGCTGCCAATAGCGATAGGTGTAACATTTTACTTCAAGACCTATCAACGGAAATAGTGGGCAACGCGCAAACGGCGCAACAGTTGTGAATTGTGGCGATTTGCATTCGAATAAGGCGTGACACTTGTCCAGACACTTCAACTTCTTTTTAAGTGCCCAAGGTAAATAATATATGGAATTTTACAAAAAAGGGAAAACATTAGCTTTGAAGGGGCGAGACACGACCGACCATAAACGTTGGCAGTCGGATCTGGACAATTGTGGTCATTACAGATATGCAGAAAACGCAAATTGAGCTGCTGAACTGTTAAACTACTCATTCTATGAGGTTTATTGAAAAACTTTATGAGCCAAGAAATTTGGGGGGTGGAATGAAGGTATATGACATGGTTTAAAAAGGTATTAGCAAATTTAAGCTCCAATCATTTCGCTTCCTAAACATTTCTTCCTTTACCTTTAACGCCCTTCAATATGAACGATTTTATGAAATGGTTTCCACTTGCCATACGAACGTTTACCGGAGAACTTCTTGAAATCCAACTTTAAAGTCGTCAAGTTCTAAAAACTTTGTTGGCAAGTGCAATGAATGAACGCTCGTTTGGTTGCACTCGGAGCAGGGCACCCACAACCACAGCTTGACAGCACGCGGACAAATGAACAAATTAACTGCATGGCAAGGTGTGTGTGATGTAAGATGCGCAACGAGCGCGCATTGTAAACAAAACTCTAATAACAAGCAAGCGATCGAATAACCAAATATTGTTGAAGACAGTGACAACCACACTCATTGAAAAACGCGCCCGAGCCAGCCACCAGGCAGCCAGTGTTGAGCAAAAACAAAAACAATCAGTCCGCTTGTCTCGTTACCAAATCGAAACTTTTGCATTTCTTTTTTTTTCGTAATACAACACTTCCAACACATCTTCGACTGCGGCCGTCATTTAAACTGCAACGTAATGCAAAGCACCAATCGGACAGCACAAATATTTGTACAACACTAATGAAACGAGCTTGACGGGCAGCGGGCAGTGGGCAGCAGCGGCAACTGTTGCAGCCAGTTGGCAATAACTGTGAATCGCGCCAATCGATTTCAATTATGAAAACATAGAGAAAAAATTGAACTGGGTCAGAGTGGAGCGACTTAAGCTCCACATTACGAACGCCGGCACAAATTAAAATCAACAGTTTTCATTTCGCTGCGGTCTCAGCGTGTTGGACCGATGATTGATTGCGAGCAACGCAATCTTCTGCTGCATGGCCAGCAAACGTCAACAAAATTTCCGTTTTTTGAAGTCTCGCTAAAGCAGACTTTCGCTGTCGCATTTCATTTGTCATAATTTGTGCTGTTGGCACTTTTCATTTCCGAAAATTGTGCAAATGCGAGTCGAGACTGCTTAAGCATTCTCAGAACTTGCACAGCACAAAAGGTAAAAAAAGGAAAGCGAAATGGCCGAATATCGCGACCGCAAGATGCATGAAATGTAAATGTGTTCTTGAGAGTCTGTTTTGCGCGCCAATAGTTCAGCCAATGCGCCAATCGCACATTCGAAAGCCATTAAGTGTAACTTAAGCTCTTCGCCCGTCACAAAACAATCACACACAATGGCAAAACATATGCAAACGACAGCCCATCCTCGTTTTGTTTATAAATTACATGAGCAACAACTGCGCCAATGATTTATGGCGCAACATTCACCGAACGAACCGTGCAAATAATTGCAAACTAATCTCGGCGCAAGAAAATTGCGAGTACACCCATTTCGAAAAGTCGCAGCGAGAAATCAAATCGTGTCTAACAACAATGCAAGAAAGCCAGCCACAGCCACAAAACCGAAATGCGGTAGACATGCAGGAAAGCAATGTGCAACATGTTGCACAGTTGCGCCGCAAACAACTGTTAACAATGCTACAACACAGCTGACGTCGGCGATCTAGATGTTGGTCCGTTCGGCATTGGCAGTGCAACCATTTACAATCGATGCCGTGGTCTTCCATAGGCCAAGTGGCAAATGGTACACTACAAAAAAATTACCTTTCACTTAGGTAAAGTTAGGTTTTTTTACAAGAACACTTATTCACATACATTTTACTGCGCTCGGGCTCCCGATATTTACAAGAAGCTGTTAGTTTAGTTAAGGTACCTAACTTGGGTTTTACAATATAAGGTTAGGTCTCTCCTAGCAAAAAATTGTAACATTTGATGGTATGATCTGTTCTTTTGTGCTTGGGGTTGAAAGATCACTAAATGATATAATGCTATCATTTAAACTTTCGCTGACCTCTTCAGGGACATTAAAAATTTAAAGATTTTAGTACAAACACTTCGTCTAGAACAGTTCATCCTATTACATTACATTAAGTGACTTTTCAGCTCATAAAAGCATAACAAAAAATATGTGAATCTTTATTAAAATGTTCCATGTTTTACCTAACCTACCTAAGACCTAAGAAGAACCAATTCTCAAACAGTCAAATCGGTCTTATGGCTCTTAACCCTTTCGCTATTTTGTTGCCATATGGCAACATGCTACTTTGTGGACGTCTGAATCCTCTATGGTTGCAAGAATAAATTTGTTGTTGGTCTTTAGAATAGTTTGAAGTTTTAGGAAAAATACGAAATTGATAAACTGAATATTTAAGTTTAAAGAAGAGAAGTATACACGGTTTTTTAATGGTATATCTTGACATAGTAAAGGAAGAAGAAGCAGAACAAATTAGAGAAATTTTTCATTTGACGTTTTCTTTCAATTTGGATACTTTTTTTTTAATTTCGGTTGAAGTAAATGAAGAAATATTCAAATTTTCGTTATGCGTAAAAAGTTGTATGTTTAAGTAATTATTACAGCCACAACGATGTGGTTGCTCTCATAGAAAAATACTCTAAAATACAGGGTTCAAGTATAAAAATTAATAAATGTCTTATGGAATGTTGCTAATATAACCACATAGAAGCCTAAGACGTAAAATTTAAAATTTTAACTTTCCCCAGTAAAAACCTGTAGCGAAAGGACTGTTCTGTGTTCTGCTGCGTCAGAACTCCCCGTTTTCCGCCGCAAATATAAATCTTCAAGCACCTGAACCAACTATGGAAAATGTCTACTAAAACGAAGCATTAGCCTCCCCAGATTATCTCCTACAATTGCAGTAATTTTAAACGAATTTTCCTTTCAGTGTATTTAGCAAAACGGCAGCTTTATTATCTCGCTACTTCAATCGACTACTAACAATTTCTATGAATCGGAATCGAATTATTTTCTTCCCGTAATCATTTAGGATAACTTTGAATTGTAAAGTCCTGTTGTGGAGAGACAGACAACACCTCGCAGTAATGTATAATGTTTTATTTTCTGCCAAACGAGCAAATTATAAATTATGGCGCTGACCGCAACCAGCACTGGCGGCTTTTTGCAAGCTTCATTGTAAGCTGTTACTTTGCGTGACATTTAATTTCGTTGCGGTTAACATGGCAAACGGAAATTCAATGCAGCAACCAGGTGCCTGAACATTCAATGCAAACTATGCGATGCACATATACATACATATTATATACCGATTAGAAATGGCATCGAAGTGACAGAGCACTGCCTCAAAATAAACGCCTGAAACATTGTTGGCGCGTTTTCATTACAGTAAACTCGACCATAACAAGTCGACAACTAGTCGGGCCAGAAAGTTAGGGGTCAATTGGACTTGTCTGTGCTCAGATGACGCCACGGCTTAGTTTCCTAAACGACAAAGCGCGAAATTCCTGGCAATTCATTTAATTTTCAAATTAACACTCGGCCAACACTTACTTTCACCGGTATTCGATGGCTCCAGTGTCCACAATTGTTTCTTTTTCAAGCTGGCGCCATTCGCATTCAGCTTGAAGCCAAACGTCTCGGCGGTCATGTACTTGTGCTGGCCGTTAATCAGGCCGATTGTCCACCAGCCCTTTTGCTGGTTCTGTGATATAATGTCGCCATTCGTATGATTCAGCTCATAGCTTTGGCCGTTCATTGTGCTAACCGGTTGCGGTGCAATGGTGACGACTTCTTAAAAACGACGCTAAATGACAAAAGAACTTATCGGGTTGGTTTGGCAGCGCTGTAAAGAGAGAAGAACGGACGAAAAGTTAGTTGAATCATTTAATATCATAAATAACAAGTTTTTAGTAAATCATTAGAGATTATTAAAATAACTTCAGGCAGAGTTCTACACACAGCAAAAGGGTCTAAAATTTGGCGACTTTAGTTAACCCGTCAACACAAATGCAACGCTCATATTTGTGGTTGTGCCCACTTATAGCAATTATGCAGCGTGCTGCAGTTTATGGCGTCCTTTTTCAGTTGGCGACGCGCTGAGCTACTCCGGCGATTTTAAAATTGCCTTGTTGGCGACGCCGAAGGGCTGGCAAGCTGGCAGCGCAAGACGAGAGAAATATTTGTGCTACGCACTCTAAACAACATCTCTGGCGTGCAGTAGCGCATTTCATATGCAGCGCACAACGGATGCCGCGCCGGCTGCCGAACGCGTTTTGCATTCAAAGTGCGCACCGAGTGCATTTATTCATTGCTAAATTTAGATGCGTGCGCGTCGAGCGCGCAGGCGCAGGAGCACTGCTACCGGCGCATCGCTGTTCCTTGTTTTGTTTGCTGTTTGTTGGCGTTGCGTGTGTGCGCTTGATAGCTTCGTTGGCACAGGAAATGATATGGCAATGACAATGACAACAAAGCGCTGCACGACGCGCAAATGCAAAGCCGTATAGATTTTGGGATTTAAATTAAGTTCCTTTTCCAAATACATCGCAGCGACTGTGCAATGTGGGCGTCAGAGACCGACCGCGAAAGAAAACAAACATTTTTGACAGTTTTTTGCGCTGACCGCACCCCAACGGCGGAAATTTGTTTTGCTGCCAAACGACAAATTTGGTGCTGCCATTGCACGCAGCATTTACGCTAATTGCACGCACACACTTGTGCCAATCGAGATAAGCAGCGAGAAATGTGTCCCCGCGGTGCGCAAGGAATGCCATCGCCTCTAAAATCTGTCCAGCACTTAGCGTGTTACACGAAGCAGCGGCACTTATGCCGACTCCGACGACCCTCACGGACGCATGCGATGAGTAACGCCGCTGTGGTCGCGGTAAATTGAAACCACTATCAAGAAGTTCTTGCCCGACACAGCGACTTGCCCAAGCACTGGTCAGTAAACGCAAGAAGGTGGACGGTGGCAGCGGCAAAAGAAAATACAGCGAGCACGAAGCATAATGCCAGACAAACAGTACAAAAGAAAGCAGCATAGAAGTGCGCTACCTGGGTGTGGATTTGCATGCTAAGCAAAAAAATATATATAACATTTAGTAATGACTGGCGTAATGACGGAGAGGAGGAAAAACAAACAAGGCATTGAAAGGAAAAGTAGAAGAATTATGATACCCGATTGCTAAGACGATTGCGGAATATAAATTGTTACGGTTTGGTCGACGAAGACCAAATGGGAGCCGCACAGTGTCAAAAGACATACGGATATGAGACAGTTATGAATTTCCGAAAATTCGGACAAGCCTTTTCCAGTCACATATGAGCTGATTGAAAAGCTAAAATGTTTATAATAAATGTATAAAAAGCAAATACAGTTTGTCAAGTAAATGTTTGCAAACTTAAAAAAGGTAGAAAATTTATTTTGAAAAGCTTATAAATATAACAGAAATTGAAATATTTTGAAATTTTTTTTAAGATATAGATTAATAGTAATGTCTATTTGATACGCGGAAACAGTGTAAAAAAAAAAAAAAGGAAATGAAGCTATACTTCAAAATGTCAAAAAATTCGTCTTCTTTCAAAACCAAGATTGCATTGAAAATTTGGCGCCGTACAGTTCCGAACAGTTTCATGAGATACATCAGTTCCGCATTCTATTTTTATATCCAAGGACATTTCCCTTATTGAGATACGGGGGTTTTCAGGAACTTTTCGGATGATTTTTCTTTCTTCTCTGTCGGACAGTTTTCTGGGTCATCCAGGAGATACTTTCAAATCAATTCCTCCTTCAATACGCGAATCGAATAGACATTACTTTGATATTATATGACAGTGAAATATTCTATTAATCTCAAATAATTTCAAAATATTGCAATTTCTGTTATATTTATAAGCTTTCCAAAATAATTTTCTACCTTCTTTAAATTTGCAACCATTTACTTGACAAACGGTATAAGTACATAGAATGATTTGGTAGTCCGAAAATTCGGAATCGGAATGGGAATGAAGTAAAAATTAAATACAAAGTCATAAAATTAACTCTGAGAGGTTATCATTAAGTAAAAAAGGAGATTAAACAATGTCTAGTTTCCATTTAAAAGTGTAGTACCGATTAGAATTTTCGATATTTGAAATTTGTTTTCTCCAATTTCCGAGAAATTCATATCTCAGGAATATGGGTTACACTTTTTACCGAGAAATTGATAATAGCGTAGGTGGAACAGCAATTTAAGACAAACCGCCGTACGCTCTTTAAATGGTTTTTCTAGATATCCATTTTTTCTATTGCAGATACGATACAAAGTAAACTATTCATCTGATTAATCTGAAACTTCACATATTTATTCAAGTCTATTATTATTTTATTCAATTATCTATTCTATTATTCATTTTCTATTATTTATTTTAAAATGTACTACTTTTAGTCTGTCATGAAATTTAGTAATAGATTAATATTAGATCAGTAATAGTAATACATAGTAATAGTAATATTACTGAGCCGGAATGTATCTCATTAATTTTTGAGAAACAAAATTAGTTAAACTTTCTTGCACAGCGGCACTTATGTATGCAGATGAAGAAACTGTTGGACTTTTTTGCGATCAGTAATTCCCCCGTCGGTAACTTTGAACTTGAACCTTTTCACAAACACCCCCCAAATCCAACGTCACGCACACCAGGAAAAATAAATGAAAAATTTGCGTTTTTATCAATATCGATATTTTGCCACTCATAGATGGTACTGCCCCCTCTCATTCATCATTCAAAACGCAATTTCCATAAATCTCCTCAAACTTTTCAATTCAAAATTACACAAACCGAAATCTGTCTGACAGCACCATCTGTCTGTAAAATCACCAACACGCATACAAAAGCACACAAGGCACATTCTTCTCATTTACAGTAAGAAGGAGAATTCATGGCAAATAAATTGTAATGCACACATATAATTGGCTTAAATAATTAAGTGGAAAAACACATTTGGCTTACGCACACTTGCGAGCGCAAGCGTGACGCTTAGAGTTGGGGCGGTTGTAATCTGTGATCATGTAAACCACAAATACTCACAGCGTATAATTCAATTAAGTTACCGTAGCAGCCGCCGTGGCTCAGTTGGTTAGTGCGTTGGACCGCGAGTCGAAGGCAGCAACCTCAGGTTCAAATACTGCCTGTAATAACACCTAAAAAAAATAACGGGAAAACTCGTTTTCTCTTTCGGTGGCTGTCCTCTCAGCTGGAAATGGCAAACCTCTGAGAGTAAAAATTGCTTATGAAAAAGCTCCCAACCTGCCGTTCGGAACCGGCATAAAACTGTAGGTCCCTCCAACCCGGGTACAAATTCACACGCACAACACGGGTAGTTGCGGGAAGCTAGGCCTTAGTCTCGCGTAAGCGGGCTGTCGTGCCAGTCAATTATTATTTATTAATTATTATTACCGTAGCGAAGGAAAATGCAAGTAATAACGCTCGACGCTACAGAACCACAAACACGATTGCTGATTGCTAGGAGAAAGAAAAGCAGCGCCTACACAACACAACACCGCACACCATTCACCAGCCAACCGCATACAACAACCACGCAATGCGTACGCACATACATACTATATATGAAGTACGTACATATGTAGCTGCGCAGCGCTGCTCGAGCCGTACTCGAGCGATCGGAGATAAGCAGCGATTTTATTGGGCCGCTAAGGTCTAAACGACGAAGTGCCCCTGCCGCTGAGTTTTCTACATAATTTTACGCGATTAACAGATAAAGCTGCGCTGCAAGATCAGAACACATCAACGACAGCAACAGCGCAATTAACTAAATTGTAATTTAATTGTGGACTTGAATTGTAAAATTTCGAAAATAACTCGAAAGTAAAGTCGAAATATTGCGAGCAATTTCATTGACCTTTCACAAAGCCAGAGAGCGATTTGTGTTGGCATTTCCTTTATGGCCGAGCGCTGGCCAAGTAACTGAAACACTTTTTGCAATGAAAGTGCGCAGGAATTTCTCATTTATTGTTGCTGCCGCTGTTGGCATTCAGTGACAAAAACTTGTGACAGCGAAATGTCATCTTATCAACTGAATGAACGGTATTGTTGGTGAAATAAGAAGAAGCAGCAGCAAGCAATCAACAAGCCGTTTAGTGTGCTGATTCCAATGTTGGCGTTGTTATTGTTGTCGTAGTTGTGGTTTGCAGCTTGACGCTCTGATATCACAAACGGCGCGGAGGGAACAACAATTAGTGTGCGATACGCAATTGTCAGCACGGTTTCAAGTGTATGAAAAACGCCTCATCACTGCTTTGGGCTGAGACAAGTTGCCGCATTTGGCAACATGTCTGCAAGAAAATTAATTCATTGCTGTGCTGTATGATAATTAAAACACTGTTTCAAGTCTTTCATGTTCGTTTAAAACATTTTAATAAGCATTGTACAAGCGATAATGAGGTACTTGCATAAAGTTCTACACAGTTAAATATTATGGCAACATCAGGAAATGACCTCTTGATGAGAAAGTTAGGAATGTATGGTATGGTGGGATTTAGAAAAAAGCTTGGACTTTATCTGCAAAGATTAAGAATACCTAACCATATGTTGACCATTGAGGAAAACTTGACATAGATACGACTCTAGACAAGACCAAACAGTTAATGATGAAGGGGATTACATAAAAAGATCTTTCTCAGAGACATCCAGAAACATCCACTATTAACTAATTTTCAATGTTTGAGAAGATTCCCTACATGCACTGTTCTTTTTCGTAATTGAGCTGAAGGCAAACAAGAGGTCAGTCTGCAAATTCGAAACAACAGCCACTGTTAAAACAATGAGAATGAAGTTCAGAAGAACATTTTGTACACATCGTAAACTCAGTCATAGAGAGTCCGTATTGCTTGCTGGGAACTGGTTTTTTTTTTAACCTTTACAAACCTATTCAAACTGCCTTCATGCAATAAGCAGTCTCTCTGGCTAGAAAATCTCTTCTTAACCCTTGCAGTTCTCTCAATTTACAGTATTGATTCACTATATTTGTAAAAAATAAATAGATTACATTATCATGATCTACAGTTTTTGACCAGGAAGCTATCGAGAGTTGAGTTACAAAAATTCTATCTCAACCAAAAATACAAAATTAAAAAGTGCTTTTAATTGTCTAAATAATTCTGAAGCCTCTGCTGAAAATCGCCAAAATTGCATGGAACATTAAGGCTTGCTCTGTAAAGTTTGAACATCGCCCTCAATATTTCTCTTTATTTCCTGTCATATCTACAGAATATCGACTAGGCACATAGCATTAAGATGGGCCAAGATATTTAAAATATATACTATATATATATCTTATGGTCAAAAAAGAACGGGAATTAAAAAAAAAACCAATAAATTTCTTTATTATCCCCTTCAAAATACTCTCCTCCTGCGTCAATACATGTATGCCACCGTTTGATCCAATTTTCCATACATTTTTTATAGGCCGTCAAAGGTATGGCCCTCAGCTCACGCAGCGAATTCTCTTTTATGTCCTCTATGGTCTCAAAACGGGTTCCCCGCAATGGCAATTTGAGTTTGGGAAATAGAAAAAAGTCACACGGTGCCATGTCTGGACTGTATGCTGGTGCTTGGCTGATGACATTGGTCGAATTTTTGGTTAAAAATTTCGAAATAATCAAGGCCGTATGAGATGGCGCTATATCGTGGTTTAAAATCCATGAAATGTTCTTCCACAAATCGGACCTTTTTTGTTAATGGCTTCACGCAAACGACGCATAACGCCTAAATAGTATTGTTTATTGACCGTTTGGACCTCCGGAAGGAATTCGTAGTGCACCCACACCACGAATGTCGAAGAAAACCGTCAGCAAAACTTTGATTTTGGACCGACTTTGGCGCTCTCTCTTCGGTTTTGGCTCATTTTCGAAGCACCATTCGGACGATTGTTGTTTGGTCGGCATATCAAATTCATAAACCCATGTTTCGTCACCAGTAATGATGCGTTCGATGAATTTTGGGTCGATGTCTGTCTTTGGAAATCATCTCTTTGGCCACATCAACACGACGCTTTTTTTGAATGAAATTCAGCTTTTTTGGCACCAGCCGAGAAGCGTCGCGTCTCATGCCCAAAATATTAGTTAAAATATGTTTGGCTGATCCAAATGACATGCTCAACAATACTGCAATCTCTCTAATCGATACACAACGATTTTCCAACACGATTTGCTTCGCTAATTCGATTTTTTTCTTCGGTAACAGAGTTTGATAGCCGTCCAGGGATCTCATCGTGCTCTAGGCTCTCTCGGCCGCCTTTGACCCTTTTATACCATTCGTATGCTCGTGTTTTCGACATACACGCTTCACCATACGCTTTTTGTAAAATTTTCAACGAATCGGCACACGAAATTTCATTGTTAACGCAAAATTTTAGGCACGCGCGTTGTTCTAATTTTTCATCCATTATAAAAATCGCACACAAAAATTGTTCGACTTCTTCGTATAGACGCCAATCGAATACTCATCTTACTAATCTTGAGAAAATAAAAATTTACCGATTGGATAAGCGCGGCAATTCAAAATTCCCGGAACAACACAATTTTTTGTATCGAGCTTGCAATAAACTATTACAATGACTAATTTGTTTGATAAATTGAAATAAATTGTGTCCTGCAGAAATATCAACCGTGTTCAGTGGTTGTTTTACTGCACGTTTGCACAATTAGAGCAGATCACCAGCAGAAAGACAAAAGCATTATCATAAGACCAACAAGTACCGAAATGAAGATCGATAGTTTCATGCAAATTGGAGCAATTTCGATGTGCTCCAAGCTCACTTGCCAGCAACCAGTCCATCGTTTGGCTACGCACCTACAAACATATTTTTTTGTACGCGTGTAATAGCAGAGCACCAGGCCGGTTTCTAGGCATAGATGGGTATGCAAACTCGCAAAATGGTTTATGACATAAGCGACCAGCAATCGAGCAAAGGATCAAATCATAGAACATCAGCGGAGGCCTGCAACGATGCCGCACTGCAACAGATTGCCGCACTGAACAGTTGGGTTCGAACATTAGAAGCACGTCGTGACCGCGAAGATTGGCAGCAACAAACACGTTTCATGGGCCATGACAGTGGAGCAAGCATCGACCGAATCCAGCAGGCCAAACCAGCCAAGTCAGGTAAAGTCCAATGCAGCCAAGTCGGTGTGTCTTGCATTGCTGCTCTAACGCGGCCGCTCATGCAAGGTGCGATCTCCTCCTTCCGCTCCTACGGCTGCTGGTACTTTCCTTGTCATGCACGGCGAGCGTTCGGGCCATGATTAACACAGTACTACATATAGCCGCAACCAAGACCAAGAATTATGAAGCGTGTGTACTATATTTGTGTGTATATATGTGTGTGTGTTTGGAAGAGTGCTGCTAAAAATAAAGCAATGTAGCCGCAGATGGAATGCGCAATGGTATAGTAACCGCAAAACCACAGCAGTGCTCGCGGTGCTGGCTAACAGCGAGTGGAAACAATGCGTCTTGCGGTTGTTGATATTCTTTTTATAAGTTCTTTTTTTATTATTTCTTTTTTATTTGCTTCACTGCTGCTGGTGTTTGTATTGAAGCCGTGTTCTAGGCGGCGTGCGCCGGAGCAGAAAGAAATAACATGAATTCAAATAAGATGAAATTAGAGTGGATCTTTCGCGGCGGCCACTACGACTGCTGCTCGTGGCAGAAAAGTTTTAAGAGTTTAATAATTTTAATAACTTATTGTGCACGATTGTTGAACTCCGTTGCAAAGGTAGGCCGAACCAGTTGTTTGGCGCATTCTTACAAATCTTTCTTCTATTTTTTCATTTGGTGCTTGCCGTGAGTGGGGGTCCGGTAATGAGTAATGAATTATGAGCAAGTAGACAGTGCAAAAGGTCCAAGAACATACCCAAAGGAACGATCTTATCGAAGGTATTTCTTATGGCTCCAGAGTCATAGAGGTTTTTGATGTAACGGAGAATCAAAATGAGAAATTTTTGAGAATTATGGAAAAATGTCTTATAAGTGATTCAAATTTTTAAGAACATTATTGCTATGTTGACAAATATGCAATGTATGCGAACAGTAGATTTAGTTTAGTTAATTTTTTGGTTTAGTTGATTAACAATTTAGTGGAACAGACCAGAATCTTACTGACTAGCATTTATTTAAAAAAAATATATACCAAATATATACAATTAAAGTAAATATAAGATAAATTTAAAGATAAACTGAACTAAGGTGACATCAGATTTAAGTAAACTGCATGACTAAAAATTGTCTGTGCTTAATAAAAACGCTAGCTAGCCCCAAATTTCTTCAGAAGAGCCTCAACAAAATGAGATTTTTTTAAATTCTACGAGTAAGCCAGTTATCTTGTATTGTCAATTGTATCAAGAATGATGCTGACCACAAATGATCAGATCCTAACCATTCCTTCTCTTAAATAAATGATCACAAGTATACTACACACTTTTACTAACTGTTGCTGTTGTTGATAAGGTGTAAAACATACATACATAATGAAGCAATTACTTCGCTCTGTTAAAAAAAACATTGCGGCCAGACACAGAAATCTCTATTAAATCACAGCTCCAGACCGAGTGCTACGCAGCAGCGCCAAATTTGTGCCATTGCATTGGCATTCAATGGTCGTTTATGTGGTAATTTACAACTGTTGCAACAAGCGTCTCTAACCATAACAACACCAACAATAAGCACTCGTAAGTCACAACTTCTTCGCTGGCTCGCACACAATGGCGATTATCTTGTTAGGTTGCAGATCGGTTGAGGTTGCAGAAAAAATGTCGGCTTCAGTTTTTTTTGCTACTTTTCAACTGGCGTACAAGTTTGTGTGTATGTGTGTATGCACGAATTGAATAAAACGTACATGCTTTCTGTTTTCTCCCAACTGTTGCCCGTTGACAGGTGAATTTTGTTTTCCAATCGCCTTTCAAGCTCGCCACTTTTTCGCTGTCAAACGCCTCGCGGCCAAGTAATGCACTCAAATTATGTGGCAAAGCTACGCCACCAGTCTTGCAATTTGGCCAAGCGTGCCGGCTCACTAACTGACTAGCTGTCCTCTAAGACAGCGACCGGAGCAATTGTTCGACCATCCGACTTGCTGTGTGGTTGATCGTCAGTCTTGTCTTTAGTTTCGCCTTCGACTCGGCGCCAATCATCCATACGTCATGCGTCTTGTGTTATTTTTAATAATTTTCGTTTTTCACTTTGCACGCTTTTTTAGGTATTTCAAATTATAATTTTTCATTTGCTAACAATTAATCAATTTTCATTGATTGAGCTATTAGTGCGATGCAGTAATGAAGTTGCTGTGGAAAGTGGTCTTTGGTTTTTATTTGCTGAAATTGTAATCTAAACTCAAATCAACTCAACACGTTTGAAAGCGATAAAGAGGGGGAAATTGTTGTTTGAATGGGCGCTTAATTGAAAATGTGAATAGTTTGAATGATTTATATGTAGTATTGTATATGCTGATGAGAACTGAAGAAAACTGAAAGAGAACTGAAAAAAAATTCAGACTTTCTACACATAATGTTCCATGAATATGCAAAGCCACAAGCGCAACAACTGTTATATAGTATGTTGTTCTTCTTCTTGGATTTGGAAAGGAAAGAGTTGTAGAGATTCTAAAACTTTTGCTTAAGGTCCACACAATCGTTCCAGGTTTTGTCTAGCCATCCAATAAGCTGATCATTTAGTTTTGGTCTTTGCAAAGGACACTTTTCCAACAGGCACCCAAAATAATAGTTATGAATTTTTAAAAATTCGAAAACGTTGCTCATTTTTAAGAGATATTTATAAATGTTGGACAATAATTATTATGAAGGGAAAACGACTTTTTTCGCCATATCGTAACTATTATTCGTGACAAATATTTTTTTTCTGTTGCCTAATAACTATTATCAGCAAGAAAAATTTTTTCCATTGCTCGGTAACGTTTATTTTTTGAAAAATATTTTTCCGTCATCGAATAACTGTTATGAGAGAAAAATATTTTTTACGTTGCTCGGTAACGTTAAAACCTCAATTTAATTAGTTAATTTTGTGAGAAATATTTTTTCCGTTGCCAGTAACTATTGTGAATGGGACATATTTTTTTTACGTTGACTGATAACTATTATTTTGCAATATATATTTTTTACGTTGAAAATACCGGCGCACAAAAGAAACAAATGTCTGATCGGTGAATGCGACTATAAATTTTCTATGGGATTAGGTGCGTTGATTATGAATTTGATGCCAGACTAACACCATCACCCATCACTTTTGGAAAAATCGCGAATCTAAAATCAAATCAATGATTAAATTTTGTATTGTGTGGGTGGTGGGTGCCAGCCCCTCGTCCAGTACCCGTCCCGGTAGAAGGCGTAAGACTTAGGAAAGTCCTTAAATGTGATAGATACCCAACTCTGACATCAAACGGTTTGAAAGTGAAATTTTTGCAACAAATTCTAAAGTCTGTCTAAACACTGAGTTGCAACGACAACTCTCGCAACCTAAAACATTTCTAACAAATTGTGTACAAATGTTCAGTTTGTCTATTCAGCAATTTTCAACAGTGCCAACCATGATTTTTATGCACAAACTTGGCCACTTACAGACAGCAGAAAGCGGCAAAAAACGGTGTTCTAGCCACTGCTATTTTTACGCTTCGACGCACTTAATTGCCGAGTAAATTGAGTTTATTTACGGGAAAATTTTCACTTGCAGCGAGAGTTCAAAAAGTGTACGCATTCATTAAAATCATAAATTAGTGAAATGGCATAACGGTAGCAATTTGCTCTTTAGGTCAAATGTGGCTGATTGATTGAATTATGCAAAATTATTTACGCAAATAAAACCAAAATCAAGTGATTAGCCTTTATTTTTTGGCCCGAATAGAGTTCAAGTGTGGGTTTTAGAAAGTCGACCTTTGAAAGCGGAAGATCTTCTTCAGCAGCTTTAAATTGCGCTCACGTTTCATATTCGCAGATTGCCGTACTTTCGGTTATCTGCCGGTAAAAGTACGACGGCTGCGGCGCTGAGAAAGAACTGCGTTGTACCGTTAAAGACACACAAAGGCCATCGGATCCAATGGACGACTGTGTAGCAGCCGAAATGAAACTGAATGAGCTTTGTCATTGAGATTCCCACACTCCCAACGAACGGGCACAGCCGAAAACCAATCAGCAAGAGCAACCAAATTATGAGCACTTTTGTTCGCGTGGAGGAGCGCGACGACTTTATTTGTAAACAAATTCAATTCGAGTTCTG
Source organism: Melieria crassipennis (assembly GCA_963668005.1). NCBI lineage: Eukaryota > Metazoa > Arthropoda > Insecta > Diptera > Ulidiidae > Melieria > Melieria crassipennis. The sequence continues at coordinate 12,880,416 of OY764962.1, forward strand.
CATGCAAGTGGATGCTACGCTGTTGTTGTGACAGTTGTGGCCGCTGTTGCTGTGTTCAATAACATCGCAGGCGGGGATCGGTTGCGGCATAATGCGTTAATCAGAATTTATGCGGCCACGTTAGCGCTCAATGTGCGATTTTAATTGATTGCATGAACTCGGTAATTGAGCAGCGGGAACAAGCAACGAGCAGATGCAGCACTTTGGGGCACTTGGAACGCTGACCGATTTGAAGAAGAATTTTTCGCAATTTCACTCGGACCATTTCTGCGCATTGATTCGCAACTGCAAACAAATTAAAGCGCAAATAGTGCAATACCAACGGATTGGAATGGAATGGAAAAGGTGTGCTGCTAGAGCACACTTGCGCTGGTATTTATGTATGTGCGATTGGAGAAATTGCTCGAGACGGCTATGCGGTAAAACCATTCAAATTACAGCGCAACGTTGGCCGATCGTGAAAGAAAAACCGCTCGCGGTGCTGTTGTTGTTGCTGCCGCTGCAAGTAAGTGGCGGTTGCGCAGCCGACTCCAGTTAGTTTTGCAATTTTTTTATGTTAGTTCTTCACTTCATATTTTACGTGGAGGAAGAGTTGGTGGCGGTGCTCGTTAGACAGACACAACATTTATTTGCTAATGTACAATATTAAATTAAAATAACTATGCTGACTGCGTGAAAGTCTAAATCTTAATAGTCAATTTATATATAAAAAAAAACAGTACAACAGACTGCAATGTAGCGTGTAGCTGCAGGATGGTAACACAATTGCTCCAGTTTGGACACAGCGAAAAAGTGTCTAAATTGGTTTAATTTTTAACAGATATTTTAATGAAGAATATTATTGGCTCCTCCAGAGGCCATAACGGCAATCAATTTTATTGATCGCTTGACTTGAATTTTGCTACAAATTTGAAACTGATATTTGGTTCGTGATCAGACAATCAGCCTGAAGTGCTTGAAATTGAATAGAATCTTGAATAAAATTATAAAGATAAGTCATGGAACTACGCTTGACTGGAAGCCCCTGCTTTCACGGAGCAGGGAATAGCTAGGAATAGTGATGCCACTATACCAACTACTACAATAACTATTCACAGACTATTTAATTACAGAATAAAAGCTGAATGCTTCAGTAAATATGTTGTGACTATGTTCTATAGAAACTGATTTCGTTGACTGGATTAAGGAAATAAATTGAAATTTATATCGGTTAGTGCCAAAATTGTAGCCTTATTCACATTTATGGACGATCCCATCTAGAAACCCCCGTATACAAAATGCATAAATGTTTACTTTCATCAAGGCACTCTGTCCGTTTATGATGATTCGAGCCGAAATTTTATGGAAAATCGCCCTTCAACCCACTAAGACTTAATGTAATCTCTCGGCTCTATGGTAACCATTCGCAATCATTTTTCAGTTCCACTTCAAACGACCAAAATATGCAGGTTCCTGCTGCTGGAAGCAAGCTCGGAATTTAGTTCAAGTGGTTGCGCAACTTTCAATCAGTTCACTGTACACACTGCCTGCTATAAACTAGCCCAAACTTTGCATAAATCATACCGCTCGATGCCGAGACATTTTTCACCCCAATGCATTGATAAAACAATTTCTTTCTGCATTTTGTGGCACACATCAAAAGGAAAACTGTGACAGCGACAACGCCACAATTCGCAACATGGCCACTGCAGCAGCGTCGCTTGACGTCGATGACGCACGAGATGAAAGTAGGAAAGGCGCAAATGCTTTCTTTCCGACACTCACAAGCGGTCCGCAACCGGTTGTGGCACACGGTGGCGGCCTCGTATCGCAGCGCATGCAGCGCGCCTGAAGTCGCACACAATTTGAGCCGGAGCGTTGCGACGCGCCGACAGAAAAGCCAGCGGCACGAGTAAGTGCGCAGCTTAAATGTGTGATTTGCTTGTCGTGTGCCAAACAGGCATTTGCCGTAATTAAGAAGAGCGGATCGAAACGCAGACTGCGCTGCATGATACATAGCTCAATCAAAACACGCTCCAACGCCACATTCTAATGGCGATAATAATTTACATTGACACTTCAATTGAAGGTCGCAACCGTCGACGAGATCGTCGTCGAGTGATCGTCCTCAGCGGCGCCTGCACCGTCGTCAATATTCAACATCAACATTGTTGTCATCATCAGCTGCATTGTAGTTATTACAGCCATCGGCAACAACTGCAGCTGCCTCTGTGCGGTTGTCCCAGTCAGCTGCCTCTGCATCAACAGCGCCATCAGCATCGACATTGACAACGGCACCGGGACAGACATGCTGGTTGCGTATCGCCACTGCTGCCACAGCAACTAGCGGTGCTTGGCTGAGTGGGCTGAAATGTGCATGTTGCTGTTGCTATTGTCATTGTTGTTGCTGGATGTCTGATTGTTGTCGCTGCAGATCCAGTTGACTTGCCAGCGATTCATTATCAAACATTAAAACGCGTACAACAACAATTGGCGCAAATAACTACAATTGGCCAAATAACTGATGGCAAAACGCTACAGGGGTGCACAGCCATTAGAAACAATTAACGTTTAGTCATGGAGCGAAAAAGTTTTGCTTTTATGAGATTTTTGTCAAACTTCGAAGAGATTGAAATGAGAAAGGCATTGATCTTGGATATTGCGGAATAGTTTTCCAGTATTTATGGTAAATAATAAACATGTACTTGGACACATTTTGCTTTTTGCTTTGGACACATTCGAAAAAAATCGAACTGCCTTAGCTCACGACTCGACTATTACTGAAACTCCCATTGTTGTACGCCAATATCAAAAGTTCTCCTAAACAACCTCTCAAGCTTTTACTTACTTACTTAACTGGCCATAACAACCCGCTATCGGGTTACGGCCTGCCGCAAAACTTCTCTGCAGGCGCCTCTGCTTTGCGCGCGCCTTCTCCAGTTGGTCACACCAAGTGATGACAGGGCCTCTTCAACTTGGTCCTTCCACCGGAGACACGGCCTCCCTCTTCGCCGTCGACCTCCAACCATCGCATCGAACACCTTTTTCGCCGGAGCTTCGTCGTCCATACGGCAGACATGACCGAGCCAGCGAAGCCGCTGGATGTAATGGATGGAATGTCTCAAGCTTTTAAATTGATAAAAAAAAAACAATTCAAATGATACATTCACGTTAATTTGCTTACTAGCTGAATTGTGATGAATAGGGATCGGAATTATGTAAGTATATGCAAGTGCATATTTTTTTGGAGCTTCCGATTTGAACGGGACCAAGACAGAAACTATTTTTATTTATTTTATGCACTGCATATTTGCAGATGTTTGCATATTTTGCATATTTTGGCATTTTTTGCATAGTTTTTGCATATAAATCCGATACCTAGTGATGATTTTACAAGAGTTAGACGCTCACAATTTGGTGGTTTTAACAGCAGAAACAGAAATCTCCTACAGTATCACCCTGGAACATGACTCGGACGTCAACATTTTGTGAATGAGTCCAAATAAAGTCGTTGGTTCAAAGACCTTGATTCAAAGTGTTATCGTTTCGACTCACGCTTGATTACACTTCTACATTCCCGCTTTTCTCTATTTAAGGGAAAATGCAAAGTTGTTTTGTGGCGCCAAGTTGAATGCACTTTTGATAATGCCACTTCGATTTTGCCTCGCCAACAACATACTCCATATGCCAAGTCAACTGCCGTCACCAGCACCGTCACAGCATCGACAATACATCGTTCGCGTCAATTCAGAATTCCCCCCCATTTGCGATTACAAGGCAGCTATTTGCCACGACTTTGTGCTTGTTTACTGCCTATAAAAAGGATGCATGTATGTATAAATATATAAATACACGTTCGTATGAATGTATGTAGCCGCCTGCCTGCATGCATTGCGCTCTGATAGCATGTCTCCGTCATTCGATTTTTCACTTCGAGTATCAACAAGAGCGATGTATGTTAATGGCTCGGGGCCGCCTTGCGGACATTTGGTGTTCATGCATTGCTCCCCCATAGCTAATTTAAGCATTTTCTTCTTGTTTTTAACATTTCTTTTGCGGTTGTAATCTTACTGGGTTTTTTGTTTTCGTTTGCTGTTGTTCTTTGGTATTTAATTTCTCCTTTAAGCATTATTGCTTTAATCGTTGGGCGTCGTGTGTCACAACAGCGCTAAATGTGTTCCAAAAGCCACAAAAACTACAACAGCAAATATGATTCAGCCACACGGCGACGACATTCACAGCCGGCCAAGCCACGCCAAGCATTTCCCTTTGCCCCGTTTCGTGCTAATTGTCTTTTCGCTCGCTTCCTTGACTCTTCCTGTCTACCATGTCTACGGTCTTCTATGCGTGCAACAACGCCGCGTCACCTCGGTGCTTCTGCTGTGTGTGGCGTTGCGCACTTGAATTTTAAGTTGGCTTTCTGCTGTACAGCTTTTCCGCCGCCAGTGAGTTATCATCGATAAATTATAATAGCAGGCAATGCCGTAAATTTCGTACTCTCCATTTGGGCAGCCATACATGTTGTATATAAATTACGCGTCTGTCATTTGGTATGAAATAAAACTTATTTTATTTACATACTAAATTGTATTATGTTGCCTGACGCTGATAGAGCGACGGCAGTTTGTTAACCTCTCGAAGTGCAAAGTGAAGGATAAGAAATTCCTCTGTACTCTACAAAATGTGCTTCCGGATCGTTGCGTCTCTGTAAACGACATGGTTTCAAAATAAGAATCATCCACAGGCTGCAATTATATATTTTATGTAGCAATATTTATGATATTGCAGTGTTCTCTGTTGGTCTCTGAGTACGAGTGTATGAGATAAGCATGGCTAATGATAAGCAGGATCTGGCTGGCATTGGAGCATAAAAAAGTAATTTTCATTGGCCGGAGCATGATACGGATGTATGTATGTATCTAGTTAGCTGGTAAATATCAAATGTGTAAAATATGAAAACAGTATGCAATCAATTTGTGATTCTCATCATCATTTCTTTTTATAAACTGCTTAAACTTAAAGTATTTTCTTTCAGCTACTTTTATTACGCCTTCAAAACCAGTTAAATGTAACCGTTAGACTCCTGTTAGACAACGAACGTTTGTCTGTACAATTTGTTATGTCTTTAAGTGTTGAGACAAAATTCGAGTCTACGATTGTAGGAGCTTTACTAAATAGAGTTACATAAGTTACTGGTTTCAAAATCGGACAATGTTGCCCCACAGGATTATATGTGCAACCAAGCAATGCCTTTCCAATACCAGACTCCAATTCTTAGAAAATGCTTGACACCTCAAGCTCTTGTAGACAGATCTACGAAAAGTTACGCCCCCGTACCTATGAAGGCTGAAATTAAAGAATTGTCTAATAAATTAAATTGGACTTTGTGCATTAAATCTCCATCGGCTGCAATGACTAGACGACTGAGTATATACTCCATAATTATTCTGATTTTGGTGTCACTGGATAATGATTACAGACCATCCGCAATAAACTATGAGAACTAGTCATACAGAAAACTAAGTAATGAGTTTAGAGAATGGACAATGGAATAATACATCAAGCTCATAAATCAGCTTTTATCAAGTATGTAAATTTGTTGATCGAATTTGTGGCACCTAAGTTGATATCTGTCTACACCCTCATGTCTGGCACATATTTCAAATGCCACTGAACTGACGTATGCTTGTAATTTCTTAAGGGGCCCGAACACTGTAAACTGCGATTTTTCATATGTTTTTTATTTTATTTATTAAAAAAAAACGGACGTTCCGATTTACATGAAACTTTACACATATGTTAATAAATGTTTAGATTATCGAAAAAAAATTGACCCTTGTCGCGTTGACAACAAATCAGCATAACGGAGCCTCCTAGAGCAAAAAACAAAAAAGATTCTTGAAATATACATTACTGGCTACTGTTTGACGTAGGGGATTTTAAAAATATTGATTAGAAAAAAAATGGCGGCTGTTTGAAGAAAACGTTTTTTTTTTCGCGTAAAATTTTGCACTAAATTATTTATAAAAAAAAAAGTTTGGCATATATCGAAAAACGGCTACGTCGAGCAGAAGCGACACTATTCCCGAATAGAATGCAATTTGAATCAGGTCGATCGGATAAAAACTTTTTCAGTTATGCTGTCAACGCGACAAGGGTAATTTTAAAAAGACGACATTTTGGATCAGCTACAGAATACAAACATGGCCGCCAAAAAAAAAAAAAAATTTTTTTTCGATAATCTAAACATTTATTAACATATGTGTAAAGTTTCATGTAAATCGGAACGTCCGTTTTTTTTTAATAAATAAAATAAAAAACATATGAAAAATCGCAGTTTACAGTGTTCGGGCCCCTTAAGGAATCGGCAATTTTTATTTCCTTGTTCACTCCTGTTTGGAGCATAGGGCCTCCACAAGAAACTCGGACACTCCACAAGGAATCGGCAATATTGATTTACAATTAATGCCTCAATCAAAACTGAAGGGTGTGTTTCAACAGCAAAAACAAAAAACCTGCAAAGGACACCCTCCCACTGTACGTTCAAACAAATGTAGGCAAAGGAACGTGTGTAACAACAAAATCAAAATTTCCTTTGCACGCCACCACCAGCTGAAAACATTTAACGAAAACGAAACAATTTTGAATTTTAGTGACTCAGCAACGACAGGCGACAGCGAAAGCAAAAACGCGAAAAATGCAAGTAACGTTTCCAAATTTAAAACATAACTAAATACATATACAGTGTGTACATACATATGTACGCAGTAAATATATAAATAGATATAGACATACATATGAGTGTTTGTTGGTTGAATTGTGAAAAAGCGCAAGTAGAAGCTAAAATGAAATGAGTGACACATGCGAGACACACGTTGTCGCTGAGACGCCCTACGCCAGCATTGTAGTATTCGCAAGAGTTGCAAATTGAAACGAGAAAAACCGGCGGCCAAGGAGGTCCTCCGCGCACACACACACATGCACACATGTTGGGCTTCAATGAAAAATGCTGGGCGCCAACCACATCAACAACAACAGAAAGAAAAACACAATCATCGTCGAGACAACGCGGCAGAGAACGCAGTCAGCTGCCAGCAGCCGGCAGTCAGCCAACGGCCCTTCGCCGGCATCAGCAACGCACCAGACAAGCCGCGTAACGACCAGCGCGAGGCAGTGCAAAAGGACAACCTACTGGGCGCGCAGCAGGCACTGCCAAAGCAGAGCATGTCCGTGAGACGTGATGTGAAGCTGCAAACACTCACACCAGATCGCAGATACTGAGCACCAGATACACAGCGCGCTGTAAAAGGGAAATCGTACATGGGAAAAGGCAACTCACAAGGAAACGAGAAATCGAATGAAAGAAAATGAAATTGAAAATTGTGCTGGAAAATAAGATTGCACTGCGTCGGGGAGTGCCAACTGCCAACTGCCGACTGAGTGCCAAATGCGCCGACAATATTTGTAACACACCGAGCAATCAGGCGATTTCAAGGGCAAACCACTTACATATGTGTCGCGCAACGCCACAGTCAGCTGCCAGCGAGGCGGGACGAGGCGGCGGTGTTGATGGTGCCACGGTTTGATTAGGGTCTCTCCAGCGACTTACAACACTTGAGAAATTTACACGCACTACGCATGATTGCAGACGAGTGCGTTGACCTGCGCGCCGACTGCTCCTCGCGCTCGCCAACTTGCGGCGAACATTTAGCAGGCACAGTCAGTCTTGGCGCTGTCGGACGTATTCGAAGGTATGCCGCGGTACCTGACGACATCCGGCACTAAACGGAAGCATTCAATTCCGCCGACTCGATTACTGGCGCAAGCAAAGCCGCGCGCATTCTTCTCACTCACCGCCGACTGCTGCTGATGTGTGTCTCACGCGTTGCATTTATTGTTTATATTATTTTGTTTGTGCTTTACATAGACAAATACATACATACATACATACATACATACATACATATGTGAAAAACGTGCGCCAGCACCAGGCCGCGTGCGTAATTTTGCACTCTTCGGCTTTTCAGATTGTTTTACTTTTATTTTCCTTTTCAAAAATTTTCGGGCTACCCAACATTTACCTGCGACTTTAGTGCGTACACGGGGAAGCTGTGCGCGCTGCGACAAATACAATAAATATGCGCAATTTTAAGGGAAGTTCGCAATTTATTCGATTTGTAGTATTTGCGAGTGAGTGGGGTTCAAATGCTGCGAGGGTGAGTTCAACACATCACCTTTAAGACTTCTCCAAATATAATTGCGTTCATGATGTTTGCGATGCCTGATGCGCATGACAAGCAACTGCAGTTTTGTCAGATGAAAGGAGGGTTGCACTGTTGCCGGCTTTAAGTATGAAAAACAATACTAATGTTTTTTTAATCAATCCAGTTTAGGAAATCTTTGGCAGTGGCAACGTTTACCAGAAATGTTAACAATTTTCCGCACAGGTCGACTTAAAAGTTGTTGGCCGTACCGGCTCAATGCTTTACAGCATTCAATTACAAATAAATGTCTACACACTTTTTAATTTATTTTTCATACCATCAACAAACAACAGAAATGTGCAGTTGAATGTCACAGAGCAACCACCGATCGAAATGGGAGCAAATCGAAAATAGAACACAAGTGCAATGACAAGAATGGCATTTGGTGTATTTTGTTGGACGCATTGTTTAATTGTAAATTGAAAGCGATGCTAAAGAATCTTGGGAGCAAGTAATCACAGTATTTTAACATAAACCAAAAGGTAACCAAACGTAAAGAATGGAAAAAAAAAATAAAAATAAAAAAATGGTTACAATTTTGATTATTAAGTTTGGTAATTATAATAATTTATAAACTTATATAGTCATATGTAAGTAAATGTGTGCACATGTATGCAAATAAAGTTTTGGTTGGATATTAAATGTGGCTGCAACATTTTTGGAACACTTTTTGAATGTAATATTTCCAGTTCCCACATTAATTTCAAAGCAGAAGCGGATGTGATGCGAATGCGGTGATGCGAATAAGCCATAATGTCGGATGTGATACAAAATTGTACAGCTACGTAGACAGACTGAAGAGGAGCAGAGAACAACCTTGAATAAGGCAATCCCTCTAGCACTCCACTGCCAGATAACATTAGACGATGGAAAACAAAAAAAAAATCCATAAAATAGTAAAAGTCTGAAAGTCTAATATTAAAGAATGGTAAAATCTTTCTAGTTTTATCCGTTGTCCCATCATCAAAACCTCAAGTCTTTTCCGAATAAAGCTGAAAACGCACTAACAATTAAGGTGAATAGATCCTTAAAACGACTGAAACGATTCATATCAGCCTCCATCCCACTATTAATGCAGAGTTATGCTACAAAATCAAAATTACCAAAGAGACGTCTTAACATGAATCAATATTATATGAGTGACACATTATGTGGTATACATGTAGGCACAATTTTTAAACTAATACTTAAACTAACTATGTATATTTTTTTTAAGCAGTGCCGCATCATAAATTGCATTTGCTTTGACGCACAGTACGAAATGAATCAACGTGAACAGAGAAGAAAATAAATGTTTGCACCCCCCTGCTGCCTTTGACGAGCACTATGAATAGTGCTACGCAGCGCTTTCCTTACTTCCGCATAGCCTCACAGCAATTCTGCAATAACAAAGAAAATTCACGTTTTGCAGACTATCGGCAGCAGAACATTCGCCTTTTGTCAGAGACGCAAAGCACACAAATGGAAAGCCACTCACCGAAGCCATAAAGCACACGCCCCAAATTCAAAGTCCTGGCAACAGAATGGAACGGTGCAACAAAAGCAATAACAGATACACACAATACACACACATACCGAAAAATAAGAACACGACAAAAGACAAACACAACGCAGATTGCCGGGGAACTGGGCGGGCTGCATGGGAGATGGATGGATGGATGGATGATTGGAAGAAAGCAACAGAAATACTCAATGAGCCAACACAAAAGGTAGCACAAAGGAGACCACAAAAGGAAGCAGGAGAGACACAGACACTAAACGCACCCACACACCCCCCTTGCACACCGGCGCAAAAGTACAACGACGTAACTCGAAAATTCCTGTCAAATGATTCAGAACGGTGCAGCGGGCGATGCTGACGGCTAACTGGCGGGCAGGCGGGCACCGCTCATGTGACTCGTCATGGCCATTGTGACTGTGGCAACATTCGTGCCATGATTGCCTGCCAAGACAATGAACCCCGCGGGGAACGGGCGAGCGCGCCGACTGCAACGCCAACTGGCAAGTGCAATTAAAAGGAAATCAAACAGTAATCGTAAAACTGATAGTAGTGAAGGAAAAACTGTAAATAAACGCAGAAGAAGCAGTCCGAGGGGACGCCGGCGAAACAGCGAAGAATGTGGTCCAACGGCCAGCCAACGCTCCGCTCCGGTCTGGTTCGGGCCGACCGGCACCAACAGCAGCAGCAGTATTATGGAAACTTTAATTGATTTAATGCTGTTAAATGCAGTTATTGAAAATAGCAGTTTCTTCTTTTTCTTGCTTGTTCCGCGGGCCAAGCAGGCTGCCAGAGAAACGTGTGCACATTGCACACAAAATTTTCGATAGCTGAAAGCTAATTTAATATTTGTGGCATTGTTATTTCGCAGAACCCCGGCTAGGTCTCTCAATTTTCGCCAACAGTCGCAGAAACGAATATTCGCTCGGCGAACTGCTGGAACGAAAGCCAGCCGAACGTGTCGGTCGGCCGTATCAGGTGGCATCGCTGCGTGTCTGCTCAATGCCAAGGTAAAGCCGGTTGGGGAAAATTACAGCAACTACAACGTGAACAACAACAACGGTAATGGAAACAGTACACAGTTTGCCAGCGAGCCAAGAAGAAAAACGGACTCAACGCCCGTTCGTGCCGCCATCCGTCCGTCCATCGCGCTGCTAATGCAGCAGACAACAACGACAGCAGCAGCAACAGCATTGCCACCGATACCAGCCAACAACCGGAGGTGGGATGCGACGCCGGGCGGGCGCAATTTGCACCGAGCAGACACGTTCGACAACAATCTGAAAAATTCAAACAAACTACCGCGCGCCGTTGGCGAGCAGCAATTTTTTTTTTGTGACCAAGAAATTTCTGCTTTTCTGCACATTCTCCACCATTTCTTGGCTATTGTCTATGCATTACATTTTTTGAGGGTTTTATATTTTTTTACTTTTGAATACAACTTACGCTTTGTTCGCTGATATTTTGACTGTTTTGTTGCCGCACGCCTATTGCCGGCAGTCAACGATTCGTACAATGTTTCCTGTAAAATCCTTCACAAATTGCACTTCACTATAAATGTTGCGCGATTTTCACCGGCTTTCGCAAACCAATTCCTGCTGCACCCTTTTTTCGATTTGATATCCAATTCGAACAAATTTCGCTTTCTTATTCGATTCTCGCACAGTCGCCCCTTGCCTATCCCGCTCTACACCGTGCTGCCACGTATAATGCCGACTCGCTTGCGCGCACACCCACTTCCAATAGTCGCGCAAAATTGAGAACGTCCCCACAACAAGCTCAAAGCGCAAAAAAAGGATACACTTTGCAGTCGCCCCAAAGCACAACACACAAGTCTGCAATTTGCTGCTAGTACGCGCTCCAATTTCAACCACACAACCGTTCGCGACGCGTTGCCAACTCGAATGACTCGTCTGCGCGTCGCCGGCACGAAGGAAAGCGCAACCGGCCGAACTACCGGCAAAATGACTCCACTTCGAGCCGAAATCTACTCCACTTCGGTACTCGAACTGCGAACAGCGAACACCGAACTTGACTGCAACGTCGTGTTAGAGTTGAGATGAAATGCTTAGCAGGAGAAAATTTAAACGTGCAACATGATTTTCTTACTTCTGTTTGGCTGGCATTTGCTAAGCGAATTATAAATTGAAGTTCAAAACATAAAAAGTGGTCCACTGAGTCAACTTCCACTACCAACCGGCAGAGAAGTATCTATGAGTTCGATTTCAGAGAATCAACACTGCGGCGAATACTTAATCATCAAGCTCGCAACAAGCCAGAGCTGCCCACATTCCCTATGGCAATGCTTTAGAAATTTCTTGGAATTCATTTAAAACAGGCTACAAAAACAAAGCCGGCCAGTATATTTAATTGTTGCTTCGGAAATAAGACTAGCGATTAAAAAAAGATTTTCAAAAAAATAGTCTTACGCTGGCAACCAACTTTATTAATACAACCTCGACAATACGAATCGAAGAAGTGGGCGCAATAAATAATTAATTACCAGAATTCTCAAAAGTATACTTAGCCCTATTCACAATCTTTGCAAATTGACATTGTATATTTTTACTCTACACTAACAAAACACACAGATTTACCCATTTGCTATGCCCTTGTATACCTTATACATACATATGTACACCCTTGCAACACTTAGAACCCATAGTTTATATGTACTATGGAAATGCAAAACTGACAGCTGTTGATAAGCACAACCCGAAAAACAAAACTGGATACATGAAAAAATAGTATATGAAGAATCCAACTAATCGGGATAAACCAAATAAAAAGGACACACAGCACAAATAAAATAATTATCTAAATGAAGCTCCAGAAATTGAGCTTTGATTGATTGATTAATGATCGATAAAATTGCACTAATCGAAGCAAAAACTCTGCTACTCGCAATTTCTTAAAAGTATGGCAAACTAAATAGAAAAAGAATATTCACAGTTCCTATTGCTCAGATTTGCAACCTCAAATGCACAAGATTGTGAATATTTCTATTATTTAAAAGTTTACATGTGACAGAGCACACTTCACTTTAATCAATCAAAATATAGAGCTGGCATCTCTGCTTGCAGTGTTTGCAACTCATACGTCATACATCAAACTTGTTTGAATGCGTTTGCACCTGCTTGAGTTGGTGCGGGAGTCAACTTTTAAGCTGAGTTTGAGAAAATTAACTTCAAAAACAAATTATTTAGTAGCTGCTATGGTGCTTCGATCTCAAAATGATCTTTTTAAAGGTGATTCGCCCTCCCGATTCGACGCTGACCTCTAACTATTTTTTCGAACACATATGTTGGTAATGCTCCGTTATCCGACTGGAATTTAACCTTCTGCCTGTCCCTTGCTCAAAAGTACGTTCGCTGTCCCCAACCAAACGGTACTATAACTTACTGATAAAACATGAAGAAATGATACACATAAATCACAAAGGAAAAGGGGAAAGCCTCGAAAAGTGTTTTTCTCGATTTGTTATTGAGTTGTAAGCGCGATTAACACTAAATAATACAAGTCGACGAGCGCACAAAAAGGTTCAACCGTTTTTTTAATTCCACCTGGGGTCAAATTAACCCCAAGGGACAGGCAGAAGGTTAAACGTGTCGCGTGGCCCCTTCTTGGATAGCAACCACTATGTAAAATTAAATTTGGATTGTGGATAAGGTCAGTTCAGTAACTTTACTTACAGTTCTAGTACAATCCATATAATTTAATTTCGAGTTGAGATAACTCGTTTGAAAGATATTGTTTGTACCAACCAGCCAGTTGGTGGTTTGTTTTTTACATCAAATACAACTTTTATGTCTATCTCATATAAAAACTAAAAAAAAAATGTGAATTACTATATATTTATCTCGGCTCATACAATGTATATATATACATATATTCATTAGATGTAACGTTATTCTGATAAATGATTCCGAGGTAACTGCGTATTTATGTTATTTATTATGAATTTGAGTATCAATAACAGCACGCTCAGAGTTTATAGGTTTTACAATGCAACAATTTGTGATTTTTAATACTAATGGTAATCGAGTTCACTTACCACAGATACATATATCCTCATGTTTTATCGATACAGCTGTTTTGTTTTTTTTGCACTTAATAAAAAGATACAAATTTGCAGTCTACCTCTGGCTGCCGACATCCTATGGCCACGTACTGCAAGATCATTTATAATTTTTAGCAACAACGGCTGCAATTAGAAAGCAAGCTAAATATCTGACGCATCATTAATCAGAAACCATGTATTTGTAGCACTTAATGCAACTGTGCGATTAGCAGACATGCCTCGCAATGGATAATGCTATTGGAAAAAGTATGCAAGTGTTTAACCAAAACGATATAACTTCCGAAAATTAATTATGCGCAACGTAGGAAATACAGTTGGCAACGCTATTTGGCAGTTAGTAGATCAAGCAATTAGTGACATGAATTTTCAGTTATTTTTATCTGTTATTTGTTGTACAGAATTAGTCGTCATACAACAAACGTCATAAAACAAATAGATATAACGTTTTGCTGTTTCATTAGATGCGTTATATGTATGTTAACGGTGCTTAAGGTGGTGGTGCAATAATCATTCAAATCAAAGATTATTCCGATACCTTATTAACATTACTAACATTAACATTATTAACATAACTAAATCTAATCTACTGTTCGACCTTTTAGAACGTTTTAAATCAAAAACAATGGATATTTACAATTTTAAGTGGCATTAGAAACTGAACAACAAAAGACAGTGTTTGCGAACACCTGATTTAAGGCGATCCAGAATATAAGAGTTGGGATTATTGCAACCGAATGCTCGCAGCACCTCCTTTAAATACATTTATCGATCAATATTTTCACTGTCACACAGCGTCAGCAGCCCTGACCTTCAATATTTCAATGAGAAACTGCACAATTGCACCGAGTCAGATCAATAAAATGCCTTTAGGGGATGAACAGATTTATGGGGTTCAGTTAATACGCTGAAACAGTTTTTTGTTTTATTCGAGCGAAATTTTGCCAATAGTAAAAACTGCCAACAACAACACAAACTCATAAAGGGCGCACTCCATAAATATTGATACGATATCAGCACCGTTGGGGTGAATTGTGCGCCTGAGGGCTGGAGAGTGAAGCATGCTACCCTAACACATATAAATAAATATATAAATATATATATATACATATATGCATATAAATATATAGATGTGGATGTGTATATGTCGACAGCGCGTCGAGCATGACGGCATATCGGCCGAAATGTATGCAGCCTAATCGATATTTTTGCGAGCTTTTTATCAGGCCGTGATTTGTTATTAAAATTACTATGTTTCCATATTTTATTGCCCCCAGCCCTGTGAATGCTTCACACAGGCAGTCATAATTACGATCAACGCTGTGATTAAACAGCTCAATTGCTGAAAAGAAACAATTTGAAAAGTGTTCAAGTTTGCATAAACTTTCTAATTGGATATTCAAACGCCGCGGCGGCAGGAAAGAAATCCACAATTGTTTAGATCAAAATGCAATTTACAAAAGTTGCAGCTGAAGCTATCGTGCGGCAAGGTGGCCCCCTAAAAACAAGTAAAACGTGCAAGCGGTGCATGTGCAGCAACGAAGCGGCCATAAGAAAAGAGTTTAACAGCAAAGTGCAATAATTAATTACGCACATGCTCTGATAATTTGCGCCAGCCGCTGCACGATGCTCCATAGCGCACCGCGGCGAATGCAACAGGGGAGCGGCGTTCTCCAGCTGTCCAAAGTGGGCCCCCGATCGCAATGAGAGTGTAAAACATTCTCAAATGCAATAATTGGCCGAAAAGGAAATACAATGAAGAAAACAAGCCAAAGACAAGAAGTCGAAAAACATCATAAAACTCACCGCACGGGGCCTTTTCATGCTTTCGTGCAAATTTATTGAATTGCTTAGGCCTTAGAAAAAGGTTTCACCGTCGCATAGTATGGCAGCCACACACAACGATTTTTCAAAAATTGTAAATGTTATTCCAACTCATCAGTTGGGTTGAATAGAGTAAATTAACTTTTTAAAAGTGGCCAGTTAATATTTTGCACAACTCTCCGTTCGGAATCACAATTAAACTGTAGATCTATAATGTCTGTGTCTAAATTCACGCGTACAACTACGTACGTACGTCGGTACATATCGTTATAACGGTACTTGTTAGAGAGGTAGATGACTGTCGAAATAAATAAAAAGCAGCTCAGATTTTTGTTCATCTTTGCCACACTGTGCGTCGCACCTAAACAAATGCTCAGGTTTTTATGCGCTTTTCTGTTTAATTAAATTCCCGTTATTTAGTTGCAGCGCTTTTTAAAGAGTTTCCATTTTACGGCATTTGATTTTGGCAATAAATTATAAGTTCGCATGCCGGCATCACTGCAAGCGCGGAACACTTTTGTACTGTTGTTGTTGCCTTTTAACTAAAGTCTGACATACATGCACTGTTTTGTACAAACTTCATATGTATGAACAAAGTGCAGCCTATGAATTCACGTAAAATCTACAAAATTGAAGTTAATAAAAAATTTAATTAATTTCAAACAAATAATGGGATGTACTTGCAGCATAAAGGAAGGAAACGTAAGTTGGCAACGCTAACTTGTCATAGTTTGCCACCGTATGCAGCGTTTCTTGCGTTAATGTCTCTCAATTATCGAATAAACCATTTCCTTTATTTCTGCAATGCTTCTCCTTCCATAACTAACCATTTGCTTCATAGCATAGTTATATAGCATAAAACTTCTATACTTTGTGCTCCTCGAAGTTAGCACGAATTTTGCAGCTGTACACGAGAACCCAACTGATGTGTTGCGAACTTGGCAGCATTGGCGCAGAAATCAACACAAACAGCTGACACTGCACAGCTGTCAACGGCAAATGTGGGGGTTGAATTTTTTATTCTTTTGTCAGAATTCACGAAGAGCGAACGACGCGACGCAGCGTAGAAAGAAATATAAAAGTCATTCAGCGGGGGGGCTAAGCGCATAAAAATTACAAATTGCAAACGCATAAAATTAACAAAACAACGAATCGTGAAAATTGTGTTAATTCGAAAAAATTGAAATGTGCCAAAAGGATTTTCATATGAAAATTTTCGCAACGAAATTGTGAAGGTTGCTTGTTTGATTGATCGAATTTTCTACGGGCGGTGGAGGCGCTACTCGTACATTCTACTCAAATTATACGCAAGGATGTTGTGTATTAGCGATGAAAGTATCGAGCGGAAACAGTGATAATAGAAATCAGAAAAGCGCAGCCGAAAGCTGCAATAAAAGAAATACAAAAACCATTTGAATAGCGTGAGGCAAACAGAGCACCTCGAAGAAGATTGCAAGCAATTTTTTAAAGGAGCTGTTGTCGCAACTTAAGCAGGGCTGCTAACGACGCTGTGGTGCTGCTGCTGCAGTCAACGTCGCTGTCGTGGTTATCGTCGCCAGCTGTGTCGCAGTCGAGCTGGTGTGTTTGTGCGGTCGTTGCGGCGGCATTGGCGGTTGTGCTCGGTGGCTGACTGTTGGCAGCAGCGACTGCTGCAGAACCAGATCACACGCGCCTCCAACAGACGGCGCACACTTCTGCATTCGGCGCAGCCCCGCTTCTACTGCGTCGCGCACATACTTTGGCACACGGCACATACCAGAGTTCTAGCAATTTCGCCCCAACATGGACATAATGACGTTGATTCGTTCGTCCTACCAGGACTACACGGCGCTTTTCTCCGAGTCCTGGTACCACTACGTGGCGTTGGAGATTAAAACGGCGGTAAGTATTGGCGCGGGGGAAACGCTGACGTTGCTTGTGTTGTTATTCAGCTGCTACTGTTGTTATTATTACCTGCACGGCCATTAAATTTTAGTTGTTTTGTTATTTTGTTTTGTTTGTGCGAGTATTTTGTTGTTGCTTTTACGTGCATTGCTTTTGCTATTTGCTTATCACACACTACTTCGGCGCTTTTTGCGCGCTTATCTAAATACTTGTCTCGTTTTTACGACGACGTTTTGCTAATTTCTTTGCCCCCGCTACCAATAACAACTGGTCGCTCGCTTAAATTCTCATTCGATTTGTATGTTTTTAAAAAAATTTTTTCTAGGTATTTAAAGAATAAGTGATTGGCAGTGTCATGTCGCGTGAAGCCAGCACGCGTGTGGAGGTTCAAGCTGTGGCAACAACTAGCCACACCACCTCAATTTATGCGTTATTAGTGATTTGTTTCCCTTCAGCAATGCAGCTGACACCAAACTGCTGTTGCCATACAAGACGCGTGAGCCACAAAGGCACATGTCGCCAGCGGCGCCGTCAACCGCTGCTCCTAATAACATCGCCATGAGTCATTTTCATTTGTCAATTTTTAATTTATTTCTCACACAACTGGCAGACCGCGCGATGGGCTGGGAAGGGCGTACACCCTCATTGTTTATGTAAGAAATTTTGAAAAAACCGTGGAGAATGCATGCACGCCATAAATCAGTAGATATCGGACGCTTTGAAAGGTGTTGGACAGGTTAGTTAGCTGGCAAAATCCTTGTTCCGTTAAAGCCGGGAAACTGCGCGAAGATTACGATGCGGAAGGAGCTCTAACTAATTGCAACAGTCTTTTGTTTTTGTGCTGCTGAGAGTCTGAACTTTGTAACCACCAAACAAATAGCTTTGTTTGCTTATTCGAATTATAGACAATCTTCTTTATAAAGTGCTCTACAATCGGTCAAGAACACAGATAAGAAATTTTTCTCTTTGGTTGGCTACGCAGGCTGCTCAAAGTTCAAATGTGTGTGCGAATTGATGTCAATTGTTAGACGAGCAGTGAGATAAAGCAATGATGTAATCTGTTTTACCTTCCGATTGTGCTTAACGTCCTATTAACTTACTGCCCTGGTGAACCTAAAATTTTGCGGGTGTAGCATTTCTCTACTGCAACCCCTCGTACTGCGTCGTGTTCCCCTTTGTGACTGTCCCAAAAGTTGCATTTCCCATTCAAGCTGCCTCGCTGGTCGGGCGCACTTTGGTTATGATTAAATGCTCACAATCACACTTGCCGAGTCAATAACCTCGAATGGCCGAGTCACTGGGCGCAGCAGTAGTCTTGTTAATGTTCATTATTAGTGCTTTTTGTGCAATCGTAAAAATGTTTAAGCATTGCTTCAATCATATTACTTGAGGAACTTACTGCAAATGCAAAATACCAGAGACCTAAAATAATTATTATCTATATTTTTGGGAATACAAAAATTGCCCTAATTTTAGAAATTTCTATAACTATTGCTTTATAATAATACTCTTATATAATAATAATTATCCCAATAAGACATTTTTTACGACGCCTATAACTATTACCACGTAATAAATTTTTTTGAGTTGCATAATAACTCTTATAAGTAACAAATATATTTTTCGTTGTCGATAATTATTATTTTAGGATTTTTGTTTTTTACATTGCTTCATTACTTTTATTTATGACTTTTTGTATTTACATTACTGATAACTAATATTTTGAGAATTATTTTTAACGTTGCTTCATAACTTTTTTTATGATTTTTCAAATTTACGTTGCCGATAATTATTATTTTGAAAACACATTTTTTTTACGTTGAATTACCACATTTTTTGTATGAATTGATTTTTAATTGTTTTAAATTGACAAACGCAAATTAACTGCAGAAACCTAATTTCTACCAACAACTAAACAATAAAAAATCAATTCATACTCAAAATGCCGTAGGGCAACGTAAAAAAAAATTCTTTCATAAAAATTATAAAGCAACGTTTAAAAAATTTTCTTTCAAATAATAGCTATCGGCAACGTAAATAACAAAAAATCATAAATCAAAGTTATGAAGCAAGGTAAAAAATTGTTTCCAAAAATAATAGTTATCGGTAACGTAAATAAAAAAGTCATAAATAAAAGGTATGAAGCTACGTAAACAAACAAAATCCCAAAATAATAATTATCGAGAACGAAAAAAAAAAACTGTTTTTCTCATAATAGTTATGACGCAACGCAAAAATTAACTGTCGAAAATAATAATTATAATCAACAAATAAAATTAATGTTGCATTGTAATAGTTACATTGCAATTATTTTCTTAAAAAATTTATAATAGTTAAGTCCCTGCAAAAATCAAATCGATCGGAAAGACAAACGTATTTAAAATTAGTGAATTTCTTAAAATACATACATGTTGCTCTTTTTATATTGTCTGTATACTTTTTACGGCGTCATCACAAGCAAATACCGAGACCTGCTATAAATGGCTTCGACAAACGCGTTGCATAATGTCTGATTAGCGGCTAGTTAAATCAAACGCATTACCCAGCGGAACTTGTGATTTCAGCAAGAAAATTCCCTGCTGCAGGCGCTTATCTTTATAAGTACGTGGAGTCGGCAGTGCCTCAGTGCAGTTGAGGGCGGCTTCTTGAAACTGCCGGCTGTAAATCACACAAATGCGACAAATCCCCTTGTCTGTCGTTGTGTCTGCTGGCAAATATTTAGGGGAAAAAGGTAGCAGCCGCGATACTCGGCGTCGCATCGAAGAAATTCAATCATTTAATTAACCCCGCGAGGGCACAACAATTGGGCATGATGACTAGTTGCGATTTCGTCGTCTACGCAACGCCATACACACACACACATGCGTTCCTACGTTGTAGAGACATTTGCTGAAATCGATTCACCGATCGAGCTCGCCAACATCTGCACCGCTTGCGAATTTATTGGAATTATGACAGCGGCGGCTGGGTGGGGAACGGAACGGATGTGCCTTATCAGCGCCAGTGCGAATTGGAGGTCTTTCACGTCATTCGCATTTCATATTTGCTGCCAAACAGCTTTAAATTGAGCTGCGACTGATGTTAATGGGTATTTGTTTTCAATTCGCTTTTCCCAGTAAGCACTAAGCGCAACCGCAGGCAGACATTAGGTAATGCCTACGAAAAGTATATACTGCCCTACCGCAGAAATTACCATTTAATATTGACTAAACTGAAAGCAATTTGTTGGATTTTATTAATATGTCGTACTCATGTTAAATTGATGTAGCTAAGTGCTTTTAAACTGTGTAAACATCACACATCCATAATATTTGAAAAAAAAACATAGTTCCGACTATTAGACACATGTGAGAAAGCAAAAGAGATCAATGTACATAAATATGTACTTCAGAATATCTTAAAAAAGAACGAAACGAATTGTTCAAAACTGCTGCACTTTTTACAGTGGATCTTGTTTGTACTCTCGCTGTGATTAAATTTACTAGTCACCTTACCACATCGTTAGTCAAATTACTACACTACTCGTATCAGAGCTATAATTACATGTGGTAAATATCGCAATACAAAAGCAGTCTACTATTTGTATCTATTAGATGAGATACCCCAAGAGTGTAGAAGGCAATCAAACAGCGACAAAAGCTAATACAATTGCGAAAATATGTCTATCCAAAAACTACGTTAAGCTTTACACATCTAATCGACGTTTATAGATTGAATGCTTGACATTTTCTTATGACAGCAATTCCGCAAATATGATTAAGCACCTTAACTGTTTTAACTGCTTCAATCACTATAATTTGCAAAGATTCAAGTACGTAAACTGTTCCTTCCTCCTGATGTTGCTATGTATTTTTTTTAATGTTTTTTAATGTTAGCTGATTGCAGCTATTAACAGCGACTGTTGTTGCTGTGATTTGTGGTGGTTGTTTTTCTTTAAAAAAATTCGATTTTGCATTTTCAACAACAACCACTCGATATGGTTCACCGTGTTAGCAAAACCATTAACAACAAAAACAACAGCAATTAGAATGCGATGCAATAGCCATAGCGCCAATAATAACATCAACAAAATAGAAAAAAACGTCGAGGGAACACAGCGAGACAGCTTTTTTCGCATGCCACAATTTCGCCGCGGCGCGCATTTGAATATCCGCACTTGAGAATAGCGACGCACTGCACCGTCGTCGTCGTCGTTGTCGTCGTCGTGGTCGTAGTCAGTTCGCTGTGTTGCTGTGCTTGTCGAAGGCGGAAATCGAGTGTGGCAAACAACTGTGCCGTCCCCTCGTTGACCGTCCCCCAGCCGAGTGCATTGGGCGCGCTGAGAAGTAAACAAAAACAGACAAACGAGTGCGCTTCTCAATGGCAATGCCAAGCGAGTGCGTAGTCGTCGCTGCATTGTTGATACGGCGCGGCCACTGCCAATGTGTGCGCCGGCACTTGTCGCTTGGCGCGACATTTCGGTGAGATTAGCGCATAGGCCACACAGTAGCTGGCGTGGCTACTGGGGTTGCCACAGCGCCCGTCTGCTGCTGCACTTCGGCTGGGTCTGCGGGTCCGCGTCTCCGGAAAAGCGACTGAAATTTCAATCAATGCCACACAAGTCCATGCCCACACACATACACAAACATATGAACATGTGTAAGTGTGCGTGCACTTTGATTTGTGCTGGCTGCGGAATTCTATGCTGCCGTTTCGCAACCAATAAGTGCCATCGCATACAAATAAATAGTGCAGCTTTTTTGCATTGGCATTTTATGAATATTCAATTCATAGCCGCATTACTTGCTGCGGTTGTGGTGAGTGGCTGACTGAGTTGTTGCCACAACTACGGAGGACTAAGCCCGACCATCTCGCAACTATACAAAATATGCAACAACTTAATATATTATATACATTATTAGCATGGAACTACAAATTTAGCTAACTACGAACTTTTGCTTGAAAGCTTTCATTGCCCTCTAAGAGCGCAATCGCCAAAAGAAAAACCGTTTTCTATGTTTAGTTTCAGTTTTCTATATTTCCTATTGACTGATTCGGGATCCGAACACTTACACTCGCGGTACTACACACTAACTAAAGCGTCATGTCTAATAAATGCATATGCATGTCTATACATTATACATACTTTTGTGCTAAAACGGAAGAAATAGTTTGAACCCCTTTCTTCTTCCAACAACTTTCCATTTAAAAATGTAAAGTACATTAGTTCAAATGTTTTATTAATTTGATTTTTAAATTATGTTATAAATTAATTGTTGATTTTGCTTATATTTACTGGTAGATCTATACATACATAAGCATTGGTTTGCTGACGACGATTGTGATCGCTTGGTATATTTTCTACAAACGATGCATGCCCGTCAAGCCAAAGCCGGGGCCCGAGCATGGCCACTCTATATCGGCTGGCGAAATGCGCGGCCTGCGCTTTCGAAAGCGCGATAAAATGCTGTTCTACGGACGGCGAATGCTGCGCAAAGTAAAGAATGTTTCCGGCCAGGTATATGGCGGCCAGGGACGCAAGCGCAAGGCGGTGCTACGCTTCGCCAAGCGCATTCTGCAGCTTCGCCGTGATATCCCGCTGGAAATGAAGACAGTCGAGCCGCCAGCCGAGTACCTGGAGGAGGCAATGGAGGGCATTGATCGTGTGCCGCCAGATGCACTTTACATGCTGCAAAGTATTCGCATTTTTGGCCACTTTGAGAAGCCGATTTTCCTGAAGCTGTGCAAACACACAGAGATGCTGACGCTGGATCAGGGCGACTATCTCTTCAAGATTACGGAACCCGACGACAGTGTGTTTATTATACAGTCGGGCCTGGTGCAGGTGCACATTTCAAATAGTGACGGCAGCACGCTGTCACTAAAGACCGTGAGGAGGGGCGAGTCCGTGACATCACTGCTGAGCTTCGTCGATGTGCTATCGGGCAATCCATCATACTACAAATCCGTCACGGCCAAGGCGGTAGAGAAATCCGTTGTTATACGGCTGCCCATGCAAGTGAGTTAGATTTAATATTCGATGAAATCAATGAATGCACCGAAAAAAATTTGTTTTTGTGAATTTTTGCAGGCCTTCAAAGAGGTTTTCGATGAGAATCCCGATATAATGATACGCGTCATTCAAGTGATCATGATACGGCTGCAGCGAGTGCTCTTCACGGCCCTGCGCAATTATCTCGGGTTGAGCACCGAACTGGTGCAGAGTCACATGCGAACTAAAAAGTCTTATCAGCCGGGTCCGCAAAAGTATTCACCATTACATCGGCGCTCTACACATCCAGAATCCTTCCAGCACACACTCTCAGATATGAATCGGCCCGATATTACGCTGGACCTAAATATCGAAATGCAACAGAATAACGGGCAGTCAACGGGGCCGAGCAACACACAGGCACCACACTCCACACCGGCCACGTCAGTAAATGGCAGTGTTGGCAACCTTTCGTTGCGTCGTTATTCAAATACGGAGACGATGGTAAATGCGACTTCGACGGATATGACTCTGGTGCGTTCGGCTGCATTGGATAGTTTTCTCAAAGAACTGGGCCTGCCGGAGGACGACAGGATATTTTTGGATCCATTTGTCGAGATAAAGCAGGTGGAACCGGATGATATTCTGATTGAGGAGGGACATGGGGAAGTAAGCTACAATTTATATGATTGATATGAGTTATAAAAATAACATTTATGTGTGTTTGCTTATAGGATGTGTGTGTTTGGATCGTATTGACTGGCAGTTTGGCTGTTTATCAAACCAATGTTGATGCCACGCGTCCCTCAAAGACTGAAACGAATGATGTTTTCGTATACACTGTTCATCCAGGTGAGATTGTGGGCGGACTAGCGGTGCTGACCGGCGAGGCCAGTACATACACAATCAAAGGAAAATATAGTGGTCGTGTGGCATATATTAGGAGATCAGAAATTTACCAGTAAGTGCGGATGAACGGGAGCGGACACCTCCGCCATCCATAAATATAACTAAAGTATAACATGGTTTTACCTGCGTCATAATTAACAGAATAATGCGTGAGCGACCAAGAATCGTCCTGGATCTGGGCAACGCTGAAGTGCGTCGTCTGTCACCGTTGGTGCGTCAATGCGACTATGCGTTGGATTGGATTTTCCTCGAAGCCGGCCGTGCTTTGTTTCGTCAAGACGAGTCCAGCGATAGTACTTTCATCGTGCTGAGTGGACGCATGCGTTCTGTTATCACGCACACCAATGGCAAGAAGGAAATTGTTGGTGAATATGGTAAGGGCGACCTCGTCGGCATCGTTGAGATGATAACGGAGACGCATCGCACTACCACTGTAATGGCTGTGCGTGATTCGGAACTGGCCAAGCTACCAGAGGGCCTGTTCAATGCCATCAAGCTGCGCTATCCGATCGTGGTAACCAAACTGATAAGTTTGCTGAGTCATCGCATCCTTGGAACGATGCAAACTCGGCCAGGCGGATCTGCGGCACCGCTGGAAGCCAACCCCGTGACACATAAATACTCAACCGTGGCGCTGGTGCCGGTCAGCGACGATGTGCCGCTGACGGCGTTCACGTACGAGCTGTACCACTCCTTGTGCGCCATTGGTATGAACCTGTTTAATTAGCATTACATAGTATAATGACTGAAAAGTGTTATCAATTCAGGTCCGACATTGCGCCTCACTTCGGAAGTGGTGCGCAAACAACTGGGCGTACACATTTTCGATCCGGCCAATGAGTACCGCATGACATCGTGGCTAGCGCAGCAAGAGGACCGCAACATTATCACACTGTATCAGTGTGACTCGTCACTCAGTATTTGGACGCATCGCTGCATGCGTCAGGCTGATGTCGTACTTATAGTGGGCCAGGGCGATCGCCCGCCGACCGTTGGAAAGTTCGAACGAGAAATCGATCGACTCGCCATGCGCACGCAGAAAGAGCTGGTGTTGCTCTATTCGGAAAGCAGTAGCTCGCGGCCGAAAAACACCTTGCAGTGGTTGAATGCGCGTCCATGGGTAACAAAACACCACCACCTGCAGTGCCCAAAGCGGCTTTTCACGCGCAAAAGCCAATACCGAATTGTAAGTTGTCTATCTTCTCTGTTGCTGTACACATAGTATAAAGTGTGTGCTAATCCTATACTGCATTCGACACAGAATGATCTGTACAGTCGCGTGCTGATGTCTGAGCCGAACATGCACTCGGACTTCTCGCGCCTGGCACGCTGGCTCACCGGCAACTCGATTGGTTTGGTGCTAGGCGGTGGCGGCGCACGCGGTGCGGCGCACATCGGCATGCTGAAGGCCATACAGGAAGCGGGCATACCAGTCGATATGGTGGGCGGTGTCAGTATCGGTGCTCTGATGGGCGCACTCTGGTGCCTGGATCGCAATGTGACAACGGTGACACAGAAGGCTAGAGAGTGGGCACACGTGAGTTTCACCTACTGCGATTGGTGCTGAAAAACGGTGCTCATTTGATTTGCTTTTTAATTGCAGAAAATGACAAAGTGGTTTTTGCAACTGCTGGATCTCACCTACCCCATCACTTCAATGTTCTCCGGGCGCGAATTCAACAAGACCATACACGACACATTCAGCGATGTCAGCATTGAGGATTTGTGGATACCATACTTTACGCTAACAACTGACATTACAGCGAGCTGTCATCGGGTGCACACAAACGGTAAGTCGTGTCAGTTCGCCTACATACCGTCGTTGTTGCTATGTCTCAAAATCGCATAAACAGCACTCAACACTTAACGTCGAGACACACACAATTGCTTTCCATCCAACACTGATTTTCATTTAATTAAATTTGGTTGAGTTGACAAATTGTCCCTACGAAAACGCTTTTATGTTTCTTAACGCAGTAATGTACGAAATTTGGACCATACACGCAATTGCGTTGTTATACCTTAATTCGCTTCTGCATATTCTGAGGTTTTTACATTTAATGCTGTCATTAGTAAATTGTGTAGCTACCTACGAAATCATTTTCAAAATGACGTTTTATTGAGTAAATTGTTATAATATCAGCAATAGCGCATAGGATTCCACTGAGCTTGGAATCATTTATCCTACGGAGTTCTTGCATGGTTCTCAGTGCAAGTTAATGTATATTTTTACATTGAAATTATTTAAGCAGAAATACAAACAAAAACTTGAACCCATGGAATAGTAAATTTACAAAGAATAATAAATTTACACTTTGTATTCTTCTTGCTTGTGAACACTTGCCGTATTTGACGTTTGATTTTCTTTATTCAACATTGGCAAACCGCATTTTATATACAGGATTACAATAAGGTAGATAAGGTCTCAAATATTATGCATATCAAATATGTAGGAACTGGTAAACTATTCTTTAGTGTAGTGCGTATTTGGTTGAGTTGACTTGAGTATTTCAAAGCGACTGTCTGGGTTGCATTTCAGCAATATTGCCAGTAGCCAAACGTTAACGCTTGCGTATCTCTCGCTGGTGAAAGTCAGCCTTAATGCGTACTGGTAAAATTAATGCTTATGACTGTATTCGCTCGTCATTTACGACATTTGATTGCTATTACATACACAATGTTTGTCCTTTAGCTGTTTGTGTCCTTTTTATAAGCGTGCTTCCGTTCATGCGATCCCAATTGTTCTGCATTGAAAACACAGCAACCAATATTAATGAAAACTGTTTTCTATACGTTTAAAATCGATTCCAACTGAATTAATTGTATCTATCACTTTCAATGCTCAATGCTCCGTGTATTTAAACGACAAACAACATAACAACAAAATTTCACCAACGCCTCACCTTCCGAAACTCCACCCACCACTGCCACCACCCATCACACTCTCCCACCTTCACCTTCAACTGCAACTCCTCCCCACTGCCACTCCTCAACCAACAGGATCCCTCTGGCGTTACGTACGTTCGTCCATGTCGCTCAGCGGCTACATGCCGCCACTGTGCGATCCGAAAGATGGGCACCTACTGCTGGACGGCGGCTATGTTAACAATCTACCAGGTAACTAGCACTTAAGCGAATTTCATGTGTTCATGTGTCTAGGTGGTGCAAAGACCAAGTGCCGTTTTGCCTTGAGCAGCAACTAGCTTGAGCACCGTAGATCTGATGTTGAAAAGTTAAACATTGCAGAGAGGAAATTTCAATTGTTACGCAGTAGAATCAATCGTACTTTGGCGGCGCCTTTCCGTTTCCGTTTCCATTTCCGTTTCGTTCTTGATGCTGCGCTTTGTGCTTAGTAGAGCGTATAGCGATGTTAGAGTCCTGCTTCAGTCTCATGATTCATCTGAGATCTCAGTATGTGGTGATGAAGAAAGCTCAACGTCGACAACCGGCAAGTAAGTACGCTCTCCTAGTCTCTTGCGCGCAAGATGGGGCCATCGGCAGCTACCTCCCACGCCAATTCGAATTGTTGCTACCAGTATTTGTTCGTTTTGCGTTTATTTGTTTTACATTTCGGTTGATTAGTTTGCGTTTGCGTTAATGCGCTTCCAGTTTCGAAATTAGAAAGAGGCTACAAATGTAAAAAGCTCAGAATGTGTTGGCAGCAGCTTTTCCCATTTATATTTCCGCGCTTTTGCTTCTCCCGATTTTGCTCTTTTGACTTTGCATTCTGCACCGAACTGACTGACATACGCAATCTAACTCGCACACTCCCACACACACATACATACACATACATGTATAAAACAGATCACATCAGCCATCGTCAACCCTCAACCAACCATTGACCAATGGATCAGCACGCCTAATCGGTTGGTCAAGGGGTAAGCAAACTTGAACCGCCATCCCAAATTTGCACACTTCCTACCCATTCATTTTGTATAGCGACATCTCACGGGCTGGCGGGAGCCATGTATGTGTGCATGCACACGCCACGGCGGCCCGCCCGCCCTGCCATTGAATGTGTACGTGTGTATGTTTGTGCTCTATGTATTGACGTAATTGTTATCTTTGTATTTATATTTCTTTCATTTTGATTTGTTCGCAACACACTCGTACAATCACCACATCCACGTACCTCCACTGCGCGTGCGCCACCACTCGACGCACAACACCACGCCACCGTCAGGATATCTGTGGCGCTACGTGCGTGCGAGCATGACGATAGCCGGCGTCTTGCCGCCGTATTGCGACTATAGGGACGGTCATTTACTACTCGACGGTTGCTATACCAATAATGTGCCAGGTAACGAACAGCTGCCGCTGCCTCGGCTGCTCTTGTTGCTTATGTTGCGCTATGCCACTTAGATGTATACTATCGCTCTGGGCGTCTATCACCCAAAGCCCGGAACTATCCGCAACCTCGATTGGCTTTTGCATGCTCCAATCTAAGCACCTTTTACTTGTATTAGAGCGTATGATTTGTTATTATTGTTGTTGCTAGTTCCGCTGTTGATAGCCTCAGTTTGGAGTTGAATGTAATTTTGGCTTTGATTTTAGTTTAAAATTACCGTACGTAAGTAGTTAGCTTGACATGTACTCGTATTTCTCCGCGTAACGTGCTGCCACGTCGTTGATTGCTCTGCAAATTGAAAAAGTATATGTACAGAAAATTTCCCCTCTGCATTTGTAAAATTGGCTAACTGCCCTTTTCAATGAAGTGCGTGTACTTAGTTGATTTCTGTAAGCAATTGTCCCTCTTCCGAACTGGTACTAATATTGTTGAATTCACATCCTCAGCCGATGTGATGCACAATTTGGGCGCTGCTCACATCATTGCCATCGATGTGGGCTCGCAGGACGACACCGATCTCACTAATTACGGAGACGACTTGTCCGGTTGGTGGTTGCTCTATAAGAAATGGAATCCGTTTACGTCGCCGGTGCGAGTGCCCGACTTGCCGGACATACAATCGCGTTTGGCTTACGTGTCCTGCGTACGGCAACTGGAGGTGAGTGCACGTTTTGCTTTACATAAATTCAAAAAGTCACTACTAAGAACACAATTACAGGAGGTGAAAAATTCCGACTACTGCGAGTACGTTCGTCCACCCATTGACAAGTACAAAACACTGGCATTCGGCAGTTTCGATGAGATACGCGACGTCGGCTATGTGTTCGGCAAGAACTATTTCGACGCAATGGCGAAGGACGGGCGTCTGGGACGCTTTAATCAATGGTTCAACAAAGAGCCGCCGAAGAAGGATAACCACGCCTCGCTGAGCGAGTACACGTTCATTGACTTGGCGCACATTGTGTGCAAGCTGCCCGAGACTTATGCACCTGATCCAGATCAGCTGCTTTACAGCGAAGACGAGGACTACGAAGGCTACATCTCCGAGCCATCCACTTACAAGAGGGTGAGTCTCATCATTTGGCAGCAGTACATAAAGCATTAATTTTTTTGTCATTGTGCAGCCGAATCAAATCAAAATGAAACGAACTGGCACGTCGCTATCGCTGTCTGAGAACGAAATGGACTCGGACATCGAGGTGGATCTGTCGCTGGACCTTCGACAGCGAACACCCAAGTCGCGCACTATACTTGCAACCCCAACTGCGTCGAGGCTGGAGCACGGAACTAGTGCGGTTCATTTTGATGACGTTTTATATGTACGTGAAGGCAGCGGCGCCACCTCAAGTGGAGTCGAAGCTAATTTTGTCACACCTAACGACCGGCTAAATGTGGACGCTGCGGTGGAAGAGCTGCCGTTGGATGTGGGGGATGTTAAGGAAGTCGCAACGTCGACCACTTCGTTGACAACAGCAGATGAATCCTCGACAGCAACAACAACATCAATACCAACATCGTCACAATCGTAGTGACGGCGCGCATTTAGCGTTTAAGTTTCTATTTTCTATTACTATTATAATTTTATTTTCATAAAAAAATTGCCTTAGTATTTAAGCGAAATTGCAACCATAAGTTTCTAATAGTCTTTAGGTTTTCAATGATTACTTGAAATTTTTTGCCACTAACTCAATGTGGATCAAACAATGCAAAACGTATGTCAAATGTTATTTTGCTACCGCTACAAATTTTTCAGCGCTTCTCCCATAACACACATGTAACTGTATGCGCATGTATCTATGATTGTAATGCTAAGAATATATGGCGACTGCCTCTGTTTCCTTATTCGGCCTGAGCACGAGATGCTAATAAGTTTTGAGTTTTTTACATATTGCCTCATCATACGTTGCGAGTATGTGTATGTATTCATACAAACACTTCGGTAATAACTTTTTTCATACGCCAAGTTTTTCTGTTTACCTAACTGCACAACCAATCAGTTGAATAATAGTCACTTCTTTGAATATTGAAAAGTTGTTAATAGGGCGTAGTACAGCAATTAATACACTTTTTTTTTAAATTGATTGCACTTTTCGCCACTTCAATGCACAATTTTAAACTAACAATTTGTTTGAAACCTAAAAAAGCTTTGAATTGCTACTTGAAATCATCACAATGACATTTTATAATTTAAAGTTCAGATTTTTATATGCAATTGAAAATGATCAATTCAATAAATAAAATTTGTGGAGAAACATATGTGAACTCAGCTTTCATCACATAAAATTAAAATCGCTCATTTGATTTCAAGAATATTGTATTAATAATTTTTGATTGAAAAGCTTTCGAAAGAAAAAAAGGACATTTCAGTGTAAATTTGCAATTTCCTCATAAATTGCAACTTTTCAGTGAGCAGCAAGTTTACTTTACTGACCAGTGCGCTTGCTGCTGCATCCTTCAGCAGTCCGTACTCTTGGTTTTCGTTAAAAATTAATACTTAAGTTTTGTGTTTAGGCTGTAAGTAGTTTCTAACGTTTCTTATTAAACGTAGATAATTCTTTGTAAATAATGATGCACAACTGAATGAATACTAAACTAGTTTGCAATTTTTATAAACCAATGTTTTAGTAATAGTTGTCCAACACGAGTATGAGATGAACTATATGCAATAAGAAAACACGAATCTAAATAATGACCGTTGTTTCAGTGTTGCAGTTGGAACAGTTCACCGTTAGCCTTTAAGCCCACTATTTCTACGCGTAAAATACACTTGAAGTCCTGTACATTAGCTGCAGTCAAGCGGCATGACGTAGTGCTCGTCAGTCACTGGACTGCAGGCCAAGTACACCCATTGAAGTGTATGACACACGGCAAGCGGTCTTGCTAGCCGGTGACTCTATTCCGTGCAATCTTCTCTATAGGCATGTACCATGCGCTGCTCCGTCATGCTCAGCATTTTCAGAACACATTTGGTGTGCTAATCGTCACACACTTCGTCCTCAGTTCCAAGTTCGTGCTTAAGTTGTTTTCGCTGGAGAGAAGCTCGCTGTTGGTGCGGTGTATTGGCGTCGAAGGTATTTCGGATTGGCATCTCATGACGTCATCGGCGCTGTGGCATGTGGACGGATAGGTGTTGCTGCTGCTGTTGCCGCATTGGCTTTCAGTGGCGTCTTCGCTGGTGTTGCATTGCGAGTCGAAGTGTTTTTCGATATTGTCAGACTGGCATTTAGAGTCGTAATTGTTAGTGTTGGATTGGGTTTCGAAGGAGTTTTCGATGTTTTCACATCTGCACTTAGTGACGTTATCAGTGTTGCTGCGTTTAAACGGAACGGTCTGGTTTCTGCTGCCGCATTGACATTCAGTACAGAATTTGCTGGTGTTGCTTTGGGTTTCGAAGGGGTTTTCGATGTTTTCACATCTGCAATTAGTGACGTTATCAGTGGTGCTGCGTTTAAAGGGAACGGTCTGGTTTCTGCTGCCGCATTGACATTCAGTACAGGGGTTGCTGTTGCTACGTTGGGTTTCGAACGGGTTTTCGATGTTGTTGCATCCTTTCTTAGTGACGTTATCGCTGGTGTTGCTTTGGGTTTCGAAGGGGTTTCCGATGTTGTCGCATTGGCACTTAGTGACGTTATCAGTGGTGTTGCGTGTAAACGGAGAGGTCTGGTTTCTGGTGCTGCATTGACATTCAGTACAGGATTTGCTGGTGTTGCTTTGGGTTTCGAAGGGGTTTCCGATGTTGCCGCATTCGTTTGTAGGTACTTTATAGCTGGTGTTGCTTTGGGTTTCGAAGGGGTTTCCGATCTTGTCGAATTGGCACTTAGTGCCGTTTTTACTGTTGTTGCATTGGGTTTCGAAGAGGTTTTCGATGTTGTCACAGCTGCACTTAGTGATATTATCGCTGGTGTTGCTTTGAATTTCGAAGGGTTTTCCAATGTTGTATTGGCACTCAGTGGTAGTATTGGTGGTGTTGCTTGTGAACAGACAGGTCTGGTTTCTGCTGCTGCCGCATTGGCATTCAGTACAGGTTTTGCTGGTTTTGCTTTGGGATTCGAAGGGGTTTTCGATGTTGTCGCATTGGCACTTAGTGCCGTTGTTACTGTTGTTGCATAGGGTTTCGAAGGGGTTTTCGATGTTGTCGCATTGGCACTTAGTGATATTATCGCTGGTGCTGCTTTGAATTTCGAAGAGGTTTTTGATGTTGCCGCATCCGTACATTGGGATATTATCACTAGTGTTGCTTTGGGTTTCGAAAGGGTTTTCAATGATGTCGCAAAGGCAGTTAGTGCTGTTTATACTGGTGTTGCATTGGGTTGCGAAGAGGTCCTTGATGTTGTTGCATCCGTACTTAGAGATAGTATCACTAGTGTTGCTTTGGGTTTCGAAGGGTTTATTGATGTCGCATTCGTACATGGCGTTATCGGTGTTATTGCATGGGGTTTCGAAGGGGTTTTTGAAATTGACGTGATCGGTGCTTTGGGGTGCGAACGTATAGGTCTTGTTTCTGATGTCGCATTGGCATTCAGTGGAATTTTCGCTTGTGTTGAATCGAACGTAGGAGTTTTCGTCATCGGTGCTGTGCCCTGCGAACGGATAGATTTCGTTTCTGCTGCCATATCGGCATTCAGTGGCATTTTTGCTGGTTTTGGATGGGACCGCGCATGTATTGACGTTGTCGACGTCTCCGAACCTAATGACGTTATCGGTACTGTCGCATATGGACGCACTGGCAGTTTGAATGGATTCTTTGTTACTCCTGACGCTGACGCTCGACGGCTCGCTGACACGCACACCAGTACCACTTGAGGGCTGGGTGATGATCTCGGCACTGTCATGCAGCAGCAACTCCATGCGAATTAACGTCGTGTTTTTCGGTATTATACAGTAGGCGCCTGCCACCACGCCCTGCACCGTCACGTAGTCGGAGAAACTCTGCTGTGGCACCTCTTCACTGCTGGGGACGTGCGATGTCTCCTGCACCGGCGCAACTTCTATTTCGGGGGCCGTCGCCTGGTAGTGAATGGGCATTGCTTTGCCAACCACATGCAAATGCTCGATATCGGGAAAGAACGGCACCACCCGCTTAATGTCTTCCTCGCGCCGCAGAATGCCCTCTTGCACCACCCTCGAGTTGATCCACGCCGAGCGGCGGCAACACCAGTTCTTGCCCAGCATCTCGCCCTTAGTCAGCCCCGGCAGGCCGCTGATCTCCATGTGCAGCTTCCGGCGCGGCACTGTCTCCAGCAAGTTGGGCACACGCCGCCCGCCGACGCACTCGAGCAGGACGAAGCCCTTGGGGATGTAGCGGTTAACCGGCCGCATGCGCTCGGCGTGGTCCAGCATGCGCTGCACCATGCTCTTGTCACGCTGATCCACCGTGCTGGCCCGATTGAAGAGCACCTGGCAGGCGCTCTTGCCAGTGCGCGCCATGATGCGTCGCGCGAGGATGTTGCGCTCCTGCAGCTCGTGCATCCACGTCTCCAGGCTGTGATCGGGCGGCGGCTCCTGGTCGGTGCACTGCAGACACGTGCCCGAGCAGTTGCAATCCGGCGCATTGATGCGCGCAGTGTTCGAGCACACACACGCGCCCACGCACGTGTCACTGCACTTGTTGATCATTTCACCAACCATCGCGAGATTGGAGGGTGGCTCGAACGAACAGCAATCTTCGGTCATTATTCCTAGTACTATTGTTTTTTTTTTGTTTTTCTTATATATTTTTATTTTTTTTATATACTTTTTGGTTTTATTATTTATTTTATGTTTCTTATATTTTTTATTATATATTTAATTTTTTCAATTAGAATTTTACAAAACCGATAATTTTGAAAGTTGCGTAGAAATTAATTTTGAAAACATTTTTTTATGACAGTAAGAAACTGGAGAGCTGGTATAGGGTGATTTAGTTGAACTGTTTAAAGGTGATGTCCGACATCGGCTTCGGCTGTGATTGGTTATGCGACAAATAACGTTGCTAACCCAGCGTCTAGAATGAACTTAGAGCATCTTAGGTCTCCGAATGAAGCAAATTTGGCGCCCTATCAACCTAACCAAACTCCTCATGTTGGCTATTATACGAAGTTCACCACGACCAACCACCGTCCATAACCTTAAAAAACATTCTAAGAGTTATGATTTCACGATTTTAGTGAAAATTATCTAAAATTATTTATTATTTATATATACGTATAGTAGATGATATTTATCAGCCTAATCTTATGACTAGATCAATTTACTAGCGTCTCTTCGTTGTCTGCGGCCGCAAACGCCGCATTTTATTATGGTACATTTTCCTAATATTTGCATATAAACGAGCAACCAAAAACAAAGAACTCTTACACAACCGTTCTCCAACTGTCCGGGTAGTGGACGCTGCCGCAATGCTCACGCGCCATGCCTGCGGCCCCAAAGTTGGCTGTCGATCGATTCCTCAAACCGTTCGGCGGGATGAGATAATGAGACTGCAAACTGAACTGAGCTGAACTGTTTGCTTGTCGTTCAGAATTTCTCATCGACCAGATCGCCGAGGCCGTCCACGCTGATGTTGAGCGAGAGTGGCTTGTCGAGCGTCAGCAGTGAAGGCGGCGACTTTGGGCCGCCCACCGACGACAAGCCGAACGTGGGCATGTCCAGGCTGAGTGTGTGGGTGTGTTGATGTTGGTGATGGGGATGGTGCTGGTGCTGGTGGCTATGCAGCAGCTGACCCTGGGAGGTGTGTTGCGGGTGCGTGTGCTGCTGATTTTGTTGCTGAAGATGCTGATGTTGATGATCGAGCTGCGGATTGTGCAACAGCTGCGTGTGCTCGTCGTGGGACAACGTCAACGATGCGTGCGATTGGTGCAGCTGACCCTGCTGCGGTTCCTGTTGGCCGTTGTCGAAGGATATCGTGTGGCCCAAGTGCGACAAATGCGGCTTGTCGTCCAACGCGAGTGCATGATCCAAATTCAGTATGCACTCCGCCTTGAAGTTGTCGATCGTGAACTGATCGACATTGAGAAATTTCATCTCATCGTACGTGGACGTTGTGGTCGCGTCCAGATCGAGGGAGGCATTCAGGCTGGAACTTATGAGGCCGGAATGATTGCTGTGTGAGGTGGCCAGTGGCGGTGGTGGCGGCGACTGTGTTGGGGCCGGCGGCAAGGAGGGCAGCGGTGTGGCGGGCGGATAGGTGGACCACTCCATTGAGAGGCCGCCACCCCTCTCCAGACCCATGTGATCGATATTGAGATTGAGGAAAATGTTCGGCGAGAGGCGCGACGGTGACATGCCGTTGGTGCTGAACGGCGCCTTGGACTCGTTGTCCAAGGAGTTGGACGATTGCGGCGGTGTGTCGGGCAGAAGCGTGCTGCCTGCAACAAAAACATACAGATGAGAGTACACATATGTACACGTTTTTTTTTACATGTACGCAGCACCTACCCAGAGGATTGTCCAATTGCGCAATGACATTGTCGTCGTACTGTGTCTGCGCGTTGATGTTGTTGTCGTCGATGTCCTGCAGGCAGCCGACCTTCTCCTGCTTGCGCCACTTGGCGCGCCTGTTCTGGAACCAGACCTGCACCCGCGCCTCCGTCAGATCGATGCGTACGGCCAACTCCTCGCGAAAGAACACGTCCGGGTAGTGGGTGCGGTGAAAGGCGCGTTCCAGCTCTTGCAGTTGCAGCGAATTGAACGTGGTTCTGGAAAATACAACAAAAACACACTCATCAGAGGCACAATTCAAATCACGCAACGTCTGCGCGGGCATTTGGCACACACTCACGCACCCACACGAGCCAACTTATTTACATACATAAATAAATGTATGGGGATGCTCTGTTATATTTTTCCTCGAATAGGTATACATCCATATGCAACTATAATGCACGTATCAGTATATATGAGTATGTATAGCATGTATGAATGTAGTTCTATGTAAATGGTTCAATGTACTTGTTGTGCTTCGCGCTGTCACGCTTTGCTGGCCAGTCGCAAAGCTTTTGTCAATAATCCCCGGTTGGTAATCACGGAGAAAGTGGAATCGGACAACGTGGGAAAAAGGCATGGCTCGGCCTGGGAACAGTTTGGCGCATAGCTTTAAGCCCATATTTATGCACGCATATACGCACACACTTACATATATATGTATGTATGTATGTGCGTATCTATGCACACATTCAAATGTATGCAGTTCGTCTGTGTGTGCCATGATGCAATCATGTATTGGCATTTTATATAAGTCTGTCAACGGTGAATATCGATTCTGTCACTGTACATGCATTGACGTTTTAAATATTTATCGCATGCGATAGATTTGTTGGAGACGGACGTTTAGACGCGGCACAGCAACAGATCCAACACTTTGCATACGAACCATTGGAAATTTTCTGCAAAATTTTCCGACTTGTGATACAATACGTTAACGACCAAGGCATAGTTCAGCTAAAACGGGAATATGTTTGGCTCTTAAGTTACTCTCGAAAGAAGAAAATCGAGAAGAAAATAATTTAAGTTCCTTAATGAACCGAATATTATTACCGGTATTGATTGTGGAGAAGCTCCGCAAAAAACAAAGTCTTCACCTGCCCAAAGCTGGCCAACGACATATGTACATATGTATGTATATAATCTGAGAAGTGTCAGTTACATTCGCCGCTCAAAAGTCCTTGGCAAGTTCTTAGCGTCGAAGTTTAGTTGCAGTGAAGCCGGTTCACTAGACAAATGTATGTATGCCTAGGTACCCAATTGATGTGTTAATAGATCTCAGTGAATCTCCAACAGTCTGAAAGGTTTCCGATAACATCAGTCTAAAACCAGATGTCAAAGGAACCTCTGTTACTAGGTTTTTATCGATGATTAGATTGCTTGGAACATGCATATTTCGATCATCAGGAAGGCGGGCCGAAGTCATCAGGAAGACAAGCTGAAGGTCATGGATAAAAATGTGTACAATTATGTATGTATGTATGTATATGAGAAGCCATAGAGTTGTTCTTGGTGATGAAAAGTTGAAAACCTAAAACATGAATTAAAAATTACAAGTCGCGGTTGTTTACTTTTCTGCGATTACGCATGAAATATGTAAATAATTTGTGACTAAGAGTTGAGTGCGCTATTGTATTTAGCTATTGTCTGCTAAGAAAGTAACCGCAGAAATAAATTATTTTTGTTTGGCATACCAACGGCCTAATTTTGATCCGAAGCACTAAGCACTGAACTAGGATCTTTCGTGAATATTATTTTCATACTGCATTAATGATATCAACAAATAGAAACATGTATATAATTCTTTAAAATCAATTTTTTATATCTCCAGAAAAACTGCCAGGCATACAAATCAGGTGCCGCGCCCCCCATTTTTAAACTAGAACATATTTAAGTAACAACTTCACGGAAAATGTCTATGCTGCTTGACTTAAATTTTCGGTGCTATAGAAAGCTCAAAACTGTGATGTATGTGTGGAGCCACGCCTACCTGATCAATTGCACTTTATCTTTAACGCTATACCCTAATACTCTGTTAATGTTGCATTTGTTTTCAGATGCCCATTTTGGTATATCGACGCTGCAGATAGGCACGCATACACAAATGCGATGGTTAGATTAGTATTATCCAGAATACTTATACTAATTTTGTAGTATTTTTTTAAATAAGAGAATAGTTTGGTATCCTCAAATCTGTACCCAAAAACCCCAAAGATTTGAACAGAAAAAGATATTAGACCCCTTCTCTACAATATACAAACATTTTTTTTTAAATAATGTGAAGAAAACATCTTATTTGCAACGCACTCTGAAATCTAACCTAAAATCCCAGTGTGTTTTTATCTTATTTGAAACTCCTGGACAGTCACCTACCTGTAACGTCGTTGTTTTCGTTTCATTGTGCCTCTATCCATAAAAATTTAGTTGCTGGCCGAAGGCACCGCAACGGTGCTACCGAATTATTTACTTCTCAATCAATTGCATAATGTAAATTTGTATTTTATTGCATTGTATTTAAATTGTTATATTAAAAAAAAATTGCACAACATTGTTAAGGTTTCCTTTGCAGGTATTTTATTATTTTGCGTGTTTTCCAAGTATTTCTTAATATTTTTATATTTTTTTTAATCCTGTATGGTTCAATTCGATGGGTTTTTAAACTAATTGCATGAATTTGTAACCGACAGCACCACTTTGTATTCTATATACATTTTACTAAACACATTTATGTATGTACAAAAGTGCGATATTTTGATATATTTTTTTGAAAGAAATGCTGGCTCGAGAGGGCCTTAAAGACTACTAACAATTGTACTACAATCGTGACGAATGAATGAATGCGAGTATATCCAACTGCGAAGGCACCAGCTAGACTAAATTAGGGGATTGTGTTGGCATGTTTTGAACTTTAGAAGTTCGCTGGGGAAGCCGCACAAGTGCCTTCGGTTTCGTCTATGTTTTGTCTATTTATTTCACTTTCTAACATGCATTTCTTCAGATACGTTGTTGTTTTTCGTTATAGTGATTATTTGCTAGTTGTTATAACCACTCGCGTTGTTGTTGCTACCGTTGTGGTTGCTGTCAACGCAGGTCTTTCCATTATCCATCGGCCACACATTCGTGCATGTTGTTTGTGGCTGGCATTATGCAGCGCGCAATATGCAATATTGTCCACTGATATTTTAAAATAGACTTTATGTTATTTTTAGTGAGACCATCATTAGAAGACCTGATGAGCTCAAAACGGCCAGAGGGTCGTACAGACATCCAATTGGACATTGGTGCTGTATGTGCGAAGGGTCAACATGTTCAATGTAAAGTTGCATACCAAGTCCCATTGAGACGTTGAAAATCAAACACGAATCATATTTCAGGATTTTGAATTACTTAAATAAGCCAATGTCAAACATGAACATTGTCAATTCATTAAGTAACTGATTCGTGGTCATGCTAGTAAACTGTGAATACTTAATTAAACTTACTTTGCTTCGAGCTAAGCAAATGCAGTGGCATATAACAACTGTTTCAGTAATTATTCGATGATTTATATATTTATCAGTTAAGGTCTGAAGTCTTAAAGTTCCAATTTTGCTGTTATTTACAACAGTTACTGCTTCAAGTGGCTGTTTACTACATCTTTAACGAAACACAACGACACCTGCTAAAAATAGATCTGAACGAAAGTGTGAGCTTCTAAGTATAAGATTGTTTCATTCATGACACAAAACCTTCTCAAACTGGGTGCACAGCATTATTGCAATTTCCTTAAAAGTAATTTTTCCGAAGTCCTCTCTATACAGCATGAGGAGTTTCTCTTAGGAATGTTAGGTTAGGTAAGGCCGCACTTTCGAATTGAGGCCTGAAAAAGGCCCTTGTGAGTTCTTTCATGAAAGTGAAGGAATATCCAACTGTCTCTTATCATCAATTCCATCAACCAATTCGACATCTTTGAGCTTAGCAGATTCAAAATCAGCTTCGGCAGCGTTGCTCCACTGAACCGTAGCATATACCGCAGATAGAAGCTACTGCGTTCCTGTGGAGCTGGACAGCGACACAAGAAGTGTTCTATCGTCTCTATAGCTGATTCATTGCCATGCATAAAGTGCCAACCGAACACCCAGTATTCGAAAACCCACAAAGCACTTCAGCGCCTTGCAACTATTGTCTATTCTCTAGCTCAACAAAGGCTAAGGATAATAGAGGTGTCGCTTCGTGATGACACACCTGAAACGCGTCACACGTCGCAGAATAAATGTACGAAATGAGCTGCTGCCATTCGTCCGCTTTCCGTTAATAACCTAAAGATGCTGCTGTGAAAGATGCCAACACACACACGTTTGGTAACTCAATATCGATGAATTGTTCTATGCCTCAGACAATGTGCGCCGCTCTTTGTGCGTGCGGAACATGTCGCTGGACGCTATAAAAGCGCCGGTCCATACAACGGCCAGCCGCAAACGTGTTTTCGCCTTAAAAGCTTAAGAGACGCCATGCCATGCGTGAGTGCAGCACCACTAGGCGCCGCTTTGGTTGCTCATTAAATTTTGTGTGCTCCGCAGATGCCGTTGATGCTGGTGACAGTGCTGCTCGGTCTGATATCCGGCCATCGCCTCGATAGTTACCTGCGGAAGCCATTTGCGGATATAGTCGGCGGCGAGCTGTTGCGCGCACCGGGAATGGATTTCAATGAGCTCGGCAACTCCCGCGAAGAGGCGGCGGACAGTGCTAGCGCAAACTTGGAGCAACTGCAGCGGTACTATGGCAGTCGCAAAGATTTACTGCAAAATCTGCTCGCCCTAAGTGAATGTGGTCCTGGCGGCGAGCTGCAGTCGTCGCCAAGGGACAATGTAGACCTGGAAACGCTGCGCGCCAACATTGAAAATAAAAGGTTGGCAAAACTCAAAACTTGCGAAAATTCGTTTGCATCTATGTGGAACTTTCAGAGACGTTTTCAGCGGGAATTATCGCAACATGCGTGACAACGCCGAGGCTTTCAACGATGTGAGCGACACTGCGTTGGACAACGCACCAGTGCAGGTGCCGGAGGGTGCTGGCGGTCTGGCACGCGGCGATTGGGTGGCGGACGGCGCAGGCAGCAGCATTCTTTCAGCGCTGCCTATTGCTTACTATGCCGATTTCTACGAGGATCTGATGATCGACAGTGTCAAGGAGGACGTGAAACGCGCCGGCCCAGCGCCGGTAATTGGCTGTGATTGCAAAATAAAGGTGCCGTATGGAATGGGGCGTGGTGGCTGGTGACACCGATCGAGCTATTGCGCACTTTTCATTGCAGAACGATTTGGTTGACTTGGGACAGCAGCATTTTCCGCGCTACCTGCTGAACGCTGTGTGCCAAACGGAACAGTCGCCGAACGAATATCCGCAGAAGTGCTGGCGCGGCTCGCACTGCAAGCCACTGGAGTACAAGGTGAAAGTGCTGACGTTTCGCACGGTCATAGACCACGGACAGAAGGACCCGGCGCTAGCGTGGCTGCCCGACGATCTGAGGCAACTGTGGAAATTCAAAACAGTCACAGTGGCGGCCGGCTGCTTTTGTTCGTACTGAGCGGAGCGAAAGACTTTATGACTATTATCATTGGCTGGTGTGAATGACGCTACAAAAGGCGTGACAACTTTCTCATATACAGTGTACAATATTTTTTTCGATGTCGGGCATAGAGCAAAATGTGTAAGACGAATAAAAACTGCATTTTGCAAAAACGTAGTACTTGTACTGAGTGTGGTGGGTGGAGTGAAAGGTTAGTCAACTTTAAATTGATTGCGATTGGAGATGATTGAATATAGTTCAGTTTGAATTTCGGCCAATTTGCCATAAAGCTGCCATCCAGGACAGCTTCCTCCCCTTCGATCACCCTTACTGTGATTCTGTACTATATACCTTTCATTGCCTATAATTGACTAGGCGTTTCTAAACTACTGGAACTAATTTAGGCTCAATTTGTGCTCCGTCTAACTGCCACACTCTAACATCACCTAACTTAACCTAACCCAACCTAACCTTTGTGGCGCTCAAACTTTTTATCGGCTATAAACTGAATTAAAAATTACTCATACGCCCATACAGCTGGCCAAGAAATCGTTTTCGTTTTTCAAACAGTAATGGACAGGTGATTGACATAACCTACATTTTGCAACAGCCAACGTAGACCTGTCGTGCACTAATCTGAACAGGGAACAGTTTAGTTAGCCCATGTTAGCAGGAGTTCGTACAGTCTTACAATGCGCCCAGCTGGTATTGTACACTGTGTCACTCTACAACTGCTGTTCGCTACAATGTTTGCACTCAACTGTCGTGTGCTGCTGCAGGACACGGGAATCGCTTCAATTGAATGGTCCACATTGGAGCAATGCCTTGGGGAAGCCAACAGCGAAAGCATCTCCAGCAATACCAGCGAGAATGTCTGGCGACTCATTAAAATTGTACGCAGCAAACGAGTTTTTCAACTGAAATTTAACTTTAAAATGTGCCAAAAGTTAATATGAACGAATAAGGTCGCGAAAATTTGCGTGTTACGAAAAGTTTCAGCTCTTTCCAACTTATTTTCTTATTCCGGAATTAGTTCAGGCTTTTAATAGTTTGCGTTGAGGTTGCGTGTCTTTAACATGACGCAAAGTATTCAAAGTTAGAAAGACTCCAATTCGTTACTGAAATGGTCTTCAGTGTCCGGCACCACAATAATAATCGAATAATTTTATAAATTACGTAAATTGTTGCCATTGCTTGATCGCAGGCTTTCGCTGGCATTGACAACATACCCGCCGAGGTGTACAGTAAAATTGGCTCAATGCTCACTGCCATACCGGACGATGAACTACGTAGCATCAGCATGGAGCAGGTGGAAGTGGTCGAAGCTTTTGGTGCCATATACAAATCAAACATGCAGGGCGGCTTTAGTGAGGCGAAAATAAAAATCATTGCGTCAAAAGTGCGAAAAGAGTGGCTGGGAAAAAATCCGAAAACCTATTCCGAATACGATCTCATATCGATGGGAGAGATTGTATGCCATCTGAATGTGACGGACATTGAGCAACTGCATGCGGTTGCCTTCAAGTAGACAATTTCACATTCTGCATACAACGAATGCGGCTTGACTCAAACCTTTCATGCACCAACAGAGCGGCCGCAGAGTGGATTGGCAGCATTGACACTTGCCCGCAGCCTCAACTGCAGGCCTTAGCCAGGCTGGCCAAGCGCAGCGACGCCTTTGGAGCGCCGAAACAGTGGTCCAAAATCGAGGCAAGTATAGAGTGGTCATGCGATAATGTTTATAACCAGCGCACACTGCTCAGGTCAGCATTATTGGCAACATCGTCAATGGGCTGTCACGGTCGGACATAGCGAGTATAGATAAAGGCAAGCTGTACCTGAATCGCTACTATGTACGAAAGCACAAACCGCGTCCACGTAGCACTGGCGGATCACCTACTAATTCGGCCACTGGAGCATTTTCAACAGAAGCAACTACCCTTAGCACAAGTAGCGAAGCAGCGCAGGAGACCGCTGCACATTGAGTGAGCAAAAAAACGAATTATTTGCTTGC
The DNA here is from genome assembly GCA_963668005.1 of Melieria crassipennis. Classification (NCBI taxonomy): domain Eukaryota; kingdom Metazoa; phylum Arthropoda; class Insecta; order Diptera; family Ulidiidae; genus Melieria; species Melieria crassipennis. The sequence goes on from OY764962.1 coordinate 12,924,197, forward strand.
AAGTTAAGATGTCGTTTTAATCGATTTACTTATTTTTCGTTGTAGTAGCGCTTTTCTTCTATACAAATTGGTGCTATGATCAAACTGAAGCAAAAAGTGGAATACATTTACAATGTGTTTTCCTGTTGTAGTCGAAAATACTGCCGCGGTGCATGCAACTGCATTCGGTTCACTGCGAAAACACGTTGCGTTGCCTGCACACACGCATACAAAACATTTAGTAAAAAAGCATAGTAGACTGAGTGCTTATAGATGATATTGGATAATTGTGTAGAATTAAATAACAAGTTAAAAAGCTCAATTGCGTCGCTCTCTTATACTGATACGCATTCCGCAACCATGTTGCACGCTGTCCCGGAACTTCAAGTTGTTGGCGATGACATCACGCTGTTATTGCTCGGGCGCTCTATAGTCATGGTCTGTTGCGGCACTTGACTGTCCGGGCTGATGCCCAAGCCCGAGTAGATCTCCTTCATGACAAACAGTATCGTGTCCTCCGACTCCCTGCAAGAATGTACATTTTAATAATCCTAAATATAATCAAAAGTAAACTTTGGTCACTGCCACAGCACTCACCAATAACACACGTGACTGCTCAGCGCAAATATGTACTCGTTGAAGAATTCCAAGGGCGCCTCCTGCAGCACATGATCTATGCGCTTGGAGTCGTTCAGCTTTCCCATCGGAAAGTTAACCTCAACTATGTCCGAGTCCGAGTGAATGGTAGAATTAGAGTCGGCGCGTTCGCGTCCGCGTACTCGCTCCGGCGACAATGAACTTATCTGCTGTACTTGTTCTTGCTCCTCCTCCTGCACCGGCTGCAGCAAGTGTTGCGACGTTTGTCGTTCCAATTCTATTTGCATTGCAATTACCTGCAAGCACAAAGCACGCATTAGTGGCAAGTGGTCAATGAGACCACTGGAAGTATTCTAGTTTCTAACGCACCTTATCGACCTCATTTTTCATTGTCTCCTCGGCCTCTTTTTTGTTGCGTGATGATGTGCTCAAAAAGTTCATGCTGTCTAGTGTGTTCTTGAATGTGTCGAAGAAGCGTTGCTTCAGATCGGCACCCACACGCGTCATCGTCTCCTTCAGCTCCAGGTGCATGCGTTTGCGTCCCTTGTGGTGCGGTATCAGCACCGGCCGTATGCCGCTCATATCAGGATTAACAAGCGCTTCAATTCGGTACGCCACCGGGTCGAAGGGATGGAATATATTGTAGAAGCCAGGGCAGGTGGGAAGACGGAAATCGAGGCCAAGCTTGTCAATGCCACGTATTGTAACAAACATACCTGGCAATGGTAAATTTGAATTCAGATACAGGATTTGTCTTATTCAACAATTCAAATTAAAAACACAATATGTCCCTAAGAGCTCACTCACCAATGGGCGAACCCAGCGCAAAGAATTTCTTCGGCTGGAAAGCCAGCTGTGAGTAGTGTATAAACGGTTGACCAGTGCCTGCTGGACCCATTGTGTAGCTAATATGCATCGCGTCGTCATCATTACTCTGATTTCCCTCCTGGCCCGATGTCTCCGGCTTTACGAAAGCTTGGTCTGGATTTTCCTACAATAGAACATTTCATTTCATATACAGTTTTCATGTAATCGCACCATATTTGTGCCTACAAGATTATGTGCATCGCTCTTCACTGGCTTCTGATGGCATAACAAATCGAACAGTATAAGTGAGCCCAAGCTGTGGCCAGCCAAGGAGACACCGCCATTGAAGTCCCGATTTCGTTCGCAGTACTTTTTGTATACATCGTTCATGGACGCCGCCACGGTGGTCATGATCTTTTGGCAGAAGGTCGGGCTTGTGTAGAAGAGCACATCGAGCAGTGTGTCGTTGGTAAAATTACGCAATTTCGGTATGGATTCGAGTGTAATCGACTTCAGTTTTTCATCAATGCCCAGCTCCTCCGAATGCAAGTGACTGTGCCATGATATGGGCAGCACCTCGACTCGGCCCACCAAACCCATATCTGAAGAATTCTTATAGTGCGACAGTACCAGCTGCTGTGCAATGCTGCGAAACTCGTCCACTAAAAAATTGTTTTATCAATTGAACAATTAACAGCTTTTGAATTCGTTCAATTTGCTTTACCAACTTCCTCGACGCTACGCATCTTTAAATCACACGCCGACCCAATGCCATGTACCATAAACAGTAAATGATCCACACGCTGCGCCTCACCTTGATCGATGTTGAAATCGTCCAGATCGCGTTTGACGACGCGCGGACGTGTTGTCGGTTGCTATCGGAGAAAATCAAATAAATCTTTTTGAATCCTAGCAATATGCAAAAAGCTTTGTAATCAATTGGACAATGTACTTTACGCACCGAAGTGCCACCCCAGGCATCGGCACTTTGTTGATGTTGAAAATGCACTATAACGGTGGGGCCATGGAACACAACCTGCTCGCCCATTGACAGAATGATTTTCTTGTGCCATTCGCCACTCTCAGCGGCCTGCTTGTACTCGACCTCCAGCAAGTCGGCAGTGGTCTCCTCGTACGGCACGTATTTGGAGTCGGTGCCTTTGTAGAACCACGAACACCGTCTCACTTCGATGGGTTGGCCCTCCCAATAGACGGGCAATTTAACACGTTCACGTATTTTGACATCATAGCGTCCGCCCTCAACGGGCACAATATTTGGCGAATCGTCTGTACAAAAAATGTGTTTCATTAATTACACAAACACGATTCAAAAGCAAATAACACTGACCGCCTATGGTGAAGGCAGTCTCCAGCAAAGCCGAATCATAGTGACTGAATGGCGTCCACACGTACTTGGTGGCCGAACATGTGGGTCGCTTGAAGAACCAGTGCTTCACTGCTGGGGCATAGGTCTGCCGAATGAAGAAATGTACGCTTAGTAAATGCCGCTTATGCAGTCGCAACTGCACACTTACCATCGTCGAGTGGGACGTTTCCGGGCTGGACAGCTTCTCTCCGTTCAGCTTGTTGGCCATTCTCAATTCTTGTAATACTTCCTCGGGCAAATCCTCGTAGTGCTTCTCCTGTGTGAAGTCGGGAGATGCCACCTCAGTGGTAGTGGTGGTTTCTTCAGGCGCCTCTGTTTCGATACTGTTCGTATTGGTGCTTTCGTCCGTATTTCGCTCAGACACCTTCTTAATAATCGATTCAGCGGGCACAACGCGCGCGCCGACTTGGGCGACGTTGCTCAGTTCCGAGAACTCGGAGCACGATGAAGATGGCGGCTCAACAAGATTGGATATGGACGTCAGGGACGGCTGGTGTTTAATAGCCAAGCCGCTGTGTACCAGATCGTAATTTAGATCGCCAACTCCGGCGCTGTTTTCTTTCGGCGGCGGATTATTGAAAAAATTCTGTATGCGCTGATCTTCGTTGGCCTGTGCAACTTGCTGCTGCTGCTGCTGTTGTCGAGTTTCTTGTCGTTTTTGTTGTTGTACTGCCAGTTGCGTCTCACCCAACAAAATGGCTGGAGGTGCAGTACCAACAATTGAATCTGCTGTCCGATTGGGCACTGCAAACGTGTCAAAGAACGATGTCGAGCCCAAATGTTGTGATTGTTTATTTTCCGATTGCTGAACCGACGCGTTTGACGTTTGGCTGAAATAACTTGAAAACGAATTCTCAACGCCTGCGATTCCGACGTTCGCTGCTGGTGGTGCGACAACTGGCTCAAAAATGCTGGCAAATGGCTGTGGCGGTTTCGTGGACGACGCCGCCGCAGTCTGTGCTATAATATTGTCAAAGCCCAATGGCGGCGCAATGCCAACAGGTGTGGCTATGGGCTGCTCGAAGTTGCCGGCTGGTGGTTCTTGTGCGAGCGGCGGGGGTGCAATGCCAGCTAGTGATGGCAATGCCGGAAATTCGGCTTGCGTTGCTAGATTCGAGGACTGCTCAAAGGGATCCGCCTGCGGGGCGTCAGAAACAAAAAACCCAGCTACAGTGGACGTGCTCTGTGAAGCGGTTGTTGCAGATGGTCCAGCAGCAGTTGCTGGAGATGCGGACGCTGTTGGTGGCGATGTGGACGCCGGAGGTGATGGTATAGTCGCCGACGGTGGCGGTACGATAGCTGAAGGAGGTGCCGCAGCTGTTGGCGGCGCTATAGCCGCTGTAAACGGAGCAACAACTTGCCCAGAAGTATTCGCTGGTGGAGCAGCGAAAAAGTTAAAATCGCTGCTACCGGTGCTGTCTGCGGCCGTAGGAGTGAAAAAATTCGCCAAAATTGGGGAAGCGGTGGAAACAGACGATTGTGCAGCAATACCACTCAAACCTTTCCGATACGGATTAGAGTGTTCGTTTGGCGCCCCACCACCTGGGATTGGTGGTGGCTGTTGTGCGGAAGACGGTGCCGCCGCTTGACTTGGCACTCCTGTAGGCGGCGCTAATTTCTCAAGAGCTTTGTCTAAAGTGTCCGGCTCCTCGGCTTTAAGCTCTAACTGTTCATACACATTGGCCGAATTGACGGTAGCCTCCGGTACAATTGCCTCGATCGTCTGCTGTTCGAATAGACTCACCGAATCACTGTCCAGAGCCGGAATCTGTTCCGCACCTGTCGATATGGCAGGCGATTTTGTGCTCTGACTTGGCTCTGTTTGCGATGAATTTGGAAGCTGCTGCTCTAATTGAGACTCAGAGCGCTCGTTTTTAATTTCCTCTTTCTCAACTGATGCGACGTTTAAATTGGATATTACCTCAAAAGTGTTTAAAATATTGGTTGAGCTAATTTTTCGCAAATTTTCCCGGCTTTCGTTAGGCGGCAACTCGGGCGTAAAGAGTGGCACGCTTTGTGGCTCTGATGAGAACGGTATAAAGAAATTGGCAACTGGTGCTGGCGCTGGCGGAGGAGACAAGGACGGTGTATTTGAATTGTGAAGTGAGTTTGAAGTGACTATCCGATCACTGCTTGCAGCCGCGGGCGATGCAAATGGATTGAAAAGAGTTTGAGCCGGACTTTCGAACGGAGGAGCAGTCTCGTCTGTAGTTAGCGGACTTTTATAAAGACGTGTGCCTTTTTGCAACCGGAATGAGGTTTTGCCACCTACAGGAGGTGGAGCTTGAGCTGGGACGGCTGCGGTTGGTAGAGGTTGAGCTGGGCCGGCTGCGAGTGGTGGAGGTGGAGTGGCTCCAACAATGGGTTGTGGTGCTGGCGGATTTACTCCAGCAACAGATGGTGGTGGTGGTGGTAGTGATTGTGTTACACCAACACTTGCTGGCGGCGGTGTTGAAGTAGCCGAAAGAGGCTGTGTCGGGTTATAAAACGCTCCAACAGTTGTGGCGTATAAAGAACTTGTAGAAGTTACCTGTTTGTTCGCGTGCAGCGGCGGTGTTGCTGATTTCAATAACTCTGCAGTAGTTCCAACTGAGGGCGACAAAACATTTCCGTTATCAAACGCGCCTACAGCTGTTGGCGCTGTTGCTTCCTTTTGGCTGCCAATGGATATGGAGTTTGGCGCCTGTACTTGTTGTGTGGATGGTATTGATGAAAACGAATTGAAGAAGTTTGCTGCTGCAAATGTCGGTGAAGCAAATGCTGCTTGTGGTGGAACGGGTGACGGTTGAACGCTAGGCAGCTGCGCCGGTTTAAAGAAAGGAATCGGCGTTATTGACGCTTCTTTTGTGGAATCAAAAGAAGTTTTACGATCCACAGGTGGCTTAACGATTTCTGGCGTGCCACTTTTGGGAGGTGCTGCAATGAAACCCGCAATAGGTGGTGGCAAAACTGGCTGCGGTGCCGGTAAAGGTTGAAAATTGTTTTCGGCTGGTGTAGCGACTGACGCTGCTGTTGCTGCAGAACTAATGCCGGGGGGCAGAAATGCCGCTAAGCTGCCGGGCAGCTGTTGAGGCGGAGCGCCAAATGGTGCAGCCGCAGCTGGATAGCAGCTGCTGGCTAGAGGCGGCTGCTGTGCTGTTTCTGCTGCCGATTGATAGAACAGCGGTGGCGGTGCAGCTGCGCTTGCTGGCTGAGCAGTTGGCTGCGCGCCAAAGTAGCCTCCAACGTGGCTGTCAGCAGGCTGCGAATATACAGTGGGACAGTCGTAGCTGCCGGGCGGCAACGGCTCCGTTGATTTGACCTGATTTTGCGTGAAGCTGCCTGCTGCAGATTGCACTAGCCCGGAGATATTTTGCAAAACACCTGTCGGCACTAGATTAGTGAGCGAAAAGAGCCCCTTGCGTTCTTCGAGCTTAGTGGGTTGCGGCAGATGATACGCCGGCTGATCAAACGCTGACAACTGCGTATAACCGTATGGAGTGGGCTGTGGCGGCGGCAATTGCAGAGGCGCGGTAGCAGCGGTTGGATCGAGAGTTGGTGGTGCAGCTCTGGCCGACTGTTCGGAGAAACCCGGTATGGGTGCGTAGATTTTCTTCTTCGCTGAGAGGCGATATGTATTCTGACCAGTGGCGGGCGGTACTGTCGCGCTGGCACTGGGCAAAACTGGAACCTCGGCTGGTGTGTAGAATTTAGGCGGCTCCGGCGGCGGTACACTATTATCCAAGGTATTTGTCGCCTGCTGCTGATGTTGTTGTTGTGCCGCAGTTAGAGCGTCGGCAAAACCGTCGCCCACGGACGCCGGCGGATAATAGTGTGGTGAGTTATGCTGCCGTTGTGGCTGCTGTTGTTGGTCATAAAACTGCGCTGTCTGCGGCGATTGTTGTTGTAGATAAGGCGGATGTATGTCCAACTGAGGCGTAAAATTTGCGTTCGCGTCGCCAGCGGCCCCGGTGTCGGGCGTACGTTCACGACTAGTGCTGCCCGAATAAATGCGTTTCGAGAATGTCGATAGGACGCTGGACGCTACAGAAGGCAGTGCCGACAGCGAAGAAGCCGCCTGGCTTAGAATCGAATCAGCTTGCGTATTATGCTGTTCCCAAAGTGGATTCGCATTTGGGTCGATTTGTGGTGGTGCCTGCAGATCCTCGCTAGTGGTGTTCAGGTTGATTTCATCCAAGGTTTCGCTATCGACATCGGATGCACTACTGCCGACAGTCACAAGAGATTTTGTTTCTAAAAATAAATACAAAAATTTACATAATTTGATTTGATTGAAATCCGAGTTTTTATACAGATAAATATTAGTTTCGCATAGTTATTTAGCAGAGAAATTTTCGAATCGACAAAGTTCTGATTGAATAAGATACGTAAGGTTGTACGTTTGATTCGATAGATTACAATACGAATATGGGACATTAAAACCCTATAAGAAATGGAGACATGGTTTACCGACTTTAGTTTCTATCCGTTTAATGTTTTAGGCAAAGTTGTGATTGAATGGCAAGAAAACAGATACCAAAATGAACAAGGAACACAACAACCCCATAAGAAATGTAAGCATAGTTTACCGAGCTGTGTTATGTTTTCAACTTTCTGACTACAGTTTCAAGCCCACTTTAAACTGCTGATTGGGAAGCTCTTTTATGAAAAATACTAAGCGAGCTTAGTTTATGAGTATCGAGTCGCCTTGAGTATCGAGTCGAGTTGATATTAAGTGAATCTAGAATTTAGCATTTGACTTTCTTCAGTTATTATTTTCCTGTATTATCCGTACGGAAATTTTCCATTAAAATCACTAACAGCCATTTGGAACTGAAAAAGGCTGAAACTGAACTCAAAAAGTAGTTAAGTGTACGGAAGTGTCCAGCAATGTTGACTACAGAATTGCTCTCCATTAAGTCGTCACGCACTCACGTCAGACGTAACTACTACATAATCGGCTCGAAAGATGTTACAACGTAACGTGCGTGCGTAACGTGATCGAGAGCCCGTGTAGGCAATCGGCTGCGTCAGCTGTCAAGTGCACAGCACATTTAATATTCTCCATCCCGCGCACAGAGAATCGCTGCTGTGATTGCGCCAACTGATAGAGCACCATTTGAAATTTCGAACGTGCTAACGCGACAATAGAAAAAATGTCCTGCATACTAAGCGACAGAATCGCACGGCAGAGTGCCAACGAACGCGGTTATTGTGCACGCCTCGCATGGGAGCCAAGGTTTCCCAGCATTGCGATTCATCCAATATCCGTCAGTTATGAATGCTTTTCTAGGCGATTAGAATAAACAATCGCTGATTTGATTACGTCCTAAAACACCATTCGATTTATTGTATGCGGTGCGCATCACCCATACACATGAACGCTCGCCGCAGTCGCGGGCAGCTGTTAACAAATGTTTCATTGGTTTTGTTTGAATTTGTCGACAGACATCGAAAATCCGTAAACCACAAATGGGTAATAAAAGTTGATTTATAAACAAAATGCCGACATAAAAATAAACATATAAACAATTTGCGCGCGAAGGAAATAAGTAACGCAACTGCCCACAATAACCATAAAAACAGGGTACAGAAATGGTAAAATTTTGGAAAGTGCGCATTAAAAGTAAAATTTAAATTCCGGCCACACCAAACGGATACAAAATCATTGGCGCAGTTTAGCACAGTTCAGTGCGGTTCACTTCGCGCAAATGCAAAAAAGGCAACAAAACAGCGGCGAGCAAAAATCAGCAACCAAAACAGAAAGCAGAAGAACAATACGAACGACGTTCGACGCAAACTTGTTCGGCAACAATTAAAATTGTTTTTGCGGCCAATAAATAATAACACTTAATGTACGCGCACTCGTATTCGCACCTGCGCCCATGCACGCACACACAAACACATGCAAACACACACGGAAATGCGGACCTGATGCAGCAGAAGCAAAAGCTGGACATTCACCAGCACACACGGCGCAAAATTCCTTAAAGTTTTCAGCAAAAATGTATGAATTTTTCAGGTGTCACAAAAACATTACAAGGAAGTTAGAAACGGTGATTTATATGTGTTGCTCAATACACTTTACACTAAAATATATATGTATACAATATATATGTATATACAATATATTTATAAGTCTATAATATATACGTTATACGAGTATATACAAGGTGCGTCCCAAAGTAAACAGGACTTTTGCAATAGGGACGTTTCTGGTGGCGCCATCTATGTGTGAGGACATGCGTTGGAAAGGTACATCTTTCATTCACATACTGCCTAAATTTCATGACATTTGGTCTAGTAGACGCCGAAATATCCCGCTCAATGTGACAGTATGTTTTTAACTTTGGTACGAGAATGTCGATCGAACAAAGAGCTAATATTAAGTTCTGTTTTAAACTTGGTAAAACTTTTACCGAAACGTTTAAATTGTTAAAGCAAGTTTATGGTGATGATTGTTTATCCCGTGGCCGTGTTAATGAGTGGTTGAATCGATTCAAGAATGGTCGTGAAGACTTGAATGACGACGAACACGTCGGCCAGTCGAAATTTGTGATTACTGACGATGCCATCAAAACTGTGCGTGATTTTATCAAAATGCAGCCAAAATCATCATTGGAATTGATGGAAATGGAATTGAACATCTCCAAAACATCAATTGATCGCATTTTAACCGAACATTTGGGTCTCCGTAAAGTGTGTTCTCGCTTCATTCCGCACACTTTAACCGACGACCAAAAAGCGCAGAGAATTGAGCACGCAAAAGACATCGTTCGGGAAGCCAGACGTGATCCAAATTTCTTGTTCAACATCGTAACCGGTGACGAAACGTGGTGCTTTCAATATGATCCCGAAACAAAGCGTCAAAGTGCCGAATGGAAGCACCCAGATGAGCCAAATCCGAAAAAAACCCGCCGTGAGAAGTCAAAAATCAAAACTCATCTCATTTGTTTCTACGATTCAAAGGGAATAATTCATCGAGAGTTTGTTCCACCGGGAAAAACAATTAACGCTTTGTTTTATGTTGAAGTTTTGAAGCGTTTGGTGCATCGCATTCGTCGTATTCGGCCAGAATATCGCGAGGAAGGAAGTTGGCGTTTATTGCATGATAATGCACCGGCTCACAGAGCCCTAGTTACGACCGATTATTTGACCAAAAATCGCATTTTTACCATCAATCATTCACCGTATTCGCCTGATATGGCTCCCTGTGACTTCTACTTATTCGGTTAGTTGCATTTGCCGATGAAAGGAAACCGTTATAAGGACGTTGAGGACATCCAAAAGGCTTGTACCAACATTCTGAAGGCGATGCCGGCCGATGGCCTAAAACACTCATTCCAAATGCTTTTGGACCGTGCAAGACGTTGTATCGAAGCAGAAGGAGAGTATTTTGAATAAATAAAAAGAATTATACAAAAATAATCATCCGTTTTCTTTATTTTATAAAAGTCCTGTTTACTTTGGGTTGCACCTTGTATGTATGTGTATGTTCTCAAATTTTACTTTGCGCTTCCAAATTTTAAACACAGTGCTAAGTTGCATCTTCATCCAATTTCCCACATTTTCTGTGTCAATGTTTTCATCTTCGCTGTCGAAATTTCGTCCAACTTTCTCAGACACTTTTCTCTCAGTGTATTTGTAATAATTTGATGGGAGCAGCTTTCAATTAATTGACAGCTCATAAAGTGCGCGCCAGTGTTTTTGTGTTGTGCTTCTTCTGCTTTCGCGCCTGCTTTGCGGATATTCTGACACTGCACTGCAGATCGGCAGACTATAAGGCACCTGTCCCTCAACAACAGCAATAACAGCGTTCAGCTCTTTGCCCGCAAGGGGGATGAAGAGTTCAAGTGATGCTGTCGAGACGGAAAATGCCAATGCAACTCATAACACAGAGCTTAGCTTAAGGCAAATTACTACATTGAGCCACATCGTAGACGTTTCACTTATGTAATCCATAAGGCCATTAGTTGTCTATTTAAATCAAACAATTAATTGCTTAACTAAAAAGTTTTCATTTATAAACTGCAGCTAAAGGGGCAAATTATGCAAATTCAAATGAATGGAAAAATAATAAGTAAAAGGCAAAAAAATGCTAATTGCAACAATAATAATTATTTATTATTATTACAATTATTAGAATTATAATTGTAGGGATGTTCGATTTGTTCGAAATGTGCATGTAAAAAAGGAAAACTTGTTCCTCAAATAATTTCTTATAAATAGTTTTTCATACAAACGAATCGAATCAAGGTCCACTTCATTTGTTCCGATGTCCCAAAGTGGAGAAAATCTACAAAAATCTTCCAATATTCTGAATCAGCACCAGGCCCGGATAGTAGCATAATGCTTGGCTTAGTTCATTGAGCGTATTGATGGCTCACTGTCTTAGCCTGGGTAGCACTTTTAGCCGGCCCTACAACGGCTTAGGCTAAAAAGAGCTCGAGGACTCACATGTAACAAGACGCATTTGTAACCAATTTTCCTAACTATTTACTGCACGAAAGTGATGACAGACTAGATTATTGCATTAAGTTTTTCCCAGTGTAAGCCCACCTTTAGCAGCACCAATATTAATGTCCAAGCCCTTGCAAAAAATCAGCAAACAGTCAGGCAAGTGCCCAACTAACCCAGATGTCAAGTACGCCAGCTGAAGCATAAATATGCCAAGCAGCGCACTAGTGGAACCACGTTCATAATTTGCACATTGCACATGCGCATGCGTATAAAAACGTGCTGCCCGTCAGTGGCAGCCAAACTTTTCTCAATGACTCCACAAATATTTTCAATTAATTCAAATATTCAATTAAGGCCCGGCTTTCGTGTAGTGCAGGCGAATTTGTACGCCAAGAACGCCAAGAACTCGAAGCAGGATTCAAGCGAACTTTTAAATTCGCAGTGCAACGCACTAAACCGCCCAGTCACAGCGGCGACAATTACTCTCCCGAATCGATCGCAGAATTTGCCCACAAAGTGAGCCCCAGGTGTGAATGACATAAAGTGGTGCGTCGGAAAACGCAAACGTAGTCCTTTAGAACATGTCAAGCTTATATAAAAGAATATTTATAAATATATATATATATTATATGATCGACATTATTAGACATTTGAGTGCCACTGGCGTAGGTGGACACACCCATTTTCAGACATGTTAGTGTACGCGTTGCAACGGTAAAGCAAATGGCTTTGATTATTTTCCCCTTGCAGCTTGAGAATAGCTTTCATGATTATCATATTTATTGAAACTAATAAAACCGCATTATAAAAATGTGCATTTTCAAAATGTAAACAAGCAAGACTCACAAGAATTTCCGCCATCTCGGAAATGCCAAACAGCAAAAAATTAATTCTTAAAATTTCCTTATTCCACCATAAGCGCTTCGCAAAAGAAGAATGGCTAGCATTTTGTGATTTTGTGATGACATTTTCGAAAACATTTGCATTTTGTTATTATGTGAGCAGAAGCAAGAAAACGTTGGCACAATCGCCATCGTCTGCAGACGTGAATGGCCAAATGCATTTTCGTTAACGCACCAACATCAGCAAATGGCACCGCAAAAAATGGCAAACATAAACCAACACGCACACCAGCACTTGGCCGAAACGTGCTGCAACAGGCTCAGCACATTTTCCATGATTTATTTTGTTTATATTTTCTTTTCGGTTTTACTCACTTTGCTGCTGCTGTTTTGTTTAATTTCGTTGAAGTCACCTCGATCTTGAAACGTGATTTGAACTTAAACCACGCACATTCCGTACACAATACCAACCAGCAACCAGCAACAAAAGCGTCATTTGCTGCAATTTGCAATTTCAATTGGAAAACAAACCAGCAAAAAACAACAGCAACAAATGGATTGAAAAAATTTAACAAAATGCAAAGTTGCCAGACCGTCAACCAATGCGTGGTTGCGACCATAAGACAACAAATTACATGCAAAAATAATACACCAACAAAATTCGGAACAATTCAACGTAAGAAAAAACCCCAGGCGCAGTTCAGGTGTTGGTGGTTTATGGCGATTGGCACTTCAGAAGGAAGTCAGAGTGCCGATTGGCAGCGCTGGCGCGTACGTGAATTTTGAGTGCCCAATTAGGGGCTCCGCGCGCGCGATGTTGATTATTTTAATTTTCTCAAATTGCTGACCATTTTTGACGGAATGCGTTGAACTCATTCAGTGCCTGGGTTTAGGTGGGTGGGTCATGAACCGTTGGAAGGTCTGAGCAAGTGGAGTGCATTGCATGGGCAACTACCGCAGCGAGTCCAGTCAAGTGTGTTCAATGCGTATGACTTGCTTCAAGCTAATTGAATTTGAAATTGGCACAAAAACCATTTTAAGCGTGCGCATATTTGCGTTGATACATAAGTACGTATGTACATATATATGACCCCCGCCAGAGTAAAGCTAGACTCTTTCATACATCTCATGACTGCTGCAGCCGCCGAAATATATGAATTCATGAATTCAGAAAAAACAAAGGAATGGAATTCTTTGAAGTATGAGCCCAAAATAGGTATTCTGGTTTGTGATCAAACTACTGAGATAATATGGACTGATTGCAAGAAAGCAAGAAGCGAAATTTAGAGCAATCAACTCAATCAGTTGAGTGGAAGAAAAGACCAAATCGGATCAAATTAGAAACACGGTAGTAATGAAGCTATAGAAACAATATTTAGCCCACTTTTCCGTTTCCTACCATTTTTTTGAATCATGTCTAAACATTAAGCAGAACTAAGTTTTACAAATATTAAATATCCACTTTCACCCATATTTCAGCATAAACTTACATCATCCGCTTAGCTATATCTCTGTACTTGACTCATTATATTAAAATATTTATTACTCATACTTGAACAACAACTAAATTCTTGGCAACACACACGAGTGTTTTTCATTTATAAAAGTTTTACAATACATTTTCAAAGTGCTAAAAGCTGTTCAAGTTCGGCAAAGAAGAAGAAGACGATGTCAACGCCAAACTGAAAAACCTCGATTCAGCATTTATTTTGCTGTTGATTACAGCTCCAATATTTACGTTTCAAATATACGTTGCGCTGGCAAACTGCAAATATTTACAACAATTAAAATCGGCCCAATATTTGTTGCACACAAACAAAGGATCACAAAATTGCATGGACTTACCCGCACACACACTGCCAAATAATAGCAACTCGTTCATTTGAAAGTTTAAAACACAAACGCCTATCTAAGCATAGGCACACACTTCAAAGCACATCAAGTAAAATAATAACAATTTACATCATTCGCACACAAGTGAGGCGTTCAAAGAATTTCCAGCCAGCAATGGCCACACGTTCAGTCTGGCAGTCACTCAGCCAAGTCATCAAAATTTCCTAAAAACCTATGAACTGACTCGAGTTTACATTGCAATACAAACGAACTGCCCACTTTGCGTTTTTTGGAGGTGTTGGCGCTTTAGTGACGCAGCGTTGCAAAGTAGAACAGACGAAAAACATGGCTGAAGTTTGGGCTCTCCCTAAAATGTAATGAGTCCATTGTGAAGTGCCGCTGGAAAATACGCGACTTGTTTGCACAACATAAAATCCATACAACAAAATATTTCATTGGTTTGACAAGTAACTACTTAAGTGACATTCGACAGTGGTGAGTAAAGTTTGCGCTCATGTAAAGTGCTTGCAACAAAATGGACGGATGCCCTTTAGGTGGAGTGCCTAAGCGTTGGGCCGGCACAATTCTGCTTCTAGTCCAGTGAAGCTCTGATGTCATACTTTAAAAACGGCAAAAAAAATTTAAAACAGAAACGCAGAGTTCAAAAACATACATTTCTTATACTATGTGGTTGTTGTTGTTGTATGGGTTGTGGCCGTCTTAGTTTCAAAAATTCCAGTTGCCTGTTGCCTCGGTCACGCGTAAATACCCTTTTACGCTAAACATTATAATTTAGCGAGCCCACTGAACGTGCGCTCATCGAAGCCGTCAGTTGTGCGGCATCGACACGCACGCAACCGCACGAAACACACACACACCTAAATCGTATCTGCAAACTGAAATCTCCGCGATGTACGCAACACCACAGCAGGTACGTGCGCATAAACGAGGCATCGATTGCAGCTGGCTGCTGAATATGAAAAAATCATCATAAAAATAAATCGTCAGCGCTTAATTCGACTGATGGCATGTGGTAGCTCGTGCTGCCCGCATGCGTAGCACACTTTTCGGAATTGCCCACAGCCCGCATACTGCATATGAAAACAAAACATGAGAAATCAAGAAAAACGTTAAACGCTTAAGATTGAAAAAGGTACCCGAAATTATTCTGGCCAAACAGCCAAAACGACTCCAGTCCAAATCTCGCACAATTTATTAGGGTTTCAGGAGCGTTTGGCATTGAACCCAGCGGCACTTAAAACTCGACACAAAATAACACAAACGAAACAAATTAACCGAAAATATGCAGAGCAAAGTCAAAACAGCAAAGAAATGCTACACTTCAATACCCCCAACAACAACAACAAAAACAAGCAAACAAATTAGAATCGCCAAACAGCAACAACAGTAGCTGAAGTGTCTGCCACAGGCGATCGGAATGTATTTTTGCCTCTTTTTTTGGTACAATTTTGCTTGTGACTGCTGCCAAGTCTGCCCAAAAACAAACCCAAACACCTTAAACGACGCAAACGAGCAAGCAACGCAACACCAGGCAAACCGTAAACAAGTAAATTCAATTCGAAATCATCATCTCATCAGCGCACAAACAAAAGACTGCAGCAACGAACTTTTTGCTCTGCTCCCACTTCGATTTCGATTTCGATTACTGCTCCAGCTTACATGATCGACACTTTTGCAGAAGAGCAATGCGCGTCTGCGGAATTCGCCCGCAGGCCCATTCGTCGCATTAACCTTAGAGTTCGGCACTCGCTTGCAGGATTGTGGAATTTTCGACACTCACTTTTTGTAATGAAATTAATTTCATTTGAAGTGCGTTTCCTTCCACTTTTGGTTGCGTCGCAGTTGTTATGGTTATAGTTGCAGTTGTTTTGTTGATCATGTAAACAGCGCCGCCGACGCCGCCGGATGCGTGTGCGTGACTCATACGTGGCGTATACGTAACACTTGTCCAACATTTCTTCAAGTGCGGTGCGTGTACTATCAAAAGTGGTTGTTGCCGTATATTTATTGAATTTTCATTGGGTTTTTAGCGGCAGCTCTAATCTTATCGTTGCAACTGCTAAGCCGCAAGCGGTGCTACGCGTTGATGGCACTCCTTGGCGCGCCGCAAAGCCTTGCACGCCCGCAAACACCGCTCGGAAATGTGTTTAACTTATTTGCACTTTGTTTATTTGTGGTTTTCAACATATTTCTGATAGCGAGTCGAAGCAGTTTTCTGTCACAGACAAAAAGCGAGTCAAGCGTCTGCTCTGTTGCTTAGTCGTTGTAGGACGTGTGGTAGAAACGGTACGAAAATTGCATGCAAAACGTCAAATCCAATAACGAACAAGTGAAAAGTGCAACTACGCAAAAGGACTCTCGAAATTTGTGCGTGTTGAAGAACAATTTTTAATGAAGTGAATTGAAATACTATCACTTGATTGTGTCAGTGTTCATAAGTCTTGCACAGACTCGCTAAGAAAGTGTTGACACACGGCACAGTGATAAAAAATACAAACAAAAACGAAAACAAACAAAAATCGCCACTGCATTCGCTATTTGCAAAATGTATTTGCACGTTGGTGTTTGACAATGCAAATCGAATAAACCAAACTTGTTTTCTTGTGCCAAGTGCCAAATATTTGATATATAATTTGACTGTTTTATATGAAGTAATCGTCGCATACCAAAGTGTTAATTACTTTTACGTGAAATACACAAGTAAGTAAATGTCTGCATAAATTTTACGTTGCCAGTCTTATTTATATCCAGCGCGAGTTTTTGTATTGAATAAAACTAAATTTAATTAAATTTTTTGTTTAACCATTAACAAAAGAAGTGTTGACATTTTAACGAAAATTTGCTCATTGTACGACAGAAAGGACAGCAGTTGGTTGCTAGAAAGGCAGAATGAAGTGATTACGTTTTAGACGTAGACTCGGGGATGGAGTGATCCAGTGGCGCACACAGGATTTTATTTTAAGGGGGTTTTGCGTACAACTTTTTGGCCGAATATCGTTCGAAACCACATTTTGTACTAGCAAATTTTGTGTTGAGGGAGTGTTTTAACCCCCAAAAGCCCCCCTGTGTGAGCCACTGGACTGATCAATATGGCTTAATATGAAGGACCAGCAAGCAGATTTATAGGAAGACTAGCTATAGGAAAAGCAGCAGGAAGATCTATAGCAGGAAGATCTTTAGGAAAAACAACCAAAAAAACAGGAAACGCTACAAGAAGATCCATAGAAAGACCAAGACAAGAAGATCCATAGAAAGACCAAGACAAGAAGAAGAAGACAATACAATGAAGAAGAAGAAGAAGAATTGAACAGGCGCAAAGAGTTAAGTTCCAAATAATTGTAATTGGCAAAAAATTCCACAAACTTTTTTTCATAAACACGATTAAAAATAGTTTATGTTTTCTATGGTTAATTACTTCAATTGTTGTCATAAGTTTAAGTGTAACAATGAAATGGACCTTAAAATAGTATGATTTTTTTTTTGTGTCTTTAAAGCTTCATTTCTGACGTATAATTGACAGTAAAAGTGTGCCAGACATGAACTGATCGATTTCAAGCGTTGCTTTTTGAATACAGGTCAGGTTAGGGAAGGTTATACAGGCAATTTGCCAATCTTCAACAATGCCAGGATAACTCATATATAGATATGTATAGCAACAAAAGTTTTCTTGAAAGGTTAGGTTAGGTTAGGTTATGGTGGCTGCCTCTATAACAGACACACTCGGAGGCCCGAAAGGCCCATTGTGATACCACATATATTTCACCCGTTTTGAAATGTGTATGCAACACTGTTTTTCCAACATATGTTATGAAAAATTTTAGGGGAAATTTAGTGGCCAAATTTAAACTCAAAGCTGTTCTACCTCTTTTAAATCTTTTCAATTTCCCTAAAATTCAAATATTTATAATTATTTCTTTCAATTTGATTTCACATTTTTTACGCCTACAATTCGCATTCAAACTAGGTACTTAAAATGCAAAGCAGTCATCGCAATGCATTTATAAAATGGCAACAATTTGCCATAAATCAAAGTGAAATGAAATTATATGAGCCACAGCAACAACAGACGAATCAGACAAAATCATCACAGCCATAAAGACATTACCTGTTTTACTTAAAGGAGAATTATCTCATTTCCAAATTTAAATTGTTTACCAAGGTACAAAACAAAAAAGCCAACAAAACACAAACGTGCGCAAAACAAAAACAAAAGCTCACACACAAAAAAGCCAACAACAAACGTTGAAATTATGGAGAAAATCAAGTACAAAAATAAGGTTTATAAATTTGAATGACGACTATGACTTTTTATGCAATTAATATTAAAATTAATAAATATTGAATGGAAAGATGATTAATCACTTCTTAGCAAAACGAAATAGAACACTTTTGTTGGAAAATACATTAAAGATAAATATAAACTATAACATGCTGGAAAAAGATACTTTTTCAAGTGCTGCGCATGAACCAGTTTTACAAAACATCCGTCTTGACCCACAACAAGTCAATTTTTCGTTTTAATATGCAAATTACACACACAAAAATTGTCTAATAAAATAAATAATAGCTTTAATTTTTACGCAATTATCATTGCAATTGCTATCATAATTTCTAACAATTTTACATTCAACTGTGGAAAAAACCTTGACAACTTATGATTTTCTCACAATCAGCGAAGCAACAAAATAAATTATGTAAACTATGTAATTCAAATTAGGCAAACAGATTTTTTCATATGAATCGTTGAATTGCTTCACCATAAAAACACTTGTTGCGCTTGTTGGCTCAGCTGGAGCGGCACAAATGGAATTGAATTGCATTCAAAAACTAATTGACACACAAATGCGAATATCTGCAATGGGAACTTGGCGCGGTGAATTGTTGTCTTATACGACACAATACAACACTCAACTCCAACAACAAAAGTTGAACACATAAAAAGTTGAAGGGAGAGCAAAATATTATTGAAGAGACTTCTAAAAGGTTTATTGATTCATTTAACTTGTTTACTTCTTTCAAAAAATGCTAAACGAAAGGAAATGCAAGAAACTTGATCTGTCACTCAGGTATCGGCGCAGCGCAATTGCGAACAATGCTGACAGGGCCCCTCCTCGCATTTCCAAAACTTTAGTCGACGTTCAACTCGCACAAACACCTGAGCGACGCATTGCCGAAAAAGCGCGCGTCATTTGCATAAAAATGAATTCAGAAACTCAAAAAGACAAAAGACATAAAATCAAATGCTAAATTGTGCAGATGCAAGCAGCAATTTGGCAGCATAAAGGTAAACGCCGCCATACGATGCCATGCAAAGCGATAGCAACGTGTTGGACAGACAGACAGAAACACAAAAACAAAATTCAACAGCTCCAAACCAAACAGCAATAACCAACATTTGACAGCAATAGCAGCGGCATTATCAGCTACAACAATAGCAACAAAAACAGCAGCAACAGCAGCGGCACCAATGCCGGCAGCAATTGAGGCAGTGAATTGCAAAGCAGCAGATATGCACAAGTAAAATCAAATAAAAAACGCATATCTGTGCAAAGCGACAAGAGCGCAAACGCTCGATGGCATCAAGCGTGCGCGCGCGCGCCACTTAAATTCCAACTCAATCTTCAGCTCAATACAATTCATCACAAACCTGACGCGTGCATTGTTGTTGCTGGTGTGTTGCAGTTTCTGCGACGCTGGCTCTGGCGGCGGCAGCGGCAGCGGCTGGTCGCTGTTATGATGTTTGCCAAAAGCCCCAAAGTGGTTGGCGCTGCCATAACTCCGTAACAACAACAACAATGGCCACTGTTTGCCATACACACGTTCGCATTCGCATTCACACTCGCCGCAAACACAAACGCGAACTCGAACGCGCACTCGCGCTCACACTGGAACTCAGCTGTGAGCTCAGCGCGCAACCTGGCCACCGCCGCCACTCGAAAACGTATGCTTTCAGTTTCATTCCAGACTTTGACGGCAGCGTGCGCGTTTCCAACTCGAGCGACATTCATTCAAGCAAACGCAAACGTTTCAATCGTTCTGTGCTCTGCGCGATCATTTTTTGTGTTTTATATAAAATCTAATCTCATTTGAATTATAGTCAGCTCAGCTTATTCCATGACGCACTTTTTATTAGCTATTTTAAATTAATACAAAAACCACAAGTAGAGCAAAAAAGCAACAAAACGAGACCGCTTTGCATATAATCAAAGTGGCACAAAAACCAGCGTACAGAATTTTTTCCATTCCATTTTGTACACAACTTTTTGCTGTTAAATTTGCTGCTTTGGGCGCACAAAAGTGACATGAAATATGTGAATTGAAGTTTTTGTTAACAAAATAATAAAACTTTGTAAATTGTGAGAAAAATAAACAAAATGCGCTGATATCCATACAAACGGTTCATTCATAGCTGAAACCCAAATTAAAAAGACAACAAATTGACGCAAACACAAAGAAAGCTAACGCACATACAGGTTCGTTGTTTAAGTCTTTCGTTTAAAGTGTTGTGACAACTGTTTCGTTTAAAGTTCAAATGTTAAACAAACAACAATGGCAAAGCGATAAAACCAAGTCGCCGAGTGTCAAAGCTGGCCATTGAGCAGCAGGACTAGTGTAAATTCAAATTGACGTCAATAAATCAAACACAACAAATATTCAAACAAAAAAGGAAGAAAGGAAATTCAACCCAGCGCAAAAGATTTACAAATATTAAGAGCAATCATAACAATCACAGCAACAGCAGCAACAACGACAACAGCGGCGGCATTATTACATTCGAAAAACGCAGTAAACAGTGAGTGAGTGAGTGCCAAAAAAGGAGAAAAATAATCAAGCACCAAAAGCCGCAAATAGAGAGCGCAACAACAAAGCAAAGTGTCAGCGAAAAAAGTGCCAAACTGGAAAAGGAAAATTTTTGAAATATTCAAAGGCCGCAGAAAGCTGTGAATGACACTTTGGTCGGTGTATTGGTGGGGCAGATATATTTTTTGGATACTCTCTTATTAATATTTTGCTTATTGTTGGCGGCCTCAGCCGTTTCGAATACCAGGCGTAACAACAACAAAACGACAAATTGAAATAGGCAAGTTTTAAATTCCTTTTTCGCGGCATTTTAGATAAGTATTTTGCGATAGCGCTTTTAAATGTTAACATTTCTGACTCGCCTTTGGCTGACACAAGCGCACCAGCAACAACAAAAGGCCTTTAACCAGCACGGTTCACATAAATGTCAAATGTTTGCCGATTTTGTTTATTTTCGATTTTTGGCCAAGTGCCTTTTGCGGCTTCACTGTCACACTGCTGTCTGTCACACACGTACACCGCGCGCAACCGGCGTCGCGGTCATCGTTGTTGTCACTGTCTGTCTGTGTTGTTGGTGCAGTGTCGTGGAGCAGCAAAAGTTGAATTTCAATTTCAATTTGCTAATATATTCATTTCGCTTTGATACCTAAGCTGGTGCGCTGGTCAAATTGAAAACTCTGCGTTCGCATTCAACATTTTTTCTATATACAAAAATTTATAAACAAATTTATGTAAATACCAGCAGAGAGGTGACAGTGAGACTCTACGAAAGCAAAATCACGTTGACGTTTTTCATTTGGTCAATAGCAAAAATTGTGTTTACATATACGATTTATGGGCGCTCGAGGGAGTACGGGCTGTGACATTCAATAAATCAAAAGTCAATTCTGTGTTAAGTTTTTTTTTATTTTTATTTTTTTTGTTGAGGATTTATTTTGTTTTCGTACCAATTTTGCGCTGTAGCGCCATTGACGCTGGCAAATTTGGGTGCTAATTGGCTGACATTAATTGCAAATGCTTACAAAAACTACGCACTCATCGCCGCTAACGTAATCACATTTAGGATGAATAATGACACGGAATCAGTGGCTTGCTTAGCTCTTTATGAGGCAAGCAATAAATGCAAATTTCTTTGCCATTTCCATTAGAAACGCGTGAATTGCTCTAACCGACAGGTATACAAAAAATGGCTCGGATTTTTTAACTCATTGTCAGAGTAACTATTACTCAACAAAATTTCTGGAAATTCAGGAAATTAATAACTGGCACGAGTCGAACAATGTTCCCTGCAACCAACCCGTGTTGTGCGTATGAAGTTGCATATGAAAGGGATTTTATTCCGATTTCAAACGTCCATTTAGGAACCTTTTCATGGCAATTTTACTCCCAAAGGTTTTCTATTTCCTGCTGAAATTGCAGCTGCCGAAAGAAAGGTTTTTATATCCGGCCAAAGGGAAGCACTATTCAAACACTCGAACATTTCGTGCGGGAGCAAACAATTCAAAGCTTTGTGAAAATCACAACTTTTACTTTTTTCATCTCGATAACAGCGGAGCAAACACTTCAATAACAATTCATTCAATTCTCATGCAAAGTGTAAGCGAAAGAAAGGCTGCAAAAGAAAGTGGCGCTCAATTCGAACAAATAATAAATCACTTTAACATTACCTAAAAAAAAAATAAACGGAAATCAATTTATGCACGAAACAAATGCACCTAAAAACACCAAAAACTTGCTAGCTTAAAGCAGCCGAAATATTAACAAAGCCCAAAGGCACAATGCCAACAACATTCATAATGACACATGAATGACTTTCAATTCGATTATTTGATTTATGGATTTTAATGTGCACTTTGAGCTGACGGTGTGGAAAATTTCCAGTGCAAGAAGTCTTTGTTTTTTCATTTCATAATTTTTTTGAAAACAATTAATATTCACGGAATGATTTAGAAATGAAAAAATGCTTTAAGTTAATGATACTTTCAATTTTTAATTGCTGCGAACTATGAGTGAATCTGCTATGATTTGCAGTGCAGAACTTAAATATTAAAAGACTTGTGTCTCCGATCCAGAAAATCTTTATTATTTTAATTAAGTAGCATTATCCTAATTAAGTAGCATTTAAGAGCAAAACAATACATTTTTCCGTATACCTTGTGAAAATATATACAAAACTTCATTTATAGTACTTTCTCTGTTCTCACTCCCGGACAATCAGACAACAGGTTCACCTTAGCCCCCACACGAATACTCTTAACTGTGATACGCATTAAGTGTAATTAAATTTGATATTTCAAATGTATTTTTAAGAACAAATTGGTCTTCCAAGACCGAAGTGTTTTTATTTTTTCATGCTGGCTAGACCACCTTTTTTTTTTTTAAATTGAACTTAGTTGTTCAATGCTTCCTTAATAGCCATCATTTTCAGGACATGCGCCGAACAAAATCCTTCGCACGCATTTCACCCATTCATTCAACTCTCCCACGGAAAGCCATAAAATAGCCGCATTTTAATGAATATCCAATGAACTTCTAAAATTCATAATTGAATTTTATTAAAAACAACAACAATAGACACAGCAATAAACGCAACATTGACAACAACAGACAGAAATAATTCATTTGTATACAATAAAAAGTAATGACATATGCCCGTTGCTGACACACATTTGCACGCACAGAGTGTCAGTTTTGTCACCTTGCACTTGAATTATGGTTGAAGCCTTTTCATTTTTAATACACAATTAAAAAAATTCAACAGCAAAAACGTAAATCGGTTATACGGAAACAAAACAAAAAAATTGAAATGGAATAGACTATGGAATAAGCAAATTAAGGCGTTCAAGTGCGATGACTGAAAATTGAACATTTAACATTGTGGCTGACTGTTTGTTTGTCTGTTGTCGCTACCGGCTTAACTGTTCGTATGTCGGTATGTCGGTATGTCGGCCATTATATTACATACACTTTACTGTAAACGTTGTGATTGTGGCGTTTTTTTCTGGTTACGGTTTTTTGCAATTATTTCATTATTTTGTCAGCAAAGTTTTTCTCTAATATGAAAAAAGCAATGAGTTTAATATGCAAAAACCTCTGCGGCAGAAATATTACTCCCATGTTTTACACACTGCACATTTCAGCTGCAAATTATGAATTGATTTCTATACAGCGAATCTCCCATATAATAGTCAATAATCGTGAGTGAAACGAAAGCGGCACATTTACGTAATTTTCTAAACTTTTTCTAAATGTGTTTTGTATAATTTTTACTCTGTTTTACATCCATTAGTTATTTCAGTTTTTTCAAATTAATTAATAATCATGCAAATTAGTATTCCCTAATTTAGCCGACAGCACAGTGTCGTCATTACCCGCGCTGCTGAGTAAAAGTGACACTTCTGCGCATACCAAATTTCAAAGTCGACTTTCAGAAATGGCTAATGGCATTTGTTGTTCATTAGTTTTAATTGTTGGTTTACACATACAAAAACAAGAAAGAAATGTATAGAAGAACTGGTACATTTGCATGGGAGACACATTTAAAATATATAGGGTGCTTTTTTTAGAGGTGTAGAACTTCGAATTGAAATAAAACACAAGAAAATCGTTTTAATGTCCATCAATTTGGCTTTATTGGAAGGATAATTTTATGCCATTAATGTTTAAATATGATTTCGGGCATGTGGCCGCCGCGGCTGGCTCGAATAAAGCCAATTCTACAGGTCCAATTTTCAACCACTTTTTCGAGTATTTGGGGCCGTATGTCGGCAATAACGCCACGAATGTTGGCTTCCAAGTCCCCTAACGTTTCTGGTTTGTTGGCGTAGACGAGCGACTTCACATATCCCCAAAGAAAATAATCCAATGGTGTCAAATTACACGATCTTGGTAGCCAATTGACAGGTCCATTCCGCGAAATTATGCGCTCATCGAATGTTTCCTTCAATAAATCGATTGTGACGTGCGCTGTGTGGCATGTAGCGCCGTCTTGTTGGAACCACAACTCATCCACATTCATGCCATCCAATTCGGGAACAAAATAGTCGGTTATCATGGCTCTATACCGGTGCACGGTGGCGAATCGATTCATTCGGGTCCTCTTCAACATTTTGCTCTACAGCGGCAATTGTTTCTTCGGTGCGCACTGTTCGACGTCTCTGCGGATGCGTATTATCACATAGAGTAAACGTAGTGCGAAAACGACCCATGGTTAACCGAATTAATTGCTCTGATGGACGATTATGTCGACCATAAAATGGACGGAGCTTGCGGTAAACTTCGCGAACTGAACCATTATTTTCGAAATAAATTTGCACGATTTGCAAGCGTTGTTCTTTTGTCAACCTGTTCATGATGAAATGGCAAACCAAACTGAACATAAATGACATTAGAGTTGCCAGATTTGACCACAAAATGCCAGTTTTATCTCTATTCGAAAAACAAACCTCTAAAAAAAACACCCTATATTTGGTGATGTTTGAGACTTTAAAAAGGAAAACATTTCATAAACTAAATCGGAGAATATACCACAAACAATCCTAATATATAACTTGCAAACTTGCTGATGTCAATCCATCCTTTCTGCTGCTAAAAAATTGTAATACAACCCAGTATTTTGCACCAAATCACGGCCTTACAGTATGCCCCGCATGGGGACAACAGCGATTGAGGACAGCAGCGACACGACCGCATCTGTCAAAATATAGGATCAGAACGCTCTTATGGAAACGAATATTTCCATATTTCCGGTTGAAGATGACACCATCTTGTAATCGTGTGGTTGTGTCGCTGCCGTCATCGATGTGAATCTCAGTGACCTTTAAACAACTTTTCATCAAATTCCCAACATTTGTACATATGTATTGAAATTAAGCTAAATATTTTTAAAATTATTTTTCCGGTGCACAGCCTCGACCTAAAATTTTGTGAAAATTTCAACTACAGCTACAGCTGACAATTAAATTAAAGACAACTTGCCGCAACATTAAGTTGCGGGAAAAAGAAACTGTTTTACCAACCACCAGAAATAACAATGCCTTCTTTAATTCCAACACCAAAATAAAAACAAAAACAAGAAATTAAATAAAGAATTTCAAGATGATGTTTTGCATCAACAAAAAAAGCGCATTTACTTAAATTTCATTCATTAAATCGTAATTAACACCGCCCGCTCACAACTGAAACTGACCGAACAGTTCCGTCCGTCCGTGAGTCCGTCCACCTGTCCATATAAGTATATAACGCAAGCGGAACAATTTAAAAAAAAAATGCTTTAAAAAATTTAGTTTGCATTGTTTGAAGTTAAAATGTATACGCCTAGAGCTCCTATTCTGTCAGCTTTTGTTGTATTTCGGGCTCTCGTTGGTTTGCCTTGTTTGAAAGGAATATTTAAAATACATCATCTATGCATGTGTGTGTGTGTGTGTGAATATATTATAATTAAATACTAAGCTATATATACATTGTGCTTGCTGCTTGAACTGTAAATTTAGCGTTTTATTGAACCGGTTCTTGATGGGCAGCCGGACAAGACTCAGTATAAATAAATAAATAGTTAAATAAATGCGGGTGAAAAACACACAATTCAAAAACGGAAAAAACAAATCATTTGTGGAGCAAGAAATCGTCTGAACGTCGTATTAATTGTCCATTCTAACATGTTCTTTGGCAACGTGCTATTGAAATTCGCCTCATATTAAATTCAAATTAATTAATTTGCTTTGAGGTTTACGTTTGTGCGAGTGCACGAGTAGATTTTGAGTGGTGCCAAGTTTATTCTCAATGTCACTGTTGAGACATCGTTAATGTCGACTATAGCGCTGTCGTCACTGAACTTGAAAAGTTCACTTTAATTATCAACATTGCGTTGTAAATCATCACTGTAAAATGCAATTAATATGTTTACGATTTGAGAAAATTCACTAGAACAGGAAATGACGGAAATTCTATACACAAAGTATAGAAATATTCAAGTAGTTGAAAATGTCGTTTACATTGTAGTGAATCTTTTAAATAAAATGTAAATCTATTAGAAAACGTTAAGAGAGGAAGAAAAAAGTTAATAAAATTTTTTTAACAGGACAGGTGAGGCGCTTTCCAAAAAAAATATTTATTATTAAAACAATAGTTATGAAATAAAAATCAGAAAAACCATTTTAAAACTATCTAGGTATGTACAAAAACACCACAAGCAAAACAACTAGCAAGAATATTTCTGAAAAACCAACAGTTGCCAAGTTTTATTATTTATTATGTTTACTTACAAAAAATTATTTTCCTCAAAATATAATAACGTTGCAACAACCTCAAGAATATCATAATTCTACGGCATCAACCAACATCATGAATTTTTATCACTAATAGCAGTGTACCAAAGTAAATCTTTCCTACACGTTCGTTGCTTAAGTCTTTTGTTTCACAATGCGGCAAACAACTATCAAGCAATTTTTTCCTGCTCGCAGCCATTGCGTACACACATACACATATATATAAATATATATATTAAATGAAACTTTGTGAAATTTTAGCTGCCTTAAGCAAATGAATTAAATGCAGCACTAATAACTACACACAACAATCGTACAAAAACAATGCGTTGCAGCAACAATAAACAAACAAACAGGCATGGCGCTTTTCGCCATAACCAATTCACGCATTTGTTAACGCACACACACACACACACGCGCGCGCATATGCAGCGCTAGCCCAAAAGGCCCTACAGACATAAAACAATCAAAACAAAATGCTACAAGCAATAAAACATTTCAACTTTGCGCACACCGAAAAATAAGGCTTAAATTAATCGCTACACGGTGCCACAACGACTGATTGATAGAGAAACTGACCCAACGAAACGCAACAACCAAACGAACAACAGATAAACAGCAACAGCCAGCCAGCCAAACGGTCAGCCAGCGAGTCGGCGCACAACCGACAACAGACGCGCCAACGGCCTGGCAAGCATCCAAATGACCAAATGGCCAACAAACAGCCCAACCGGCTTTCTTATGCGTTGACCTTGCAGCATTGCTCACATTAAATCGAATAAAATCAGTTATGTGTGCGGCCATAAATGATAAAGCGCATGCGCAGCTGCCACGTCACGCACGCCAAAACAAACCGCCACAGCCACAGCCCGAGCCCGAGCCCGAGCCACAGCAGCATTCACAGACACAGCCACACGCGCTACGAGACCAGAAAACGCTAATAGAATCCAAAAAAGCGCTGCAATTACAACCACAACAACAGCAGCATAAGCAGAAGTCACAACAAAAGCAGCAACAACAACAACAAAACCAGCGCCAACCACTAATTGAGTAACCAAATTTGTGCGGACATTTTTCCCAAGCTGGCCGTTTGCAAAATCTTTACAATTATCATTATGCGCGTTTCGCCGGGCGTGGGCGTAGTCGGCGCGTAGTGGGAAAATGAAAATAAATAAATTTTCATATTTTGCCATTATTAGATATTTTTTGTTTCATATTTAAAACAAACGAGCATGGCCACCAACGACAGAGCACAACTGCGAGAGCAGCAGCAACAGCAGCACCGCATAGACTGCCTCCAGCTGTCTGGCCAACTAGTTCTGCTAATCATTAACATTGGATACGCGTGCCAAGCGCAACAAGTTCAAATACAAAAACAAAAACCAACAATCTCTAAAAGTAAAAAAGTGAATTTCAAATATTCAAAGCGCAAACCAAACGGCCAATGATTCAATTCGTTTCAATGATTTGTTGTATGTATTGTGAGCAGTTGTGCTTTGCTTTATTTGCGTCTGTTTCCATTTGCTGATGCGCCAACATCAAATGCACATTAAATATTCATTATTCAGGAAGGCAGTGCTCGGTTCAGCTCACTCCACCAGCGTCAACGGTTTGGTAAAGTTGAAAAAAAGAACAATTTTAGATAAAGGGATAAAAGGTTTAGCTAAATAAATAAAAGTATTATTGCCTCAGCCGATAATTTTCACGCTTTAAAATGTTATATCGCATTCTAAGCCGATTTCAACTCGGCCTTTTTCGATAAGGTTTTTCGAATTAATTATTCAGGACATTTAATTACCTTCACTGCCGACATGCAGTCATTGCAACTGAAGAAAATGAAAATATTAACCCAAAATGACTGCAAAAACTTGAGCAAACCTCTTTGGAGTTTTCAACTTTTGCGAGACGTTAATTCGAAACCATGCCCACACTCAGCGTAAGCGCTGATCAATCCGGCATATTGATTTGTACACAGGATTGAAAATAAGTACAACTTAAGGGCTCTTTCCTTGAGTTTGGCACTGCTAAAATAAGCATAAAATGTTTTTGACTATAAGTAAATATTATCCTCATACTTTGATGCATTTCTATTTCATGTGTTAAAACACACATTTCATGGGGATGGCGACAGAGGTAGGGAACTTGCAGTGTAATGCGGAATCCGAATGGTGGTTAGCAGTTGGAGATTTTTCTTTCACACTTGGAGGTCATTGTCATTGCCTTCCAAGAGCACACCTGTGCATTGCTTACAATTGAAACTTGCCTAAGCCAACATTGCATTAGTTGCACTGAAAAATTGCACTGCAAAACCACTGAACTGATGTCACTTCAATTCGACTTGTTTTCAATTGAATGGCAAGTTGTAACCATTTTAATACAATTTTGCACTTTTTTATTAGTGGTTTTGCTGTTGTTGCCACAAATCAAATCATTTTTGCATTAATGTAATTTTTCATTTGCTACTCAGATATTTGCAGTTTTAGTTGGGTTGGCGTTGTAATGAACTTTATTTTTTAATTTTAATTTAATATTTTTGTTGCTGTTGGTGCTCGCACTATTGAAACGATAACTCAATAACCTTGACCATACATTCATTTTTAAATTTAAAATTTTTATTTTTAATAAACAAGCAGCGTCAGCAAACTCACTTGGCCGACACTTTGGTTGCATACCAGCGGTTTTATTTAATTTTTTTTTTTTAATTTTTTTTCTTTACAAAAAGTTGTCGATGTTTGTTTTTGCTGCTTCTTTACAGACAAACCAATGTACATACATATATGAAAATATAAGCGCGCTTGTGTTTATGTGTGTGTGTGTGTGTGTGTGTGTACGCGACTACTCGTAGTAAATTGTTGTTTCTTCAATTCTCAAGAGTCTAGTTCAAAGTAGTTTGTCATGTCACATCATCATTACCAACATCGTCGGCATCATCATCATCGTCTTCATCGCCATCACTATCATCATTTCGAGCAATATTGTCTTTGCACACATCACAATTATTATTAGCATTTTTATCATAATTGCCAACGCCATTGCGTTGCCCAAAGCCAGCCAGCGACATTATCATTAGCCACTATTTACAACAACAGCAACATTTCATGCTTCATTTCGTGTAATTTTTGCTGTGACATTTACAACTGGCCCAAGCAGCAATTTGTGCGCATAATTTTTCCAAAGCTCACTGCTGTTAGAACTGAGTGTGTGTGTGTGGAAAATGAAGTGACCAGCTACTAGTAAGCACATTGGTTAAATTGCTTTCGTTAGTTTGTTAGAAATCTGGTAATTTGAAAACCAGTATATTTGGAGAAACTCAAATCACTGCAATTCAGTTAATTTCACTTTTCATATTGCAAAAGCAGCAGCGGTTGTAAACGCCACAGGGCGACACTTGTAAGTGAGCAGCCCGTATATCTGTGTGTGTGTGCCTGCGATTTTTTTAACTGTGTCAAAAAAATTTCGACTAATGAACGCAATTAGGCGGTCATAAGTGCCAGCTGTTGTTGGGTTCAAACATAAAATCCATCAAGCAATCGGCCGCCATGGCAGGCAATCAATCAAACGATCAGTTCACCAAACAAACAGCTTATCACCGAGTGCAGCGCGCACATTGAAGCGACCGAATGGCGAAAACGGCAGTCGCTCGCAAATGCCAATAGTTATTAATATGTATTAATGCTGACAGCAAAATGATTTAATTACCCGCAACGAAATGAAAGTAAAGAAACAAACAACGCTTCGTGTGCGGTTGGCTGCAGTCGCTGAAAACTACTATTTAATGGTTTGTGGTGTGAGCGAAGAGAAATGCAACGGCAAACGGAAATTGCGCGATTAATAAGTTGAAACGGATTTCACTTGTTGCTTTGTGTGCCACAAAAAAAATTAAAATTGATAAAAGGTTTTTACAAAAGAACCTCTCAAAATATTCAAAATTTCGCACCTTTCGAGCGGTTTTAAATAAAACACGAAAATCTTTATAAATAAATAACATAAAAGCTTTAAGAATCAAATAAGGCCCCAGAATAGCGACGTTTATAGCGTCTGCGGAAGAGGTGTCAAGAGTACTTCACCGTTACAAAATGTTATAACATTATGTCTCACCTTTTGCATGAAGGACCCGGAACTCTAACTTACTAGCACACGATTTATTTAGATACATATTCTAAAAATTGGTGTCTTGTTTTGAAAATTTCATTTTCATCTTCACTTTGAAAACTTCATAGCATATTTTCGTCTAAAACATTTGCCAGCCAAATAAAATCGATCATATGTTTGGTATGTTAAACAATTACTTCAAATATCTAAAAACCAGAAATGAGCGCATATCCTTCTATCCTTCCTTGCTTTTCTCTCTCATAAATGTGTTTGTACCTGTAACTAAACAGGGCACTCAATACGTTGTAGGTAAACGACATTCGCCTAGAAATATTTGCAATAAACAGTTTAAGCGTAACTTCTGACGTGTGCCACTCTCTTCTTTCAGTTCAACACAACACGTCGCGCTAAAAACATGCCCACTGCTCGGGCAGGGCTTTAAATTCACCAGACAATAAAAACGCACCGTAGCAGCTCGATTGAAAATTGTTTTTAACCTAACCTAACCTCACACATTGCAAAACAATGGCCAGTCATAGTAGTAGAGTGAAAATATCGCGTCTGCGAATAGACATGTCCCAACGCACGCTACACATCCTGCTCATGGTCGTCCTGTTACTGGCACAAAGCATCTCCAGCGCACAGTCCAGCGTGGACTACGGCGACCCCGATGACTCTCAGCCCGGCGGCGGCAACAGCGAGGCAATCAGCAGTAATGATATGATCTACGACGCTGCAATGCTGCAGCAAGAAGTGGAAGCCAGTGAAAAGCAACAACAACAGCGCACTGCTGAGAGTATGGAGGCTGAGCCGCAAACGGAGATGGCCTTAAATCAGACGCACGATAGCACATACTCCGACGAGGAGGGTGTCACCGCCGAGGAACTGCTGAACAGCGCCGAAATGAAAGCCAAAGAGGGCGGACCGCCGCCGACGACATCGATACCGGCGTACGTGCGCAAAGCAAAGGCGGAGCAGTTTCCGCGCACGCTGGCTGCATCCAGTGTGTCCGCCGAGGAGTCCGACGCCAACATCTCCAGCTCCGACTACGTGGACGAAGAGGAGGGCCAAGTCAAGCGGCACCAGCACCTCGACCACCACCGCGCAACAACTCAGCAACCGACCAACGCCGTTGTGATGGCCGACCGCATGGACATGGAGAGCATCGTGCCGCTGGCCATGAAGTTCTACCAGAGCGGCGCCGATGCGCTCGGACTCATGGAGCCGGACGACAACAAGCTGAAGGAACAGCAGCCCGTGCCGCTGCCACATCAGCAACAGCTGCCCGAGCAGCAGTTGCGACAGCAATTCCAGCCCAACCACTCCGACGAGGACTACTACGAGGACTCGCACGACAGCGCCGAGCGGCAGCACGTACATCACCTGCAGCATCACGCCGGCAGCACCAACAGCCTAACAACCAGCGCACCGCAAACGCGCGCACACACTCCGGCACCGGTAATGCCCACCGCTCAGCCGCCAAACATTGCCGTGGCACGCGCCGCAGCGGCCGGTCGGCCGATACCCTTCGGCGTTGCCTGGAGCACCACATCGACGACCACCAGTAGCCCAATCACCGCCGCTCCGATGCCAACGTCAGTGCCCACCATTGCGACCAGCAACGGTATCGAACCGACCATAGACAAGCCGGCGGAACAAGTCACAACTCCACCGACCGCCGACGCCTTCACCACCGCTGCCGCAGCGACGAAAGCAACTACTGTGGCGACCACAACAGCGGCAACAGGCTTCCCAGAATCAACAGCAACAATGATAGCTGCTGTTGCAACAACAATGCGCCCAGCTGGCAAACAAGGCAAACAAATAAACATTTCGCGGCGCAAATTGCTGCCGCACGAACAACTACGCAACTACATTGAAGATGCTTACATACGGATGCCACTTGCCGTTATTGTCGATCCGTCCTCCGAGTCGCTGGAGAAAACGAAAGCGCTGTGGAGCGATGCGTTGCGAACGAATTTAAATATCAAAATAGTTTTGGTTTCACTGAACGCTTCAGGTGAGTTCAGTTGAATCGAGTTGAAGTTTGTGGTTGCTGGACAGTCAGAGGCGGCGACTTGATGGAGGCAGTTGGCTTGAGCCTTAAAACGGGGGATTGGGAATGAGAGACTGTCTGTGTGTGGCTAAAGGATCAAAGCAAAAGTTTGGTTAGGTTGATACTTGACCCATTATAATTCAGCAAGAAAGATTGGCATAAAACGGGAATAAGAAGAAAATTAACTTAATTTTTTAACGATCTGGACTAAATCTCTTTGTCGTGTTTCCATCGTTTTGAGAGATCAGTAAGATCAATAAGAATTGAGGCACCTAAGAAAACGAAGTCTCTTTCAGTCAAAGCATTAGCTCATGAACACAATTTAAAAGCTTAGTAATAGAATTGTAATAGGTTAGTCAAAGAATTTGATCAGATAGAATTAAAGGAATGGCGGAAGAGAGTAATAGAATTGAGATAGGTTAGGCAAAAAATATGATCAAAGAGAAAGGAAAGACGAAATTATGATTGATTATTCGGAGAAAAGCTGCGATTATTGCGAAGATGAAGAAGGGTAAGCGAGAAAAGTATGGAAGAAAGCAAAACTATGTTGGGTTAATCAAAAAAATTGTGTAACCGATGCGAATCAAAAACGCAGATTTAAATTACTTAGCGAAAACCACGCTCAGGCCAAGAACGGAAACGGAATTATAAAGAGATAGCCAACGGTAGACTTCATTTCATAGTTAAAGTTACTCGAAAGACACTTTGATGAAACTAACTAAGATCTCCTTCATAAGAAAATCACAATTCAACCATAAATTTCAGGTATTCCAGCTGCGTATAACTTCAACAACACGCGCCAATTTCTGGCCGGTCTCAACAGCGTTAAGGAGCACGATGGCGGCAATTCATTCATCGGCATTGTGCACGCCTCCGAGTTGGTGCCGTACGACAGCGCCGTCTTCATATCAACCGCCATCATACCGCCGCACACCGAACTGGTGCAGGACGCTGCCATAACGTTGCTCAAGAAGCGAATTCGGGTATGTTTGATGCTGGCACAAGTTTTACACTCTCGTCGGCTACTATATCGCCATATAGTCGCTTGTATCGAATATATATTTTCAATTCTATTGCCACAACAGCTCTATCTCATTTGGTATGGTGAGCGTGCGGTGAGCGAGAATGAAACACAGGACGCAGTAGGCGGCATACTCGGCGAGGTGGCCATACGCTCCGGCGGTGAGATACTGCACATTGTGGGCAGCGAAAATTCGCAAGAGCTGGAAGGAAGCACGGTGAGTGTGTGAATGAGTGAGTGAGTGAGTGAGCCGCGTGAAAAGGTCCAGCCGCTTGGCCATTCTCTGACCACGGCTTGCCTACGCCCATGTGTTGGTGTGTGTGCATGTGCGCGTGACCAGTGAAATGTGTAGCGCCGCTGTTACAGGTGCAGCAAGACTGACAAACGGCCCGCAAACGGTGCACATTTAATTACTCCAGTAATTATTATTACGAGCCGCAATAACAAGTTTTCTGTATAAAATGCCGCACCACCCAGTGAAAATAGCAGAAAGCGCAAAACTTGTTTACTCGTTGATCAAATGGCGTCTTAAGGAGCAAAAGCGACGGTCGGCATTGTTGCCGCTGGCGACAAGTTCCGCTGCACACATTTCTTAAATATTCAACTTGAAAAATATTTGAAAATACCCTGTTTAACATTTAAACTTATCTATGAAAATTAAAAGACTATTTGCCATATTTTACAATAAATAAATAGCATAGATTTTTATGTTATAATTTCACAACTAATTTATATTTTAATTTTGCACTTAAATTCGATATCCTACTTTTAAAATTCCATATTCTACTGTAAATTGTACGAAATTGAACTAAGTTCTTGTTCAGTTCGACAACTTAATTGTTTAAACGAAACCTTTGATTTGTTCCAGTTGTTATTTTAATGTTTCAAGAATAGATTTAGATTGAAGTGAATGTCTAAAGGGCATTCTGAAACCATTAAAAACCTTATTCCGAATCAACTCGTCATATTTATACCAAAAACAAATGTGTGCATTGGAACTAATGCAAGCAGCACTGTGGAACTAAATAGCGCAAAATGGTTCAAACACAGCGGCACCAAGTAAAATTCAAATAAACATTAAGTCGCTAAAACAAGACGGAGACTATGTAATTGATGCTACAAGATGAAAAGCAACGTGGCGTGAAGAGGCCGCTGAAACCGAAAGTGAACATTTCTGCTCATACAAAACGCTGCGACGAAACATGAACTCGCAAATAGAAATGTCTTCCACGGCAGTTAAGATTTGCAAATATGTTCGTATCCATTAGCAGCGATGTGCAAAATGAAAACGGAAAAACGTTTAAAACGTTTACAAGTGCGGCAAAATCGCTGACAAAGTGTTTTGTTCGAAATCAGGTTATGGAACGAAGAAATCAAAACATGTGAGTGAAGGGTAGTACGTGAGGATGCAAAAACAAATACAATAGAAGTGCCAGCTCGACAGACGTTAGCACATTTCAAGTACAAGTTTTTATATATAACATAAAATAAATTTATTTTCAAATTAGTTGTTCAACATTTCAAATCCCTTCATGCCTCTCTATATTTCTGTCTATATTTGCAGCTAACGCTGGTTGCCGATGCCTTCCGCGGCTCACAAGGGGTGGACATACCCGTCGACACTACACTCTCCAGCCTGCATGTGAAAATTGACGCGCCCATGCGCACAGCAACGCTGGAAACACCCAATGGTGGTTAGTGCAAACAAACAAAAACAAAAAACAAAAAGAAAACAAACTGAACGAACAGCCAACTTCAACCGTTGCTTGCGCTTGCTCTGATCACATCTTTTGCGCAATTCTGTAGGCCTATTCAGCCCACATATGTGTACAATACTATATACAATATATATATCCTTAACGCTCCACCAACCTACTAACCAGCCAGACTAGCGAGCAACGTGTTCTCCTCAGACACTCAAACACTTTCAACAGCTTTAAATTTAAGCATTTTGTGCAATTGCCATGGCCGCAATTTCACCGCAATCTGCAATTAACCGCTAAGATTTAACCAATAAGTTTTTGTCTAAATATCACTCTACACATATACCTACATATACATTCTTACGATTATTTTATATAGCAAGCAAATTATTTATTATACCCGCACTACTTGCAACTAACATTTGCCCGCACCAACCGGCGCCGGCCCGATCGTCAAGTCTCAAGTCGCTGGGCGCGTCCTCAGTGTTCACCGGTGTAAAATATGCCTAATGTCCAACGCCAAGCGGCAAGTATGGTTTTTGTTGATGGCCAATAAACCCTGCAGATTGTGTAGTTGCAGACAGTGTTCTAACCCTAACCTGTAAATATACCGCTATTTGTATATGTATACCTAAACGTTTATGTTTTATCTGTGTTGTATTTGTACGTTGTAGCGAACCGAATTAATGCATAAATACTTTCATTTTTACGCCAATACCATACCGATATACCATATAATACTATAACTTACTCTTAACCGTAGTACAAACAAATATATACACAAATCTATGTACACGCATCTGTGTTTAGTCGTAAGCGGAATGAAATTAATAAACAGGAACGTACATAAGCCAGTAATATGCACCAGTACTCAATGTTCTTTTAGTCAACGTCCTAACAGGCTAACAGGCAATAATAGCAAAGGCGGCAACAATCGCTTAGACACAGCACTGCGCTTTGTTCATTCCACCAAGTAACAACGTAAGTATACGTGTGTAGTATCGCTTGTAGGTATGTGTGTCCATTGATATTTATCGTGTAGCTACAATTGTCCGTCCCTACATTCGCTGTCTTTACTCGTACTATTTTGTCTTTGTCGGCACTTAACCCACTAGATGCACTATTTCAACATTTTCGTATAACCAAAAGTTTACGGGATAACTTGACTAAAAGGAAACCCCGGTAAAGGTAATGTATTTACATTTTTTCTCAAAGCGATAAATTAGTACATATATATAGTCGTGTCTGGGTATAGTGAACACCTCGATATAGTGAACACCTCGATATAGTGAACACCTCGATATAGTGAACACCCAAATTTTGACATGGAGCCTCTAAATCATGAACAAAATTTTGAAAGCAATTTCAAGCAAAAAGCAAAAAGTGTATTTTGAGCAAATAAAACGAGTTTTTGAACCAAAATGTTAACCTTGATATAGTGACCAACCTCAATACTGTGAACAGGCCTTGCAATAATTAGTTCACTATATCCAGACACAACTGTACATTGAAATACTTCTCTGAAAAAAAAACGAGTGAAATGTACCAAAGAAAGATTGGCAAAGAACTTAAGTTCAATATCCACGAAAAATATAGGTTATCTATTATTAGTTATCTATTAGTAGTATATATGTACGTGGGTGGTCCGATAAGTACTTAGCCTACAAAAGAAAAACGAAAATTTTGGAAAAGTGGCGATTTATTTCTCAACGTAGTATCTTTTCAACTCGATACACTTGACCCAGCGATGCTCCAACTTCTTTAACCCGTCTGAAAAATACGTTTTCTGGAGGCCTCCGTGGCGGCGATAACCTCCTCATTCGACTCAAATTTCTGCCCAGCGAGTGACTTTTTCAAGTTTGGAAACAAAAAGAAGTCACACGGGGCCAAATCTGGAGAATACGGTGGATGAGGCAGCTGTTCGTAGCCTAAATTTGGCGAATCACCGACCGATATTGCTTTTTTTCCATTTTTCTAAAATCCGCGGACACGTTCGTTTCCACACGCGGTGGAAACAAAACAAAACAAAACTACAAATCCAATATGGCTGAAATTTTGACAGTAGCCGTCTACGAGGATGTACTACACGATAGTAAATTTCTCTTACGATAGTGGCACCATCGGGCGGTGGGGCTAAGTACTTATCGGACTGCCCACCTATGTATTTCATAGAAATCTTATCAATACATACAAGGCCCATGCAAAATGCAAATCAATCTTAAATATCTGTTAATACTATGTATCTCATACTTAGCTCAAGAGTTAAAATCCCTTGAGAACGATTTTAAGAAAAGCAAAACAAAGTCAATTTTGATTTGCTAAATTTCATGGCGTACAAACAAAAAATTGCTTGTTATTTTGAAAGCACGGAAATACCACTTTTTATCAAACATTTTACCTAAACTAACATTGGATTCCTGGACACAAAGTCCAGTGCATTATATGATTTCCCACATAACTTGTGCTCAGAATGATTAAAAAACTGTATATAAGGTGTGGTAAAAAGAAACCCATCATTTTTTCAATTCGCTTTATAACGAAACTTTATATTTTAAATTTTATTTCTCGCCATGAACAAACTTGTTATAAGAAGTCCAAGGCAGCTACCATGGATCAGCTATTTTTCATTTCATTTCATTTATTTCAAGTCTACAGTAAATGAACTTACAGACTAGGCAGACTTGCTTATATACTAGACATGACTTTTTCAGATTACAGAAACGTTTTTCAGAACTATGCTCAGATTGAGATAAAATACTTTTCATTTAATTATTTCTTTTTTTAAATATATCCTTATTTTTGTACGACTTAAACCCAATTGAAATATTGGGTGTAGCTCTGCAAAGCGTAAATGGATTTGCATTATGTATTACATAGAAATTATATACAATCGCCCAGAACTTGAAAATTTGCTGTTATTTTTAACGTATCAACACAACGCACAACATTTCTCCGTTAAGTAAACCACATAACAAGCCCAGCTAGAACTTTGAAATCCAAGATATTATCTGCTCTAATTGATCACATTTATTATGAATAGTGTCGCATATGCAGAGAACTAACTGCAGTACGTTCGACCCATGTGACACACAAATAGCAGCGAAGTTCTCAATAGTATTGTCATATATGTATTTAAGTGCTGTTGTAGTTTGATCAACTACATCTAATTTGAAATGACACCATCTGAGCTGTTTGACGCTCAAAGTCCAAAGTTGATCGCACAACTGAAAGCGGGAGATGAGTCAAGTAACACAAAAAAAAAGAAGGACAATCGCTGCTGCAGAAAAATTTACAAAAATAAGCTAGTCAGCACAGCTTGAACAATGGAACACGAACAAATTAGCTGTGTGATAAAAAATATGGTTCAACGTTGTGCATTGGCAATGCACAATTCGCTTTAGTTGGCAACACTCGCAACGGAAGACTCACATCACTCATACGCCGCGTATGCAAAGGGAGGCGGAAAGCTTTGTTTTGGTTGCGTTGCAACAACGGCGCACAAAAATGACGAAATTTCAAGCGCCGTCCGACGCAATTTCTACAAAATGCGTGTGAAAAAAAATAGTTTGTTTTAGTTTAATGCCAGTCGAATTTGCTTACCAAGATTTGTGCTGCTGTTTTGTCTATATGCTAGTAGCAAAATTTATATTTGTTGTTGTTGCTTTGTGCTATCACTACTGAGATTCACAATCGACAACATTTTCCAATGTTGCACAATACGTACTTGTTATGAGCGAAATTGTGCTTCTTTTAAATTACCGCACTATTATATTAAATATGTTGCTAGTGCTGATCAAAATAGTGCACACCACACACGCACAGAAAACAAATATTTTTGCATTCTTACGTTTTACTTGTTTGCTGGTCGTTGTCGCAATCAGCTGTTATTGGTTGCAGTAAGCGCTGTCAAAAACATATGTTCCGATTCAATGCTACCAGATGGCAATAAAAATGCCCAAATTAGCGAACAAAGTGCAAACAAATATCAGTGAGAATGGAAAGCCGACTTCAGACACTCTACAATGCGGTTTTTTCGATCTACTTCAAGTTTTTTATAGCGTTTATATCGAATAGATAAACAGTTTTTAAGAGGTAGATAAACAATCTCCTAATGATACAAATTTGCGTTTGACAACGATTCCATCTCATGTTCGACCGTGACCAAACTTAAATATTTAATTTATTAAAAACTATGAATCTAATTCTTTTAAATTTGAGCATAGAATATCAGAACATCAGAATATTTTAATTTGAAAAATATACGTGTATCAAACGAACAGCAGAAAACAATTTTTAAAACTGAACACAAACATTTCAAGATCACTTTCCATTTTTTTTGCTAAAACCGGAAATGAGATTAAGTATTGGGAAGTTCAAGACAAGTTTACTTGTGAGCCTCACTTGGACTTAATATTATAAATAAAAAAACATAAAAAGTTATAAAAATAATAAGTCACAATCTCAAGCTAACTATAAAAAATTTATCCGTAAGGTTTCGTTCAAGCAATACAAGTTTTCATAGACAGATAAACCAAATTGACACAAAAATTTGAGTGAACTTTTAGGCTAAAAAAACAAACAACAATCGAAATAATCCCCCCTGAACGCTTTAGGATATCCTGGACTTAAACATATCTGTGGCCATATGGAAGAGTAGCTTAAGTCGAAAATTGAAGTTTGAAAAACATAAATTGTTCTGACCAATGCATTGTTCTTTCAAAAGACTTGAGCTAAGAAGTAAACACACATAATATTGTTAAAGGACAGGATTTTTCGGGAATCGGATGAAATGCATTTAAGCGCCTAGACTTCTATAAAGTTCCAAACTCAACAATAACTCAATTCTCTTATGTCGACTTGAGCTACTGTTTCATATGACCGCAGATATATTCGATTCTATCATATATTCTCTAATTTTTCTATTTTTATTATATTCGAATGTTCAGTTAACGAAAATGTTTAAAGGAACTCTCCGCAATGGGTTTCGACTATGTGGGTTTCTAAACCTCATAAATTTGTGTATGTGCGTACCTTCAAAGCAGACGACCTTTGCACGTCTGAACACTCACCAGACGATAAGTCGCTTCACACTGATTTAATGTTTTATTTTCTTGTACATTTTAAAACCATTAGTCACTTTTTCGAATTTGTTTTATTGTTGCAAAGCGAGATTACGTTGGAAACCGGCGTTTAAGTCGCACTTCCCATCGAGGGATCATTCGAACAAATCGCTTACAGGCTTTGAATTATGACTAGTTATTTCTTAATCACTCTCTCACTACAGATATCAACTTGAAGAAGCTGGTGAAATTCAAATCGCGTTTCCTGACGCTCGGCGCTGACGATCAACGTCTGGACGCCTACGTTCCGCTGACGAAACTGCGCAAGGCCACCGTCTTCAGGTTGAAAATGGTGCCAGAATCGCTGCAAGAGGAGTACAGCGTATTTGTGCGAGCTGATCGTAAGCCGGATCTCTTTCTGGGTAAGCACGGGCGCCAATTCTCTGGCACAGCTCAATATGTTCACGATTTGCGTACGCGGAACTCTGGAGGAGGTGTTGATTGTGCGTTCTGCCGCGATCAGGGTTTAAATTACGACTGAAGAAGCCTGGCATGTGTGGCGGCGCAATGCCGCACCGAAATGAATGAAGTCAGAGTCGAAGCCAATGATGCGGCTGAGGCCGCACATCGCACGCGATAAGCGTTCGCGCTAAGCAATGGGTACACACACACACACACACACACACACAAATGCAAACATATACGGGTCGCTGATAACATATTAACCCCGGGATGCTGCGCTGGACCCTGCGCCAGCGAGCGCGGGGAAAATTTGAAATTGAAAAACAATAACAAAAGCCGTGCTAGGAAATTTAAATACCTACAAACATACATAGTGATGCGTATTTGCATGCGTCACAAATTATTTCCAAAGCAATGTCTAATGACGGCGCACAGTAGTCGGACAATAGAAACTGACGGGCTGACTGACGGGAAACGACTAAAAGGAAACGCACTGTAACAACATTAGAAGGAACAAGGTCGAACCAAGGAACACTGTCACAAGAATATATGTACCAAGGAAAATCTCGTTTTAAGCTTCTACATTTTAAGACCAATAACCACATGTAATCCGCCCACTGTGCAACATCAATTCATAGATTACGCGATTGCTTAACGACTTTCGCTGACCCACGCTGCCCTTAATGTCGCACACATCTGCTTTCCAATTGCAGATGACATGATCAGGCGCTTCGACGCCTATTTCCTGGACGGCCTCGGCGCGTACCCGATCAGATTCCCAGACGACCATTTGCAAAGCCTCACCACCGCCGCCGCCGCAGCAACCCATGGGAATTTGAAGTTCGAGAGCGAGCACGACGACGATGAGGGGCCTAAGAGTGAAGTGGAGACCTTTTCCGAAATCGAGGTTCACAGCACACAGCACAAGACTCTACCGAATGGCACCAGCGCCGCCATGCCCACGGCCGTCGTAAACGCCGTAAACGGCAATCAGCGCTCCGGCAGCGATGTGCTGCAGCGCGACACCACCAAAATCGAGATGGGCTTACAGTCGCAGGTGCTGGTGGCACCCGGCCAGCTGGGTCAGCTGCTGTTCGATGTCACCAACACACGTTCGGAAGCGATCTACCACAATATCCAGGTGGTGGACGAACGACGCTTTCTGCTGCGGCTCACTCCGCAGAACGTCTTCTTGCGTGCTGGCGAAACGGCCACGGTGAGCGTTACGGTACTGGTACCAAACGGCACACCACAGGGCACCATCGACAAAATTACGTTCACCTGCCACGGCGGCGGCACAGCG
Organism: Melieria crassipennis; assembly: GCA_963668005.1. NCBI lineage: Eukaryota > Metazoa > Arthropoda > Insecta > Diptera > Ulidiidae > Melieria > Melieria crassipennis. The sequence continues at coordinate 12,966,866 of OY764962.1, forward strand.
TCGCTCTCGCTCAACCTGAAGGTCATCACCACCGTGGACGCACAGGTCAGTTAATAGCAACTACGTGAAAATAAACGAATTGAATTAAATACTGAATTTCTTCTTGCTCGTTCACACTTAGGACACCACATCACCCTCATTGTCGTGGCAATTCGGCAGCCGCTGCGAGTACGTCAACACCGAGTCGACCGGCTGTGCGGAACGTTTCTGGACGCTAGACATCACCGCGCAAGACTGGCAGACAGGCATGCTGCGACTGCAGACCACCCCCGCCAGCAGCCTAATTTATCGCAACAGTTATACGGTGGGCACCACCGAGCCGTTGAAGGCCACCTACATTGCGACATGCTGTGAGCCAAAGCTGACCATCATTGCCTACGACGTGGCTGGCAACCAGCGCACGCACAGCATTGACGTGCGCGACATTGTGCTGACCGAGGCGTCCATAGCGGCCATTGTGCTGGGTGCGCTGCTCCTTATACTGCTCATCGCGCTGCTCGTGGCGAGCATTGTATGGTGCTGTCGACGCCGTAAGGTGTCACTCGATCTGCCCACGTACCGCTCGCACTCCACGCGCAGCATGGAATAGCCACAGCGCCGGAAAGGCCAAATCGAACAGACCAGCGACAGGAAGTGAGTGGCCGTTGGCAGGAAGTGGTCAGCAGGATTCTGCGTTATGCGCGTTCTTTTTTTTTTTACTAATACTTAAGGCAACTGTGTAAATTCCAATAAGAACAAAATTTCCAATAATAATAATTATACAAATTCTGCATTTGCCTTGGCACTCCAGTGCTTTATGTCCACCCAATAGCAACAATTATTAAACGGTGAATCAAAGTCCTCAGTTGTTGTTGTCAAGAAGCAACAAGTTGACTGCAGGGCACCTTTGAAGGCTGCCAGCCTGTCAGCTTTGCACACTCACCTCGACTGGTGGCCACCGGTGGCAGCAGCAGCGGCTTGTTTGGGAAATCGTCGAGGGTCAGGCCGGTAACGGATGCACTCAGCAGCGGATTTTTGACGACGTTCGTTGTCATTGCCGTCGCCGCCGTTGTCGCTTGACGTGACGTGTCACCTTTCGACTTCTCTGACATACTTAATTGTTGACGGTGTCTTTTGTGTTGGAAAAGCACTCGATAGACGAACACACGTCTTTGCGGACACCGCAAAACAACCGAACTCGTGTAGAAAACGTAACTATTCGACGCACGCCTGTGGGGTAGATGCGCAGGACTGCACCGCACTGCAGGAATTTGGCGAATTTGCAAAAAACACTGCGCCAAGTAAAATGTAAAACAGTCGATAAAGAGCTTTTACTGTAGAAGGGTCGTAAGGGGGGTTGTTGGTCGTTTGTTGGAGCAGATGATAAGAAATGACTATAGCTGTCAGCTGAATGACAGCAGCCTCCCACTGCCTTATCGACAGGGCACTGAAGTAGTCATGGCTCAATAATATAATAATAATATAGTATATATATACTATATAATAATAAGTATATATAATATATAATATAATATAATATATAATATATATCAATAATAATATAATTGAACCATGGAAGAAGTCGTTATTAAAAATAAAATGTATCACTCTGTTTACAATATTGTGGTAGATTTGTCGTGAAAAATTTACGATTCAAAAAGTTCGTGACAATTAGATCTTAACACTTTGCAATTTTTACAGAAATAGGTAACACTACTGATTGGACTACATAAAATCACTTATTTAAATTTTGAAAGAAATATTTTAAAATTATTAATTATTTACAAATTATCAATAACTAGTCTCTTAATCTATTCGACCATTGTAAGAAACAGAGCAATTCAAAATTCTTTCGGAAATATGTATGAGTTTTTTGTAACATTGCATTAAAAATAAAACTTATAACTTTGTTAACAATATTGTGGTAGATTTGTTGTGAAAAATTTACGTTTAAAAAAATTCGTGACAATTAGATCTTAACTTAATCTTGATTAGACTAAGAAAAAATCACTGATTTACATTTTCAAATAAATATTTTAAAATTATTAAACATTTACAAATTATCAATAACTAGTCTCTTTATCTATTCGACCATTGTAAGAAACAGAGAAATTCCAAATCCTTTCGGAAATATGTATGAGTTTTTTTTTCTAACATTGCATTAACATTCAAAATAAAATACACTTACAATTTATTACGTTGAAAAACAATCCTGTAATTTTCAAGATTTGAAACAATTGTTACTCCGAGCATTCCAACTTTTTCAAATTTTCTGGTTGCTTACTGTAATTGCAAAACTCAGTAAAAATCATATCTAGCGAACGGTGAACTGCCAAAAAGGGCCGTCGACATGTTTGAGATGGCAGCACCAAATGATAATTCTTGAACTGTCGCCACCTTCAAGTGGTGAAACTGTGGGGTTGATTTTTGTCCAGTACTAAACATTCCGGAAATAATAATAGGAACCGTTTTTATTTGTTGGCGGACGGGAAATACAAACAGTTCTGAAGAAGCCGATTGAGCACCGAAATGGAGGTAGCACAGGAACAGAAGGAGCGCCTGATTCCCGAAGCGGAATTGATGGTGCAGCTTGGCGTCGTGAACGCGGAGCAAATGCGGTGTGTACATGCTTCAATGTGTTCTGCTGAGGAGAACTGGCGTCCAATATTAGTGATACCGTTAATAAGAAAGACAGGCCTTTGCAATCCGTTGTGTATTAGGCATGCCAACCTCTACGACACTTACACTTTCTGTAAATCATATGGCAGTGCATGTGGACACAGAACATGTGTCCGAAAGCATTTGTGAAAACGTGTGAATCCAAAGACAGTACAGATGTTTCCAGTAGGAGTCACAACTAATGCCAGCTACAACATCTTACATTCTTCCTACCCTCACCCCCGTCCAACCTTTGTTCGAGCGATTATTTTATGATTTTTTATTTTGGAAATTTATTCGCAGGGAATGCAACCAGAAGCGCGAAGACTACTATGCAAAGATTAATTCGGGCAACCGGAGCGTTGTCGATTACATTCAGTTTATAGTGTACGAGAAAAAGTTTCTGAAGTGGATAGTGGAGCATGACGACATCAGCAGTGAGGCCTTACCAGTGCTAAAGAACCTTATTGTTAAGCGGATAACGACGCTGTTTCGTAACTGTTTGGATAAGTTCCCACACGACGAGCGCATCATACAGTCCTACATAAAATTCACAAAGATTTACCACCCCGAATTGGTGTTGTCTATCTACGAAAAGTGGCTAAAGGTGCGTCCAACGCTTTACCCATACACTTGCTACCGATGTTTAGTTTTGCTCTTTGCAGTATCACAGTGAAGACATTCGCTTGTGGGGAGAAGCAGCACTGTGGGCGTACGAGCAGAAAATTGACGGTCTAGCTAAAACAACTGACATCTTCATGCGGGGAATAGATCGTCATCCCAGCGACTGTGTGCTTTATAAGCTATTTTTCGATGTGTTGTTGACAGAGGCCGCCAAAATGAGCGCCGAATCAGTGCCTGGCAGCGCTCAGAGCGAGCAGGAAGTGGGGCTGCGAAAGGTTGAGCTGCTCTATGATCAGAGCAAGCAGCACATCAAAACAATTCCCTTCCACATTAGCCTTCTGGAGCGCTGTGAATACGAGCGATTTCAGGACATGACTGCGGCGCTGCAGTACAAAATCTGTGTTAATTTGATACAAGTTTTTGGCAAGGACCCGGAGTTGTGGGAGGCGTTCGCACAGCGCGATCTACGTGGTTACAATCTTCACGATCTGTTTAAGCAATTTCCCATGCCCGAGGGCGAGCACTTCGGAGAGGGTTCCGTGCTGCAGAAAGCGCTACAGGATCAAGCACAATTGTTGTCAGCCGAAAAAACCGAAAAGAATGCTGATGAGGATAAGATCGCAACCGAGGATAACGATGAGAGCGGCAGCCGACCGAAAAGCATTTGGGTGCACCGTTCACTTAAAAAACGCATAAAGCTTGGCTGCACTGTGCTCCAATCGGCGGTGTTAATCGTAAGTATGAGGAAGAGCTGAGAATCAGGAACTGTATAGCGATATTACTTTGCTTTCAGCTGAAAACGGAAGAGGCATGCGCCAAATACATTGATACCATGCTGCAATTAAATGACAGAAACTACATAAAAGGCCCAGATCCGCATCTTAGCTTGAAGCGCCAATGCCTGGCTGTGGCATTCAATCTGGGCCACCAGATGCGTCTGATGAGCGTGGACCATTACGCGGCTTTTTTTCAGTGCCTGCTGAAGTCGCCGCAAGGTTCAGAGCTTGCCGATCAGGTGTTTTCAGAAGCCGTAAACGTACACAAGACGCCGCGGATTTACGAGATGATGTTGAACGCTTACATGGAGAAAGACAGCAGCGCAAATGTGGTCAAGATCCTGCAGCAGGGGACCGCGAAGCTAGGAGCTAACTCAGACAAGCTGTGGCGTCTAGCGCTGGCCTACTTCAAGACACACTACGAGGACGAGCCGAAGCAACTGATGGCTCTCTATCGGTCAGCCGCCACGACACCTCACGCAAATTTTCTGCCCTTCCGTGTGGATTTCCTGGAATTCAGCATACTTAACCAGGGAACGGAGAAGGCGTTCGAGATATATAACAAATTACGCCAGCTGTCGCCGCCTTGTCTACAATTGCACCAGAAAATGGCGGCAAACCTGAAATTGCTTCTACCACCGGTAATATTCCATCACGTTGCTCTGTGTAAATATAAACAGTTCCTAATAGTAAATTTGTCTCGCAGAATAATCAAAACACAAATCGCCTGCGCACGATCTATTCCCTCATGAGTACGCAGTTTGGGAAAACGCACATCGAGGTGTGGGTTGACTTTATTAAATTTGAGCGGGAACGCGGCGATCCGATGAACATCGCAGCGATGGTAACGCGAGCAAGGGCAGCACTCAAAGGCGAGCTTCTGCAAGAGTTCGAGACCACCTACGCACTAATGACCTCAAATGACGTATAAACCTGCTGTGCAACTAAAATGACCAAAAAGCGGCAACTCCTGCGAACATTGCTTTCAACATAGGACTTTTTTTTTAATAAAACTGCTTTATTAAAACAGCCTTAAGTTTTGTTTTAGTATATTTTAACGCTTTGGTTGCACTTTATATAGGCCCACGCCGGCGCAGAAGAGTGGACGTTATTCCGAACCGATGTAGGTGCTCTAAAATGTAAGAGATACATTTTGGATGATTGCCAATTCGTTTTATTTTACTATTGTTAAGTCCTAAATCTATGGAGGCTTGCTCATTCCTTTTCCGCTTTTAGGACACTTTCCGAAACGATTTTCGCCACCTTACGTGGCTCCTTTGCCAACGTGTCGGGACACTGCATTTCCGTCCAACTCACTGGCACCATTGGCGGCCCATACGGTCCGCTCTCGCTGGATGTAGCCACCACAACTCCCAGTTCATTTTCCGCGGTACTCAGCTGGTAGCAAGACAGCTCGGTTTGCGGCAGCTTAGAATAAAATAAAAAATAACGGCAGTGAAAATGAACAGCAATTAAGTTGTGCAAGTATTTCGTTAACAATTGAAACTTGACGTGCTCGGACTCGGACACTCACTACTCGCGCCAGTATCACGTCGCCAGGCCGGAATGATTTGTACATTTCCACTCGATCTTTTTCGGTCGCGCGCACGTCCTCTTTGCGTAGTATGCCTCGATACGTGCGTTCCAATATGTGATCGCCAATGCAGATAATTGAGCACTTGGCGAAGCGCTGGTTCACCTGCAGCACTCGGGCTGTGATTACATCGCCAGCCACCGGTACAATTGTCTGTCGGCCAGCGCACTTCACTTCAACGATTTTGCACTGCGAAAACAATATAAACATTAGCACTTACAAACTGTCGGCACCGAGAAAAACGCACATTATCCTTTTCCTTCACATTGACGCTTCCCGCCAGTGTGGCGTATATGTAGCCGGCACGTTCGTAAGTGCCCTGGCCGGCGACAGTACTCTCATCCGAGAGACAAAGGCGCTGCCCTGGCAGGCAGCAAATAGCATTGTCCATTCTTTGTTTAGTTGGCAGTGGCGCCGAGTGGGACTCCCGCATGGCGACATCCATTGCTCCACATGTAAACAAACGCAGGCGATAGCGACTGAATAGCCTCACGCTATTGACAGCTGATCAGCGCTGCCTTATCGACTGTAAATCTTAACTGCCTTAGCGGTATGTAGCCCGAAAAGTGAAATGGCAAACTCGCCAAAAATGCATGAATTTTGAGATTTACTTATTTAGTTATTTTACGATTTATTAATTTAATTCTAATATGTGTGGAAAATTGCTCGAGTACTAAAATTGAATTGCTCACTAGCTCAGATGCACTGCGTTGCCTACGCTATGTGTATGCTGCCAGATGAGACCTTGACTAATCGAAGAAGAAGCAGGAACAGTAACAACTGCCTGCAAAACGCGGGAAACAGAAACAAATCCAAGGCAAATTTATTTCGATTTCGCCAAAAGCACAAAACTTCATCTTCCTTCTTAGAATTGTGTGCATCTTGAGTCTTACAAATATATTTATTAGAAAAGCAATAAAAATGGCCCTTTGGGTGGATAAGCATCGACCGCGCGAACTTGCCAAATTGGATTATCATAAGGTAGGTGCAAAGAGCGCATATTCCACAGGGATTGGAAAATTTATATCTCTTACCCACTTTAGGAGCAAGCGGAGAACTTGCGCAATCTCTGTCAGCGGGGTGACTTTCCACACCTGATGTTCTACGGTCCCTCTGGTGCCGGCAAAAAGACGCGCATAATGTGCCTGCTGCGGGAGCTGTACGGCGCCGGCGTGGAGCGCCTGCGCAACGAGACAATGACCTTCACCACGCCGTCCAATCGAAAAGTCGAGGTGATGACCGTCGGCAGCAACTATCACCTGGAGGTGAATCCGTCGGATGCGGGCATCTACGATCGAGTGATCGTAATCGATCTGATCAAGCAAGTAGCACAAACGCATCAGATCGACCCCAGTGGCCAGCGTGACTTCAAGGTCATTGTGCTGTCTGAGGTGGACGAGCTGACCAAGGATGCGCAGCATGCATTACGTCGAACCATGGAGAAGTACGTGGCCACATGTCGCATCATTTTGTCGGTGAATTCGACCTCGCGCGTGATACCAGCCATACGCTCCCGCTGCCTGGGCATACGCGTGGCAGCGCCTACAGCGGAGCAGATAACCACAGTACTCCAGGCTACCTGCAAGCGCGAAGGACTGACGCTGCCACTCGAATTGGCGGCGCGCATCATCGAAAAGTCTGAGCGTAATTTGAGGCGCGCACTCCTAATGTTGGAGGCGTGCAAAGTGCAGCAGTACCCGTTCACTGCGCAACAGGACATTGCTGAGCTAGACTGGCAGGTATTTCTACGTGAAACCGCTAACCAGATCGTCACCGAGCAGAGTCCCGCCAAATTGGAAAAGATACGCGAGCGCCTGTACGAGCTGCTGGCGCAAGGTGTGCCGCCCAACATGATCTTTCGCGGACTAGTGGAGCAACTTGTGTGCAACTGTGACATGTCACTGAAGGCCAAGACACTGGAGTACGCGACACTATACGAGCACCGCATGCAGAATGGTTCGAAGCACATCTTTCATTTGGAGGCGTTCGTCGCACAGTTCATGAACATATACAAGAAATTCATTGCTGACTCCATGATGATGGACGACTTTTAGTTTAAGTTTACAGTTTCATTACATTTTAAATACAGTGCAAAAACAGCAAACTTACGAATGCAAGTTTACACTTTTGTAGAAAATGTTTTAAAAAATTTAAACAAAATAACAAGAGCTCAGCCCGATATTTGTGCGTGCATCACTTGGAATGCCATTTGGATTTTGTCGTCTGCGGTGCGATTGGCCGCGTCGATGTACTTGAATATCAGAGTCTCCAAATCGGCGAAGGACTAATGGAGAAAACGTAAAAGTGTATTGAGAGTTTAAAGTAAAACCAACTAGAATATTAAACTTTTATGCATCGCTCTTACTTGCTTGTACTCGATGTCGTCTGTAGCATTTATCCTCAAACCGTGTAGCAGCAAGTCTAGCGTATTCACTGGCAGGCACATCTCTGGATTCGTTACAGCTATGGCGTGCTTAAAACTAAAATACTCGCTGCCAGCGCCCAGCATGGCGCTAATCATTTCCTGGGCCAGTTCTGCCGCCTCTAAAAGTCGGTTGTGTTTCACATACAAATACAACAACTCTGGACAATTATCCAGCTTGTACTCGTTGTACAACCATTGGGGCACAAAGGCATTCAAGTTGAGCAGTTTGTTCACCACACACTTGCGTATCTGTGTAGATTTCTCCGCCTCGTGATCCACCACCAGCTTTTGCAGCAGGGACCAGGCCATGTCGGTGGCCTTGTTGCGGTGCGGCAGATCTAAAACGAAATTAATAAAACGACATTAATAAAACAAACAGTTTCTCCAAATAGCCCACTAACCAGCCAGATCGTTCTCTTGCAGCCACGACCACGCCTCATTAGGACTTTCTTCGGCGGTGCGCACGCACGCCGTGGTCAAGCTGTCAAAAATTGGCAGCAGCGACAGCGCGAAACCGTTGGCTAGCTTTAACGCCGCCGTGTAAAGACCGCAGCTGGCTAGTATCATGGCCAGCTCCTGTGGCCCCGCATTCAGGAACGAATGTATGTCCTTGCGCTGCTCGGACAGTCGCACTAGCGCCTCCGTCTGCAGCAATTCTCGACGTATGTCCTTAATCTCCAACACGACTACCTGCTGCTTTGCTGGTCCGTCTTCCGTGTCCATTGGCTCGTTAGCGTTCGGGGCTGCGCCCGCCGCATCGTCGCCAATTACCGGCTTGGCAATCCAACGATAGCGCGGGTCGATGAGATGCAGCGCATTGACGCAAACCAGTAGCGAAGCGCAGCGCTTTTGCATGGACTCAATGGAGTCACTTTCCAGTTGGAAACGCATGGCCTGCTCGTACATTATAGCGGATGCTGAAAGTGATGAAGAATTGAATATTAGCACACGACACGAAATAACGGGCATGACCGCACCTTTACGCATATTGCCACTGTTCACATGGAACGCGTAGAGAAAGTCGTACACCTCGTTCTGGTCGATGACCAGCGAGCGGGCGCGCGACTCAACAATGTTCTCGAACTCTTCGTGCAGACCCACGTAGGGGAAGTGCATCAATAGGTCCAGCCGCTTACGGTTGAACAACGTTACCACCAGTTGCCGCAGGCAATCTTTGCGGCGCGACGGCTCAGCGTTATAAATGAGTGAATGGTAGGCCTCCTCATAGTGCTCCAGCTGTAAGTGGTTGTTGAAGACGATCGACTGAAACATGGGCAGTTGCGGATCCGACTTATCCAGCAGGCCGATAGCCACCTGCGCCATCGATATGATGTGATCTAAGGCGTTATGCTGCTCGAACAGCTGAATGACCTTGAGGTAGTACTGGGCAATCACCTGGTTGCTGATCGCCATGGCGTCACCGCCATCGCCGCTCCCAACAGCCTCATCGGCGGCGAGACGGTCGAGACGCTCAACCAGTGGTGTGTCCTTGAGAATCTTCTCGGACAGGAACTGTTCGCGGAGTACGCCTTTGGCTGATTGCAAGAACAAGTCGTAAGCCTTGTAAGCCTCACCACAGTCCAACAACGAAACGGCCAATATGAATTGTCCTGCAATTTAAACATACAATAAAAAGTCAGAGTTTGATAAATAACTTTAATGCAAAAGCTGCGACTTACTCGAGCAAATATTCCACTCGCACCAATTGCTCAGCAAACGCACATAGTCCTGGATAATTATGTGTTGACACGTACTGAATAACCACTCACCGAACGCAAAATTAAACGAAACAGCCCAACTGTAAAGAGAAAGAAGCATAGCTTATCATCTAGTTCGCATTAAGCCTCGTCACGGTGGGTCTCACATCAGCTGGCTAACAATGGTGGTGAGCGGCATCAAGGTATTCGACCAGGTGGGACAGTCCATTCCCTTGAAGTTGTCCGCGAACAAAGCCAATGACGTGTAGAGTCCTTTGGCATTTAAAAAAACCCGCAAAAGTGGTGCAACGTGGTACTTGCCGCCATTTGAGTAGATGCGCCCAGACCCGTTGATCAGCTGCAGAAGATTTAGCCGCTGGATTGAGCTCTCTCTGCAAAAAGTTGTTGAGTAATACAGAAATATTTACACAGGATCGTTGAGCGCACTTACAAAGTGGAAGCCAGACTGAGATTGACTGGAGTTTCCGAAATCCAAACCATCACATAGTAGGATTGCAAAAAGATTACTGTGTCCGGCATGAACTGTGACCGCAGCGTCTCCAGCACATCCACCGACAGCGAATACGTGTCGATAAGAATTTGCTGCAGAATGAGCAGATTCCGGCAGATGGAAAATCTGAAAAAAAATCGCACTTTTTTAAATCTACTCACTAAAGAAAAACGAACAACGAGCATACCTCATTGCGGCTGTTTGACGTACAGTTTCGGACAGCACCGACAGGCCCACATGACTGCCAAACAGAATGCCAACGGACAATAGGAACTGCGAAGATTGTGTCCCGCCTGCGAATTAAATTATTCTATTAATTAATGGCAGCAAATGCAGCTGAATTGTCACGTACGTGCATGCGTCTGCATTGCTTCTGGATTGCCATTGTCCATACGCAAACTGTCCAGCAATAGGCTCATCGCTTGGCGCACATCGCCAATAGCTTGCAACTTCTGACGAATGCTCACCAGAAAGCTGCTAGGCAGTATTTCTCGATCCGGATCGCCAGCCAGTATGTCGTCGGTGAGCTTTGAGATTATCACATTTGGCATTTCCAATTGATATAGGCGCCTGTCCAAATCGGTTTTAACCTCGTCGCCCAACCAACGTTCTAGCTGGGCAATTAGGCCGATCAGCTGCACCACGTCCTCGCCGACACGTTCGTTGCCTGTAAAATACATGGAAACCACGGTGCTCATGTCAATATCGTCGGCGGCCAACATGAGATGCTCCAGCGTTTCACATGGACGCAGCAATGAGAAGGTGTTCTTCTTCACCACGCACACGGCGTCGATGGGCGCTAGTATGACAAGGCCGCACGGTTGGCATGCCTTCATGTGGTACTGCTCGCAGCAGGAATAGAAACGCTCCCACAGGCGCGTCGCTATTTCCAGATAGTCCTCATCGCTAACTTCAAACTCTTTCACTTCGTTTTGGATTTCGTCTTCGACCGCCTGACAGACTTGCTCCTTCAGCACTGCCATGGTACAGTGCTTGGCCTCGAAGCGCACGTTGGTTCGTCGAAACATCTGTGAGATTTCATACATTGTGTGACAACTAAATGAATATAGTTTTGAATAAAATACTCACAAATAGCGCTCTAGAGATTACTTCGCGCTCGAACTTGCCACGCTGGAATATGTAAGAGCAATAAGCTTCGCGTGGGTCCATGCCGTGCTCAGTCCCAATGCAGTAGCGGTCAGGAGGCGGCTCCAGCGCTGCAGACACCCAACTCATGCCCAAGCCGCGCATCAGCGGATAGCTAAACACGCTAAACTCGCCCTCGGCATTGGTCCACAGTGCCCAAATTCTTCTCTCCGAAACATCAAAATCAGCCAAGTCCAGCAGCGGCGCGGGAATAATTTTGCGGTAGCCCAGACTCAGCCCGGACGAAGTGCTGGCGTTCGTGTAAACATCAATGACTACAAACTCGGAACTGGTGGCGTGCGAGAGAAATGCACACATACTTGTCTCGCCAATCTTCCGTAAAGCACTGCTCTGTGCTAAAGTGTTTAGATAATTTGTAATTTGTTTGAATGGATTCTTCTCTTCTTACACCGCAAAAGCATTGCAACTCACGTCCTTGCGCCCGCTGCTTGTTACTATCGCGAACACAATCAATGGAGCACACGTTTTGTCCAGTCGCCGTACACCACACGCGCAATTGGTCGTCCCGATATAAAGCCAGTAAGTATATCTGTCCATTTATGTAGCTGAATACGAGCGAAGTGGCGTGGGCCGCATCCGAGGAGTCACTTTTACCACTACAGTATTAAAAAAGGACCAAATAAATATCAGCACAAAATGTCCAATGCCACCACTTACGTAAAAGCATTTTTTAAATTTGACAGCAGCCGCGGCATGATATTGTGCTCCTTCAGCTGTTGTGTTGTTGTCTGTCCGGTCGAGCAGCTCATTACGTAGAGCATTAACTCCGACTGGCAGGCCAGCGCAAAGTACGCTTCATCACCGCTGGGCGCCAGATAACTAATAGCCGCATGTGGCACTGGACTGGAAGCGCCACTTTGTGCTTCGATAACATAGAAACTAGCGGGATCTCGCGCTGCCGCTACGCTCGCCTCCCGAAATATGGAGAACGATTGCGACTCGCTAAATTCGATAGAAACGCCAGCGCTGGAACCATTCGAGCTACTCGATCTGCTACCACCACCCGAACCTGCACTGCTGCTCCCATCGGCCAGCGTGTCGGGGTGAGGAAATGTTATGCGATGAAGACTGCACACAGTGGTCACCAGCAGCACAACGTGGCGGTCCTGCTCGCTAATGGTGACAGACAACACCGGAGAGTCTGTGAATTTGTAGCGTACATTGTTTTGGTACAAATTGAAGTCCAGCGAGATCTCAGATAATTCCAGCACGTCCTGATAGGTGCGCCTGTAATGAGAGAAGTTCCGTTAGTTGTGTATTAAGCGTAATTGGAATAGTCTTACCAGTAAATATAACGATTGCGATTATGATTCACATTCACATTCCTATAGCAGTAGCCGCCCGCTTTCTCAACGACTTTGATGTCCTGCAGGGTGCTTTGAGTCCCGCCTGAAAACCGAAATGTTTGACTGAATCTTGACTTGGCGTCATCAAGGCCTCTTACCAGTATTTAGTTGTATCTCGACCCAATCTTCCTGACTCGAGGTATCCGGCAAAACTTCGCGATAAAACAAACTTACAGTGTCCATCTTAAGGGGGCAACAAGGACTATTTTAATCTATCCAATTTAATTTCTTCTTGATTGCGAATTATAAATAAACGAATTTCATTAATAGCGGCATCCAAGCACTTCACACATAACCTCAACTAACACTTGGATAGGTAGTGTTGCCAGCACACAAAATTTTAGTTTTTTTTTAACGAGACGATCAAATCGTTCACATCGTATACAACGAAAATAAAATGTTTTGGATCTGTCCAAAAACTAATTTTAGATCTATTTAAATCCTTACGACAAATACGATGTGTCTGGTAAATGAATTGTTCAACTTAATTTATTTAATGCATCATACATCGCTAAGGCAGTGCACACAGTCCTGCAGTCCGATTTTTAATCATATGGCAGCCATCGAAGAAAGTGGCGGGCTATTTTCTGTTCGCATTCACACAAATAAATACAACTGACAGCTTACGGCTTGTGAACTGCTTGCAGTTAGCAGTTCATTTTCCCCTTTTGTGGTTGCCGTTGGCTCTGGCTCTGGCTGCCAGTTTCGGTTTCATTATTTGGTTCTTTTGCAATATTTGGCATTCCGTTCGGTTTTCACCTGTCTATCGAGCACGGACAAGCATTATATGAGCCATTGCTGACATTGTGGAGCTATGCATTGCTGCCGTATTTGCCGGACGGAGCAGAACCTCAAGTACACCATCAAAGAGCTGCGAAAGCTGAAAAAACAACAACACAACAAGAAAGGGGTAAGATGATAATTCTTCGGAAAGGGGGCAACGAGAGAGGAGAAACTGAGTTTATGACAATTGAATGATTGTTCATTGCAGCCAAACAATGTTCCAACGCCCTATGCGCTGGGCAACATCTGCCACGACTGCGAGGAGCGGCTACATAACTTTCAGCAGCTGGACGAGGACGACAGCAGCATAATTGTAGACGACGATGCGCTGCTGTACGATTTGTTTTTCGAGAAAGTTGAGCAGCAGCGCCAGCGCCGCCGTTTTGAAGGTGCAGCGAAACAGTCGGTGCCCAGCCACGGTGTAGTTGGTATTGGTGCCAATGTCGTTGAAGTCATTGAAGTGCTGACATCGCGCGAGAACACGCCCTCGCCTGCGCCTCCTCCGCTACAATCAGCTGTGCCAACGGCATCTACTGCCACCGTGCAATCGCTGCAAGAAGTGGTGGCTGTTATTGACTTGGAGGCGGATGATGAATTCTTACCGAGCACCGCGTTACTTCATGACAGAGAGAAAATTATCTGCAATGTCGAGCCAAAAACAAACAGTACCAAGTTTTCAACGCTGTCAAAGAACAAAAAGTACCGCCAGCGTTATGCCGAACGAGAGCTGCGGCTGATTGCCAGCCTCAACTTGGTGTCGAGTGATGAATCAGATGTGGATGAGATCGTCGAACCGCCACAGCAACCGCCCATGGTGACAACAACGTCTACAGTGGAACTATCACCGGTCGGCTGCATTAAGCCACTTACTGCCACGCCCCACAAGTGCAAAAACTGCGAAATGTGCCTTCCTAGCGAGGAGCGTCTGGTGACACACTACTGCTTGCAAACTTCCAGCGCACAGTGTCCCGTCTGCCAGTCGCAATTCCCCACCAGCCAGCGACTGATTCACCACATGCGCCGCAAGCATCGCTCCTACGACGGCGAAACGCTATCGGAGCGACCGCGATGCGCCCAGGACTCGGCAATGACCATCCGCCTGCGCTACCTGCATCGCTACACATACTACGAGTGCCAGTTGTGCGGCCGCATCGACGCTGTATTCAAAGAACACAAGCAACATGTGGTGGAGCGGCACCCGGCTGAGTCCAAGTCGCTGAAGGATCCCATGATGCAGGAACTCAAGTGCCCCGTCTGCAAAGAGCGATGCGGCACACAATACGTGCTGCTGTGCCGGCACATGCTGGGCACGCACAGCGCGACCGAGTACAAAGCGCATCTTAAGGAGGTGACGCACATACGCAGCACCTTCGGCTGGAACACGGCTCGGCAGAAAGAACTGCGGCGTTCGGCGCGCGTTTTCCAGTTTGCCAAGCGCAAGCACTACTTCTTCGAGTGCAAGGTGTGCCAGAAAGTGGTCACAGGGTACTACAACCACCTAAAGCACCTGAGCACACACACCACGAACGTCAAGCAGGTGCCGCCGTCATTGGCGCCGACGCCGACATCGCCACCGCAAGCTAAGAAAGTAAAGCTGAAAACATTGCGGGTAGTGGTGGCAGACACAGTGGAGCCCAGAGAAAAATCATCCCGCACGTCCAGTGTCTCCAAGAAGTTCACGGAACCCAAAGTGAAATGTGCGCCCAAGCAAAAACTGCCGAAGCTGAGTAAGAAAATGGTACAGGCCGCGCTGGTGAAGGTCAAGGTGAAGCCGCCGCTACGCCATTTTTCCGCGCGACAATACCGCTGCAAGTGGTGCGCGAGGGTATTCAAAGGTTTCCAGAGGCTTAATTTGCACCAGCTGAGCACGCACAGCGCCCTGGAGTATCATTGCTGCGGCAGTTGCTCGCACAGCTACGTTAGCGAGGCCGCACTCGCGACACATGCCCGACAACATGACGACAAGCGAAAGCGCAAGCGCAACGACTGCGACGAAGGCGCGCTGGACGAAAACTGCAACAACGACTGCAGCGTCGCTGAGCGGCGACGCCTCGCCACAAAATCGAGCAGGAACAGCGATCACCACGCACCGCAACAACCAGCACCAGCTCAACACTCCTGGCTGCAAGAGTTGCTGCTGCTGCATAAACAGCGGCACGATACCACACTGCCGCAACGGGATAACGACTCTAAAGACTGCCGCCGGAACGCGGGGCACGGCCAAGCGGTTTTTGGAGCGGCGCATCAGTGCGTCTGTTGCACGCACCTTTTCGCCACGGCACAAGAGCTGCAAGCGCACGAGGCACAGCACGTGCAGCGGCAAGAAGTGCCACTGATCAGGCGTCGCACCGCCCCGCAACCACCGCAGCGGACCCCAATGCAAACGCGACTGCCACCATGAGTGCGTCTCGACTTTATTTCACCGGACACCGACTCGTTTCATTCACTCGTAGACTCTATTTATTTACCTACCTGCCAGTCGTGTGCGGACGCGCACACATATGTGTAGCCCGACGCACGGACAGTAGCCTTAAACGTAAACAAATTGTGCATAGGACTGAAGTATTTCATGTCACATTAAGAAAGCAACATTAATTTTGCACATTAGTATATATGAATGTACATCTATACGTATATGTGTAAATACACACACACATGTTGACACGTAAATTTACTATTAATGTTTAATTGAAATTGAAAATAAAACTCACAGGTGTACCTCCAAGTAAAAACCGTTCAAGGCATAATCATTGCTTTAGTGGGCGATCCCCGTCTTAATCAGCAAACCGGGACAGGGTGCAACGACTTCTGATATCGAGCCAGTAGCACCTCATAAATGCCAAGATGTTCTACATGTTTGTCAACATTACAGACCAACAATAGAACTAAGCCGGTTAACAGGATTGTGAAACTTAGAGATCCAAGACCGGTATCCAGCACCAAGAACTTTGGTAGCATATGTAGTCTACATGAAGCCCAGCCGGCGCTCAAAGTTTAGAGAAAGAAGTGGGATGCGGATCAGAGCACTAACGTGCAATTCTCTCACTCTGAATGATTCGCACAAGTCTTCAACGCCTTATCTAAAAGTTTAAGTAGAATTCATTATGATGCACCCTGTTAAATAATTGTACTGATTTGGACAAATGACACTTCAAAGCCATTTAAATAACAAATTTTGAAAGTACATTATTGCATGCCACTTAAATTGCATTTTGTTGTAATTATGGAAAATATGCAATAAATGAGTGCGATATATTTATAGCAGCACTTGCTTCAATCAGGTTTATATTATAGTAAAATAGTATAAATGACTAATGCTTATCGACAACATAGACGTCGACATTTTGTGCTCCCGTTGATCACTGATCTTAATTTTGTGCGCGAAGTTTTTGCTTGTAAATTACTACTAAAAATTTTAATTTTTTTTCTTGACCGCAATTCGACAATATTTGTTTATGGTATGCCATAAATTATCACTCTTCAACTAATTTAATTAATTGCAATATAACAAAGCATTCACTCGATGCAAATTCAATAAACGTATAATTTCAAAAAAAATTTTACTTTACTTTATTTCGTGTAATTTCACTACACAAATCTACTTTTCAGTGGCGGCTTAAGATGCTCGGGGGCCCGGGGCGGCGACGGCTGAGGGGCCCCCACAAACGGTGCAGAATAAGCTTGCGTACAAAACTAATAACTGAAATTTCCGGTTATGCTTTTTAATTTTTTTAATTTGTATTCCATTGAACAGTAAATGGACAGTAAAGGGACAAATTATTTTGAAACGTATATGTGCTTGAAATTTTATAGAAAGCAATAGAATCCCAGAGAAAAAATGAAAAATGGATAAAAGGATAATCTTACTAATTCGTTCTAAATTTGATAAAAACTTTCGTGAAATTAGGAAAACTTTTGGGACAGCAAACTCGTCATTTCAAAAAGCCATCTTAAAACTAAAAAAAAAAAAACAAAATCTTGCTTCGTTCGATCTGGCCATTATTTTAAGCAACCCGAGCAGGAGAATTAGATTGTTTTGCGATCAGTGCATCATTACACTACTCGACAAAAAATGGGCCAATCGCGTGCATAGATAAAGTGTTTTCTAGACTAACTTTGGCCGCTGAACACGAAACTGAAAATAAACAAATTTTTTTAAGAAGCGTTTTCAAAAATCTCCGAAAACGAGTGTTTTTCCTGTTGTTTCAGTTATTAGCACATATCTCCTGAAAGAATTATCTGATTAACACGAGCTGTCCTTCGTTCAAGAAGAAGATAATACCTTAGCCTTTTTAGTGATATATATATTGTTCAAATCAGATGAGATTTGGGGAAGTTGCTGACAAGTAACTTCCCCAAAGGAAAGTTGTAACAAAGTGAATTTTTCGACCTAAAAATCATAAATTTTCGAATATTCTTTTTATGGATAAAAAAATGATCTCCCCTAGTTTTAAAATCTAAGATGAAAGATATATTATTATTATATATTTTTTGAGCAAATATATTACTTGAGCAAATATTAAGCCTGACATCAATCGAATTGAAAGAAAAATGACAAAGTTATGATGCAGTGAGTAAAAACACCAACTTTACATTTATTACACTGTGCGAAAAAATTTTTCTTTTGCCGAGACCCATCCAAATTTGGATATAAATGTAAAACTAGAGATCATTTATAGTAATCTGGCATAGTCAGTTTTTCATTTTCTGGCCCAAAGTCCTTTTTAAAAAACTTTAAAATTTTAAGAACATACACATTTCAAATTTTTTTTTAAATATATGCGGTTGTGCAATGATGGACATATGGGTATCAAATGAAAGACATCCTTTTAACTAAATTTTCAATTTTGAAGTTTCAGGACCAAAATATGCCAGGTAGGGAAAACATACATGATTTGGATTTCAGTCTGTAGATTCATACATCTAAATTTTATTCTATTTCAAAGTCCCAGTCTAGAAAACACTTTTATTTTTAGGTGCATTTTTCGTGTCGAGTAGTTTAGAAATGTACAGAAATATTTTATAAAACCCAGTAACAGTAGCTTACTTACAAGGAGCATAGAATTGCTTTCGTAAAAGAGTCTATCAAAGAAGAAAACCGGATTTCCGGGACGATGTGTTGTTATCCAACCAATAATTATAAAAATAATAGTAATAACTGTAAATTTGTTTGACTTCTACAAAGTTTAATGAGGTCAAATAATTGTGTAATTCACACTAGTTTACAAGCGAACTCTAAGATTGCGATATTTAATTTTTAACTTAGAATTTTGTATTTGCATACTTTGCACAAAATTTTAAGTTACAAATTAATTTTAAGTTAAAAATTAAATATTGCAATCTTCGAGGGAAAATTTTTTGAAAATTTGCAAACAATTGTTATTTAGAAAGGATGTTTTTTTGCCTTTGTTGAACTGAATTTGTTATTGCAATTTCAAAGTTAATTGACGATACTGTGTCTCTTTCAATTGATAAAAGTGACAAACAACCTTTCAACAACCATTGTGGAGCGGAAATAGTTTTTTACAAGTTTCAGTTTTAAAAAACTTTAAATTTTTATATACAAGCTTCTCTCGGGGGCCCCCGCAGCCCGGGGCCCGGGGCGGTCCGCCCCTCCGCCCCCCCCCCCCGTTAAGCCGCTACTGCTACTTTTATAAATACTTCGCACTGCACGATAGCCAAAACTGAGATTTTGCTAGTTCCCCTATGACATTTCAGTTTTTAAAAGTATTTAGCAAATTATACTAATAAAATATAATATACATGGCATCATACATTTCATTAATCAAATACTTTTGCATGGTGTACAAGCGTATACAATTTATAACGTAATTGTAAATATTTCACTTTTCTGCTTCAACATTTTGGTCGCCGCCTGAACGTCTTCTTTTCGGTGGTATGTTTCTTCATGTGAATGCGCAGGCCACTTTGACTCTTGAAGGTCTTCTTGCAGATATTGCACCGTATCTCGTCCTCTGCTTTGGGCTCCCTATGGCTGTCCACATGCTGGCGAAACGTCTTGCGGAACACAAATTTCCGATCGCAATGCGGGCAGGTGTAGAGCTCCAGCCTTTGATGAACTGTTTCGTCGTGCTCACGCAACGTGGAGTGCTTTTTGAAGATTTTGCCGCACTTTGGGCACTGGTGACGGCGCATTTCCTCTTCGTGGTTGGCCATGTGTTGCTTCAGCTCCTCAGGAGTCGACTTGGCACGTTTGCATATGAGACACAGCAACTCCGGTTTGGAGGTGTGGCGCTCCATGTGGCGGCGCAAATCATTCACCTGCCGAAATCTGAGATTGCATTGGGTACAGGGAAACGGCTTCTCGCCTGTGTGACCCATTTCATGTATGCGATGCGTTTTGCGTGCCCCGAACGTCTTCTCGCAATATCGACACTTAAAGGGACGCTGGCGCTCATGCACAGTGCGTAGGTGTTGGAGCAGATGGTCCTTACGCTTAAATGATTTTTGACAGATTTCACAGGCGTACGACACGCAGACTGATTTTGTCGTCGATGAGTTAGATTGAAGCTGCTGCTGCGGATGCACCTCGTTCATATGGCGACGTAGATAATGGAATAGCCGATATGTGTTGGGGCATAGCTCACACTGAAAGGGCGCCACGATGCCTTCGTGATCGCGGCGAACGTGTGCATCATGAAGGATTTGCTTGCGAAACACCTTGTCGCACTTCAAACACTTAATTGACGTACGTTTTGCGCCGCTGCCGTCATTAGCTCTGGCAGCGCGCGGAGATGAATTTGAGGTGATCTCGTTTATACGTTCATCGGTTTTGTCAGCTTCGGGTAGCATCTTCGATAAGTTCGTTGCTGACTCGTTGGATTCTGAGCAATACATTTTCCGAAGTTTTCTTGACTTTTCATGTGACATCTCTTCCGTTTCTTTTGTCGTATTTAACTCATTTACCAACTTGGTTTCATTCTCGCTTTCGTTGTCTCCACAGGGCGAGAGACTCTTTTTGATATCCGGCTCCGGAGAAGTTTCACGACTATCGATAGCGTCTTTAGTGTCAATTTCCTCAGCACTGAATGTGCTGCTGCTATTCAGAATGGGCAACTGGTCCACAAATATGTTGTTCTTCTCCACAGTTGAATGATCCTTTCCAAACGAAAACATTATCAAAATTCAAGAGATTTAAGAGATTTCTCATTCCACATACCTTATGTGCAGTATTATCACTAAGAGTTTCCATTGCTAACCGCTTGCCCGCGCCGCCATTGCCATCAATCCACTCATCGCCCAGCACACTTGTCAGGTAGTCATACGACTGCTTGGCGACACGGCGATACTCTACAAAATTGCGCAACTTCCTATAGCACCAACTGCACAAGTGCTTTGGGTATGCGTCTGAATCACTGGCAAGTTGTAGCGCCGTGCATTGCTGCATCCACTCCTGCACCTCAGCGTCAGTCACAGCCACCCGTTCAGCATTTGGTTTGAAACGCTTCACACAGGTGCGGCAGAATTGCTGCAGATTACGCAGTGCTGTCTCTTGCAATTCGCCCTCCTCCAACAGCTCTCGGATAGCCATCGAACTGCAGAAAGACTTCTCCCGGAATTCGTTAAAGGTGCACGCTTTCGAGCTGCACACGTAGCACAACCAACGCGGGTACGCCTCACCCACCATCACACCGTCGTCCGGGTACGAGTCCGTCGTTGTGCGCAGACATCGGCGCAGTTTAGCATCCTCGTTCAAATCGCTCAACGGCTCTGCTTCCGGTGCGGGAATTTTCAGTTCCAACAAGCAGACACGGCAGAAGGTGTTGACCGTGGCGCGTGTGATGGGCACCATACTACGATATCCGTTCCAGTAGGCGCTACGAAGAGGCCACAAGTGGTGACCTCAGCTAAGACGATAAGCAATGAGGGTCAACTGTGCAAAAATACGGCAGGAGCTAACTTCTTGGAGAAAGTACACCAAAAACACCAGTTCCACCAGTACTACTTTTTTATAAATACATAGAGATACAAGAATGGCTTTGAAATGCCAAAACAGCTGATTAGCTGTGCCGAAGCACAGCGTTGCATGTGCAGAGCTGTTGTGTTTCGTACAGGGTGCGTTTGGGTAGTCTATGGAAAAGCCGTGCGCTACTCTTGCAAACTTCCGCGGAACGATTTTTGTAAGATGTAAAGTCATAGATGTTAAAAAAAATGAGTACAGGATTACTGACTTGTTTCAACCCTTTCTTGAATCACCTCTGGACGTCTCTTGGCTTTTTCAACACAATCGTTCACGATTCCTTTCGTTGGAGCTCTTGCAACCCTACGAATGACAAAGCCAAATAAACCATCCTTCTAGGCGTTAAAAGCTCTATACCAAAGTGAATATGTTCTGGTGCCCAGTGCAGGCATTAACAAATAAAGCTTCAATGAACTGTGAAAGTTTTGCCTAAGTTTGGAGTTTATTTATTTGTTTTTATTGAAATTTAAAGCGATACACAGTTATGTTTGTATGTATGTATGTACTTGTAGCTTTTAATTGATAGCAACACTACTTACTCGACGTCCTTCATAGACGAATGTATGTAAGTATATATTGTATGTATATTCTGTAGTTACGTATGTACGTGTATAAAAATGCGATACATATAAAAAGTAGTCAAAATATGTCATAATATATAAGTTGAGTAAACTAATACATAATACTGCTCTCCTAAATGCTCTCGATGCGCGCACGCGGCTTACAAACAAATAAATATTCGACACGCAATGTAATCGGCAACCAAATCCATCAATATGTGGGGAACAGAAATCAACACTGGTGTTGCAGGTAAAATTATTCGTTTAAATATTCCGTTAACAGTACAACCTCTCGAATTTATCGCACAATTTCACTTGAACCAATCACAACTTAAGCCAGCTGCTGCGGCGATTTTGTGCGCGTGCAGCGTGGCCTTGCCAACAGCAGCTGAGGGGAGTGGCCACCGCACAGACTGTTGAAAATAGTTGGTGGGTACTTTAAATCAAATCTGGCGTCTTAGGTCTTATGAGTATTCATTATCGTGTCTGCACGAGAACGCGCACTTAAATGCTAATAGACTCTTGCGATACCGTAAAACGTAACGCCGCTGATATCGCACCGCGCGCAAAAGTGCTGTTATTCATGTAGCTTGAAATTATAATTGGGGTATGACATCGGTTTGTTTATTAGATTAGCATTTTTATGCGGACAGAGGAACGCCATTGGTCGCAGACAGCAGTGTCGACTTACGAACATCAGGTCCTGTCCACTCTGGCACCACTGCCTGCAAGTGACTGCGGTTGCTTGCATCCGTTAAAGGGTCAAATGCGCAGATCAAGCTTAATTCTATTCACAATATAATTTAATGATATGGTTTTATATTTTAAAAACGCTGTCAAGGATAAATGTTCTGAAGCTTTAGGAGCACTGCTTTCGAGCGCCAAAAATTTAAGAAAACTTTGTTCTGTGTTCTTTCTAAGCATTGATTTTCGAGTTGTGCTGAGTTTGGCCGAAACAAAATTTCAAAACGCTCATCTCGTTTTCTTTTTGTTGTTATAAAATCTATGCTAAAAATTTTGCAGCCAACAAATACTTTAGTAATCATAAACTTAATTTCTTGTATCACAGCTTTTTCTTATTTTCTTTTTCTTTTTATTTTGCTTTGCTTTTCGTCGTTTTGTTGCCTTAAGTTTGCCAATTTCGAGTAGATCAACTCGAATATGATAGCCAAAAGATAATGAGACAAAATTTAATTCGGGCCAGGCCGAACATTAAACACCCGACACCGTAGTTTTCATTAGAATTGAGCATTTATCATTTGGCAATTTGAGTTTTATCACAGCGCGGTGCGGTGACTAACCATCTATTCATTGCTACTCGTATTTTGAAATTATTATTTTATAAATAATACTCTTTTGCTGCCCAGTTTTGTATCTTGAGGAATAAACATGCTTCGAATGTTATAAATAAAACATTTAGCTTGACACAATTTGCACAATTGGCTTATAAGGACGATGGACGTGGCCGAGCCAAGGCATAATGCGAACTTTAGACGATCATCGTAAGATTTTTTCGCTATATAAAATTATTAAAATATATCAATATTTGTGCTACAATGGTTATTGTATCCAGGATCAAACAGACAGACTCTCGCTCACTGGTTACATTTTCTAATTAAATAATCCAGGCTATTGCGGCATGTACATTTCTGATCTTGTCGGGTGTAGAAAGAGCGAAAATAAATATAATACTAAATGTTTGAGTCATCAGAAAAAATATAAGCGAGGATTTTTTTCGTAAAATCAATGAAAAATCAGTCAGAAACAGTACGAAATTAGGAATGGCACTTTAAAGTAAAACATATGTTCGACTAATTACAGCTGCTTATGAAAACTGCTCCTAATACGATGCCTGCGCAAATAATTTCGACTTTTGATTGACGGCTTTGTTAGAATGTAATTATTGCAAACTGTAGCGGTATATTCTACTTGAATATGTTTGATTTTGTTTGTTTGTTTGTTTCTTGCTTGTACGTAATACTAGATTCAGCTTTCAAGCCGAAATTGCACAAATGCCTTTTCGCGGTTTTTCAAACCAACTCGTAGAAATGCTCATACAATTTGCATAACTAGTTAAGATATTCGTATGTGGATTACTGCTTTTGCCTTTTGTTTTCTCTTTCTTCAAATGCGAGTACGTTTCAAAACTAACACTAATATTTATGTAGATAATAATTATGTTGGGTAATTGATTGTTTGGTAAGACTACGGTGCGTTTACCACTGATTAAGGTGCATTTAGCTGGGGAAGAGTCAAAGGTTTAAGCAGTACTCATGTTTCAGGAAAAGCAGAGTGAAATGGGAATGCATATTCGATTGCTAGATGACGAGTGTGATTTAAACGTATCAGTACCAGTTGAGAGTAGATAAATTTTGCTATGCCCAAGCGGGCGAACATATACCTAAATTACTTAAGAGAAAATACAATTCGGGATATTCAGCCTTGTTGAAATATAAAAAGTGCCCGTGCAGCCCATGCAATTATCCTTAATTTAAATTATTTTACAGTGGAAATGTTGCAGCTATTATTGAAAAATAACGTTAATTTGGCAATGACGAATCTTGGATACAAACTCGAAGTAAGTCGAATCTATGTAGGTCAGCAGTTGGACTGACTGAAATCGCTTGGGCTGCAGGGCACTGCGAGTTCGTCTTGGCTGCAGTCAAGACGCAGTAGCTTCTTTTCTAATAGTTCGTTTTTTTAGTCCGACATTTACTCCTACACTTAATTGCTTAGGTTTTCCACCCTACCCGATGCGATTAACGCACCGCCCACCACACCACCACCCCCATTACCAACAACTCCATTGCCCGGTATGCCGCCGGTGCCACCTTCGCTTTCACTCTTCCACGATGTCACTGGAATATGCGGCGCCGGCAAGCAGTTACGCAACGTCTGCACAATTTGTATAGTATCCAGCAGCGCTACAAAAAACCAAATTGAAATCGATGGAACTCGAGCAGGGTGTTTTCTTGAAGATCAACTCATACTTTTCTGCAAGCTTTCACTTTGCTTGCCGTACGGCTTGCACATCGATGGCCTGATGTAGGTTTTCATGCGGGCCATGTTGCGCATCAGCTCGGCGAATACGCGCACAATCTTGTCCTGGCCGACTGGCAACGACTCACGATTGTTGTCCTGCATGCCCCAAGCGCCATTGTGCAGTGCCAGTAGGTCTTTATTCGATTCGATGGATTCCAGATTGGAACTGAAAATAATAGATACGAGTTTTTGAGTAATTTAATTTGCCTGCACCATTTTTTAAGTAAATACACACTCACCGCAATAGTTCAACATTTTTTTGCACCAGTTGCTCGTTGGAGTGCGAGGAAGACGAAGACGAGGAGTGAGCCGAGTGTGTGGAGTGTGCAGTCGGCGACTGTGGTGGCGGTGGCAACTGGTGGCTGTGGTGGCCGCTGTTGTTGCTCATGTTGGTTGCTGCAGGCGACATAACTGCGCCTCCTCCAACACTGACACCAACGCCACCCACACCGCCGCTTCCGGCACCACCACCACCACCGCTAACACTGCCGCCCATCGAACCACAAGAGGATACGGAAGACGTGGAAGCCGTGGACGAGTTGCCAGCAGCAGCAGCTGCCGCGGCTATAGCAGCGGCCTAAAATGCAGAGATCGGTTTAAGTTATGACTAGACTAACAATTTCTAGTTCAACTTACCCTGAAATCACTGAGTCCTTGCATTTGCAGATTGGCCGCTGCGGCAGCTACAGCCATCGGATCGAAATGTTTCGGGTCCAGCTGCTGCAGTACGCGTTGTTTCTCCAGCGCGCTCAGGCTACTGAACTTCTCTAAACTCTGCTGCGCCAGCGCGCGACTTTGCTGCTGCTGAATCAGCGCCGCTGTCAACTGTTGTTGCTGCTGCTGTTGCTGTGCAACAGCTGCTGCCTGTTGTGCCTGCTGCTGTTGCTGTTGTTGTTTAGCAGCAGCAGCGGCCGCAGCAGCCGCTGCTGCTTGTTGTTGCTGCTGCTGATGGTGGGCGGCAGCTGCTGCGGCGGCGCTTAGCTGCGACAGTTGTGACTGAATACTGTTTTGCTGCTGCTTTGTCAGCATCTGCAATTGTGGCGGCACTGGCACCTTGGGTGGCTGCACATGTGCCTGTGTTGCTTTTGTCAAGTCCACCTCTCCGCCGGCGCCAACGGTACCAGCTGCAGCACCCACGGAGCCAACACCGCTTCCGCCACTGGAGGCACTACCGCCAGCGCCACCCCCACTAGCTGCGAGCTGGTGCGGAGCTGGTGGGGGTGGCAGATGGGGTAGATGCTGCAGAAAGTCGGCTGGGTTCACACCGGGAAATTGCTGCTCCATAAAAGGAAGCGGCGACAGGCCCATGTGATTCTTGTAATAGCGACATGCGGGGCTTGGGCACGACTGCACCACCTCTATGATGAACTCCTTTTCCATGCCAAAGTTCTCGCGGCCAATTGTGTAAGACTCGATGACGGCACGCACGGTAGCGTCGACGCTCAAGTGGAGCCCATGCGGCCCAGACATGTGCTTCAGCATCACAGCATTTGCAAAGTGCTCGAAGGGCAGTACGATTTTGCCATTTTCGCGCAGTATCAGTCGGCCCTGTGCGTCCAACGTCAGTCGATTAGCCAACACCCTGAAAACAGAAAAAATATCACAAAGCATTATGGGATAACTGCGAAAACCGCAAACTTACTGCAAGTAGGCCGCACTGGGCAGCATAGCGTTGTCCTTCAGATCAGTGAAGCACTGAAGCAGCTCTGCGCTGGGATTCCAGCCCTTGTTCTGCAGGTATAACTGCAACAACATGTACAACTTCTCAGTGACATAACCCACGCCTGGAATGCCCGCATTTGCACCCGGCTGCATGTCGCCATGTCCCACTGCTGAGCCCATGCCATGTGCTCCACCACCACCACCGCTGCTCGCACCGCTTGCGCTGCTACCACCACCGCCCGCCCCCCCTACGCCTACTCCAACACCAACTCCACCTCCTCCCTTTGAGAGCGCTGCTTTCATCGTTTCCGACAAATCCAACTTATAGTTCTCCGGGTAGAAGTTCTTCACGTGGTCCTGCAAGGCGACGCAACGAGACAATTTTATGCCGCTTAGACAAATTCATCCCCGCCAACCAACCACTTCACTTACTAAATTGTTCATCTTGCCTGGGTTTATCGCCGCTGGCTAAATTCCACTTCCAGTTGGACTATGTTTCTGTTTTTTACAATCTTCTCTTTGAACTAACGGTAATTTGTGTTTCAGCTGATAGTTTACACGATTCTAATTGGAAAAATTGGCTGTGCAGGAATTTTAAACGCAGTTTTCTCAAAGAAAAAACTGTTCGCCAAGACGGAAAATTCTTCAGTTCGTTTTTCGTCGTCTTCGCCTTCCTTGTTTCAGGATTTCCTTTTTCTCGCCATCCACGAAAGACGAGCACAAGACAGACTCGCGCAAAATCCTTCATTCCGCCACCGCGCTTCTACTCTTTCTTTGCACGAAATTTTCATGCTTTTTGTTTATTTTCTCTATTCGTCAAACACGGTCGCACGGAGAGCAACATTTTCGGTACGGATTACTATCGACCATTATACATGATACCATGCTATCGACTATCTTTCCAAAGAAACACATTAATTAGGATTTCGAATATTGTGGACATTAGTTTTGGGGCCAGTACGACTGTCGTTGATCATTTTCGCTAAGCAGAATATATAGATTTATAGTGCGAAATATGTGAACAATTTACATTAAATAGCACACTCCAAAGCAGCCCTGTCTGGTGTCAAAACATTTCTCTGAAACGTCCACTTCACGTGTGGCAGCCGCTTTTGTTATTCTGCGTAATTTTTCGCGTTGTTTATGTGGATTTAAAAACGAATTCTGTTAATAAACGGACCATAAGATGAAGGTAAAGATGATAAGTCGCAATCCGGATAACTATCTCCGGGAGACCAAGTTGCAGAATCACAAGAGTAAGCAAATTTAAGGCGATAGCATTAGACTGATTCCGATAAACTTTGAACTCTTTCAGTGCCGCGCAACTATGACCCTGCGCTGCATCCCATGGAGGCTGCGCGCGAGTATGTGCGCGCTTTGAATGCCACCAAGCTTGATCGTGTATTTGCCAAGCCATTCGTCGGCAATTTGAGTGGACACCGTGATGGCGTCGCTTGCTTTGGCAAACATCCCAAGCAGCTGGCCACTCTGACCACGGGCGCCTATGACGGTGAGGTGCGCGTCTGGGATTTGTCCAATCGCACAAGCGTGCGCAGCTTTGTGGCGCACGATGGCTTTGTGCGTGGCATCGCGTATGCTGTGGATGGTTCGCGCTTCTTCACAGTGGGCGACGATAAAACAATCAAAGTGTGGCAGTCGAATGTGCCCGATGTGGGCGAGGAAGAAGAGCCCGTGAATACGATCCTTTCGCGTACCATTGTAACCGGCATCTCACATCATCGCAAAGATAAGTTGTATGCCACCTGCGGCGAGGTGTGCTCCATATGGGATGAGAATCGCAACGATCCACTGAAGACGCTAAAGTGGGGTGTCGACACGCTACATGCGGTCGCATTTAATCCAGTAGAGTGTTCGCTGCTCTCGTGCTGTGCCAGTGATCGTAGCATAATTTTGTATGATCAGCGTGAGGCGCACCCACTGCGTAAGATTGTACTAACCATGAGGAGCAATAAGCTGGCCTGGAATCCAATGGAAGCGTTCAATTTCACCGTAGCCAATGAAGATTGCAAGTGAGTGCATATTGGAACGATAGTTTATATTCTATATATGTACAATGAATTTACTTTCAATTGCAGCTTGTACACCTTCGATACGCGTCAACTAAGGAATCCACTAAAAATTCACTTTGACCATGTCTCTGCTGTTACTGACGTTGACTATGCGCCCACTGGCAAAGAGTTTGTGTCCAGCAGCTACGATAAAACGATTCGCATCTACAATGTGCACCAGAGCCACTCCCGCGACATCTATCACACGAAGCGAATGCAGCACGTGGTCTGTGTGGCTTGGTCGGCCGACAATCGCTATGTGTTCTCCGGTTCTGACGAGATGAATATACGCATGTGGAAGGCGAAGGCTTCGGAGAAGTTGGGGGTGATACAGCCGCGCGAGCGCGCCAACTTTAACTACCAGGAAGCACTGAAGGAGAAGTACGCAGCGCATCCACAAATCAAGCGCATAGCGCGACATCGTCAAGTGCCGCGACACATCATGAACAGGCAGCACAAGATGCGCTCCATCAAAGACAAGGAGAAGGTGAAGGAGGCGAATGTGCGCAAACACTCGAAGCCAGGCACAGTGCCATTCGTGGCGGAGAAAAAGAAGCCGGTGCTGCGCGAAGAAGAGTAACTTTGCAGTGTGTCTAACATAAATTTTTTTCACTAGTTGTAATAAAAATACTAATGCAAGTTTATCGCGTTTTTAAACAATTTAATTTAAATGTTGAGAGTTAAGAAAATCAAATCAGAGATTCAAATCGTCAGTTCCAACCCCAGCTCTGCTAATGTAATTTTGCTTGCGACGTTTCGCTTTCGCACCAATTGTAGAGGTTCTGACCCGTCTATTTAATAATAAAAAAAAATTAATAAAATCATCGAAATAGGTCGTATTATAACCGCAACAGCTGTGGCTCAGTGTGTACTTAAATCCAAACTCCACCCACACTAAATACAACTTCTTTTGACTAGTAGAAATCGGCCTAAAGCTGGAGATCCATCTCGTCCCAAATATGAATGGAGAATTTCCAGTTCGGTGAACGAACTTACAATGCTCGTCGCCTCGACTGTAGGTCTCACGGCGAGATGGTTAACCAAAGAGAGAGCGGCAGCACATGTTCAGGCGGCAAACAGCTGAGTGCAGCCACTAGCTATAGCCCCCACTCGTTTGACAAGTACACCGCCTATCAGCCGCCACCGCCGCCGTCACCGATACTTTTTTCGTTTGTTGTCGTTTTCGTTTTCTTTACCAGCAGTGAGGTAGCTGGCGCACATTTACAACGCGACTCAAGTACGGCGACAACGTATTTTCGTGCGGAGCTGTGCGTCTGGCTGGCTACTATTTCATTTCATTAGAAACTCGCTTTTTATATAAGTAATGAATAGTGCAACAGCGCACTAAAGAAACGTAAACTGTGAAGGCACAAACACTTTGGCCGAGTTGCTTGGGAACTACAAATTTTAACAGCTTATTAAAATTTGTCAGTGAAATATTGATAAAATAAAAATTCAACTGGGTCAGCCAGCGTGTTTTGCACAAAATTTAGTGTTAATAACAAAAACAAAAAACCAAAAATATACATTTAAAAACCCAAAAAAGCGCGTGATATCGAATTGCCAAAATCAATTTAGCTGAAAGTGGGAAAATCATATAGCAACAACAAACTTGCCCCAAAAAATCGAAGCGGAAACAACAAGAAAAAAATATTTCGCATATTTGTCCCAACCAGTTTGTTGTTTGTGTTTTGGTGCGTTGTTGACTGTTCACCGCGAAGGGTGAAGGGCGACAGCGACGGTGGCGTTGACGGTTGTGCTCTTGAACTTGTCGTTTGGATAAATACGAATTCTTATTGGGATTGTTTTTGCCGGAGCCAGGAGTGTGAGAGCAGCACGTGTGCGGAGCGCACAAGCCAGTGAGAGCGAGAAAGAGCGGCACAAATCAATCGGCAGCTGACAATTGCTTCCATATCCTTGGCGCTTGTTGCTGTTGTTGTTGTTAGTCGTTGCAATGGATGCACTTGGCGAGGTGTTGGCGCCCTACAGCGATGATATAGCAAAATTTGCAGGCACGGTAACCTGCCTGCAATTTCTGTCCGGTGTCTTCCTGCTGAACGACATCCGCAAAAAGGGCACCAGTGACCAATATCCACCGGATCCATTCATTGGCGGCGTGGTGCTGTAAGTTTCCATATCTCTGTGCTCCCCATTAAAAAAAAATCGTTTTGCTACAAAAAACAACTGCGTGGCTACTAGTGTAAAGTGCTGACAAGGCCGAGGGTTAATAAATGAGGCGTTTGTTTCGTAAACTCATTATTTTAATCTGTTGTAAGCTCTCTTCCATATTTTTCAACCCATATTGGATTTTTCAGTTTAATAGCTACATATAGGTAAAAATTGAAGCTAGGCTTACAGTTTCAACTAACGGTTCTCAGATTAGGTTAGAGTGGCACTTGAACGGTGCTCAGTTGGTCGCTAGTAAATTATGTTACCATAAAAATAAAGCCAACTAAGTGGGATTGAATTAAACATTAAAACAATGCACACAATTCCAGTTCAATTACAATAAAAAAGAAAACAAATATTCAGAATATAATAATGACATATATAATTTGGTTAATACGCCCGAAAGGTTATCGATTCGATTTTTGCATTATCATTTTAAAAACGGTTTTACCACAAGGCATTGCAACCTTATCAGTCAAATGCTTAAAACAAAAACTATTGGCTTTATTTGAATATAAAGCAACAGCCAGTATCTTATCTGTCGTCTGGCTGATAACTTTCATAGGTCCACGTACAGCGTGATTTGCGAAAAATGTAATTTACAATTTCGCACCTACTTAAAGCTGCAAATATCCAATTATACAACAAATTTGATTACAAGTAACACCCTAAAGTGCCAACTTTAGTTAAACAAATTATGGCAGACTTCTCAGCGAGCAATGTTATATTTATTTATAAAAAGTAGTTTCATCTCTGTGAGAAAAGCTGTTTCGAAAACATATGTCGCATGTTCTACTATATTCAATGATGCTATAGTAATTTTCTAAGATCACGTTTGTTTATGGAACTTATGGCGTTTACTGTTTATTGTATGTGGTGGCAATCTACATGCACATAAATACGACCAATATAATTGAGGACTGGTTACAATTTCAAAAGTACGCGCTTTATGTTTTCGCTTATTACGGACCCATTTTAAAGCGAACTTTAGGTTAAAACGAACCATTTTGCCCAAGTTCGCTTTAAGCGAAAAGTACTGTATATTTATTATTGACTGCATATTTAATTCAGTGTTGGTTGCCGTTAACGAAGAAATATTTAATAGGAATGTGGGTGTAAATGCTTTTTCACAGTAAAAAGTATTTACAATCATGAACTGTATCTGTGAGGAGTGTTTCGGGAGCCATAGAAAGAGGGCTCCTTAGCATTGCTTGCTTTTGGCGCCTTTCACAAGTCACAACGAAAATATTCTATATCACAGTTTTACTATAAATTTTGAACTGAATACCATGCACACTAATCCAACTCTAAATTTATATGGAGGCATAACATGCATATATAGTAGAAACTGGACTATGGAATGAATAGCTCTCCAAACAAATATTGGTTTTTGTGTACAAATTTAAAATCTTAAAATTTATCTACAATTTTCGATACATTAAATGTATTTTTTGTTTATTCCACTGAAGTGAGCAGCTCACAACTTCTGCGTTTGTAAGTCGCACACACAGAGGCTCAAGTTGATAGGCGAGCACATTACTTGCATTCCAAATCTACGCAAAAATAAGTCTGGCAATAACGCTAGTAATGTTTGTGATTTCCTTATCCCTCCACCATCACCACCACCACTGCAAACTGTGATAATTTTCTCGGCACTTGTATCAATTATAGTCAGTGGGGCTTGTAGGGGCTTGTTAGAATTTCGTTCGCGACAAGCGAACCTTGACGGCTAATTGACATTCGGTTCGCTTCGCGTGCAACGAGCGTATGCAATTTGTAACGTTGTTTCCAACACCGGCAACGCGTCGGAATCGGCTACCGAGAGCTTTCAGATCCAACCGGCATCGGTCAGCGGCACACCCTGTGTGAATGCTGTTATTTACCATTTTTCGTTGCTTTTGTTATGATTTTTGCACTAAAAATAACTCGCCGCATTGGCGATGTGAGTATCGCTCGTCGCTGAACGGTTCTCAGCGCCAAGGAAAACTTGTTGATCTCTGTGCTACATTTGTTGCACTTTTTCATAATTGTTGTTGTTTTCATAGCTCTTGAAAGCATTTTAGCTGTAGTGGTCGCTTAAAGTTTTTATTGTATGACGTTGGACAGGGTCGAAATGTGTTAACAGTAAAGCTTGTTGTAGGGTCAGTGTGGGGGAGAATGCAAATAAGTAAATAAAGTAAATGGGAGAAAAAAGGAAAGGAAAAGTAAATTATTTTTCTAATGAAATTTTCTACTTAAAATGCACTTTCATGCCGGCACTGGCAAAGATTAAGAAGATTAGAAGATTAGATTAGATTACCTTGGTTAACCTTCAAAGCGATCAAAGCTGGTTCAAAAAATTTCAAACAGCTTTCTAAACAGGTGTAGGTCTAAGATATGGGTTAGCAGTACATTTGTTTAATACAAGTCAAAATACTAAATAAATACGTTAATTACTTGCAGCACTGTGCTGAGTTTAAAGCTCGGAACGATTATGGGCGATGTAGCCATGACCAAGGTGAACATCATTGGTTTCGGCATCAACGTTGTCTTCATGGTGGTTTTCTACTGGTACGCGTCGCCCGAGTATAAAACGAAGATCTGGTCGAGAATCGGATTGGCTGCCGTCTTCACAATGGCCTGTCTTGCCTATTCGAATTTTGAGGATCCGAAAAAGATAGAATTCCGCTTCGGCATGCTGATCACGGGGATTTTGGTAGTACTGGTCGGATCGCCGCTACTCAATCTGGGCAAGATTATCGAGAAGAAAAGTACTGAAGGCCTGCCGTTTCCCCTCATACTTGCCGGCACCATAGTGGCGGCATCTTGGGCACTGTATGGCATCTCCATACGCAATGCAGTTGTGGCAGTAAGCTCGATTGTGCTATCCGTAAGGTTTAATTTGTGAACTAATAGATTTTTTCCATTGCTTTTAGTATCAAAATATCTTCTTGTTGCTGCTCAGCTCCATTCAGCTGGCGCTATTCGCCATCTATCCCAACACATCATCCACGGAAGGCGTGTCAGTGACGCATTCACCCTCCACACTGGAGCATAAGGCATCAACCCTAAAAACGCCAGTTGCGTCGACTAGCAGTATTTACAAGAAGATCAACTAATGTTGAAGCGCAATGCGTCGCACCGATTTAAATAAAAATACATATTTTTGTAAGAAAATAATTACGAAATGCTTTGTGCTTTGCGCAAATATTGCAAACGTAAACTGCTAAAACGCATAAATTCCTTTCCCGCCTTCGCCCATACTACCACCCTACAAATAAACAACTAACGCCCTTAATCAAAATACATATTATGTGTACTTGTTAAGCTAGATGAAAAACTATGTAAATGAATTGAAATTTTTGACAATAATGCAAATCTTCCATGTAATTTTAACTTTATAATAACTTCTTAAATTTAAAGAAAACGCCGATTGTGTTGTGATGTGTGAAAAAATTGACAGTGGTTCTCGTAGTAATAAAGAACGTGGTAACATTTTTTAACTTAACTGCTGTTTAAATTCTATGGTGTAATGGTGTAATAAAATTGCCAGAATTATTGTTGGCGGTAATCTAACTCTTTTATTTTCTAATTTGCGTTCAAGTTTTTTTAAAAACTTTTTTACTTATAGACATAACCATCTCTAATAAGTTTTTCGAAAAAATTTTCCTTAAATATGTTTTAAATGTACCTTAGAGTTTTCAAATAGTTCTCAAATTATTATTAGTTGAAATTCAAATAAGTTCTTGTTTATTTAAGAAATAAAAATGTTCAAAACTCACAGATTATTTGGACGTTACTCAAATAAAGTAAGAAAACGAACGTAGTAAAACATTAAAATTACTGATTTTCTTACGACTATCTCTTCCGTTCCAAATATAAAAAAAGTCCACCCCGTCAGAAAGTCCCGTACATACACACTTAGAGAGTCTCTCGAGTGATAAAAGCTAATGACTTTTTCACAACAATTCTTGATCACTCTTGACACTCTCAAAGGCGATCTCAGTACATTGGGAGGGTCACTAACGAAATACAAATCCTTTGAATCTTTAAAATATGTAGTTATTTTGCATTCTCACGAAATGACTGGGTTTTATTGGGCATTGTTTATGTAGCCATCGAACGGCAAATATCTGTAGTATGATAAGCACGACCAAATTAATTTGCAAATCTAATAATTACATTAAAATGCAACCTTTCAAAGCTACATAATGGACCAGAAAAGCCTTGGACGTAAGTTACTTAGTTGATAAAAATTAATTAGTAAAATTCACAAATAATTTGGCATTTGTATCGACTGCGAATCCTCAACAATTCAATAGATCAGCATTTACAAAAAATTGTACATGTATTCGGCCTAACAATTAAGCGACAAATTTTTTGTTACATTTTCTCGTTTAGTTTGTTGACATAAAGCGCGGCATACAAATAGAAGATAGTTGTGTGTGTATAGTTTTGTCAGCATGATAGTATCGAACATCAAATGCATTTAATGCAGGCGCCTCTTATTTGTCCTCCTCACCATCTGCGTCAGCATCAGCAGACCCCTCCGATCGTGGCACTGTGGAGTTGTAGTGCTCGCCCAGGCTATACATGTGTCGATGGTAGGTAATTGTTAGATTAGGACCGGCAAACTCATCGGCTCCCTGGACAGTGGGAGGACCTTCCGCCTGCAGCACCTCGATGGGCACCTTCAGAACGGAAGACAGCGCTTTCAGTTCAATTTGTCCGCCCCAGGCGGGTGTGGTGCGCAGCGTCTGGCAGTATTGCTCAAACTCATCATCGTTCAGCAAATCACCGCTACGCGGATTGGTCATATAGCAGATGAGCGTGTCCTTGTGAGCGCGTATGTAGTTGGCAGTTTCCTCGCGCAACTCCTGCACGCTGTGCGCGGCCAGGCCATTCTGCAGCAGCTGGTGACGTATGGCATTGTAGAGGCAATCGCCGTCGGAGTGAATGTGATGCAGAGCCAGTTGGCGTTCCTTCAGCTTGGCCTGCATGTTGCGCGCCTCAATTGCCTTTGGCGCATATTGCGCATCTTCGGCAGCGGCACGTATGTCCTCCTCGCGTTGACGTGCTTCGCGTGCCTTCTTTTCGCGTCGCTTTTGAGCCTTAGATACGCGCAGTGGGGCGCCGGCAACGCCATCGTCCTGCTCTTCAGTGTCGGCGGGTTCGACTTGATCTACGCACTCCGCAGGTTGCGTTGGTTTTTGCTTCTCCGCTTCGGCTACTTCCGCTGCATGTCGCTTCTCCAGTTCGTTTTCCATGCGCGTCACCTCCTCCATGGCCTCTTTGCGCTTTTTCTTGTCGTTTTTGGGCGCATTCTTCTTCAGCGCCTGTATTTTAGCCTGCAGCTCCTTGCGTTCGCGTCGATGCCGACTCAACAAATCCTCCAGTGTTGTCATTGCCAGCGCGTCGGCCAGTTCTGTGTCCACAGCAGCAGCCGCCATCGTGTGCAGTGAGTCAATGTCACGTCTGTTGTACTACCACGAAATTACGTATATTTGATTTAATTTTGAAATTAAAATTTATAGAAATAGGATAATAAAAACAGCTAGCTACAAAGTCAAATTGGAAACAGGGTTGCATCGCAGGCTATTTCTCTTTCGCTACTTTTTTCATATATGAAGTAGACAAATATCTTTGTGGCGATTGGTTTAGTTTGAAATATCTTTGATCTGTTCCTTTCTATGGGGCTATCATGAAACATTATATACCTTTACTTGGAGAAAGCAACGGTGTCCAATATATGAATATTCGACGACAGGTAAAATGTTGCATATAGTTGGTGAGTCAACCCTGCGTATTCGACGTCTTGTGGATTGTATTTAGGAAGTTGTCAGTTAGAAGAGTTGCCAAGACAAGCAAAATATCTTCTAATTTGTAAGGTTGTCCCCTTTTTATTAAGCAAAAAGAGTAATTCCTATTCTACAAAAGAGAAAAATATGTTATTAAAAAGAATTTACTGGATGTTATTACTTAATGAAACCTAGCCTATTTATTCATTTTAGTTAAAGGAAGTTGGTTGTACATGGAAGACTGACTATTAAATTTAAAGATATTTAAGATAACATAACTTCTAAACATAGAACATTTTGTTTCCAGATCCCTTCCTGATTTGCCACAATACTTCAACAACCACTTCTGTTTAAATCTATCTTGACCAATAGCTCTTTTGTCTTCCATTAACAACTGGCATTTTCAATTCAAGAATCGGTGGAACGCACAATAACAATTTAATTCTAATATTAATTTGTCTCATTATATATACCTATGTTTATTCCGATATAAAAAGAATTTCGAAAGTTGTTATGCTTACCAACCGCATAGCAATTCTGCTCCGCAGGCAATGATCAAATGAAATATGATCCATTTATAAGCAAACTCTTAGCAATGATATACAATGACGAGCGGAAGATTGTGTCTGATCAGACCCGTGGAAGAAAAAATGCCATACATTCAAAAGTTCAATTTGACAATATAGCTTTTTATTTTATGAACTTTTTGAATATATTTTAGAAAATGAAAATAATTACTTTTATTACTCTTCATATTGGCAAAGCATCTTAGCGTTACATTAAAACTTGTGTTTAAATATAATAAAACCATTTACTGTCTTTTTCGATTAAAAAATCAAATCGGCCTACGCTCTTTCCACAGATTCTTATACGTGTAGTACCTTGAATACTTATACTAATAGCCTTACACATGTACGCACGCATATATAAAAATACTCATTTGCGATTTTGTATCAAAAATAATTTATAAATATTTTTAGCAATACAGCGACACTAAAAATATCTTACACACTAATACTAATAGCAGGAATATTTCGTGTTAACAATTGGCAACTCTTTATATTGTTTAAGTAGTTCAGCATTTGCATGTATATATGTAATACATTTGCATTACAAATTGGACAGATTCGTTAGTTAGATTTTTTGATTATTTCAACATGGATGCGTCGACTCCTTCACAGAGGATAACATTTGCGTTTGCTGGTAGATTCGAGTAGCAAACGCAAATGTTATATGCAAAAATATGCATAGGAACATCCCTATTCCTACTGCTATCAAAGACGATTTGATCATTCACACTTTCCCCGTTTACATTCTAAGAAATCGTACACTCGCAGCACATGAGCGTGTAGTAGAGGCATTTAACCACCTTCTCGTCTTCCTCAGCGGGTGTCTCGCTGGCATTGTGCTTGTTCGCCACCCCATCCAGCTGGTCCAGCTCTTTTGTTTTCTTCTTCTTCTTGCGTTTATTCTTTAAGAACTCCTTGCTGTTGCGATCGTGCAGCATGTCTTCAATCCACTCCAGGTCGGCACTGGGAATTTTCGTGT
Source organism: Melieria crassipennis (assembly GCA_963668005.1). Classification (NCBI taxonomy): domain Eukaryota; kingdom Metazoa; phylum Arthropoda; class Insecta; order Diptera; family Ulidiidae; genus Melieria; species Melieria crassipennis. The sequence continues at coordinate 13,005,234 of OY764962.1, forward strand.
TGTCCGATATGCTCTCAATGGAATTGATGTCATTCTAGAAGCGTTAAAGTAGACAATGCATTAGAATTTCAAGTGTGTGTTTCTTTTAACACGCACTGGAGCCTGCACCAACGAGTTACGAGTTACGGCGCAGACTCGAATTATTAATTTATGTTCGAAATAGATTCGCGTGTAGTGAAGGTGTTTTTACAGGCAAATTGTTGTTATTGAATTATTGAGCTTTGCGTTTGCTCATTAAAATTCCAATAACAACCACACAGCGAACGAATGTGTGTTAAAAAGTTGTAGCAAAAACTGCAGTCTTACTTTGGGCCAGCAAACATGTTTATCGAAGGGAATATGAAGCTTCAAATGTTGACGAAAATTACGAAATCTTCATATCGAGGTGTATATATGTGTGTGCATATTTTCGGAAATTTGAGAACTTTGTTTTAGAAATTCGAAACCAACCCTTGCTGGTAGTTCGTTGTTGAAATATTTCATATGCGCACAGAAGAGCACATCTTGAATGCGTGTCCGCCCTTGACTCACCTGATGATTGTTATTATTATTTTTGTGGTTTACTCTCCTCTTCGCCAGCATGGCAGCAGGCTCCTGCTCCAACTCCGTATCGATTCGGTGTGAGCTGTTCGGTGAGGGCGTTGTTGCGCTTGAAACAGTCGTACCAGCCGAGCTATTCAAAAGCGCATTCGCACGCGCACTGGGCGGTGTGCTGAGGTCGTTTTTCGGCGGTGAGGGCAATGCGTACACGTCCACTTCGTTTGATATGTCCTTGCCCAGAATTGAAAAACGGTTTTCCTAAAAAACAGACAAGTTAGCATATCTATGAACATTGCTACCGGCCAGTGCACTCATCATTATTACATCGATTATTTCCGCTGTGGTCACGGTGGTTATTGCCACTGCCGTTGCTGTTTTCGTAGGCATGCTGGCGGGCGGTGTTATCGTCAGCGCTGGAACGGGCGAATTCGGCAGCGACACCACGAGCGCTGTGGAGGCCGTGCTGCTGGGCGAAGTCGGCGAATTGGCGGCGTCGCCAATGATCTCTTTGCCTTCGATCGTGTCAGCGGGGGCGGAACATTTTGCAGCACCGACGGCACCAAGTGCACACGCAGCAGCCGTTGCGCCGGATACGGAAGGACCCTCGAAGAGTGCGGTATCCGGATCGCTGTAAAGGCAAGGAACAAATGTTAGTGTACTGCTAAAACTGTTTGGCTATGCGCAAGCTTGAAATGTAAGCGATGTCAGGCATGTGGTGTGCGGAAAGCGTGCTTGTCATTCCGGCCGAGCAAATGAGCAAATGAACTAACGAACGAACGATGACAAAGATGCGTGCGTGCTGATGGTGATGATGTCACGGCGCGCCAATACGCCAGCATGCCAATTGAGGCAATTGAGCCCGGCGCTCCTATGTAATTTGCACCATGATGTGTGAAAATCGGCAAAAACCAAATGAAAAACTGTTTACAGGCCGATACTGCGTCGGTGACGTTTGTGTTTTCTCGCCATCGCCTGCAGATCCCCAACGAGGAAACCAGCTGCGCAAGTATTTCCTGCCCGCGCGGATTAAGCCGCCAGTGTCTGTGACTAATTGCTTCGGCTGTTCGAGTGGCAAAACAAAGTCCGGTAGAGTGCTATGTGGTAGCGTGTGGCAAACACCTCTTGAAAGCGATCTCGTATAAATACCAGCAGCAGTAAACGAAACGAATCAAATACAAATGAAATATGTTTAACATCTTGACCGCGGATTTTAACGACACCGGAGCGCCAATACTGCGCCGAACAGCTGAGATTGAGCGCGAGCTGGAAATTTGCGTTTTTCGATCGGCCGCTGGGAGCTGTTCCTCGCGCTTTGGGATACGACTAGTTGGCTCAAATGCGTCCAAGCCGGTCACAATGAGCTTTGTGCAACTAACAAAACGTGTAAACAGGCCAAAACTCGAGCTCACTCATTCACGGCGGAGAGTGTCGATCGTTGCGCAATGTTTACCGCTGAGCTGTAAACAAATGCAAAAAGTAGCTGATGGAGATTTTGTTGAATGCGCAAATTCTCAGACGTTTCAGACAGCTTAAACTGGTAGCGCATATGCGAACGAGAGAGGAAGAGAAACTGTATGTATATACATACATACAGAACGGGCTTGAGTACATATGGATGTATGCGATGTGGGCAAATGAAGAACGTATGCGAGAGTTAATACGTGATTATGGATAATGAGGTTTTTCCACTTGAAAATCCAGCTTGCATTGCTACTTAAACACCCTACGGTTGACTGTGCTCATAATTAGAAAACTTTATGCAATAAAAGTCAATTAGCAATCAGTAAATTAATAATAGCTAACGGTGCTCAAAGGGGTCGGACAGAAGTTCAATGGACCCAGTGGGCTTATAAGCGCCATTTGAGCAGATATGGCATTAAGATTTGGTACTTGGAATGCACGAAGGGTTGGGAATTTGTATATTCTTCAATTTGAAATATAAACAAAAACAAACAATACATTTAAAGTAATACAGTGTGACAATTTTTGCAAAATATTTCCAATTCAAGATTCTTTGTATATAATCGACTCTTCAGCAGACAATAAATGCTCTGGTGACAATGTCTTAATTCAACTAGGCTTAATATAAATTATGATATTTGTGCAAATTGTTGCCTTTTGACGGGCTATAATCTTAAGTGTAATTATCACCACTCAAAAACAAACATTTTGGCACATTTTCTACGACTATTAAAAATCAATCAAATTAGCATTAATGATGACGTTAGACAATTAAAATTTAAAGGTTCCAAATAAATTAGTATTTATTAACTAAAGTAGAGGAATGCTCGAATTTATTAACAACGAATTTGAGGTATTTAAGCTCATTAATAATGTGCAGGTATATAAATTCACAATACTTCAATACATACATAAATCAAATTCCCAGACGTCAAATAAGAAATAACACCCTTAAGCGCTGCTCTTAAACACGTTATTATACTTATTAAATAAAATGGTGCGAAGGCATTTTTCACACATCTAAACATGGTTCAGACAAGAATGAATAAATTAAATTCCTAAACATATAATATATACAGTATGTATGCACGTTTGAAGTTAAAACAAAATTTCGTAATAGCATAAAAATGTATTAAATCTTCATTGTGATGTGTGGCTAAATTTTAAAGACTTTATTAAATTTAATAGCTTCAAATGGTTCAAGTGGTACCAAACAAAAAACTAATGCTTAAACTTTTCACCAGTTTAACCAAATTAAATTAAATTAAATGAAATGAAATTCCGATCATATGGACTAAGATTATATTTGTCTAAATGTTTTATGTGAAACCAAAAGTAGTTTTTCGTGCGTTTTAATGCTTTGACTTCTCAACAGTTTAATCAAAATAAATATTGAAAACCTGGACTAAGGCCCGAGTAATCAATAATTTCTCATGTCCAAACCAATGTTTTATATGAAACCAAAAGAATTTGTTTGTACATTTTAATGCTTTAACATATCACCAGTTCCCATATCGTTAGGTTAAGTTAGCATGCTGTGCTTGAACCATGGATTAATGTCAGGAAGGGCTGATGCGATTATGTCATGAACTTAGGTTTACATCGTTTCTGTGTCGGAACTTACGCTTGCAGCAGATCTTTTTGTGCCCTACTGCCGCCCAGTGACCACATTTCATTTTTCCTCTGGCGACCCAGGTGGGCGATTTGCTTGTTGGTTGTTTCAAAACGGCCTTTCGGATGGCTTTTCCGGCCCGGTATCCATAGAAAGCGCAGTCCGCTGGATTTGCTTTTGTTGTTGCGTGCTGAGGCCATCTAAGTGTTGTGCAATTTATGCTGTGTTTAATTTAATGTTTTCAATAGAAAAAATCCAACTGCGCACTGCTTATTTAAAGTGTGTAATTTTATGAAAAATGCCAATTTAACGCTCAATTACGGCGCGACCGTACACAATTCAATTGCTTTTTTTTAGTTTGGTTTTTGTGCTATGTGCAGAAATTGAACGATTTCGGCGGCGCATAAATGGCTGACTTGGCAACAAAGCGGCCAGGAATCAAATTAAAATGCAAGTCAAACGGCCAAACTGAGAAGACAAATGCACGCGGCGACTTTGGCGAAACGTGACATTTATTGGGTGCACGAACTGGCTTATTGTCACCAAGAGCGGCACCACAAACACACACATATACATACACATCATTCACCAACACACACACACACACACATCTACAAACACAAACTCATAAAATACACACACACACACACACACAAATAAGCGCCAAAACGCAGGGATACATACTAAAAGTGGGTAAAATTGCTAAGCAGAAATAATGAGTTAAAGACTGGTCGTTGAAGATGTTGCGCCGTTTGTGCTTTTCGTTTTTTGCGCACCGCCGCACTGATTTAGACCACGTTAAGCAGCGTCTGGCTTGGAGCGGCGGCTGTGGCAGATGCTGTCTCAAAGACTGTAGTAGTCGACGCGGTTGGCTACGTGCAGCAAAAACTGCATTCAGACCAACTGAGGCGAGCGCATTCCTCATCGATCGATGATGCATTGATCTGCACGGTTGCGGCTGCGACTGTGGCTGTTTCTGTTGCTGCTGAAGAAGACTTTACTGCTTTATGGTTTGAGCGTCGTTTTATGGGTTTTGGCAGTTTCAATTTGGCGCGCCACGACTTGGCGGCAGCGGCAAACTTGTTTTATGCAAAACAAAGACTCAGCAAGCAAAAAATAGCAATAAAGTCGGAGCAATAAAAAATTATTGAAAACGTAAGGCAAAAGGCAGCGGCGGTGGAGTGGCCGTTGTCAAATGTGGTCGGCTCGGTTGGCGCAGTTTTTGTTGTGTTACTTGGTTGTCTGTGAATTCCTACGTTTCGAGTGTTTTAAAAAATAATCGCTACGAAATTTATATAGCTGAAAAATGAATACTGCAACACTGAAAATAATGTTCGCCGCATTTTTAATAATGGCAAAGTGAGTGAAAGTTTAGTATCCATCGGTGATCAGTCGAGATTCGAAACTGGCTTCATAACTACTTCCCGAATACAAACCCAGCGCACGTTTAAAAGCTTTGATGATATGCTGTTTTCGTCAAATCTATACTAATAGATCAATCAATCTGAATGTTGCTATAAAGGCTAGTCAGAGATTTTCTGTATAACACCTATGAGTAAAAAACTATACCCGCTGCGCCATTCTGGAACACCCAACAACAACCAACCAGTGATGGAAAGTAGCAACACTTTTGAGAATCGAGTGCTGCAGTACCGAATTTTAAGAATCGGTTGTTTGTGAAAAGAACCGATACTTTGTTAGACTCGTCAATAGATCTTTTTAATCTGAATGTTCTTTTTCTCCCATCAAAATTTTTCCATTCAAACACCAAAATGTGGACGTTCAAAAAGTCAAGCGAACGGAATGCTGAGAACTTCTAAATCTACCCTCTAAAAGAGTTACACTGCGCACTGAAGAATAATTTTGATACTTTGAAGATATCACTCCATTAACTTGAAAATCGAGCATAAACTACAATCAATATTGATTCCTTTCAACACTATAACTCACCTTTAATTGAACTCACATTTGCATGAAATATCAAACAAGCATTTAAATAGCCCGCACCAATTTCGTTTTCGTTCAACAATTAACCCTTTCGCCCTATTACGACTACAGTCGTGTCTGGATATAGTGAACTAATTATTGCAAGGCCTGTTCACAGTATTGAGGTTGTTCACTATATCAAGGTTAAAATTTTTGTTCAAAAACTCGTTTTATTTGCTCAAAATACACTTTTTGCTTTTTGCTTAAAATTGCTTTCAAAATTGTGTTCATGATTTAGAGGCTCCATGTAAAAATGTGGGTGTTCACTATATCGAGGTGTTCACTATACCCAGACACGACTGTATATACACTTAACGTACTTTTGAATAAGCTTGCTAAACATTATATTCAAATTGTTCAAGCAAAAACAGCGATTGAGACTTGATATTCTAAAGTAGACTTTGAGTTAATTGAAATAAATTACAATTTATTTTTATAAAAACTCGTTTTTATACAAAAACCTGGCACCTAGAGAGAACTTTTGTGACAGGCCGTAAAGCGGTAGTGGGTTGTTATGGTCAGTTAAGTACTTTACTTTACTAGACTGTTAAGTGGGTTTTGATTTTTTGCAGTGTACGAGCGCACTTTATTGCCAGTCACACCTCAGAAACTGTTGCTAATTTGTGATTTTCATTTTTACTGTAAGAAACTACAATAATTTAGTAAAATAATCACGTACGAACAGTCGATGGCTGTGGCTCGCATTGACATTCCGCCGAAAAGTGGAAAACGAAATGAAACCGACTTGGGCATTTCTAATTAAAAGCCCACAAAAAAACGCACGCAAGTGTAAGAGCGCTCAAATGAAATGACTTATTGTGGCGTTGTGGTTTAATTGAGGTCACGCAAGCTACACCAATAACAATGCCAACTACAACAACAACACTTGAATAGTCCAACACTTGCGGCTTGAGGTAAATCAGCCGTTGCTACAATTCGAAAGAAGAGAAACCGCTTTCAACACCGCTTTCGAGACGTGTAAATTTTCGACTGTCAAAAGGTGGGCGAGACCTAAATCAATAGAATCGAATACTTGACACAATCCTACACAGACCCTCGTTTTGTACGAGAGCATTTGAACAGTTCTCGTTCGAGTTCAAGCCGTAACAGCAACGCAATCTGGCGACAAAACTAGTTTTAAACGATTTTGCGTCATTGCTATCTGCGGTACATGGTCATGGAACAAAAATAGAATTGAATAAACTAAAAAGCAAGTGGCTTACGGCTAGGCCTATGCGACAGCCAGTTCGACTTCAGTTTCATTTGGCAAAACAATGCCAAATATGTAGCAAAATGCCAAAATGCATTCGAGAGGCAAATCCAAAGTGCACTGCGGCCGCAAATGCAAACATAACCGCAAGCGCCGACATAGTCACTCAGTGCGCGTGGGCAAGGCAAACGACAAATTCCCAAACCTGACGAAACGTCAGCGCAGACGCGCTCGATGCGGCCAGCTGCCTGCTGCTTGCTATCTATCGAGATAGAGCTCCGCTGGCGAACGAGCCGCGCGGCAAGCAGTCGTCCGCGGCTGAGGCTACGGCAACAGCATAAAATGCTATCAGCCCATCCATCGCGCTGGAACGACTTTACATTTTAAAGCGTTCGGCGTTACGTTGTGTTGTTTTCATTATTTACGACGTTTATCGTTACATATTTCGAGCGCCCGGCTGTGGGGCCCGTGTAAATAGGCAAAGATCAAAGAAGGCGCAGACGAGGTGCGCACGTAGACAAATATCTGGCAGTGCAATTCGTGTGGTAAGCATTCGAGTTGATGCATTCCGCTGCACTTTGGACACCGCACGCGCTGGAGCGAACGAAGTAAGTTGTGATGAAAGTGAAAATTACGGACGGACTACGAAGCGCTCGTGACTAGCTCGCGATAAGCTCCCACGAGACGAGTGTACGTAAAAACATTTAACAATATTTACACCATTTTCACAAGTTTCGGAAATCTTTTTAAAAATTAACACAATCTGAGAATCTATTTTAACTGATTTTACAATTTGGAGTACTTTTACAAACAACAACTTTAACAAAGAAAAATATGTTATACAATTTTGTAAAGTTAAGAAACAGCAAAGTTCATACAGTAGATAGAACGCAACTTTGAACATCCTATAAAACTGAAAGCTAAACTTGATGAACAATTTGTGGATTAAGCATTAGTTGTTTGAGCCTTAAGGCATCTGATTACCCTATGGAATTGATTCCGTTAAATATTTGCTAAGCAATGAACCAAAGGCAAATATTTCAGTTTTAATTTTCAAACACCACCTGACTATTTAGTTGTGTGTCACACATGACAGAAATTGAATCGACTGACATATTTGCTAAGCAATGAACCAAAGGCAAATATTTCAGTTTTAATTTTCAAACACCACCTGACTATTTAGTTGTGTGTCACACCTGACAGAGCAAATGTGTTCATGTAATCCAAATTACATTTCAATTAAAAATTTTGAATTATTTTCATAAACATTTTGAACTCTAAAACTGTTGGCAACATTATGTTATGTTACTTCAACTTTAAAGTTTAGTAATTATTGATAAAGACATACTGAAATATACATTTGTGTGTGGAAATCCAAACTAAGCTCGCACTGAACAAATACAACTTTTATCTCAGCTCTGTCAGCAGACTCTGGCATGCCTCTGTGTGAAAAGGAAAAACTTTATACGAAAGACCCTAGGATGCTATAAAAAAATCTGCGTGATTTCCACCCATTCATGTATACAATCTATATGTACAAAATAATGCCCACATTTTGTGTGAAAATTGCTGAACAAATGACGAAAACTCAAAAAATCAATCAAGTATCAAAGTATGACAGCAATAGGCCGACAGCGAAATTACCAAAATTCATTCATAATTTGCTAATTCCCCAAAAGTTAAATGCGATTAAATCGCGTTGATTATAATTTTCAAATTTTCTAACACTGATCATATAAATTGTTCAATCAACTTTAGCGGTCACACTTAATAATAAGTTAATTAACTGCTTTGTCGATTACAATACTTATGAAGTTATTTTAGCAAAAAATAGCTTTGCACGATTAGACAAGTCTACGTTATTGTCTATTAGAGCAAAGACACAAGGCGAGCACTAATTGGATCCAAGGAAAATTTTGCGGTCAGAGTTGTACAACAATTTAGTCCAAAAACTATTAACTGATTATTTAAATCTCTATTAAACCTCATCAAATTAAACATTTAACAAATAATGGATTGATTGCTTTAGATTGGATTGTTTAGTGAAATGAAACAATTGAAATTTAACCATTCAAAGCCATCAGTTTGATTTCTAAGTAATCGCTTGTACAATTTAAGACAATTGCAATAATTAAATTCATTATTTGCGGTTGACACGATTTTTTCAGAAAAATTCAAAGAGAAAATTCGATATCGTTTCCCACTTACACATAACAAGAGAATCACTTGACATAACAACAAACACGGTGCACTAATCCGTTTCCAAGAATAATGATGAATTTCATAAAACGTCAAACATTAAAGAAATGAGCTCGGAAGTCTGCGTGCATGCCAGCCTAATGACTCGAGCATATTTCAAGAGAACTCCGCGTACAGACTCAGACGTACGGCCGTACCAGCGGTGGCTTGTGGCTGCGTAAGCCCGGAAGGAGCAGCACGCATCCGCCGACCTGGCGCTGTACCCTCCCAGCAAGTTCAACCAAGCAGCCACCGTCATCGCACAAAACCAGAATCAGTGCGGCGCCGAGGAAGAAGAAATCAGAAGCGTAGGGGGAAATCAAGTGCGCTGTAATTTAAAAATAATTCGGCCAAGCAGCAGGGCGACTTACCTCCACTGCCTCAGTGTTGTGCTTCTTGGGGAATTGCCAAATTTACCAGCAATGCTTAACATTAAAGCGAGACCGTAAGGTGGAGGCGAGACGATGACAACGACAACGACGCGACCAACGCCGAACAGAAATGCGTCGATGGCGACGAAACACCGGTTTCACCGTTCACAAACGTTAACGCTGCGACGAACGCGAACGGACTACGGGTCGCTCTGTCTGTTGGTTTGTTGTGCTCGCGATTGTGTGATGTGCTGTTGTTGTTGTAGCAGTGAGTCGAGCTGAAACCAGTTGGACGAGCTTCTGGTCGTTGGCTGGCTGTTGACTGGACTTACACTTTGCTGGTCAACGCTTCGCACTATGGAATGGCAACAGAACGTCTCGCCGTTTCAGCCGTTATTGTTAATTTGCATGAACAAATATCGCAACACCAACACCCAACAGATAACACCAGCAGCCACACGGCCACGACAGCGAACAAGTCTTCGGTGGCAAGGTGCCACCAACTGCGGCAGATATTTGGCCAATTCGTGCCCTTAACGCGCGTCAGCGATTCCTCTTTCAACTCGGCGCTGGCGAACGGCGGACGCCAAGAAATCAGAGTTTTTTACTCGGCGAGTTAAAAATCGCCTTACAAGCTGGCTGACCTGCTGCTGCTTCGACGCTGCTGCTACTCGTCTTGCTAGCGGCTTGTCGCGGTGGCATCGTCTGCGGAGCGTTTTCACATTCCAGACTAAACTTGTTTGCGTTTGTTTTCGACTGGTGCTTACAATTAATAATTTCACTGTTGGTTGTTTTGTTTTTAAGACGTTTTAAGCAATTTTTAATTCAGCTTCCTCGGTCACATGAAGGTTAAGTAGAGCGTCTCGGGTTTCGTCTATTCAGCAAGACAATTCAATACCCTCCGGTAGTTTTATCTTGTTTATGTTTCGTTTCGCTGCGTCACAATGTAAATATTTTGTTTATTTTACGTCGCTTTCTTCAATAAAATCAAAACTCATTTTAAAAACAACACCGCAGCAAAAGAACGCACAACCACCTCTGGCAACATCTCCAATTGAGATCGACTTTAAGTCGGTGCTGCCAATCCGAATTAGTCAAGCTGAGTACGAACGGCGGCCGTAAAAAATCCCGTAGACGTGTAATACATTAGGCCAATGCACACACTTCCGATATTGTTTGAAAAGTATATGATGGTTGAAAAATATTTGTATGCTGCTGAAATAATTTTGAAAGTTATTTTAGTTTGCTTTTTAATTTTCATTAAGTAGGCTGTGTTGTATCATTCTGTTTAAAATATAAATCATAGTTGCCGTGGCTACACAGTATGAGTGAGTTTTGTAAGCAGCTTTTTGCAAGAATTTGAAAAACCAGCAAATGGCGGTGCTTCTGCGGTGGAATTTTTAAATAAATAATACTTTTTGGTAGCAAAAAGCTAAACAGTTTCAAAGTTTGAATCTCAGTTGATTTATAAAACTTTCTAAATTAAACATTTTTTGTGTCTAAATATTTTTCCCGAGCCTTTAAAAAAATTGTACGATATATCGTACAAATGTCGGCAAGGGTTGCAAGACTTTGTACGATATATCGTACAAATGGAAAGCAAAGGTTGCAAGTTATGTTTGCATTTTTTAAGTTATGGATTTGGTAATAAATTTTTTGCGTTTGCTGGCCTGCCACGCCCATCTGTAAACCACGTGACTAATAAAGTTCGACTATTCCGCAATTTTCGATTAAAAATAAGAATTACTAGACGAGTTTCTGTTTTACTAGGCAGACACAGGTTATGTAAGGTTAGACATGCGCACTTGCCACTCCCACTACGATAAAAAGAATAGGCTATATTCAGTGCCTTTCTGTAAAACTGTATGAATTTTAATTGATTCTGTGCTTTATTGAGAGCTTTGCAACAACAACAACGGTTATATAAGGCCGAATAAATGTGAATAAATTGTTTATATATATAATTTATATAACTTTTGATCAAAATTAAATCACGTTTTAATTTTTGGTTGTTATACTTTATGTTTTCTATAAAAAAATCAATGAATTGTTCATAAAACTTAAAAAAACGAAACCAAAATTTTGTGAATTTTTATTCCTTTGCGGACCATTGCACGATATATTGTACAAAATTGATTGAGCTGTAATTCTCAACCTAAATGATTTTTTTTAATTTCTTTTGTGTTGTATTGTTAAAATGCTCAATCAGAGTCAAGATTTTGGAAGACAAATTTTTATCTCAAGAAATGTGGAAATTGACCGGAAAGGGTTAAGCACTTGTTGCTTTCTAGCTTATTTAAAAAAAATGTAAAGTTTTGAAACATCCCCAAAACTGTGTACGAGGGTAATACATATCTTAGATGTTCGACTCCATTATCTTCCATTTTGAAATATGAATGAGAAACTAACATATACCGCATTTACTGTGCAGATGCGAAATTCTCTGAAATTGAATTTTTATTTTATCTCTTAGATCTTATCTTGAATTCTTTGGAATATCGTGCACTCTGTGCTCGGTTTACCTGACGTACTGCCTTTTGGCCAAATGTCAGTGGTATTTTCTCACTACACATTTTTTCCTGCAATCCATTCACGGAAAATATTTGGGCTTTTCAATGAAAGCCACAAAATTTTCCTGATTTTGCCAATTGTGTTGGATTTCGATTTGGGAAATTGTGGCTCAACGCGCCGTAGCATGGAGTCATGAATTGTGGTGCAATACGTTGTGTGAAAGTGTGAGTTTGCGAGACGGAAGTAATTGGGCGAGCAGTCGGGCCAAAACAGGTTCAAAAGCACACAGAATCACAACGAAAACCCTTAACCCATTGCGTGCCAGGCGCGTTAACCCGTCGTTGCATGCGCAGCTGAGTCTCACTGTGCAAAAGTTGTTTATTTTGAACGGGACGTCGAGCCATGTAAACAAACGGAGGAGGAGGAGATTAATTTCAGTCGGTAGATAACACGAGCAGTGCATAGGAGAAAGAGCGGAGTGAGACGGGTGTGCGGCTGGCCTAACCTTGGCTGTGTGACGACGAGTGTTAATGCCCCTAGCCTGCGAGCGATAGTGGACAGCAGTAGCAGCTGGTGGTGGTGGTGTTGGCGGTGCAAAGACAACAGCCAAGCCAGACGAGACGTCAGTGGTGGTAGCGCGTCAATAACATCACAGTTGAGGGCAAATTCCACTGTATGCGCGGAAAACACACGCTTAACGATTGATGACGACAAATTAAGTCATCAATTGTGTTAATTAAATGGACATTGCGAGCTACGCTGACCCACTTTGAGGTACAGTGGCCACTGCATTTCCGAATTCAGTGGACTCAAAGCAACAACAGAGCAAAGCAACAACAAAAATGGCAGGCGGCGCAGCTTCCATATTACAGGGCGCCAGCGAAGGGCGCGTGCAAAACTGTACTGTCTGCACCTCGCCCTCCTGCTCGCGCAACGTCAACGGCAGCCTCATGCATGGCAATCACTCGGAGGCGCTCATGAACGGCCTGAATGCGCTGCGCTGCGCAGAGAAGCTTTTCGATGTGACGTTGATCGTGGAAGGACGCACCTTCAAGGTACACTATCAAAAACGCTCTATCAATCAGACTTGGATATTAATTGAAGTAGTGAGGCTTATGTAGAGTTCATTTTAGCGGAAGAAGAATTTTTTGCTGACTTCCGAACTATTCGCTGCACTAAGTTTCCGCTGTTGTTATATACGCTTCGGCGCTGTATTCGCAATTCTTTGTCTCGCCGACTCACTGCTTCGGTGTGTTTATGGCATCTGCACGCTGCTTGAATACTTCATTGCCAGTTGTGACTTCCGGCTTTGCGTCTATTGCAATCCGTTCTTTTCTAGCCATAACCGTAGTAAAAACAGCAATTAGAAGAATTTTTCGCAACTCTTCGCGGCCGATCAAAGCGTTTGCATTCAATTTTTAAATTCGAGTTTATATGAGCTTATCAATGCGGAGGAGGGGCAAGCGTTCATTCATGATTTACTGTTTAACTGATAAAGTCGCAGTCTTGCATGTAGTATTGACATTTGTGTGGGCCTGACCACTGTACTATAATCTTCCTTCAGACAAGATAAGCGACGGGTTTTCGTTGTTTGTTTTTCCAGAAGGTGCGGTGTGATGATAAGTGCGGCTGATAAGCGGTTTAATTAGGAAAGCCACTTTATCGCTTTCGCAAAAGCTTCCATGTCGTCAGCGATTGGGGTGAACTGGAACCGAATCTGTGCAAGCAAGTTGTACGGAGATGAGCATTTTTTGAGCTATGGAAAGAGTTTTAAAAGAGCGAAAACTTGAAATGCGACGAAAACATGAAATACCCATAGAAATGTACAATTAAGTGACAGTAGTAACCTTCGCAGATTTCAACATTTAAAATCACTCAGTTCCTTGTTACATCCTATTTCTATCTCATATTTCTAAGCCCAGCTGCACTCCCAAGAAATACATTAGCAATTTATCTTTTCCGCAGGCGCATCGCGTTGTGTTGGCTGCTTGCAGCGACTACTTCTGCGCCATGTTTACCGACGCCATGCGCGAAGCGCGCCAATCGGAAATCAAGTTGAACGGCATCAATGCGCGCGGCATGGAGCTGCTACTCGAGTATGCCTACACCTCCAAGCTGGAGTTGGATCACAGCAACGTGCAGGACGTGCTGTCCGTTTCGACGCATGTGCAAATGAAGGCCGTCATCGATGCGTGCTCGCACTTTCTCGAGTCGCAAATCGATCTGGACAATTGTGTGGCCATCGCGGCCTTGGCCGACTTGTACTCGCTGGAGGAGCTGAAGAAGAAGGCCTACCGCTACATGTGCTCGCGCTTGGACGAGTTCGCGCAGACTCCGGACCTGCTCAGTCTGACTTTGGATCAGTTCGAGTATATTTTGTCGTGTAACTATCCGGTGGACTGCTCGGAACAGCGTGTGCTGGAGATTGTCATGGAGTATTGTGTAGAGGTTGAAATAAAGCCCGAGCTGACGCGGCGCCTGTTCGCAAAGGTGCAGTTCAACCAGATTAGCGCCTGTGCGCTGAACGCCTTGACGTGTCCGCTGAAGAAGCCATCGAAGGATTGTGCGGCCAGCGAGTCGCTCGCCTATCTGGGCTACTACCAGTTGATGCGCGCCGAAATGCTGAAGCAGGAGCAGAGTAAATTGCTGGCCGCAGATGGCGCAGTGGAGGAGGTCATCTCGACAGATGTGCTGACCAATTCGCGTGGCATGGAGCTGGCGCTGGTGAAGATTGGTGGCTTCGAGACGAATGGCCTGACGAATCAGATCAACTGCTACTTGCCATCGAAGGGAAAGTGGGAGAATTTAACTGTGATTCCGCATATTGAGCAGTGTAAGTGCAAGTGAAGTTGGCGCGCTCGTCTCTTTTCGTTGATAGAGTGTTTCGTATGCTTTCAGGCAATTACGGCACCGCAGTACTGGGCAATGACCTTTACGTGGTGGGCGGCTCGTACGACGTGTGTCTCAAGGAGTACATACATCCGTTTGGGTTTCGCTACTGTCCCACCAAGAACAAGTGGAAAACCATCGCGCCTATACAAGCGGACCGGTGCCGCTTCTCGCTGAATGCCATGGGCAACAACTATCTGTATGCCGTGGGTGGTGTGTGCGAGCTTAACGAGAACGACGGCGTCGAGGTGTGGGCGCACGATATGGCCGTTTCGAACTGCGAGCGCTACGACGCGAGCACCGACCGCTGGGAGTATTTGCCGGCATTGTCGGAGAATCGCAGCCAGCATGCGGGTGTTGTGTTGGGCGACCAGCTTTTTATATCGGGTGAGTAGGCGATGTGACAGTGCTAAAGAGCCAGGAACAATTGAACATTTTCCCTTGCAGGTGGTATCGATCGGCACATTGTGCTCGCCTCACTGTGGTGTTTCGACACGAAGGCCGATAAGTGGAACAAGCTGTGCCCCATGCCGACGCCACGCGCCGACCATGTGCTCATCGTATTCGACGGACACATTTATGCCTTTGGTGGCTGGTATGAGGACCCCATGACCGAGATGCGTGTGCTCGCCGACACGGTTGACGTGTACGACGTGGCCGCCGATCAGTGGGTGACCGAGTCACGCAATCCCATGCCAAAGTATTACACAGGGGTGGCGGCCGTGAAGCGGAAAGTGTACTTCATTGGCGGGCTGCTCTCGACGGCGACCATCAACCGAGCCACCGCCGCGGTGCAATGTTACGATCTGGACACCAAGCAGTGGACCTTCAACTCGGAGTGGGAGTACCCGAAGGAGGTGTGGGAGTGCACCTGTGCAGCATTCTATGTGCCTCGTGAGCGCGACGATGTCAAGTACTACTGGGGCGATGTTTAAGCGATTAATGATGCACCTATGCACAATAGCAACGCGCCGAGTACGCAGTGCTTTCGACTTTGATTTATAATGTTGAATTGACTTAGGTTAGCTAGAACTGTGTTCTTACCGCCTGTAAATACAGAATATAAATGTAGTAATTACCCTTAGAGGCAGCATAGCACATGTCGCTAGTGCGTGGCATATGTTGAGCTTCTAGTTAGCGAATTTCGTTCAACTACCTTTAAACTTTTCAAACTAGTGTGTTTGTGTTTCCGGTTAGGCGCAAGTTATTTTTAAATTTTGTTTTATGTTTCAAACTTTAAATCTCCGCAAAAATCTCCAACGGCAATTGAATTATTCCGAAACGTGGAACGTGGTGCGTCAAGCTCATTGTTTGAAGGTGTAGTAGATTTTTGTTTTGCGAAATCGTTAACTGTTGCTTACTGTTTTATATCTCATATTTTTATACAAAACGAATTTCATATATTTACGTTCTAAGTGCTCAAGATATTTTCAAATGCCACTATTTGTTCGTCATATTTATTCAACAGCTAAACACATTTTTATATTTTTGTAAGTATGGCAGGGCCATTTCGACTACTATAAGTGAAAACTGAACTCAGCTATTTATGCAATTGATCATTGAATGAATTTTATCGAATCGTATTGTATTGAATTCAAACTATTGAAATTAACCTCAATCGTTTTCTCATGAAACGTCATTGAAATTTCGAATAAAGTAGAGGAAAATTCTAAAATTTATATACCCATGTAATTAAAGAATTTAGTTGTTTTAAAATGAAATAATAAAACATGGTGTTTCTCTTCTATGCGCCAAGCATAAAATCGATGGCAGTATGAAACCGAAGCTTTCCTCTTGATTGTATTCCAGCCTACTTTTCCCCAGTGTCACCAGTGCCCGCCCGAATAAAATGCCTGCATTCTATTTAAATAAATATGTAGCTATTTAATTTTATTTGAATGTATGGCATAATTACTTTCGTTTCGTTTTCAATAATTTATTTATATAATTCACCGCTCTTTAGCGTTCTGTTACAGAGCAAAGCGCCACCAGTGCTAACGTTTTTGCCTTTTCTATTTTCACACAGAGTTACAGAGTTTACTATTTTCACGCGCTTTTCTGCGACTCGGATAAAATTGTACATCCACATCTACACACACGTCGGCATGCAGTGTGTACGCTCCACATCTGCTCTACAGGACAGTTTGTTTTTTTGTAAATTGCACATTGCCAGTTTTTCACATCCATTACTGCTGATTAAAAATGCTCGTCCATGTGACAAATAGTTTGCATTCGGTTAGGTTTTGTACGCTTTGCATATCGCAGTTCAACAGATTAGCTTAAGCAGTGGTCAATTATCGTAAATCGAATCTCGTTAAAAGTTAACTTAGAAATAAATAAAAGCAACAAGGTAAACAAAATTACAAAGTATGTAGAATGAACTGTTTTACCGAAACACATTTGGTATTAGTTGTTATTGTTTTGGTTAGTAAAAAAGGGCAAACGTCGGAAATTAACAATAAGAAACGAGTCGAGTGGAAACTAAACTAGAAATGTCACTTAACATTAACTTAATATCAGTTTGTGTTCGAAGGAAAATCAAATATCACATTTCATAAATATTTTCGCTTGAATTATGGTACAAAAGCATGCACTTGATCAGTTTATATTAAATATGCGTAAATCATTGAAAATACAATAAAAATAAAAAGGACTAGCTTCGTTGGAAATTAAACAAACATAACTTTGTCATCCGCTGTTCATGTGTTGTCGTGTTGTGGTAGGACTAAATAACTAAAATTACTATTCGATTAGACAAATTAAACTAGAACGTGTGCGCGCCAAGCATTGCTCAAATTTGCATTTTACATACATACATACATATAATTGAAGCTAATTGCAGCTGTGGACCTTCGACCGGCCCAAAACTTTGCTCGTTAAAACAAGTCGTTTGTTAAAATGCCATAAAGCCCTCGAATCGACTTTAAGCACCACTACTATAAATCTCTCTAAAGTTTTGTTAGCAATTTTGTATCATTTTGGTTTTGTGGCGTTTTTGCGGTTGTTTTGTTTTAGAAATCGAATGTAGATTAAATGCATTTTAATGTACATTACTTAGGGCGTATAGAGTAAGAATTGGTTTGTCTGCTGCTTCACAATCGGGTGTGGCGACAATTGTTACCGAAAGCACAAATAGAAATCAGTTACAAGTTTGAGTTTGGTTGCTTGTTGCTGTGCAGCACGGCAGCCACTTAGGCCAACAGGAGTTCCTCGTGCAGTCCGTCCGCATCGAGCGATTTGTTCGACTTGAACATGTAGTTGTTGTCGCCCTGGCTGGAAGCTTGCGACTTCGAGCTGGATGTCATGTTGTAGAGATCGTCGAGGTCCTCGCTGCGCCGGTAGCTGGAACGAGAAAGGCGCGTTTCAACAATGAGAACTGTAAATAGTGTAAGGTCAGAGTTGCGACACAATTTGAAAGATTCAAATCTGGAAAATTGCTTTTCAAATCTTTATTGCAGTTTTAAACAACAAATAGTTGCTGCATACTTTTATGTTGCCTTACATAACTCACATTCAGCTGCACGTAAAACATTCTTAAGCGCTCACCTGCTAACCGGCCGACTGTACGTGGACATGGCCGGACTGGCTGGATTCATGCTGTTGTTGCTGTCATTGTCCTCACTCTCCTTGTTCGTATTCGAGCTATTGTATAGGTCGCAATTGTCCAAATATTCCGAACGCAAATATGTGTCCAGTTCGTTCTCCTCCTCCTCATTGTCCACATAGTCTTGCTCGTTGTCCTGGTCCTGCTGCGACTCGACCATACACAGCCATTGCGAGTTATGGTTGCGGAACTTCTCCAGCTGGAAAAATGCGCGTTCCAAAAATGAGCAACTCTCAATCATCAATCAACCCTCGCTCACCTTTATCCGCTTGGCCCAGTCGGTGTCGCTAATGGCAATTATGTCCAAACAGTAGTCGCACACTTTGCGTATCTCGGCGTTCTTGTCGTGCATCAGATCGATCAGGTAGGCCGGCGACTCAGTCTCTTTGATCATGTACTCGCGTGTGCTCTCGTGCCGCAGTATCTGCTGGAATACGAAGATGATCTGCAGCACGATCTCGTCGTCCTCCTGCTTCGCCTTGAGCAGCTCGATCAGCGAGAGCACCACCTGAGCGCGGCAGAAGAGCAGCGCGCACAGTTCGTCGTTGGCGCAGGTGCCCAGGTAGGCGATCGTGTCGAGCACCATGTCGTCGAGCTTGGCGCCCGGTACCAGCACATCGCGCACCCACGGTATCAGCTTGAAGTTCTGCAGTATTTGCGAGTAGTCCAGATCGGCCAGCGACAGGTTACCCAAAATACCCAAGCACTCGACCACGAACGTTTCGTCTTCGCAGATGGTCAGTATGTGCGCCAAATCGCCCACGTAGTCGATAAACTTCGGCTGCAGCGATTCGTGCTGCGAGAGGTTGCGCAGCAGTTTCATCAGCAGCGCGTCCTGATACTTGAAGGCGCGGTCCATGAGGCTGTGCAGCCGATTGCCCTCAATCATGATTTGCGCATTGCGCTTGTTCAGCGACAGATTGATGCACAGCGCTATTAGGTCCAGATCGACCTTGACGTTGAGATTCAGTATGATGGCGTCGGTGGCCATTTGCACGCACTCGGTGTGCGTGAACATCGCCTTGACCTTGTCGTCCAGGCTCATGTGGTAGAGTATCTTCACGGCAATGCCGTGATGCTTCTCGTCGTTGATGAACATCACCAGCATGGGCAGATAGCCGGCGGCGACCATTTTCCTGCGCACCTTGCCGTCGAAGGAGAGATTGAAGACCAGCTTGAGCGTGACCTGCGCCAGATCGGTATGGCCACTTTGGAATAGACGCGGCAATTTGGCAATTATATTGAGATCGCTCATATCGTCCTTGTTGTCGCCCACAATCGAGAGTTTCTTTAGAAAGGTGGTCACCAGCATTAGCAGGTCGATGTTCTGCCGATCCAGGGCCTTGACCAGCATCTTGACAATATTCTTGCGTCGCATTTTCTCCTCCAGTTTCACATTTTCAGCCATATTCAGCAGGAGATAGAAGGCGACGCGCAGCAACTGTTCCTGCTTCTTGGCGAATACTTTCAGCTGCTTGTTCAGACGATCGATTTCTTCCTTCTTAACCTTGGGATCATTGCGATCCAGCGCCTCGTTGCTATTGGTTTTCATGTCGCCATTGGATGAGATACCCGAGTCGGAAGTGGCCGCGCCGGCCGAAAGCGCCTCATGGTAACTGCTGTTCAGTATTTGACTCTTAATTAGGGAGGAGGACATGGTGCTGGACCAATTGCCCGACTTGGGGCGCTGCTTCAGTTCTGGAATGCGACGACGCGGAGGCTCCATCTGTAATGTAAAGTTGCACATAATCATATTAAAACCCACTTTTCGAACAAAATCAAATGCATCACCTCTTTGGGTTTCTCCTCATTCATGATATCCAGGAAATCGTCGGTGCTGCGGTTAAGCTTCTCTTTACTGGCCTTGGCCGAGAGAGGCGCCGAGCCGGCAGGATTCTTTCGCACATCCAGCTCATTGCGCATCGTTTCGTAGCGGCGTAGTTCGTAGTCTATGACATCCATGCAGAGGGAACCAATCTGTGTTGGGGTGCGGAAATTGCAGTTCTGAGTAACTACTGTACAATGTTAAGGAAGAGCGAAACCGTTTACCTTATAGTGTACTATGACGGGATGAAATTTCGTATAGGTCGAAAAGCAAAAGAATATATAGATAATGTTGGTCGATAGATCTAAACTTTTGCGCCAATCCTCGCGCAGAACGCGCGACAAAGCACTCAGGCAAGCCTCTGTAAAAAGTTGCAATATTAGAGAAGGGTAGAGGAATGACTCCCCTGAGAGAGAAGAAATGAGAATGTAACAAATTTTGGGCCACTGATATAGTACTTCCGGTGCATATTCTTTAGTTGACTTTAGTTTTTTAGAAACCTTTTTGTTTGGCCGATTAATACCGTTGTACAAACACAATCAGTGACTCCAATGTTTTGAGAGTAACAGTTACAATGTTTCGTACCATTTTTTTCCAACTCCTCCAGATTGTCTGGGTTGCGTGCCACTTGCAGTATCATGGCTGAGCCGCGTATTCGTTCGCTCAGGTCCTCATAGAGCAGCTCCACATATTCGTCTATGTTATTGATGGAGACGTCGGGCGTGGCTGGCGCGGTGGCTGATGAAATGGTGGATGCGTGCAACTTGGCTGAAGTGCGCTTGGCGGACACGGCAGAACGATGTTGGCTATTGTTGTCGGCAATGTCTGCAACCAGATTGCAAAATACAAATCACTAAAGAACTGCGTAATTTTTGTGCGCGCGAAACGCTCACCGGTGCCTGCATTGTCTTTGCGATTTTTCAGATAGAAAATAATTTGCTCCACATCGGCCAGTTGGGATTTGTGTATGAGATCACATTTGTCTACAACCTCGCGGGCCAGGACAGCGGGATCCGTTTTGGCATTCAGCGAACGTAAGCGTATTATTTTCTGACAGTTCTGTAAATAATGAATACGAAATCGATTTAGTGCGCTGCGTCACTGATAGCTGGTCGTTAGTTGTGTGTGGGAAAGGTCGCACAGTTTACATATAAGACACATGCACCGCACCATCAAGTTCCCCAAAGAATCAATAAAATTATTTGAATAGTGTGTTGACGGGTAAATTACTTTATGAAGCTCATCCAAGTTTGGAACACTGAAAGTTCTCAAACCAATATAAACAAATGCAGACATATAGTAAAATTTCGATTGACTCAATTAGACATGATTGGCTCGGTAAGTGGATTCAGAGGTTGTAAAGGTCGGGTGTTAAAAAATGGGAGAAGGTTGCCGAAAAGTGTGTGTAACGATTGTTTTAGGCATTTAGACTGGGTTCTCTTTGGTCTACTGTGGGATCGATTTATATTCACAAGTGATGGATTATAGTTATTTAAAACTACTAGTCTATTATTATTACGAATTATACATACACACATTTTACACAAAGCAAAAGCGGGAAACTTTCGGCGCTTTGTTGCAATGGATTTTTCTTTGAGTAGTTTTTAGATTGGGAAAATTCATAATTAAATTAAATTTTTCAAGAGATGTGTACACAATCAATTTGAGGAAAACAGATAAATGCAGCGTGTATAGTTTTCAATTAAATAAAATAAAATAAAACTAAAAAAGCAGGTAATTTTATAAAAATGTTTGACGTAAACTGAGCAAGTAAAACCATTCTATGTATTTTTCTATTCATAGTTTTTAACTTTAATGCCATTGAGTCAGCTATTTTTGCCCACTATTGCTGTATTTTTTTAATCAACATAACAGCGTTTAATCAAGACCTCATTTTATTTCCAACAACATCATAAACAACCTTCATACAGAAAAAAGTTTGCTTGTTTTCTGAATACTATCTGGCGGCCCTGTGGGGTTGAATCCAATTTCCCAATTGGAAACAAGAAGAGACAAAAGGTTTTCTAATAGTTCACGCTAATGTTTATAAATGATATCATGGGATGTATTGGTAAATGCGATTTTTAAAGTGATATCTGAATTATGCATAATTACTGTTTTTATTTAAAATTTTCATCTATTCATTCTTTTGCTAGTAACGCCCCAAACAACATAAAAACACATGACCCAGCAAAGTGCTAGCAACGAAGTCAATGGCACTGCAAAAAATAAAAATAAAATGAAATGTTGGCGTTTAAGATTTGCATTTGCATAATATGTATGCAACCAACAAATGCAGAGACAGACACAAGCGAACAGACCTAGCAACATTTCGTATACAATGACACTTAGACTGTGTGGTGTGTAAGGTAAGTTGCGTGCCACTTGCATTTGCTGTCTGACTGTGTGTGTTTTCGTTTTAAGGTTTGTTATCGCTTAGGTTCACTATAGCGACCGCCGACTCCTCACCTCCCATAGCGGTGGGTGTCTTCAACTAGCGCTGGGTGTCTTCAACAATAGGCAGCCAACGGCCACAGTGCCTTCATTGGTTTCTACTGATAGCTGTTTGCTTACCAAAGATGAATGAATACGAAAACGTACGCAGCACTAAAGAAAAATCAATAGCTGGACGGTTAATGTGCGATTTCCGTGAACCCAATTGGTCGAACTTGCAACGTCAACCAGTCAGTCAGTGGCATAACGGTTCTCGTTGCCGGCAAGCGATCTGCTGCGGTAGTGGAAAAGAAATGTCGGTGCCCGCATACGAATCAGCGCTAATTTTAGGGCCACAATTGTTGCGTGCCCGCATGACGAACGGAACGGAAGCCGATGTGTATGCAAAGATTGTGACGTGATTGTTGCAATGTTGAGCAGATAGCGAAATGCTGCTACTGGTGTTGGTGTTGTTGTTGTTGTTGTTGTTGGGCTTTTCAGCGACTTCATTTGACTTTGCTACATAAAATAATGCAGCGGCTTAAATGCGAACGAAGTCAGTTAAATTGTTTAACCTTTGTGTCAACAGCAGCGTACCCGGGTATGTTTTGCGTTTTCAAATCGCAGTAGCTTGGAAAGCAGCACTCGGAGCGACCTGAAATTTCTTGATATCCTCTACAAAAGTATTTTACACCATATTCTCAAGTTTGGTTGAGATTGGACCCTCGGGTCCAGATATATGGCCAATTTTCGATTTATACCCCTTACGTCAACAGCAGCATACCCGGGTACGTATATGAAAACGCATGTAAATATGTTGATATAATTGAAAACTGAACTTTTATTTTCCATAAAAATTTCAAAATAGTCCATGTAATAATATAAAAACGTATAAATAAAATGAATTAGAGTTAATAAAATTTTCAATTGCATCTGTTGCATTGCGGCATATCCATGGAATGTTCTGTGCACACGGGTCTTTTGCAGAATGTGCATGCTTTCCTTGTTGGGCGACGTTTGGCGCATATGTAGCAGTTTCCCTTTCTTTTTATTCTGCCGGTGCTGTCACGTTCTTCCTTGCTTTTTGCTGCGGTACCTATTATATTCAAGGGACCGCACATTTCATCAGACATGAT
The DNA here is from genome assembly GCA_963668005.1 of Melieria crassipennis. NCBI lineage: Eukaryota > Metazoa > Arthropoda > Insecta > Diptera > Ulidiidae > Melieria > Melieria crassipennis. Next base: position 13,029,050 of record OY764962.1, read on the forward strand.
CAACTTGAAGGTTTCTACAATGGACAATCGTTGTGTTCTCCGTACTGGTCCATAATTTGCAGATGTTAGTATATTGTGTGTACGGAATCTGCCAGTTTGAGGTAGCACAGCAGACCAATTTGTTCCATCTCTGCCAGTAAAACTTTCTCCGGCTTCACAGGGTACATCATCAAGTTCATCATCATCACTTTCGTCGCCTGGGTTGAGTTCTGGTAGCTCAATTTGCTCCACATCGGAGTCGTCTGCGGTTACATCTTCTTGATTGTCGTCCGCATCCTCTTCACATACTAATGGCTCCTCATCACTTATTTCTTCTTCCAAATCGTCTAACCGCTGACAAATATACTTTTTTTGTGCTTCATGGTCCACTGTCGTGTAGTTAGCCTTTCACCATCTGCCATTTTTGCTGTATTTAATTTTGCTTAGTTCCGCAGGATATAGTTTTGAATATTTCACTTGTAGTCACAAATAACGAATGAAACGAAACACAAGTAAACTGAAATTTGGATTTATACGCAATATATGAGAAAAACCATGTCTCATGACATGCTTTTCTACAAAAACACTTGTTATCAACAAGTGTTTAAATTCAAATTTACAAGAGTAGAAAACGGCGAGTCGGTGTTCAATTTTTTCAATTATATCGAACATGATATAACAAAAAACCATCACAAGAATTATTTTCGTCTATTTCAACAATTTTTTTCACATAATCATCAAATATTTCTACATAAACAAACATTTTTGCATACATTCATAAGCCACCACTATAAACTATGTTTAAAGAAACTCAATATTTATACAATAAAATAATATATTTCTCAAATTTTTTTACATACATACTTAAAAAACATATTTTTCAATAAACTAACAGCAAAAAGTTAGGCAGATTTAAAAGAATGCGTTAAATATTCACATATTTATCACAAAGTTATGCCATTTCCCATACAAAATATACGTGCGTACCCGGGTATGCTGCTGTTGACTAACGTATAATTTTTCTGTTGTTGACACAAAGGTTAAGTGCACAATTGAGCAACAAGTTGAATATTTTAATGCAGCAAAGGCTGCCAGAAATCTCATGGGGGGAGCAGATGTACTGAGTGATTATTCAGACTTTTGGTACTTGAAAAGTCTAAAAAATTTAAAGTTTCCAGAATTCAAATGTGTGAAGGGTTTGGATCAGACTTTTGCCTTGAATCACCGGCCATTACGTAGAATAACTTACGAAAGAGTTGAGAAATCGGATTGAAGATTTGTAAGAATGTTCCTTTAACTCGTGGAAAAATGTTCTTATATATCAATTAAGAACATTTACAAAATACTTATAAAAATTTGGAAATCAACGAAGAAAACCTGGTGCTTCATAAATAATTTTCACTGAGGGAAATAAAAGGAAAGCCAAGAAAGGATCAGCAAGGAAAAACTAAATCAAAGGATACAAAGGAAGTTCATTCGTTCGTTAACTGTCCATTACAACCCGTTACCCGTGAGTGACGCAAAATTTCTCCCCAGGCGCCACTGTTCTGCACTCGCCTTCTTCAGTTGGTCAAACCAAAAAATGATGAGGCGTCCTCAACTTGGTTCTTCCACCGGAGTTACGGTCTCCATCTTCGCCGTCGTAAAGGATGTATGAAATATAAAAGCTGGACTAACAAATGAAACGTGGAAATAGTTTTGAATCTAAAAGAACTCAGAACTCATTTGCTTTAATCTATTTTTTTCACTGTTACAGAGTGTTATATTCATCGAAAAGTGTCTGAAATTATCAAGAAATACACTACTATCAAATTCTGATGAACTGTTTATTTTGTGACCCTAACAGAATTTTTTATCAAAAGACTAAGTAGCCAGTTTTTATGAATCAGAGTGACTGGCGTAAGCAATTATTAAAAAAAAAAACATTCACAATTTCCAGCGCATAATGCATACGAAAACTATGACAAACATTAATTGCAATGCTACACAAAAATATAGTTAATAATTTTGACCTTCATTTAGAAGTACAAATTATAACAATTTAAGCGATTACAGCAGTCAACTAAAAAATCGCAGCAGCTGGAATGATGCCTTTTATGGCGATCGTCTATACCAGAGTCAAAACAAATTTTCGCACTTCGAAAGCAACAAAAACTATAATTGGGCACTAACAACGCAAAATAAAAATAAACACTGCCGAAAAATTGGGAAAAGAAGAGAATACTTTTTCAAGTTGTAATTAACTAAACATTACAGTTGTCTATAGTGCATTGTTGTTAGTGCAAAGACTCACATAAAACTAATAAGCTAATTTTAATTTTTTATAAATGTATGTATGTATAAGTGTAAATAAATATGTGTGTGATGTTGAGCGTAACGAGCTGAGCGCTGGTGCGAAATTACTTCATTGTGTAAACAGTGCATAATTGAGCTCGAGCGCTGCCCCAACTAAGCGGCGCTCATTACGGCTCTGCGGCATTCAAGAATAAGCCCAATTCTACATATTGTGTGAATTCTTCAAAGAATTGTGCAAAACTGTTTTGTCTACAATGCGAGTGCGTAGTCATAAAAGTGCGTCATGTCACATATTTTACACATTGTCATAACGACAGAGAGGCTCCGGCGTGGCGGCACAAAGGCACAGATGGACCGGCAGTAACTGGCAACGGACCAGCTGAGCCGAACGGCCAGACAAAAGCAGTTAATGAACTTGACGCGTCGCCGATGATGGGCTTTGTTGTTTTCGTTGTTGTTGGTGGTGTTGGTGTTGTCGGTGCTTAACAATGCCAGTATTGATGTTGGCGGAGTCAGTGCACGCGTAGGTGTCGAACTTCAATTTAATGGCATGAAAGAGTTTAAAGTTGAGCGCATTTTGTTGGAATTCGCAAAAACATGATGCAAATGTGCCAGACTTAAAAGTACGATTTAAGATTATAGAAAGATTTTTGTGACTAATGTGAGAAAGCTTTTGCAAGCAGTAAAATTCAAATCGTTGCCACGAGAAACGGAAGGAAGAAGAAATTCTATAAACAACTTGAGAAAATTATTATTGTTAGCTCTTAATGGGATCAGCAAAGGGTTTAATCAATAAATTCAAATTTAGTGACCACAAATTAAAACGATCATTCATTAACTTTGTTTAGTATTAGGACATTTGACACATCATAAATGCAGTCAATATTACTAAAAAAGTTTCTGATTAATTGTTTTATAATCGCGTCAAAATAAAAAAAACTGATTTAAAGTTATTCAATTTAATCACATTGACTTCGTTGACGAACTGTTTTGACCTTTAAATTTTATGGATTTAGAAAAGTGTGTGTTTCTTAGTGTACATATAGAGATATACATTTATACACATACATATATAATACATTATTTCCAAAGACTACAATTTGTGTTCCAACAATGTGATCTCACGAGCGCCATCATTGTGTCGCACCGACAAAGCTTAATCGTCGCCTGAGAAAACAAATGTCGTATGTGTTACTAGGCTCAATGGAACATACGACATTCGTTTTCTGAGGCGACGTAATGTCTGGAAAATCGCCTCAAATGGTCGCTGTCGTTAAAAGCGGTAATTAAGTCCGATGGCACATTCGGTCATTGGTGTTCACCCAAGTAGTTCCTTGTTGATTTATGGCACCGCATTGAACAAATGATGATTAATATGAATGCACTTAGGTTTTGTTCGCATTACATTAAGACCCCAAAGGGCATAGAATTGGTACGCCATTCATTTTCATCAGTGGCCGCCGCTTCACTATCAGTGCTGCAACGCAAAAAACCTGCAACTGGCAAACCGATAACGGCCATTGATTTAATGGACAAAGGCGCGAAGGTGACACCTTTTATGAGCGCGTGCAGAGTTACGTCCTCTGGCTTTATGGCCGTCACAACTGCGCTCGGCTGTGGAAAGTTAATTCGTTTAGAATCACGCACATAGTGCATGTTTGCAGATTTATACGAGTACTGGCACATGAACATATACGAGTACAGGCCAAGTGTATGCATATGAATTACTAATGAATATGGGTCAATGTCGCGCAGTCAGCAAGCACTCGAAAGCCACACCAAAACTTGTGTCATGTGAAAATGTTCCTTAAGGCTTAAAGGAATATAAATGGACTTGTGAGATTAGAAAAGAAAAATGTTTCCGTTCAAGGTCTCTGACTTTTCCTACAGTTGACAAACTGACAGACACACATGACATATTTGTGTGCGTAATTTGCATTGGAAGCGTGCCCAATATGTTTGTGATGCCTCGAAGACAACTTCCTTCCTGACGAGCAATGGGCAGCGGATGGCAACCCCAGAGGAGTTTCCTGTAAGTATGTCGCTTATATGCATTTAAATTGCCATATAATATGTACTAAGGCTACTTAAGTATACAAATACATATCTATACGTATTTAGAAAATAATTGTATGCCAACCAAATGTTGTTGGCATGAGTGGTTGCTGTGTCACATTTAAAAGCGAATGTCATTAGGGTGGTGTTTATTTTTCTTAAGTTGGAGCTTTCATGTGATTAGTGCACAAACTACTCGTATATGCATTGACTGAATTTGGAAAAATTGTATTCAGACCTGTCACTTTGACCTCGCGGCTTAGGTAGTTAGTATCAAAACTTGGCGTCCACGCTCAAGTGGGGATTTGTTTTGGTATTTTATAATTAACAAAATATTAAATTACATTGTTCATTCTGCATTAAAATGATTTGGCCATGGCTTGAAGAATGTATAGCATTTCCGAAACAAACTTGCACTTGAAAACGACTGCAAGAACTCATCATTTGCAAATAATTTAGCCAGAAACCAACAGAAACAATGAGCTCTGAAGACGGACAGGTAAAATATCCATACTAAAGTAAAGCAAAGAAAATGTAAACGGATAAGTCAAATATTAAGAAGATTGCACAACAGTAACACAAGAAAGGCTGCAAAACTGAAACCCACATGTTGCGGATCAGTGAAAAATACTTTCAGGAAAGTCAATCCTTTGAGAACTTGTTGCTGTCTACACCCTATGGAACTAAAAAAAAATGAAATAAAATAACCTCAAATTGCGTCAGTGCGTAAAGCTTTCTTGAAGTCGTATGCTCTCCGGAGAAGTCCAGTCATTTTTGAGAAGTTACTGAAAAGAGACCCCATAGTGAAATTAATAAAGTGTGCCAGATAGCAGGAACTCTCTCTTCATCGTACACTTATTTTCTGACAGTTAATGTAATTTTGCTGACAAATGTCAGAGTTCATAACCCGTCTGTGCTGTATGAAAAAATTTCAAAATAAATTGTTTTTTGAAAATACGTTCTGCACCAAAAACCGACACAAAAAACGCAATTACATGCCAGGAAAAACGTGCTATCTCTGCAAAAAAAAAACGACCGGCAATGCAATTTCTAAGTTTTTCTAACATAAAATGCATTATGAAAATATATATTTCTGGAGTCCTGAAAGTCATTTTTAAATTTTGTGCTATTTTAGCGACAACAAAAATAAAGGTTAATCGAACTGACACAAATAAATTGACACTTTGACAATTGCTACTCAGAGAAATAAGTGCACGCCATCTACCTGGTACACTTTATTGATTTCACTGTGAGAGACCCTATATCACACTTGTATGCAGGCGAACTTTCGAAAAATCACACGAACGCTGGGTAAATCTAAGAACACTCTTTCGATAGCGTTTTAAACACTTTGAATTAACAGCAAATTACATTTATTATTCAAAGAAGTTTTAAAATTTTATATTTTTATTTATTCCATGTTTATTTTTTTTATTATATTTATATTTATTTTTTATATTTTTTTATTTATATTTTTATTTATAATCGTCATTCATCTTTTAATTCAGCACAAGTGAACTTTTCAAATGATTCATACAAGATTTTGCTTCATACAAATAAGGACCACACTATTCGCATATTGCTATTGGATTTAAGCTCTTCTCATTTATATGTATAGATAACGCTTTATTTATCCTATACATTCTATACGCAATATACCAATCTGTGCACATTTTTATACTTAGGTATGAGTGTACATAGAATATTTACTCACATTTGAGTCGACGATAAGTGAATACACATCGCAATCTTCCCACGATTGACATGTGATTGATCGAAAATTGTTCATGGTTAGTGGCGAATTGTAATTTTAAATGCAATCGATATGCGCGTCTGTCGATAGAGGCTTGGCATGTCAACGATGGTTGGTTGCACAAAATCTCATTATACCTAATACATATATGTCCATATTTATCCAGTGTGCGAAATCGTATATGCACATAAATCTATGTGTTATATCTAATATGAATATATTATATAACTATGCAGAATTTGAACTAGTTCAAGCACTGTGCCATATGAGCATATACTATACACGTACTGCTTATAGCGTATGGTGTGCCATAATTTAATTGGAGCATAGAACACACAGGCTGGAGGTGGGTTAATCGATTGTGCCACTCGGAAGACATTAGAATTATGGTTTAAAAAATAAATTAATGCAAATGGGCATGAAAATAGAAATGGCTTCATTATATATGTACCAACAAAAAATACGCTGGAAGTAGGAGAAGAAAGGAAGAAGTAGGACTCGGTATGGGCCAAGCCAACAATTTAATGGTAAACAAGTGTGTGCGCGCCATAAGACTGCCTGATTGCGCTGCACCTCGTTTTATAGTTTTACCTCTCATATCACATCGTTAAGTGCTGCGTTAATGCTATTGAAATGGCGCCACAACATACGGTGGCTAAATTGCATACTAAAGGAGGCAAAAAAAAAAAGATTGTCGAGTCACGATATTGATAACAATAACAACAACTAAAAGAACATATATACTGAAGATTCAATTTACATATCAAATAAATGTTATTATTTATATGTTTTTATGTTGTTTTAGTTTTATATATTTTATGACTTTTTGTTTTTTAAGAAAGGAAATGGACAGTTGAACCTTAATTTAATCTGCCACAGGATATTAAGAATAGCGATTGACGCCGCTCACAAGATGTTCTCTCACCAATATTGGCTGAACAACCTGGGTTCAGTTCAGTTCAGTTCAGTTCCTTTTATTGGGAATATCATTCACATTGGAAATATTATTGACTCAATGCTAAGTGCTTTAGTATCATTTGCTACTTAAGTTACTGTAGACATTTTACTTATTTTAGATATTGATTAAATATTTATTGACTAGCTAGAATCAATTGTTAAATGTGAAGTGCACTGCGCTGATCTTAGAAAAAAAATGAGCACATGGATTGCAAAGTTGAAGAACAAACTTGTAAATAGATCCTAAGTTTAGAGTTTGAAGGCTCCTAAGGCAAAATACTAAAAAAAAATTAACATGCACTGCGTTGATTCCAGAAAAGAAATGAGCTCACTAAAGTGGAAGCCTGAACTTATGAATAGATCATATCATCCTATGGCTTTGCCCTGCGCTCTCTTAGTTTCGTAGATCCCGTCCCTTCCTATATAGCGCGGCTTAAGCTCATTAACTTAAAGTCCCTTCAAAGTCGGAGAAGTATTCTATCACTTTCCTTCGTGTTTGATATAATTAATGGTAATTGTCCTGCTCTGTTAGGCAGGATATCCTTCAACTCTCCGCAAAGATTCCTTCGGAGCCCTGTGCCGTGTTATGTCGGCCTTGTGAGGACGACTTACGCGCAGAATGCTCCTCTTTCCAGAGTTTTGGTCGAGCTCAATGGACTGTCTGTGTCCTTGGACCTCGATTTTGCGCTTCCGAAATCAAAATTCTTAGAGTGTCTTAACTTTGCTTTTAACTAGTTCTAGCGCATTATTATTTAAGAAATTTGTTATAGTCTGTAAGAATCTGTTATTCATAGACTGAATTTAATAAAATAAATAAATAAAATAAATATATGCATTGCGAACGTTGGTTCCAGAAGTGTAATGAGTTGTTAAATTTAGCCCAAAATAATAAGCTCTAAATAAAACAAAATGCCCACAATATTCTTCAGTATTGCAAATTGTAATTGTACAACAGTTTAGCCACTTATCCACCACTGTGCGCCAAGCCAAAGTGATTCTCACTTTTACATTATTATCACAGATAATGGAAAGAAGTCGCTCGGCAATCTTTTATGTATTGTCTTAAATACACCAGGCTTTTCTCTCAGCCTAAGGGCTATTGTCAATTTGTCACTGCCATTATTTATATAACTTATTCATATCAACTATCAGTTATTGACTTTTGTGCTTGCGATAAAAAATGTATGTCAGTTGGTTGGCATATCCACGAGCGTATCAAAAATTTGCCAAGTGCGCACTTACCAGCGGAGAAAGCGTAATGGTGGCCATAATTAAATTTAATTGAGACATGCAGTTTTTAATTAACTTTCAAAAACTGGTCTCAGGTCTTCGTCACTCAACGCGAGTCAGCATACAGCAAAAGTTCTACTTGAGGTTATCAGTCGTATGCGATGCTTTGCGTGTTCAATATTTTTACTTCATAAATATTCAAGTGCACAAAAATTAACATAAGAAGTAAAAATAATCTGCAAAAATAATTAAAAATAGGTGAGCACAAAAAATCGCCTTAGCATTAGCAAACAAAACAAAATTTAAAAAATTCATGTATAAAAAAGACAAGAGAAAAAAAAGCAAAAAACTTAATTATTTGACCAAAGTGACCACATGAACATGACATCATTTTCTTATTATATTTCAGTTTTGCTATAATTTTTTTTGTTTTCTTGACGTAGCCATCGCACGAAAAAAGTCAACGGCCAACCACAAAGTATGAAAATCTATCTCATAAATCAACAAACACTAAAATAAAGTGTGCATTGTGACAGTAAGTTTCAAAACTGACACCTTGAGCGTGAAATTATATTAATTATCCATAAGTTTGACTGCTCGATGGCGATGCACAAAATAATTAGCAACCAACTTGAATTGAAGAAAGCCAACGCGACTGTCAGATCGTTCGGCAACTGACATATGAAACCGGCGACGGATGACTCGTTACTGGCGCAGCCCCAGCTAGAAGGCTTCAAGTCGAGCTTGGCTGTTTGTGCTCTGTGTGTGCGATGACAAAGCGCACCAGCAATTCGGCTCAGTGCAGCATTCTAAAGGAGTGTGCACTCAATCGACGAGGCACATTTGAGTGAAATTTGCAAACTAACAAAAAATATTAATCAGAATGGAAAACGATTAACAAGGTCGTGTTTAGAAAAGGGATTTTGAATAAACAAATATTTAATATTTGGCTTCAATTAAGTATTTGATGATTACAACTATGAAAGTCATTATTCCGCATTATTTGCACTCAAAACTCAGCTCGGTTATTGAATGCGTTCGCTTCGAAGTCACTGGGGTCAGTTGCTGTTACAATATTGTACATACCTATATATAGGAGATGTAAAAAAATTCCATATTTCCAATAGCCATAAACATTCAATTTCACTTACAGCACGCTTCATTGTGCAAATATAATTTGTTGTAAGCTGAGAACCGGTTTGGACATGTTTTGCATCTTAAATTTTCAGAAGGTACTTAAACAAAAAATAAATTCAATAATTAGATTTTGCACTCTAAGCTTCTAAGCTAAGTAATGTTCCGACAATAAGTCGAAAATTTGCTATAGTAATCAAAGCAGTCAGAGGCGTTCGCGAGAACTGAAGTTGGGGGCATTTGTTATACACTTTGAAAGAAGTAAATAAATAATGTTGCTTTTAAGGACCGCGAGACAAAACATTGTTTATTTTATTAGAACTACCAGATCTGTTAGAACCATTTTGTATGTCACCTGAAGCCTGCATTCAGAAGTGGTTCACGTAATGAGTTAAAAAAATATTACTTAAAGTTCTTAAGCAGAGGAGATTCCAGAAAATTGTTTACAATAAGTAAAATCGATTTGTGTATCTCCACAGAACATTTTTTGCTTAACGTTTCAATAATTCGGATGTTTTTCGTACGATTTTCTGCAGATGCAACAATCAAAGTGGAAATTCGACCTCATGTCTTCCGTGACTGAAGCATAAAGACAAGAAGCTGAACCCATAACAATAATTTGCCAACGAATGAATCGTCTCCGCGGAGAGTCGGACAAAACCATATCATATCAGCTCAAGTTTCTAAAAAATTAATGTGATTGTACTATTACTCATTTGTTTTGGTTTTGATGGTAGTCACAAAATGTTATGGAATAGTCGGCGATTGATATATGAAGTGCAATGTTCGATTAGATTAAATCGCAAGAAGTATTACTGCGTCGCGAGACTTAATTAAATACGATGTTATTGATTGTTATTGATTTTCGAAAAACCCTCTCTGAAAAAGTTAGTGGCACCTGCACAGCTCACTCGGCCATTTGTTTGCATAGCACTTGTGTAAGCATATAGAAAAAAAATTTAAGAAAAAATCAACAACCAAAGTTAACACTGTTTATCACAAAAGCGACCGACAATGAGGCGCAGGCGCAGCCACAACCGCAGCCGTTACCGCATACGAAAGCCAAGACAACAAACAAACAAATGAAAAAACCTGCCGCCAATTTTTTGCGCCTCGCTTTCAATATCAGACAAACACCAAAATATAAACAAAGTGTGTTGCTGATGGCAGCGACAGCGGCGAAGAGCCGAAATGAAATGCGGCAAAACATCGAATTGACCTTCTAGCGCGCGTGGCCATAAAACCATTGAGAGCATTGCCGGTTTAAGTAAATTTACGCGGATGCCACTTAGGAAACGGGTTTCAACTCCAGTCAAGACTACGCGTGCTCCGGACGCGGCCCACAAGTGGTGCTGCTGTGTTGATTATAGAATTTCAGTTCAATTTCATGGAACGAACGAGCAAGCGTGTCATTATTGAATGCGGAATATTAATAGATGTCGAAACGAACATTAGGTACAGCGATCTCAAATAAAAATCGTTAGCTCAAAGTCGCATTAAAGTGATTAAATATGCGATGATGGAATGAAAGTTTAAGTCATTGAAGTATTAACAAAAACTTTATCCATTTGTTTGCTTGGTGCACTGACAGTTTGATAGAATCGTAAACAGGGTTCACTATTTGCTGGTCAACGATTTTAATATCAAAATATCAGATATGTTGGAGACAATATTATACATGGTACTTTTAGTTTTAAAGTATCATTTCGGTAGATTTTCTATGGTGTGAATATATCTAACTTTGATTTTGCATGCCTTTGGCAGACTTAAGCTCAACTTAAAGACAACAAGCGAGAAGAAATTGTAGGGATAAGGAAATACTTATCAAAGTACTAGATGACCCGGTGAATCCTCGTTGGAAGAATGGGTATGGTCAGACCATTTTTAGACTTAAATAGTTCCTGTATGAGAATATTCTTTTTTTTCATTCAAGATAATGTAAAGGACACAAGTCTTACAAACATGCAACATATTTTTTATTCGAAAATTATAGGGATTGAAATCGACGACTTTGTATTAGCGAAAATCAGCCGCTTGCAGCTGCACGTAGTTGCATATCTGTTGTCAGACACGTTTGCCAGCCGCCATAAAAACATACATACAAATATAAACATAACTCAACGTATCACTCATGTTGACGGTTTCCATTATTTGCCAATTAATTAGCGCTCTAGTATTTTTTCGCTGTTTTTGAGAAACTTCACTTTTATTTTCATATTTGCACGTTTCTTATGCTTTGGCAAACGTTAATTTTGTTTCTGTAACAAACGATCGATCGGCCGCAGTCGACATACACCCAAACACGCAACAAAGCGTGATGTGTTAATTTATGCTGCGCGGCTAAATACAATATTTGCTTAGCACTCGTCTACTACCCATTTACTATACTCGCACAAACACAAACACACACACATACACACACGTAAGTGCATACATACATAGGCATATACCTGTATTTACTCCTCTGCTCGAAGAAAAATTATAGCCGTTAACGTAATTTTTCAAGTCGTATGTAAATGCGCGTCAGTGCGCCCCTCAGCCAGCCACCTGTAAGTGGCTGAGGCGGCTTGTTGACGGTTGTTTTTAGGCGTTGCTAACGGCATTGATTTGCGGAAAAGGCCCACTACCTGCCTAGCGTCGAAATTCGTTCTAGACTTTGAAACGGGTTTATGATTTTGTAGGTTTTATGCGAAAACTCAATAACGCAGACCCACAAATTTAAAAACGAACAACAGAAAATTTAGGTTGCGCTAACACTCGAGCAAAATGTTGTACGCTTGTAAAATGTGTTAACAGCGAATTGCATTCCAACTACTGGACAGTTGTTTTCCAACCATGTGACATATTACAGCCTACGCAGACCACGAAATAAGGAAGGTCCTGTTGAGTGACCTTTTTAATTAAATGTTGACACGCAACAGCTTTTATTCGCCCACTGAGAAAGTTGACATTGCTCTGACCCAGCAACCAGCGCCCTGGTTGGCCTCACGGGCATTGCGCAATTGTTATATCTCTCCCCGCTAAGGTGTGCCGTGGTCAGTTTGGCTCATGTCAATTAAATGAAAACACAAAAACAAAATGCTATGAAATTGCGCGGCATAGAAAGTGTCAGTTATGTGAAGGAAATGAGTTGTGGACGTGCTGGAAAGGTCTGAAAATATATGTGTACATAATGTATACATAAGACAAAAAGTGTGGAATACAAGTTGAAAAAGTGCTTTGAAAGTGTAATGAGAAGGTTCTTGAAATTCGTTACATGTAAAAAGCATATAAGATATATTTGAGTTAGGTTGAATTGGGAAGCTTGGATTTCGTTTTGAGGGGGGCAAGGGGCGGTTGCGTACAACTGTTTAGCTTAATTCCTTATGAAACCATATTTTGCACTAGCAATTTTTGCATTTTGGGGAGTTTTGAACCCCTAAACCCCCCTGCGTGCGCCACTGTGTGGCACATTAGTACGGGAGTTAAGTTTAGGTTAGGTTAGCGTGCAGCTTGCCAAACAATTACCAATTACAGTCGGTAGTAAACAAAGGAATACTGATAGTGACCGATAGTGTGGAAGTTTAGGTTAGGCTTGAGTGGCAGTGTTTTTTAAAAACCTACTTGAACTCTCACAGAGAAAGGGCTCATTGTTATAAGTCGTTTGGACCTCGACACTTTCCTAACGTTCAGAGTTGAAAGCTCACTAAAGATAAGGGGATATAGGGTTGTAAACTGATTGGTCTTTTCTTGGACAGGTACGGAAAGTGCGAAAGCATCCAAATAAAATTAAAGATTCTAGTGAGATGAGCCACCACTATTCCCAGATTGTGCCCGAAGGGGTCACTCGTTTTTTCCTTTGTTGGAACAGCCAAGCAAGCACAGCACCTACTTAGATGGAGTATGCATCCATTCTGCGACTTGAGGTTGCCTCTTTCACATGAACAGGCCGCTTTTTAGTTTTTCTTTTAAACATTTTTCTAGAAGAGAGGTTTTTTCTATAAATCTTTTTCCCAGAGTAGGTAAACATGTGATAGATCCCAGGTCCCTAGTGCCTTTTTAAAAATTTCTTTTTCAAACATACTTCGCCCTTCTTAAGCTTCGATGGAATCTTCTGTTTTCAATGTTTAAAGTAGCTCGCATAAAAAATTTTGATTTAAGCATTTTCTGGATTCCATTAAGCTTTTGTATTTTCGTATCACGTTGAAAAACTAACTACAAATTAACAACTGACTAATGTCTAATCTAATGACTAACATGTATTTTGTACATGAGAAACTCCATCGACATGTTCAAAGGCCCCATTAGCGATCAAGTATTATTGTCTTCTATCGAACGCGTCAGACAATTTGTGGGAATTTTTCTAATTAATGCCGATTTCTAAGCAACATAAAATATATTAAAGCTAATACAACACCTTATGGTGAACAACAAAGCATAATCTCGACGATTTTATGGTTGCCCAAAAATGGCATAAATGCACAAGTCACACCAAAAAGCGCACACAGGAAATTCGTCACATTGTACATAAAAGCGGAGCAGCCACAGCGCCGGTTTGATAAGTTGTTGAACTTTCGATGTTGTTGTAGCGTCAATTGTTTATTTTATAGTATTTTATACTGTGTTTATTTTATGATTGTTGGACTGAAAACGGCAATTGGTATCAAAACAAAAGCACAAACAGCCAAAATGAATGATTGCGCCGAGGAGCTCATTTGCACGACGCTGACGTCGCATTACCTGATGACGAATTATGGCAAAAATGAAACGTGACGCAGGTTCTGATGGCGTCCGCCAATCGCACGATTCTGCACGAGTCAAAATCATAAATTGCATACAAGTTATAGTAATATAAGTTATAATAAGTTAAAAAGTAAATAACAAATAGCTATAACAAAAGAATTGAGCGACGGTGCGGCATGTGGGCCGTTGCGGCGTTGAGGCCAAGCACAGCGTAACGCACCGCACCGCATTGCGAGTGCTTCATAAATTTCCAATTAGGCAATAAGCCAGTCGGCCGCTTAGACGGGCTGTCTGAGCTGAGCCTTCGCAGAAGTGGTTCAGCTCAATCAAACTTTGTGCTCGTTGCGGCAAATGCAGCCGAGCTGCCGACCGGCGCCAGCTAACGCGTCTATGGACAAAAGCGTTTGATTAGCAATTGAAAACGTGTATGAAATATCGCAATCGGCACAATAATGAACCCGCTCGGCGGTACATATAAAATATTTCTGCCAATTGCGGCATGAAACGCCATTAACCGTGCACCGGCCGCGCACTCGTGTGCGTTTGTTTGTTTGTGCACTTGCAACAGTGCGGCGTCGGAGCCGTTAAAGTGCTGTTGCCATGATGACGAAATAAACATTGCCAAACCAACCAACCAGCCAGCCAACAAAAGAAAACCATTTTCTAGGCAACCGCCCATGCAATAAAGTACGCTAAACGCGCGTCCAGCACGCGCCGCACTTAGCCCAAGCGACTTTCAATCATTCGAAGGCTCTCCAGGCGAAGGAGCAACGTTGCGAGGCTTGCTCGGAAAAATGTCAAAGCTCTGACTCAAAACAATCAGAAAACGCAAATAAGAACACAATAACACCAACAACGCATGGCCTACACAGGGTGGAAATCACGCAAGTCTGTTGTTGTTAGTTTTTGTTTTATTGAATCTGAATGAGGCAAATGGAACAGGGCGAAACAAATAGAAAAAGGCGTGAAGGAAGCGGGAAAATCGATAGCCAAAAGGAACACTGTGCACAAGTGCGCGTCATGGCATATGCATGAGCCCAAGTGGAGATTATTGAACGTGCTCAAGTGAAGAGGAAAAACTTTGAAGCAAACGGCTACTGGTCGTTTTGCTGGTGTCGCACAACGTTGTGAAACAACTATGATCCATTATGTGTGTGCTGGAAATTTGAAAATGAACTGCACACAAGTGTGGTTATGGAGGAACTGACCTATTTACAAACAAAGCCGAGTTAAAATGATTTGTGGAGATTGTGAAAGAGTTGTAGAAATATATAGTGCTTGAAAATACTGTAATTCTGATATTAGATGTAGATATGCCAATAATGATATCAACATTTAAAATTTAATGCATTTTAAAGGTTACATTTTATGCCGTCAAGTGTTAAATAATGTTGTAGAAACCAACGACTATCTTCAAGTCAATTATAAGTCTTTCTTTTAGTTTGTCTTTGAGTGACTCTTTATTATTCTTGGCAGAACATTTATAGGGTTAGAGGAGGACTAGTATTAAGACTAGGATTAGGATTAGGACCAAACAACGCTCACTATTTTATAGGAGCTATGCACATTTGATTTCATATCACCTGCACCTGCAATGCATTTTATCGATTTATTATATTTTCATTTCAAGAATTGGTATCTGGGTTTTGAAATTCAGTAAAATAAGAAAGTCTAATGGCTTCAAAGATCGACTTGCATAGAGTGGCATAGTTGCATTCTTAAACTTAGAACCGAATTGTTAGGAAACCAGACTCCAAAAGTGACTGCCACTACGGAATACTACCTTAAGGCCATCACCACAGTGTTCAAGATCAAGAAAAAGTATTATGATTTGCTTTCCATTAACATTTGCCTAACTCTAGCAAAAATGAGAGCAATTGTATTTTGCTTAAGAAAAAGCTTAATTGTTGTGCCACTCAATTGGTTGTGTTGGCCTTGTAATGATTCATCCCTTGCGCCCAAAGAAAACCATGACGAATGGTGAACATTTTCAGACATAAGACTTTTCGTCTGTTTCGAATTGCTTGAGTGGTGCATTAATAATAAACTTTTCTCTCAAAAGTTTAAATAACAGCACACAGTCAGCTCCCAGTTTCCCTTTCAATTTTGCATAATTTATGACTTCATGGCTGTTCGTCTCTCTAGCAGAAACACACATTCGCATGCCCATACATACTGTGGTGCTCTAGGGGAGGGGAGGTGGGTGGGACATGAATGCGCTTATCGCTGCCACAACACTCACCTTTTTTTCCTCAATCATTGGATTGTTGGACTGTTCGCCGAAAACGGTCGCTTCCAGCTGATAGTTGACAATCAGCGCTTTGTCTGTCGGATGCGGTTCTATTGTGCCGCCTTTCCACCGCCTAAGCGTTGCGCGTGTTCAGGAAAAGAATGGAAAACCGAAAATCACCATTATGAATGTAGTATTTTTTTTTTTGGTTTTCGTTTCAATACGTAAATTGAATTTGTCGAATTTTTCGAAAAAAATTCACAAAGGCATTTAACGAAAGGAAGACACTTTTCTGCCAAGGTATTAAAAATAAAGCCAACAAAAAAGTTAAAGAAAATAAATAAAAACAAAACACAAATGAAAACCACTTCAGCCGCATTTGCGTAGACAAGCTGCGAAATTAAAAGGAAAATGCTGAGAGAAATGGCAGACTAAAAAGAAAAACAAGTCGACGCTGTTGGTGTGCGTTTTCGCGCTCGCGCCTGTGTGCGTGTGTGTGCTGGGGACGCACGGAAAACGCGGTGGAAATGGAAAATCGATAAGGTTGACACACACACACCGAGGGCAGGCGATTTGGAATTTTCGCAAGCGAACTTTTCTTCTCGGCATTCATCACACTTTGCACTCGCTTTGCAGCGCTTTTCGGAGGCTTTTTGCCGTTTAATTCAATTAATTTAACCGAATTCTTATCAACAGCTGCAGCGCGCACTGGGCGTGGATCGCACGCGGGGCCAACGGTCCGATGTGGCCGCTCATTGTGCACCGATATTTCGGTGCGTTTGCACTGCGGCACGTTGTGCGTTGCAATTTTCGCACTCACTTTTTTATGAATTTCGCATCGTCGGTTGTTTGCATTTTTGCTGCTGTTGCGGCTGCTCTCGCTGCAGTCGAAGCGGTTTGCGATTTGCACTTGGAAAATTCTTGTTGCCGCTGACTGGGCGCTGACTTTGGCGATTTCACGTGCTGCTGCTGGCACTGGTGTTGCAGTTGCTCGGGCCGCGGTTGCTGCTGTCGTTGTGGCGGTGGTGGCTGCAGCAGCAAGTCGCCGGCAATGGCATTAATTATATAATAAATATAATGAATAACAAATAGAATGAGTGTTAGGGCCGCGACTGTTTGAAAGAGCAGCACAAATGGCATGCGATGCGGCGTGGACAACCGTTGCCGATACCGACGTCTGAACGCTTGCTCCGCTCGATTCGTTCTGACGGCAACAGCAACAGCAACGGCAACAGTGGCGCTGACAGTGCTGGACGAGGCGGTGGTGCTGGCGGTGGTGATGTTGGTGGTGGTGCGCGACCATGCATCACCAACACAATCGCTCTGCGTATGCTCTCCGCTTTATTTTGGTGTACTGTTTTTAGTGGCTTTGCTTCGTTCTGACATTCGCCGATTTTGTTTTTCACGAGCTCGTTTTGATGTGATTTGACAGCTAAACTGTAAAGCACGAGAGCGGGTTAATGCGAATAAATTGGCTGGACGAGCATGTTTGCGCAAATCGCGCAATGTATGAGGAAAATGTTTGCGCAAACTTGAATTTTATTTGTGGTTAGCAGGCGAAGAAATTAAGAACTCTAGGGAGGATTTTTTACTTTGTGTTCATCGAAATCAAAATAAATTCTTTGACTCAATAATGATTTCAATACTTAATTTGCCCAAGAAATAATACAACTGTATTAGTGGTTCTGCAACAATCTGGCAAACCGGAACCGGAAGAGACATACATTTAAATTTGCATTTGAAGTTTCTTTGGCCAAATGAGTCAACTGTTTTTAACAAAACAACGGTAATTGTAAGTTGTTTTTTATATAACACTAAAGTGTGGTCTTGAGTAACAGTTTAGTCAGTAAGTACAACTTTTATGTTGATTGTTATAGCTTCCAAAATTAAAATGGCCAATAAAAGAAACAGGCTTGTTCGATAAAGATCGTTGGATAGAATAGAAGACGAGAGGAAAGAAAAAGAAAGAACAAAATGTTGGGCATTGAAAAATAGAGCCGCATTGCCATTTGTTTAGTTTGTGTTTCAACAGAACTTTTAAAATTGTTCTGAAATTTTCCACCTAATTTGCAAATAAAAAGTATCTTATGATGTATAACATTCAATTGAGCTACTCACACATCAAGCCATTGAACTTCACTTTGATTAAAATTTTTTAGATTTTCTTCCTGTTCGTGAATCTATTTAAGTTTGCAATGCCCCACTTAAAACAGAAATAAAATTTACTCGTATAACTGAACGGTTTAATATAAAAAAATCTCTCTCATATGATTATTTGTGGTACAGAATTTCAATTTCAAATTAAATGTTTTCCACACTTTCACTATTTATTTGGCATCGGTGCCAGCCCACCCACCCATAGCACAATACTTTTGAAAAATTCCGCATCCACCAGCTCGATAATGCTGACATTCTTCGGAAACTTATCCACCTCGTGCATGTGATCCAGCACCATCTGGCCGCGTGTGTAGCCGCCCAAATCCACCGTGGCATGCCACAGCGACTGCTTGCGCACGAACTGCGGAGCGAAGAGGAAGACGGCCACCAGCAGCGCATCGCAGGGTATCCAGCTTTTAAAGCTCGATGGCAGCCACTGTGCCCTTTCGACCTTGTTGAGCAGTTCTATGGCAGGACAATTGCATGCGGCCGGCGCACCAAATTCGTGCAGCCGCCAATTCTGTAGGAAATAAATATTGACATTCAAATTACGTTGCAATAAAACTTATTTCGAGTGCTCACAATGCCAATAAAGAATCGTTCCTCCATGCACGTCTCCCATGGCAGTATTGTCAAAGGACATTTGGATTTTTGCAAAACAATGTGTGCCGCTTCCGGATCCAAGTAGAAATTGAATTCTGCAGAGCGCGTAACATTTCCTACGCCTGAAATATAAGTCAAATTTGGATTATTTAAGGAAAATTGTATTAAATGTTGCGGGTGAATTCGAGTGCAGGGTGCAACTTCTTATATGTATGTAGTACCTTGATGATTACCGCCCATTATGTAAATGGATTTAATGTTGTTGGCAAATTGTTGGCCATACATGGAATAACAGAGCGCAATATTCGTCAGTGGGCCCACGGCTAGGACAGTAACTTCTTTCGGATGCTGTGAAAGATGAATCAGTTAATAAGAAGACGACTGTCTATCTGTCTGTCTGACTGCTATTGAAAACAAAATGAAAGATTTACTCATTTTAGAGCACGACAGCCTCGAAATGTCCTACAAGGACCTATGGACGCAACTGTGCTGAGCAATTTTGTGTTTAAAAATGATTTTCGGAAAAGTAAAGTAAAGCAGTTGCAGTTTTAACAAAAGTTTAATAAAAGTTGAAACTCAAACCCTTAAAGAAGGCAAACAACAACGATAAAAACGGAAACTATTAATCAGAAAAAATGGGCACACGCAGTTATAATTTAGCCATATTCGGTTGTGATCGAATCATAAATTAGCTTAACTCGAGATCATAAACATTGCAAAATTCACACTTACCTCTTTACAAATTCTGTTAATGGCCACAACCGCATGTTCGTCCGCCTTCACTTGCTCAATGTCGACATCCACTGGCAAAATATCCCCAAAACCGTCTTTTCCATGAAAATACTTCGCCTGGTCTACGCTCTCCAGGGGTGGCACTAAAGCTTCAGCGGCACCAAAATAAATTGGTATCTAAACAAAAGCAACAACAAATAATTCACTGTACAGTAGTTACTTAGATATGATGCTCGTTACGCATCAACACACCTCTT
Organism: Melieria crassipennis; assembly: GCA_963668005.1. NCBI lineage: Eukaryota > Metazoa > Arthropoda > Insecta > Diptera > Ulidiidae > Melieria > Melieria crassipennis. Next base: position 13,049,154 of record OY764962.1, read on the forward strand.
CCCGGCCGCGCGCCTTCAGGATTCGAAACATATTGCGGCCCGCATTGTGCAGATCGGTGTTGCCGCAGCCGCAGATTGTAACGCCGAGTATGGCAACTTGTTGACTCTGTTCGGCTGCGAGCAGCAGTAGTAGTGCCCAGGCGTCATCACTACCGCCATCGGCATCCAAAATGACCAGTTTTGGCGGCATCTTTTGTTGTTGTTGCGTTCTCCACAATCGCGTAGACTACTCGTGGATTATCGGAAGAAGTTCACTTTTGTTGTTTGTCATACAGTCGCTTTAACCCGAATCAGCCCAGTGTTGCCATATGGCAACGCACGATGGACATATTTGTAAACGATCATAACTTACAAACGAATATAGGGCCCTAGCCCGCCCAGCGTTGCCATATGGCAACAGGACATTCCGAGCGTCCTGTGGGCAGGATTGAAAAACGAATGATGCAGTTTTTTTATTTTGCATATTAAGAGTATGCTCCTAAAAAATCTTTTTGAAATTCGAAAAAAAATTTACGTGGGCTAATTCGGGTTAATACTCATAAAACTGCTAATGTTGATAACAAAAGTTGGTGTTGTTGCATATAGATTATTTGATTCTATAAAAAAAGAGTTGCAGCTACACAATTTGATTTAATTTGAGCTCTATGGAGCTCAGCTCAGTTTGTTGCTGAGAGCGCACAAAATATATTTTTATCAAAATTTCAACAACAAACCCGAAGCGCGTAGATTGAATTAAAAAGATAAGCGATATTAGCGTCTTTTCCAAATCGTGTAAAGCAAATTAAGCTGCTATCGGAGCTCTAACAAAGTATTTCCTCTCATATACAATTTTACAAAATATTCACACTTAAGTATTATTGCATTTGTTTTTCACTTGAACTATTGTTGTTGTTTTGATATTTTTTCCTGACACCGCACACCACGTACATTCGCGCCTCGTATTCGCTTTGGACTATTGAGGAAACCTAACTAAATTACGAAAAGCAATTCTTCAAAGCGCTCACACTAATTCTGCTCAGTTGTACACTGGTGAGCGCAAAGTCATTGTTTATTTCGATTATTGGTCTCGTCGGTGGAAAATACGTAGGTCTGTAGGTCGGCGTGATTCGATTCGCATTCACAATGCGCTCTTTGTGTTTTCTGCGTTTCAACAATTTCATTGTAATCTTACTCTTAGCTCTCTTTGGCGCACTCGTATAAGTCGCAAGATCGCTGGATAATGTGCTGTCGATTTCAGTTTGCTTCAGTGTGCGCGATGCACTCTTTACATGGAAGTGTTTGCCAAGTACCCTAAACAATAAATGCAGTCTTCGATAAGGCCAACGTACCAGAATGTTATCTTTTCACTTAATGTTATCTTCTTAGATAAGTGTTCTCTTTATCTCAAAGAATCGAAGCACGTTTTAATGCCGGACAATCAAAGTCTGAGCGTTTGAAAACAATTTCGTGGTCTATTAAATATTTATGGCCATTTGTCTTCTTAATGGTTTGTTGGCTTGCCTTCTTGTCTGTCTGTTTTTGTCATATGGACTATTAAACAGATAAGCGTAACGAAATGAGTTTCCATTACAGTACCTACTTCTAGTACTTTTCATAGTTTCGGCACTTAGTCATAGCCGACGATTAGTCATGATCAGAGTTAATAGATGTTATCCGACAAAGGACATTTTCTCCTTTTTCTTTAAAAATTAAATGTTTTCTCTCCTCATCTAGAAATATTTTTCTATTTTTTTAAAGTTGACATTTTTATAGATATCTGAACACTAATATTTTCATTGTTTGTTTGGTTGTGTGTTAGGTTTGAATGAATTAATTCAAAAGTAGATTCTTTATCTTACTGTCCTCCTTCCCTGTTTTTCTAGAACGAATTTCCTCTTCTTTTCTATTTGCGTTCCATATAATGTATCGAGCGTTGTAAGATGCCTGTGACATTTCATATGCACTTCAAAATGTCCATGTAATTAGCTCTAGAGGTAATGAATAAGGGGGGCGTGGCAGAAATAAATCAATGAATATCTCATATGTTACTGATATTGAATTAAAAGTCGTACAGCATTTGGCAGCCATTGGACAAATAAGCTAATGACACTCATTTGAGACCCAGAAATGCCGGGTACAAGTACACAGATATTTATATATTTATCAGGGGAATTAATTCCTTAAGTCTTGTAAATATTTAGTAAGTATATGTTTTTAGTCATTAGTCCCAACATCCAACTCAAAACTCGAGTATCGAGCTCGATGATAAAAGTAGAGGTAATTTTTCAGTTAGTTTTTCAAAAACGTTTTTAATTAACAGCACAGTCACACTTAAGATTTGAATATATCAGTATTATTTGCAAATAGGTTCATACAAATCTTGTGGTTATAGACGAAGGTATGTACTTTAATTTCAAACAACACCCTTTTAAATGTTTTGAGTGTACACAATTATGGCGTATTTTTGATCAATTGGAAATAATGTCTCCCAATCTTCTGCTATGCACCTGTGCCTGCCTTTTATTGATTTAAAAATGATTAGATTACATATCTACTGATATAGCTACTGATGTGTAGTAAAAACTTTGACATTATCTGGAATATTGAAATACATTATATGGGCTGAAAAGTTTACTAAAAATTTGTGATTCCACTTGTTAAGTCTATCAGAAAATCAGTAACATTTCTTTAAGCAAGAAATTGGTTGAAAAACGTATCTCTAAGCACAATTCAGGTTAGGATGGACTGGAACCATCGTAAGAAACGAGTTGAACGAGAACAATTATGACTTCTCACTTTTCTTATTATAGTAGAGCCATAGCTGACAGCTATTAGTTTGCGTGACTAAATTGAAAGTATAAAAAAAATTATTGCACAATTTCATGATCTGCAGCATTCAGGTGAGTGACCTACAAATATATTAACCTAGACTAGACTAGGTATATATTTATCTGGATAGGTAATGAGTCTCAGAGAAGGCATTGTGCGCGCATCGATTATTTTCAAAACCCATTGCAAGAGTGGAAGTAATGAAGCACTTAAGAATGCCAATTGAACATTTGGCTTGTGTTTATCTGGGTTTTGCAAGAAATATTATGAGCACACGATATAAATAAAGAGTCGCCGGCAATGTAAACAACAAATAGCGTCTCGGCTCTTGTTCCACGCAACGACGCGGGCGTGTGGTGTGCGCGAACGAGATCACAAACTTAGTTCACATTTTACATTCGAGCAACGCGAACGACCATTCGCCGCAACTGCAATCGCCGCACAGCGTCACTTGGCCGGCAACGAAACTAATACAGTGGGTGCGATATATACATAGAATATTATGTATTATTGTGTAGTTGTTGCAATGGGAATATAATGCCAATTGTATGACTGCATTAGCGGTGCAAGATTTTAGTAATGGACGCAATTTTGATTTTTGTAGTAATTGAATTACAGTCAATTGGTGGTTGTTAGATTTTGTTGTTGTTCTTGATTTTGAAGAGAAAAAGCTTAAACAAGACAAATATTATGGGAAGCAGTGTCTCTTTCTAAAACAACAACACAAATTGCTAAGCCAGAGAAAAGTAGAGATGGAGATTGAACAGGTGCTGCAATTTGAAGAATTTGAATTTGCAAATTTACATCCGCGTGTGTGTGGATAATCATTTGTGTTATATGCACATACATATTTGTGTAAAATCGTGCATTGGATATTCAGACATAGATACGACTGAGCAATAATGCTTTAGTTTCTCTTTTAAAAATCCCTTACATCTTCAACCGGCTAAAGAGCGCAGCTAACAAGCAATAAACAATTCGTTATAAATTGTAAAACTTAAAAAAAAGCAAATATTTATAAGAATTAAGAACATACTTATGTGATTAGCCTGATAAGATTTGTGCTCACTGCACAATGTAAATCAAGTACAGGTCTCCCTCGTATAGCGCGGTACTTCTACAACGCGTTTTCGATATAACGCGATTTAAAAAAAACAGTTTTTTTTCATTATGTTTTGTAATTTTTTAAATAAAGTATGAATTTTGATTTTGAGTTGGAATGTACATACATCTTTAATTTAGTACCTATTTTATTTTAGAAAAAGCTTATTGGAACATAACCCTAAAATTTATATGAAAGTTACGTGTAAGTCTTCTATAACGCGAATCACATAACGCAGAATTTTCCTGGAACGTAACCACCGCGTTATACGAGGGAGACCTGTATGTGTATATTGTCGCATTATAAAACGTCTCTCTCACTCATTACAAAATACTAAACAAAGTTACGGCTAGTTTTATGGTAATTTATGAGTTCAACTGTTGCAAAGATTATGAAAAAGAGGTTATGTCAAGTGACATAAACAAAAAAGTAACTAATAATTAAGAAGAAAGACAGACGAATTGAAAGAATGACATGTAAAAACGATCTGTGTACATAACGTTAAACAATTTTTGTTTTTTTTTAGTTTAGTTTACTTTATTTTTGATTCTATAAATTTTCATGTTAAGGAAGTCAGAATCTCGGAGAAAATGTATAGTTTTTCACTATCTCAAGTTATGCTACGAGCAAGCAATAACTCACTACTGATACGAGGATGATGAGTATAGCTCAGCTTAATAGTAATAATAAGATAATAATAATAATAGTAATAATAAGGTACTTATTTGTAGAATATTAACTATTGTACAAATATTATTATAAAATAAAAAAGATATATAATATGGCTTAGTTGTGATCTTGCATTGAGCGATAGTGAAAATTAATTAAAAAATAAACTAATTCCTTTTACAAAAAACGTTCGTTACTTTCTTTTTCAATTCAGTATTTTAATCGTTCGCTCTAAACATCTACATTCCATTTTGATAACCACTTAGAAAGTAGGAAATTGTAGTTGATAAGTCTAGGCTCAGACTGCGGTTGCCTCTAATTTCATAGCCAAATATAACCAATTTCAATGTATCTAACGCATTCCTTTAGACAATTACTTGAGTTTTCGAATATAATTAACTCGATATAGGCCAAAAGTAGAGTTAAAAATGCATACAAACTTATGTTGCTACTTGATGACGAATGACAGAACACTAAATTGTTTACCTAATGTACAAAAACTTTCTTCAATTCCATTTATTTCATGAAATATTGCTGTCACACAAATTATATTTTATTTTCATTTAAAAGCCTAATTGAAGTGATATCATTGCTGGCAACCCTCTTCTGCAAATAGTGCCAATTTAACAACAAATAATGGGTCGGTATGTTGTCTACGACTGTGATACTGGCAATGACGACGCTTGGGGGCTGCTGATGCTTATAAAGGCTGAAGAGGCTTATCGGAAAATAGGCGTGGATACGCCGGCGAAATTTGAAATACTAGGAGTTACGTGCGTGCAGGGCAACTCCGATGTGGACACGGTGGTGAAAAACACGTTGCGAGTGCTGGGCACCGTCGATCGAACTGATGTGAGTGTTTTGAAAGTGAACCACACATGTTTGTATTGAGGAGATTTGAATTTTTGCCGTACTTTCTTAGATACCCCTTTATCGAGGTTGTTCTAATCCCATATTGAATCGCAACTGGGAGAATCGGGAGAACTTTCATGGCAGAGATGGCTTTGGCGATGTGGAGCATCCAGAACCGATCGACATGAGTCTGGTGCGGCCGGAACATGCGGTGAACAAAATGTACGAGCTGGCCTGCAAGGTAAAAAGAATATTTATAATGATGTATATAATGATTTGAATTTCCCTACTACTAGTATCCGAAAATGGTTGATTTCCTGCTGGTGGGACCGTTAACGAACTTCGCCATGTGCATCAATATGTACGGAGCAAGTTTCATGGATAATGTGGGCGGCATTTACATAATGGGCGGCAACTATCGAGGTGTGCCAGTGGTAAACCACTAAAAGGAAAGTAATTGTAATTTGTGTTTCTTAACATGTTTGAACAGGGAAAGGCAACATTACCAAAAGTGCCGAATTCAACTTTATGATGGATCCTGAGGCGGCAAACATAGTGTTGGCAAGCGTCCAGCAACCGCTGGTCATACTGCCCTGGGAGACCTGCATCGATGGCGATTTCGGCATGACACTGGTGCGTTGTGCGGTCTTGAGATATATTTAAGCCGGCATCCATTTCATTTAGTATGCCTATCTGCATTGTTGTAGGAGTGGCGCCTCCAAGTGCTCGGCGCAGTGCAGAGCAAAGCAATGGAGTTGCTGAATCGCGTCGAGAAGGCAATTTTCTTGCCCAAAAATGCAGTGAATTGGATGGTCTGTGATGCCGCGCTCGTTGCGGCCTACATCTGTCCGCACTCGGCCATCAAGAGGGATCGACTGTATCACGTGACAGTGGAGTTGACGGGCACACACACGCGCGGCCAGATGGTGGTTGATCATCTGCGCACAGAGCAGGACAATGCATCGGTTATTATGGAAATCGACAGGGATCAGTATCGCAAAATGCTCTCGTGGACGGCCGGCTTGGAAGGAGTGCACATAGAGCCGGAGCTGGGTGGTCATGTGACGGATTGATTTATAAAGTGTCCAGCAAATGTGTGACTTTCTGCGGGAAAAATACTCTCGTACTGTTCATTTGTACAATGCATAACAAAACATTTTTCCACACTACACTTTTAAGAATGTGAAAGTAGAAAACTTCATAACAAATAAAAATACAAAAACACAACATTCGAGCAACAAAATTTCCGTGCAAAAAGTATTACAGCCATTGATTCGAAAGCAGAGATCGAAGAAACGATTGCCAACAAATAATGATTCTTCGCTGTGGGTGCATGTTATTGCGCTCGAATGTCTGCCTAACTCGGAGCGCACGGCATCTGCACTGGAAGTGGAGGCTTGGAACGGTCATCACCTGCCGCGCGCAAATGTCCACAAATTATTACACCTTTTCCAGGGCTGTTGATGCAGGCCCGCATCATAGACTAAATTCAGGGGTAAATACGTCCTTTAAGTATATTTTTAGGCAGAAAACAGTACATGGCTCCGATTCATTTGGACTTTGCATCAGATTGTGTTGTTGGCCTGAGCGATCGATTTTGGTTGGGAAGATTACAACAATCTAAATAAAGCTCTAAATTTACAAAGGTTCAATGCCGTGTGGGAATAAGAATCCAAAGCTATGAGAAACTCCCTGCTGTAATTTTGGAGTTAAGGCCAAATAAGTTGCTGCGGGCTACTTCAACAATTGTCCTCAAGCATTTCTAACTAGAGAGTTGGACATATGGACGAGTAAGGACGTCGGCAGTGATAGGGATTTCGCTTTGTCCTTCAATAGAAGCTAAGGTCGTTTTCATTATTTTCATGATAACAGTTTTGGGGGTAAAGAAATCATTGCTGTCTGTCTGAATTTTGTTCTTGGGCTCCTTTTCCAATCACACATAAATTACAACAACACAATTCAATTTGAAGTCACAATACTATTAGAAATAGCAGATAATGTGATTTTACTTAAATTGTTTCTTCGAATGCCGCTAGTCGTATTGTGAACAGAAAAACTATTCTGGAGATGAGGAGTGTGAAGAAGACGATCAAGTTCGACGCTATGTAGTGTTCGATTGTGACACTGGCAGCGACGCCGCTTGGAGTCTGCTGATGTTGTTGAAAGCGGAAGAAGCGTATCGCGAGCTGGTGAGGGCACCAGGCAAATTCAAGATACTTGCCGTCACCTGTGTGCACGGCACTACCGACGTGAACAATTCTGCGAAGAACACAATGCGCGTTCTGGAGAGCGTCGATCGAACCGATGTAGGTGTTGTGTGATTGCTGAGCGCCACTTTTGCGAGAATCGTCTGAATCGTTTTGCAGATTCCTGTTTACCCAGGATGCGCAAAGCCCATCTTACCACCCACCAGCAAGCGTACGATCTACTACCATGGCAGGGATGGCTTCGGCGATCTGAAAAAAAGCAATGTTGTCGACATAAAACAGATGCAGCGGGCGCACGCCGTCTCGCAAATGTACAGATTGGTGCTCGAGGTGGGTTCGGATCGGGGTGCGTTGTGTGCAAATTGAATGTACTTTGTTTTTGCTTCCTAGTATCCGAACATGGTTGACTTCATACTGACAGGCCCGCTGACGAATTTCGCCATGTGCATTAATATGTACGGTTCGTGCTTTCTGGACAAAGTCGGCAAGATCTACATAGTAGGCGGCAACTACAAAGGTTCGTATTTCCGAATAGTTGTGAGTTTGATTAATTTTCAAGCAATTGTCTCAAAAGGCAAGGGAAATATTACGCGGTGTGGAGAGTTCAATTTCGTAATGGACCCGGAGGCAGCGCACATAGTGCTGTCACGAGTGAAGAAGCCCGTTACCATTTTGCCGTGGGAAACCTGCACTGAGGCGGACATGGGCTTGACGCTGGTGCGTATATAGTATTTCGCCAAGGCGGTGTGTGCATCTTTTGTACCAATGTCTACTTGCAGAAGTGGCGTTTCCAGGAACTCAGCCAAGGCGAAAACAATGCATTGAAGCTATTGAATCCCGTTGAGAAAGCAATTTTTGGAAATAAATCCTCTGAGGAATGGCTGCTGGGCGACACATTCTTAATGATGGCGTACATACTGCCCAGGTCGGTCAAGAAACACGTCAGTTACCACGCCACCGTCGAATTGAATGGTAACTACACGCGAGGACAAATGCTAATCGATCACTCCAAGCGGGAAAAACCAAATGCGGATATGATTATGAAAGTTGACAGGAAACTTTATCACCATATCATTAAAACAACAGCCGAATTGAACGTTGCGGAGCAAATGGAAGATCTCTTAATTGAATATGGCTGTCCAAAAAATTGATTGAAAATTTCTAAATTTTAGCTAACGGCAGTTTGAAGTTAACAACAAAAGGATTAAATTGGAAATGTAACAAAATTCTTCCGTACGATTTGTTATTTTGAAAATTATAAATAGGAAAAATCAAGAAGAACCTACTTGTATGTAATTATTTATCAGGGAAATTGTTCATGGAAAAGGAAACGAAAAGTATGCTATAGTCCTTGATTTGACAGATCTTTATACGCAATGCAAAGGCTTTGTTTATAGACACTCGAATAAATTCGTAAAGCAAATATCTGCAGTTTTACTGTGAGAACAAAGTTAAACTGTGTTGCATATTTTCAGGCACTGCACTTAAGTCTCATACGAAAATTTGTTATACGCACAGTACGGGGCTTAAATAGGAGGCTCGATGAATATTTCTTTAAAAATTTGAAGTATTCATATAGTCTTCGGATTTGATATAAAAAAAAAAACAAAAGTTAGAGAAATGTATGAAATCTATATTTGAGTCGATAGAACGATCTATATAATTCAATGTTTACAGATGATTTCATGTAAATGTTGACCGCGGCTGCGCCTCAAATGGTTCATACTAAAGTCCTGCATGAATATATTCATTTTGGCGGCTACACTACTGTACACGGGTACTTGGTATTCGAAGAATGTGTACAACGAAACGAATAGAAACGAGAACCAGCGAGCGTCGCTTCTCGTTTCTATTCATATTCGGTGAATAGCGAACACTGCAGTGCTCGTATTCGGTGAGAAGCGAATACTGCAGTGCTCGTATTCGGTAATCGAGAACTTTGCGAAGTATTCGAAGATCAACAGTTTCATCGAATATTTTTATGCGCAGTATGTCACTTTTCCATGTGTATACTTGTGGTGCGGTTGAAGTGGCTTATTAGTTAATACGAAAAATGGAAATTATTGAAGAAAGTAACAAATAAATAAATATTTATAAATAACATAAATATTTCTAAATAATCTTAGGAATAATAAAACAAGTATATTCGAATATATTCGAAGCAATGTGTACTATTATTCCAATGTTTTTGTCCTCGTTTTCCTGCTTCGAGCGAATATGAATAAATAGTGTACGTTTACTCGTTTATGTTCGGAGCTTACTCGTACTCGGAGAGAGCTGTACTCGTATTCATTCGGACCGGTCCGCAGAGATGAAGTGGAGTATTCTATTCAAAAGCATTTGAATGTTTTCGAATAGCAAAAATGCATACTCGTGCAGGACTCTAGTTCATACGCTGGGCCCAATTTTGGCATACTCTCTCCAACATATCGGGCGGTATCTCACGAATAAATTCTCCAGTGCGTCAACCGTTGCGGGCTTGTCGCTGAGCCTTAAAATAGCCCCACAAAAAATAGTCTAACGACATGCATGAATGAAATGAAATGAATGAATGAAAAGTAATTCATCAATTTATTTGAAATTAGATTCATTGAAATCAGATGCACTGCACTTAAGTGTTCCCACCAATGTTTGAGGAAGATGCAGTGTTTGAAGTTTTAAAACTCATGCAAACGAATTTCCATGATTTCTTGTATCCTGAATCACGTGTTAACCAGCTGTTGTATTGTAACTATTGCTTTTCTCTGAGACCTCAAAATGTTATCAATAAAAGTGTTCCGGCCTTACTAGTGTTCTTGTTATTGATTAAATTGTTGCCTTAAATGTGGTTGTAAAGTGGGTGCGTCCTAACACAAAGCAATAACTGTCAAGTAATTAAATGAAGCAGCGATTTGATGTGTTTATTTGCGCTAATTTTGCTTTAAAGGTGGAGTCACTTCCATAAGTGTGCTAGCTTGAAATGTTCACTCAATGTATTATAGTATTTTTACTGTATAATATAAAATAACAGGGCGAGTGCCTCTTGGTGATAAATTCAAGGTATTAACGTTAGTTGTAGTTGTAGATTAGAGTTGGGATGCAGTTCACAAAACTTGAAAATACTCACTTGTAGTTGTTCAAAGGCTTAATAAGAACTCAGAGCAACTGGTTCCTAACTTGCGCGTAGAACATTCAAATACCCAAAACAAAATTCTCTCTAATATTGTGCCTATGCATATGTACATGTTTTTATATATAAATGTGACGTATTTTAGTATGTACATATCTAGCAGCTGTTTAGTAGATTTTTGTCATGTTGTTCTTTTTGTTTCGTTGTTGAGCATTGCGAAAAAGATCAAAACCTTCGAAATATCAACAAACATGGGAAGTATCCAGGCGAACATGACGAACTTCATAATCATCAGTGCCAGACACAAATACTATACGACGACAACAACAAACACAAACACAGCCATATTTGTCTACAGCACTTCACCATTCCACCCGTACCACATCGCGCCATGCCAATGCATAGTGCAGTGACGACATGCATACAGGGTGTGGCTCCAACTTCACTCTTTAGCTAAATGAGCGTAGAGTTGACAGAAGCTGGCGTTAGAATTCCACTCAGAAAGTATTCTCTCTGAGTTGCAATGCTTAGTAGCCAACACGGGACGTAACGAAAGTGGAGACTGTGCTACGATTTTCCCCCAACAATTAACTCCCCCAAACTTTAACAATAGTCGTTTCATACTATATATATTATAATTTTTATATGTTCATAAGAAAACATACATAAGAGCGCAAGTAAATGCGAGTTATCACAGCTGTGCTTATATTCCAGTCCAAAAACCAATATTTATATATATTTTTTTAAGTGCTTTTATACTTAAATACTTGTCAGATGCACTCAAAAATGTCCATTGAGCGACACGCTTCGCCTTCGGTTAGTGCACCAAGTGCTGAATCCCACTGCGACACTCTTTCACTCAGACTGGCTCCGGGCTGACTCCGCTCTGAACTTCACTCAACTTGAAGTATTTGTACTGTGTGTTGCTATTTTGTTTGAATTTTCCCCTCCGATATTTTTCATGTTGCCATTAAGCCTCCACAGTCTCCCCGCCACCCCACGTGCTGTGTTCATTTTGAGTTGAATTGCTGTGGTTGTTGTATGTTTGTTGCCTTGGTGTGTGCGCACCGGCACTCGTTCGCACTCTTTCGGTTGCCGGTTCTGCTGCCGCTGCGATACGACAAACTTTTTTCCACTTCATTCATTCCGCCCGTCATTGTGCGGATTTTATTCGAGAGCAACAACCCGCACGAATTGGACGGTTTTTTGTCGTTGGTGCCGGAATATCATTTTGAAAATTCTTATTTACCGTGATTTTTCATTTCCACTCCTTGCTTTACACTTCATCCATTGGTCGCTGCGGTCAGTTTCGTTGTGCTAAACGTGCGCTCGTACAAATTCGTTCAGTTCTTTGAAAACATTTACCTCATTGTAAAAAGGTTCGTTGTTTTATAAAAAAAAAAAAATAACCGAACTGCAGCAAACTGCAACATCTAACGAAAACTTAGCCAGATACAAGTCTGAACTTTCGAGCTGCCACAAAAAGTGCATACAAAAAATTGCGCAAAAAACAAAAAAATTTGCAACTGTGCCCTTAAAGCGGTTGCCGCATGCCGCTGATGCCGTTGCAGTGGCAGATGCAGCATCCAACGTAGGGGAAGTGGGGGCCACACGGGCAATGCTTTGAGAAAATAATTCGTAATGCATTGTTTCAAATTGTGTTCAAGTTTAACTTTAGGAACAAGTTGAAGAATTCAATTGTGAATAATATCGGGTGTTTTTTTTAGAGGTATAGAACTTCGAATTGAAATAAAACACAAGAAAATCGTTTTAATGTCCATCAATTTGGCTTTATTGGAAGGATAATTTTATGCCATTAATGTTTAAATATGATTTCGGGCATGTGGCCGCCGCGGCTGGCTCGAATGAAGCCAATTCTACAGGTCCAATTTTCAACCACTTTTTCGAGCATTTGGGGCCGTATGTCGGCAATAACGCCACGAATGTTGGCTTCCAAGTCCCCTAACGTTTCTGGTTTGTTGGCGTAGACGAGCGACTTCACATATCCCCAAAGAAAATAATCCAATGGTGTCAAATCACACGATCTTGGTGGCCAATTGACAGGTCCATTCCGCGAAATTATGCGCTCATCGAATGTTTCCTTCAATGAATCGATTGTGACGTGCGCTGTGTGGCATGTAGCGCCGTCTTGTTGGAACCACAACTCATCCACATTCATGCCATCCAATTCGGGAACAAAATAGTCGGTTATCATGGCTCTATACCGGTGCACGGTGGCGAATCGATTCATTCGGGTCCTCTTCAACTTTTTGCTCTACAGCGGCAATTGTTTCTTCGGTGCGCACTGTTCGACGTCTCTGCGGATGCGTATTATCACATAGAGTAAACGTAGTGCGAAAACGACCCATGGTTAACCAAATTAATTGCTCTGATGGGCGATTATGTCGACCATAAAATGGACGGAGCTTGCGGTAAACTTCGCGAACTGAACCATTATTTTCGAAATAAATTTGCACGATTTGCAAGCGTTGTTCTTTTGTCAACCTGTTCATGATGAAATGGCAAACCAAACTGAACATAAATGACATTAGAGTTGCCAGATTTGACCACAAAATGCCAGTTTTATCTCTATTCGAAAAACAAACCTCTAAAAAAAACACCCGTTAGTAAAATTAATCAAGAAAACTATCCTCGCTTCTACTTGAGGTTTTAAAATAATGTGTAAACATAATTTGGAACTAAAACCGCCATCGCCATCAAAAAATAATTTCTTAAAAATATGTTTCCACTCTTCTCTCTACTTTAGAGTATTTGGTGAAATCTTTTCAAGCCAAAAACATCATCAATCGACGATTTATGGAAATTGTTTTCAATTGCTTTTACTTTTTCTTTTGTGTGGTGTCAAGGGCTCTAAAAATTAAATCTTTTAAATTTTGTAAAAGTCAAAAGTCACAATTACGAACCACAAAAATTTCAGTCAAGCCAAACAAAATTGTTTAACAATATTTATCACCAAATTTGCTATTTTCGGATTCAAAATTTCTCTGCTGTAAGTCGCCCACTGATTGCCATCGATAGTCCCCCGTTTCCTCTATTCGGCATCGCGTTTACTTCAATTCCTACAAGTTCTGTTGCCAAGAACGGGTTTTGTTGCCATTTTTATGCCATTCCATTCCGTTCTTTGCTCCCCTCCTCGACCCCTGCCATCCTGTACTTTACATCAGCCGAGTCCAGTCCAGTCCCGTCTGTGTTGGCCTGTCTTTATTTGGTGTATTAAAATCGCACTCTTTTCAACTTTGCTCCAGTGTCCGCTGTCGCCCGTTCGCTTCGTACACACACATCATTGGAATTCTTCAACAACCAGAACCAACAGCAATAACAACACCAACAACAACAACCTAACAACAACTAGCTCAGCATCTCAACTTAACATAACTCAACTCAGCACAACCCAAACCAAACCAAATCAACTCATTACCACACAGAACCACACAGCAGCAGCAACTTCAAATTCAACTTCAACTTGAACCAGCTGCCAACCGCCAACCAGCAGCCACACCATGTCAGACGGACTCCTTGAGGTTGAGCAAGTGGTGGAGACCAAGCCGAGAAAGGTAAGTCAAACTGCAACTGTTAAAGTTCAAGTCCGCCCCGATCGCAGCCCCAAGCCGCACACAAAAGTGGATTCATATTTCCACAACACCAACAACAATAGCAAAGCACCAGCAACAATGGCACATTGAAAACGCTCCCCAATAGATGCGTCGTCGCCGCTTATGACGAATGACGATTGTGTGTGGCGCGCAGTGCACCTAATCTTCATCTTGGCGGAGGCGGTCGGCTGCAAGAAGTGCGCGCTGAGCAGCAGACAGGCACGGCGCAGCCACTTCACACATTCAGCCGCCGACCGGTTGATTGGCTCGCCGCCCTGCCAGGAGCCCATTCAGGCCGAGACAGTATGGAACTCCTGCATCGTCTGACTCCATGCAACTGTGCGCCGATATGATTGCCTCTGCGGCCTTTGATAAGGCTTAGGGCAGTCAAACAGAACAGCACCAGCACATGTTCAAACAAAAAGCAAATGCGGACTGCCCCCCCGTGTGTGTGTGTGTGTGTGCAGTGTGTGTGAACAGTGCCAGCTTTTAAAAATTTATTAACTAATTGCCTATTTGTATATCGAATTTTTGCTGAGTATACGCACGGCTGTGCAACGCGACAACGGCAGAAATATAATATTTCATGTTGTGAGTCATTGAAGAAACATATGAAACAGCTACCGATAGACGGTGGCATGTGCATGGCTGTTTGGCAAAATATTTACGGTGGAACATATCGATTTTATGCACAGCTACTACACATTCATAATGTGCAGACTGTATATATAATTACTTATAAACAGAGATACAAGCATTATATGCCAAATGACTGATAGAAATGTGCATTTATAAATATGGATATAAAGTCTCTCTCTAAAATCTGTTTGTTATAAACATTTTGGGTGGCAAATATGGTTTCAAATGGTACTGCACTCAAAAGTTGTGTATTGAAATCATGTGTGCACCACTGTACATGTGTATCTACTAACTAATTTACTAATTGATTCCATGTTTGTTTTCAATTTTTGGAATTTTACCATCACCAAATTTTCAGGACATAATTATGTCGTGTGACATTGAACTCGAAACAAAAAAAAAGTTTGTTGAATTGGTTTGTGAATGGCGTTTGTTTATTTATACGCATGTAGCACAAACATTCCCATGTACATGTGTATGTATGTGTATAAAAATGACTATGCAAAAGTTAATTGCAATAATGAAGACCATGAACATGTTGTGGGCAAATTTTAGCGAAATGTTTTCCAATTTGTTTTTTTTTAGCGAATTTCCCAATAAACACATTGCTGAAATATTTTTGCCGAATTTTTGTTTCTTTGATCTTTGGGATCTTCTTTGTTTCACAATTTGGAGTTGAATTTTTTTTAATTTTTAAAATAAAATTTGTGCCCGCTCCAGTTAAACCACACTTGGCTTTGAAAATTAAATTGAAAGGGCACATTCTCACGCAATGAGGTTCTCAGGATACTCGGGAAAAGAGGCGGAATACTCAAAGTAAAGTACAGACAGAACCATAAAAGAATTAAAGCAGTAGTAAGGATTGGCGGATTAGGACTGATCCCATGAACAATTTCTGAGATTTTCTGCTCTACACTGTCGCGAGATCGCCTTAGATTAGAAAATTATCCGTATTCAAAATATTAAAGCTCAAAGTGTGCAATGTGGTCTTAAGAAAAGCAAGATATACAAATGCAAATAGAATTTCACCCAAATCTTACATAATGCCAAATTTTCGAAGATTCTCTCATATATTTTGAGAGACGGCCACTTTGCAGAGCGTAGGTTTTTGACCCTTGCACACTCTTCTAATTCCAGTATTTCCCCCCCACAACAAGCATATCTAAATTTAGACCAATTTCAGATAAGAAGCGCCGATGCGTGCACACTTACTCCCATACGCTTAAATATGAATGTGTACGCGTTTATGAGAATTTATGACTCGCAATGGCTCGAAACTGCAGGCCTTTACGCATTCCGCTATTGAATTGTGTTCTATTTTCTTTAATTAAAAAGCCGAAAAGGGAGCAAAAAATGCAGACTGCGAAGAAAAAGGCGAAATAAGCCAACACTGTACACTAATGAAGTATTTGACGGCACTCGATGCAGTGCGGTGCCCGGCCATAATGCAGTTTAAATTCATTTATGAACTCATTTCGATTTTAACGAAAATGATTCATAACCGTACCCATAGCGCTGATAAAGAACAAACAGCCGTAATCAATTAAATAAGTATTGAAGTCTTATGTATGCATTTTATTTATTTATTCTTTATTGTAAAGTGTGACAGATTTAAATGCCTTCTGATAATAATATTTGTTTATGTATGACCGTTGGCCGGCACTTGACTCCCGAGGCTTGAGTTACTCTTAGAACAAGTGCAGAAGCGAATTTGATCTGATTTATGGGCTGTCGTTGGTCACAAGTGGTATTTGTCACAAGTGTGGCATTTTTGTGACAGGAAAGGGCTGGTTTGTGCTTGTTTATGTTTTTATTTCGCATAAATTGTCGGCTGATAAGACTGCGTGTGAAACATACGATTTGTAAGTAGGAAGAAGTTTAAGGACCTTGTCAAATTTGTATAGTATGGAGCAGGTGCGGATTCAGAAAAATATTAAGGGGGGTTTTAAGAAGTAATTCTTGAATATTCATAAAATGCCAAAAAATGCATTTTAATTTGTATGTACAGTGGTGTCTGGATATAGTGAACTAATTATTACAAGGCCTGTTCACTATATCAAGGTCAACATTTTTGTTCAAAAACTCGTTTTATTTGCTCAAAATATTTTTGCTTGAAAATTTTAGCGGCTTGATGTCAAAATTTGGAGGTGTTCACTATATAGGGGGTTCACTATACCCAGACACGACTGTAGTTTTAAAGTCGACCCTAATATTTCGGGGGGTTTCAACCTCTAACCCCCGCCCTAAATCCGCCACTGGTATAGAGCAAAAACCGTTAGAATATCTGTGATAGAGGGTGCGACAGGCTTAAATATAAATAGTTGAATAGTTCTTACCCACAAGAAAACACAGTAAACTTTGACCGATCAACAGTTTAGTTTGTGTCTATAACACAATGCATACCACATTTCATTCATATATGTCAAGGCTTTCAAAGCTGTTGTCGTATCAGCTGGATGACAGCAGGCGGACCGATTGACAAACATATGGGCCCGGGCGATATTGATCATAAATAAATAGTTTTCTATACCAGCCACGACTTCCAATAAGCATTAGAAACACATTACGAAGTACCAGTTACGAGTTCATAACATATACTCAGAAAAAGTAGTGCAAATTAATAAAATCCATGCCAAATGTTCTAATAAACTACTACAACTTCTTCTCTTACATATCTACAATGTGTGTAGATGACTGGAAATGCAATGAGCGGCTGAAATTGTGTCAATTAGCACTTTCAGAACGTGGACAAATTCGCAGTTAATCAAACGGTTTCAAGATATGCAACTGGCACACTTTAATTCACAGTTCGTTGCTCGATTTCGTTCTCATGAGCAGTTAGGCGCATGAAGCAAAGTTGATGGAGAATTCTTTAAAATCCGACAACTGTGCAAATGACGTAAAAATATGACATTATGATCAATAACGTAATGAGATAATTACGCTGTGGGTCAGTGTGATATGTTTAGTCGTATAAGAATTTAGTTTTGCTGCAATTTTTGTAAATCACCACAAATGTTGCCACTATGTATAAATCAAAATATTTTTAAACCAGATTGGAAATATTTTGAAATAATATGTGTTGCAAACACACATAACTCGATGATCAAACAAACCAATACACATACACATACACATTAATACATAGCGTCACCTCCTAATCTCCCTGAAAGCCGCGCGCTGTTTGCCGCTTTGCTGCGGCTAAAAACCCGCTCAAATCTGGTGGCGCACTATCAGTGCCGCAGGCAATTTTTTCGCTGCAATTGCTTCAGCAACGAGAACAAATATGACATACCATAGCATTTTCTTGGCCGCTCTAGCCAGCGCCTCCTTATCTCGCGTCAACACTGGCTTATCTTTTATCAGTGCAAATTTTCGCAATGATAACTTTATCAAATCTGGGCGGCCTTTATGGGCGGCCCATAAAGGCTGCGTTGTCAAGCGCCAACATTGGCCGCGCTC
The DNA here is from genome assembly GCA_963668005.1 of Melieria crassipennis. Taxonomy (NCBI): domain Eukaryota; kingdom Metazoa; phylum Arthropoda; class Insecta; order Diptera; family Ulidiidae; genus Melieria; species Melieria crassipennis. Next base: position 13,067,616 of record OY764962.1, read on the forward strand.
GTTCAGGATTTGCTATGCCAAACAGTCGCCAATGACGTGTTCGCTGGCAGCAATCACTGAATGCATGTGGCCAAAATCTTTGGTGAATGCGAATTCGCTAATAATGAAGCTGTCCGCCTCTGCGCGAATTTACACACACGCACACACACATACATAGTCGGCGATCGAACGGCGCAAACAGTTAACCCAATTCGAGCGTCACCAACGCTCCGCTCCGCACGCCCGGCTCCGTTCGGCACACGCTCGATCGTGTGGCTATAAATGTTGGTAAAAGTGAATTTCTTCTTAACGAAAATCAGAAAAGCAAATAGCGCACAGCAGACGCTGCAGAAAAGTAGCAGAAACCGAACATTTTAAGTGGATTACACAAATCAAGCGTGTCGGCGTAGCGGCGAACGGAGCCGTGAATTGTGCTCGAAAGAAGCGGCGCAAGCGGTGAGCAGGTGAAAGTATTTAGTTGCAGTTTAATTGTTGCATTTGATGAAATCTTAATAATGACATTGACATGGGCGCGTAGTCTGGTATGAGTGCGTTTTGTATTAAATTTAAGCGCATTGTCGACATGCAGGCCAGCAATTGTTGTTGCTTTTCATTTTAGTTATACCAACATTTTCAATGCGTTTATTTTAAGAATGCGTAAAATATTAAGCTGTACGTCGAGAATTGGACTTTGATGAGAAATACAAACACTCTTTCGAAAATACAAATATATATAAACATATTTCCGTGCATTACTTAAGATATCATACAGAAGGTTTATCTTATAGTTATTAACATAAATGAAACAATATTAATGTTGGGGAACGTTGCGATATAGCAGTTAGTGCATGGGCCTCAGGTCTGAGGGTCGTTTAGAATTTCGTTTCAATTAACATTGAATATATTAAACTTTTGGCGTTTTTTCTATTATCTATTCTATTCTATCTATAATTATCTATGAAAACTTCCCGTTTGGAAACGGGAAGCTGGGCCTCTGTTCTGGCATCGATCTGTTGATCTCTTAGCAAAATAAAAATTTTGAAATATAAAAACTTTGTAAAAAAAAGCTTTTGAATATCTAGAGGCGTGTGGCCTTTTGTTGACTTTAAGTTAGATTAGGGAAAATAAGATAAGAGATAAGATAAACTTTTAACCTGTAAACTACTTTGTTGCTGTATGATGAACTTTATACGGGCTCGAGTTATAGATATCCGAATAGTTGTAGTTTTTTTATATAGTTTCAGAATTTTTGTATCTCTCATACTTTCATTTTTTATTCTGTCGCAACTCTTAGCCTCAGTTTTGACAAATTAAGGAGTGTTTAGATTTTTTTGGGCTTAGGGGATGATGACTTTATTTCATTAAGTCTATGGAAATAACGATTTTATAGACTGAGGTAACAATAACTAAAATTGTTTTGGAAATAGCTATCAATGGCAACAAAACAATGGTGAAAATTTATATTTTTTAGTGTACTCTTATGGAATCTGAAATTTTGTTGCAGTCAGCGAGTGGTCTCCCCAAAGGCATTCTGGGCTTAATTTAATCTATAATGACTGGTTACGAACATATAGTATCGACTTAGTACACGAGCGATAACATTGAAGTCAATTAAAGTATTTGTCCATGTCGCAGCTCTGTTGTTTGTCAACGGAGGCAAGATGATTCTTGAGCTTTTAACAAACCCACATTTTTCCACTGTGAACACTGTGAATTTACAGAGGGATGGCATAAGACAACTTTAGAAAACGAAGAGCAAAAGTCAAGACATGTGTTCGGATTTTTTCAATACGGTTCGGTCGAGCAATACGGATCGTTGCCCGTCCTTGTAACTTTACACTTTAAAAGTTCTTTTTTTATGTTGACAAAATTCTTGTTTGATGAAACTTGTCTCGTCTGATTGTTGATGCTAAAAATTATCGCCAATTAAAAGCAAACACACAACGACGACTGCTGATAACTTTATAGCTTCGTGTTGCCGCGGTATGCGGTATGGTTTGTGACGCCACCTCCACTGCTCCGCAGTGTGCATCAGAGGCGGTGGCCTATGGCTATGGCTGCATAGTCGTACAGCTGGCTTTTGCTGATACGATTCGTAGAACACACGCACGTCTACGTCTACGTGCATATGTACTCAAATACATACATTCAAGCAATGGCGCACGCAGGGGTTTAGGGGTTCAAACCCCCTCAATACACAAAAAATGCTGGTACAAAATATGGGTTCGACAGGTATTCGGCTCAAACGCAACCGCGCCGCCCCCCCCTCCCACCAAATGAAATCCTGTGTGCGCCACTGCATTCAAGAGTATTAGAAGAGAAGTCGGGAATTCGGTTCATTTCATAAGCGGCATTAATCACGCCGGCAAAGCTGCTTTTGCCTGGTTCCATTTGCATGCGAGCGTAAGTGCGGCTGCATATTTGCAGATAAGTTTTGCAAAAAACCAAATAAGAAAGCAGAAACAGCGCACAGCGGTTATGGTTCATGCGCTGGCAACACTAAACGTTCTGTTGTTGGTCTTGTTTATGTGCAAAAAGAGGAAGAAACGAATTCCAGCCGCTCATATCGCATCCGTATCCGGCGATTGGGATTTTGACGCATGCGGCTGGCGCGTCACAGTGCGCGCTCTGTGTGTGTGTGTGTGTGTGTTCGAGTGGCAGTCAAAGGAAAGTTCATGTTTGCGGGCATAACTCGGACGCGTGCCTGCGCATATGCATCATCGGCCGCCGACGTTGGGGAAAATACGCGTAAAAATAAATGGCATAGGGCGGTGTGTGCATTGCCAAAAATACGCGCTTGTAAGCAGTTGTTGCAGGCGGCAGCCCTCGGCCACGACAGCCTGTTCGCGAGGGGAGCGCCTACTGCGGCGCGGTGCGTCTGGCTGGTTGTGTCGTTTATTTGGCGCTCGTTGACGCATTTGCCGCACACTGACGGATTTTTGTTATTTTAGTTTGCTTTATTGTTGGGCCAGCAGCCATTTCACATTTCATTTGCTGCATTGGGTTGTGCTCGCTGCTGTGTGACTCATGGTCGCCGGCTCAGCGCTGCCCAACTCCGCTCAGCACAACTCAGCACACTCCACTCCACTCCACTCCAATTCAGTTCAGTTCAATTCCGTTCAGTTCAGTTCACTGCAGTTCAGTTCATTTCAGTTCAGCTGAATTCGAGGAATTCTTACTGTAAAGATTGCGCACGCCTCGGCGCCACTGCGCCTCTTCCTTCGGCTCCACAATTTTCAATTTGTTGTATTTTTTCGCTTTCGATTTTCTTCTCGCTTTTCTGTTTTCCCCAAATTTGCCAACTCGCTTGGATGTGACTCAATTTGACAGTGTCGCGTTCGGGCGTGGCGATGTGTGTGGACGCGGCTGACGCGGCGCGACATTTATGCGCACATGATAAATGCTGCAACTATTTCCTTCCTCTTTACAAATCCGCGCGGCTATTTTCGTTTGTACGCATCTTTACTCATGTTTTCGCGCACGGCCGCTACGTTCCATGGCCGAGCACATTTTCACTGACTGCGCGCAATGAGCAATTTTTCAGTGGCGTCTGAATTTTCAGTCAAGTGTTTGCTTGGGCAGCTTGCTGATGCTCTCAATTGATACATACCTACTTGCATATTTGCCATAAAGTTGTATTAAATGCTCAAGTGGTTAATTAAGTCCAGTGTCGGCGACGTCTGCGTGTTTTGGCAGCGCAGACACCCACACAAATGCACACTAATGCATACGTAATTGCATGTCTCTGGGGATGTATGGATGTATGTATGTTTGCATATGGCTTGCATATGCTTTGCACAAGTCGCTGCAAATTACTGTACAATACTACAACAGAGTCACACACCCTTTGATAAGCAGGAAGGGAAAACACACCCTTCGTAATGGTTTTGCTGCTTAATTAAAAAAGCCAGAAACTTGTGACTTCATTTATTTCAGCAACCAGCCGAGCGTCGCCCCATATCAGCGCTGCACTATAGAGTTACACCGTTAGGTTGTTAGGCATTTGAGTTAATTATTGAAATGGCAGAACCTATTTTCCAATTAGCGGTAACAACAAAAATCGCGACATGCAGCAGATGAGTGAAGCTTCAGGCTTCCTTTGTGGGCTGATCTGCACTACGACAAGTATAGTAACAATCTTTTAATTATAAATTGCTTATCTGCTGATAAGAATAGAAAAACCTAATAATGAAAAAATACAAAATTGTTAAAATACATAGTTGAAAATGTTTCGGCGCCAAAAATGTGCTGAATGAATCAATGGATTTGTGCTTCTAGGAGCACTGTTGATGGATTAATGAATTTGTTTTGACATAGACGTGTATATATATGTACGTACGTATATGTTTGTATATGTATATGTATGTATATAATATGTTCTTTAAAGTTGTTGGGCGTTAGCTAAGAAACTTAAGAATCTCCAATACATGATAGAAACTCGAATTGACGTCGCTTCTAAGTCATCAGTCCGGAGCCTTGACCCCAAGTCGCTCCACTTGGAGAGCGGAACAGTGGTATAGGAAAACTGTATCGTTTCTACTTTTTCCTCAACTTCTCAGATTATCGCGCAGTGCCCAGTGATGACCCAATTCGCTGCCGTATAAAGTGTCCACTCTGGTGCAGGTCAAACCGTGTTTTCTTCAAAGTGCGCGACAGGTGCAGCAGATGATCCCTTTTATTCTATCATATCTTCTTGTTTACTATACTGTCAACGTCCAAGTTCAGGGCACATATTGGTGGTAGTTGCCCATCTATGCCTTCTCGCCATCTTGTTTGCTGTTTAATTTCCTGCCACTCGAAAGTGACCGGAAACCCAGCATACATTGACTCTATGCCATGTGACCATCAGTCGCACGTCTTCTCAAAGTAATTGCGGTGGACTAGTGGTTTTTGTGCGAACTACATAAACATTCATTTGAAAGAAATGCAATAACAAATCTTCAATGCAACTAACCGTTTTTCGCGCTGTCACAGTAATAACGGTTTACTGTTTCCGCTGCGTCGCTTACAACAAAATGGCACAGTTTAAAGCTCACTTTCAATGTTTAAACATCTGTTCAATTGTCTGCTGATATGAGCTCACTGTAATGTATGACCGCAGCACAGGACTGCAAAGGCGAACAATTAACAACTGCAATTATAACGGAAATGTTTCCCAAAGCGTAAACAATAAAGCGCCAACAAAAGTGTGAAAGTGAGGAAAGTAATGCGAGTTACACAATCGCCGAATTTGCAACGCAAATATGGGTGGAGGCATTAGCTCAGCGAAAAAACACACACGCAACCTCCGAACAAGCCGAGTAAAAAATAGCAATGATAAAAGCAGAAAAAAGCGAATGAAAATGAGAATTGCGAGCATTTAAAGCCTAATAAGTGAAATATGTGCAAAAGTGCGCCTGTCGGGCGTTTCATAAATTATTCAGCAATTTAGGTAGCTGCTGCTGCACATTTGCGCGCGCCGGCTGCATTTGCAGGCGCAGCACATGCGAAGGCAATTTCTCAGCACTGCATGCACAATTTTGTTGGTGCTTTACGACTTTAACAAATACTTTTATGGATTCAATATACATATTGCAGTTTGGTTGTTGACGCTGTTGTTGTGCGTTTGTTGTTTGTTTATTTATTATTTTGCACATCACTCACACGCACACTGACACGCGCTGACTGAATGACTGCCTACACAGAATGCGCCGCACTTGCCCATAAGCGGTAAAAATGCGCGCAGCATTGCAACGCGCCGCCGCAGCACACACAGCACTTGCACGTTGCACACTCCTAAAGGCGATGAACGCAGCAAGGTTATTAATAAATTTCAAGTTTAAATACACACAACTGTGTGCTGTATGTAAGTGCAAGCAGCGAAATGTGTTGGCAAATGTAAACGCGTGAGCGTCACATGAAGGTGAGAGTTAAAATAATAATAAAAAAAAAGGAATACGCAAAATGGAAATATTTAAAAATATCGCACATAGCCCCCCTTTCTAGTTGAGCTAATATGTACACACATTCACACATGTATGAATGTATGTATGTGCGTGGAGCGTGTTGCTTGCGGCGCTGACAGCAGTGGGCAAAGTGTCTGCCGGATGTCTGTGCGTGATCTTCGTCCTGTTGCCATTTTACAAATCATACATTCACAACTATGAACGTTTGTATGTACACATGTATGTATTTGTGTGGGGTTTATGGGGATTATGAGAACAGCAAATGACTATGAAATTGTCAAAGGCCAAAGAAATATTAATGTTTGTACATACATACATATCTATGCTTGTGTTGCATTTATATGTACTAAATAGCATAACATTGTTTAACCATTCGTGCGTTCCATGACTGAAGCGCACAACTTTTTTCCTTATTCACTACTTTGGAGGCCCTCAAGTAGGCTTGATGACTTGTCTTGGTTACATTAATCCGCTGATGTGGCGCCAGGGTAGATGATTAGCTCATCGCTAGCTGTCATAAACGATGGGTCTGCTATCTGTCATCTGTACATTTGGCAGCTCTTGCTGCTGGGGGTGGTTGATGCACAGGATACAATGTTGAGACTGCTGGTGGTCCTATAAGAACATTCGAAAAAGTTAAGATATTACCGAAAGAAGTTGCACATTAGAGGCGTGGCAGTGGAGCAAAGTACAAAAAAGTTGGTCAAGGCCGGCTGCCACATTCGTCTTTAATTTATTTTGCCTTTACTATTACGATTTATTGCTGTGCTATATCTAACAATGCTCTTAAGCAAATTTATTAGCAACATTATATAATACTTATTTTTTGTTACCTCTATATATTTTTAGATGCCCGTTGCAACCGCACTTGACAAGGACTCGATTCGCGAGGCTTACGACGATGTGCGTTCCGATCTCACAGACACCGAATGGTAAATAATTTACATAAAACATATTGAATTTCAAACACTCAAACTGGCTGTGTCTCCATTTACAGGGCCGTCTTCAAGTTCGATGGGCCGCGCATAACGTGCACGGCGCGCGGCCAGTGCTTCGAGGAGTTTCGCAATCAGTTCGGCGACAATGATCGCGCCTTCGGCTACATCCGAATACAAATGGGCGATGAGATGTCCAAGCGGAAGAAGTTCATCTTCCTGACGTGGATCGGACAGAATGTCGGTGTCATACAACGTGCCAAAATGTCCACGGACAAGGCGCTCATCAGGGACGTGCTAAACGTAAGTGCGGAAACCCCAACCCAAATTATCGATTAATCAGCGAGTTGCATTTGCTTTGTGTGTGCGCAGAATTTCGCCGTGGAGCTGCAGGCGGGCGTAGACAATGAACTGGACATTGAACTTTTCCGTGACGCATTGAATCGCGCGGGCGGCGCCAACTACGGCACCGGCGTGCGTGATTTGTAAATGACGCTGACGAATGCGGCGACGATGTCGGCAAAGCGATGGCACGGCGCGCCGTTTGTACTTGGGCCAGGCTCAATCAACACCGCTCCCAGTACGAGACGCACTACTAGTCGTATAATTTCGCAACGCCGACAACGCGCGCGGTAGTGGCAGCGGAAATGGAAGACGAAGACGCAGCGAAGGAGAATTTTCATTTAGGCGTTTAAGAGTGCATTGTGCAACGAGTCCCTGATTAGCCATTAAGTGTATTTAAGACATTTTGGAAACTACTTATTAACTACGCATACATTGAAAACACAAATCGCAAACGTACTTTATGCACTTTTGTAAGAAATGAAAATGTTTTAACCAAAATCGAGAAAGTATATTTGTGAAAATGTATTTGAAAATAAAAGTAAAACAAAAACGAAATTGAATTTGTGTTTAACATTTAAAATTTACATTAAATTACAGGCATACTAACGGGGCACTTTCTAACAGCGTCCCACGCGCTAAAAATGTGTATCACCGAGTCGGATGATTGCATTAAATGCAGAGAAATTGGTGCCAAAGAAACTCTGGAGCACATTCTCTACTCCTGTCCGACTGTCTCAAGACTACGACTTACTTAGGAGTCCCGTTCTTTCCTGGGTTAGAGGAGGTTCCCAAGCATGACATCAAGTCGCTGCTGAACTTCGCTTGGAACACCCGAATTTTCACTGATCAATTTTACAGCGATACGCAACACTAAGGAGCTCCAACTGGTACCGCTAGGGACCGAATAGGGTCTATGCGTGGCAGGCGCGGATCCAGAAAAATATTTCGGGGGGTTTTAAAAAGTAATTCTTTAATATTTATAAAATGTGTTTTAATTTGTACGTAGTTTTATAGTCGATCCACATATTTCGGGGGGAGGTTTCAACCCCCAAACCTCCGCCCCCCCTGGATCCGCCACTGATGCGTGGTCAACTTGGCCAGCCAGCTTACCTAACCTTAAAATTTACATATAATTTGTAATTTGTTATTTGCAATTTATTAGGGGGTCAAATGGCGTTAGTATTACTTAGTAAAGGCGCATATTTGTAAATACAAAATATATACATATGTTTATATTTTAATTCATGGAGCGTCTATTTCTATGCCCCTATACAAGACCTAAAAGAAGGATTTGTAGTTTCCTTACATCTTTTCCATTCCAGTTTCCATCTACAATTGCAAAGAACACCATCTTAAGTTTTATTGTTGTATAACTGTTTGTCCGCTTGTACGTGCGTAGGACAGGCGAATATATTTACTAAAATTAGATTTCAAATGTTGTAGGCTTTAACTAGTTAGTGCTGGCTAAAAATATCCATTTGCGTCAAGAAAATAATTGGCAAGATATTCTTCGTACTTTGTTTATTTTCTCTATTTTTCTCACAAAAATACCTTTAAAGTACCATTTCCACGGCGTTCAACCAATAATTTATTTTACTGTTACCCTGTGTTGAATGACACTTTTGCCGTAACGAAGCGCAGCCAACTTCCAATCAAACGCAACTCGGCTTTTCGCTGTCGCTGACGGTGGGAACTTTTTTGTTTTTCATTTCATTTGTGAGTGAACTTCATTTCGGCAAAGTTTCTAGTTGTGTATAAATTTATATAGATTTTAGTAGAAAAGTAATAGCAGGCAATGGACCTAAGCTTAGACGATATAATTAAGAGCAAAAAGATTGGAGGCGCTGCAGTAGCTCCAAAGAAATTGTAAGTAGAGAAAAGATGGCGAATCGGCTGCGGTGCGGCGACCGCAGCTATTAACTGATTGATTTTTTGGTGAAATTTGCAGCATTCAGAAAAAGCCGCTACCACTGCGGAGGACCCTCAATAAGCCCGTATTCAAGCAGACTCGAATTGTCGATGCTCGCCTCATGATCATTCAGAAGAATCGTGCCAAGATACGCGATGCTAGAGACAAGTTGTCGGAAATTACACGCGCAAGTGGCGATGCGCGGCAGCGGCTGTTGCAGAAGCACCAACTGACCTCGGGTGTGGGCTTGAAGAATGGCGGAAAAGTCCACTCGTACCGCAATGGTGGGCATGCGAATGCGATAGCACCGCCATACAGTAAAGTGGTTTCCAGCCTCAAGACAAAGCCGTACCGTCATATGCCAGCTCCACCAGCGGCGCGTCTGCCTGATCTGATAGATGTGCCCCGCGGCTACGTAGACTACGACAACATGGAACGCATGGAAGAGGGTAAGTCTGCAGTTGGCTGTTGATCATCTGCCTAACTAACTTTGCCTGCTTATTTTTTCGCAGAGGAATATGCTGCAGCTTCACGGCTCAGTCGTACTGTTAAAAATGACATTGCCCATTACGACAGCTATGACCCTCGAACAGAGTCCATGTCACCACCAGCGCCACGTCGCATGAACTCTTGGGGTTCGACGTCGGAACCCTTCGACCCATTCGATGTGTACAAGGTGCGCGATCGTCATATGTCGCCCGACTTGCCGCCACCACCGCCCAAGGGCATACTGCGTCCCAGCGCACGTCAGCACAGTCCCGATCTTTTTCAGCGACGCTTCATTCCGGAAAACGCATCGCATCTGTCGTATGAGATGCGCACACGGTTGGAACGAGCACCGGATCCACATGCCTCTATGGGCATTTTCTCCAACCCCCTGAAACCGTCTTCGTCTGCACACACCAGCTCGTCGGGCTACCGCATCGTGGTTAGCAACCTACACACCAGCGTTACGCAGTCCGACATCAAGGAGCTTTTTGAGGACATTGGCGAGTTGTACGAGTCACGCATTGTGCGTCCCGGCGTTGCTGAGGTCATTTACAAGTCGTTAGCGGACGCTGAAAAGGCTGTGGACACATACCACAATCGTCAGCTAGACGGCCAGCCAATGAAGTGCCTGCTGGTGCATCCACGCGCTTCGAACAAACCGACTGCACCGGCTATCAAAACTTCAAGGTAAAAAGTCTTGAATTATTTGTTAAATCCCAGGAGGAAATTGATTCGTTGTGTTTGTTTTACAGCTCCAGTTCAAGGCTTAGCTCGGGGAAGACACCCTTGGAAATCGATATAGACGCACTTCATAAGGTGCTCTTCCGACGTCATTAGATTTAATTGTAAGCATGAAAATGGCAAATCAGCTCTTCAACTCCTCAAACTACCAAGATCAACGACACGCAGTAAATTTTTATGTACAGGCAAATTGTTCGACTACACACATTGGACGTCGACGACATCAACAATACAGTACGATCCGATTTGCATTGTGAATACTTAACCATCGTAAAATAGTGTACGAACCGACGAGCCTGAGACTGGATTTAGCTGCGCATATGATAATCCCTGCTTGTCGATATGTAATTATTTCAAAGTACAGTGAAGCGTCACCAATAAAACTCATTTATGTGCATCAAATGTTTGCTTTTGGGACGAAGAGCTTTCTAAATAAATAAAAGACTATAACTGGATTTCTACAAGCCCTAACCACTATTAATTCGTACCCCTACGCTTTTTCTCATATTAATTCTTCAAAAACGGTTCCACAACAATAATTAAGTTTTGGTCTGGCCTTCATCTAGCCCAGATCTAAGTCGAATAGAGCTCTAATGAAAAGAAGATTGACAAATGAGCCCCCACGAACCCTCTTGGAACTAGAAAACAAAATTCGAGAGGTTTGGGACTCTATTACACCGGAAGAGTCTCAGACACTTATTTATTCAATGCAGAGTCGATGCCAGGCTGTAATCGCAGCAAAAGGAGATGTAACCCGATATTAATTTTTCTTTCATTTGCGGTCGTACGAATTATTAGTGACCACTTTTAGTTGTTACTTTTTGAAGTTGTTCTGTTCAAAACTTAATAATAAAAACATTATATAATAAAAAAATTAAAAAATTTTGTTCTAATAGTAGATTTTTCAGCCTTTCAAAAGAGTATAAATACTGCACGAAACCTTTGACAAATAATGGTTAAAAGGTAAAAATTAATGTGAGAAAAAGTGTAGGGGTACGAATTAATAGTGGTTATGGCTTGTATAATCATTGGTGATAAGGTTCACATAAAAATACATACTAACATAGAACAAAAAGTATCTATGTACGGTTCTTATGTGGGAGGTTCTTATTTTTTTAGCAAAAATGTTTGCTCAGAAGTCCGTCTGTTTGCATCAGTATCAACGAACCAATGGACGAATGAATGAAAAATTATCTCAGTGCTGCTCAGACCATAATTAGTAATAATTTTTTTACATTTGAAATTTAAAGTATACTAAGCAAGGAAATGGGATTTGGCATTAGTTAATTGACTCACTTATGGAACATTCTGCATAAACAGCATCTGTTGTCTAACATGTACATTGGTTTGTTATAATCGACAGCATAATTTTAATGTTTTGTCCGCTAATAGTTAGCAATGACTGTATTTATTCTGCTTTATTTTTCTTGGGATTCATGATGGCTTTCCTGAAGGCCCAATTATTATTGATTGTAGGTAATTATTTCTAAAAATTAGCCCTTGCAAATAACTCAATAGTGAAATTGGAGGTAAAGAACAAAAAAATTTAGATACCTAAAAACGTTAGTGAGCCAAAATTAAACATTTAAAAGTCATAAATATTTAATAGGTACCTGAAATTCGTTAGATCCGCTTCTGTTGAAATGTTTAGTGATTTTTTTTATCAAATCACTGTAGGGAAAATAACTGCTGCTTTTTCCAAAAACATAATTTTAATTAGCTGCGTTGTTTTTTATTAATTCCTGATTATTCCAGTGAAAACGAAGTTAGATTTCCGAACAAAGCTGAGCTGTTGCTAGCGAGTAACCGAAAAGCCGACCAGGTACTGAAAACCCGACTAGTCCAACCAAAGCGACGAGTGAAATTCAGCATCACTGGGTCACTCATTCGTTGATTTTGTAATTCTCGCTGCGCTGCTCAAAGTGAAAAGAAGGCAAAATTGAATCGCGTAAATTTAAGAGCAGCAAATTTCGCTAAAATCCTGCAGGAAAAGCCTGCACTTGTACATTTAATTGCAAGCGAATAAAGCATCGTTCAATTGCGGCCACAATCAAGCAGCAAAAGCAGCCGTTTTCGTTTCGCGCAGATTTCCATATACGATTTCACTCTCATTGTTATCAAAGTGAAAAAAGGCAGAAGAAAAAGAAAATTAGTCAGAAGAAGAGGAAGAGACGCATAGTCAGTGGATTTTTTTGGAAGAGGGTCGACGCGGGTCGCAGGCAGAACAATACGGAGAAAGCAAAACAAAACAAACGGATGAATGAAGTGCAGCAGCAACTTTAATGGGAAACAGCGCCAGTGCGTCCGGGAATGAGCAGGCAAAATTGTCGTCACAAAAGCGGGAACGCGCGCGCCAACTGAGCAGCGAGCTTGTGGCGGCTCCGGTGGGGGAGCAGCATAACGGCTACAACAAAAGGGGCTCCCGCAGCAGCAAGCGTTTGGCCGCCGAGGTCGCAGCAACATCGGCAGCAGGCAGCGAGGAAACGGCTGCTGGCACTGGCGCAACGCAGCGACTCAGACAGGTAAGGTGCCATACTAGCTAACACAAGCCAATAGCAGCAGTAGAAAGTCGAATCGAACGCGGTGGCGGGCAGAACTGCGCTGGCGGCAGTGGGGGTCAACCAGTTAATTGTGGCTGTCATGTCATGTTTCATGCCCAGCCGTTGACATCATTGTTGTGGCAGCAAAACTAAAGCCATACACCACCACAACCACCGCCGCCATCAGCGATACAAGCGATAATAGGGCAACAATAACAACTACGGTAGCAATGTCAACCACCCTGACTGGCTGCTGATTTTTTTGCACTGCAATCGTCGTGTCTGTCCGTTCGTAGGTCTGCGCTAAAGGCATTGATCTGGGCGCTCCCCAAAGCCAACCCCACCATATGCCGCTCCGCTCCAAGTGCGCGCACAAACACTGAAAACACTCTTTACCCACACGCGGCCACTGCTGCGTAATTTTCTTCGTGTGCGCAAAAATACGAAAGGCGTTCGCCTCTTTGTCTTGAACGCCGCCCGCACCGTCGCTGAGCGCCAAATCGCTTTGTTGCGTACTTTCCCAAAGAGTATTTTCTTCCTCTGGTGTTTTGCGCTCACACCTCTGTTGTGCCCAGCAGCTGTTCTTGTGTTTTCGACTATTTTCATTTCTATTTCGCATTGCGCTATTTTTGTGTAGTTAATTTTTTTGTTTGCTGTTATATTGTGAGCATATGTGTTGCTTTGCTCTGGTCTTTTGGCTATTTTACGGCTGTTTTTGGTTCTCAGGTTGAAGAGTTTGCTTGTTATTCTTCGCTGTGGTTGTTGCTGTTTTCATTTACATATTTTTCTCTGTACATATTTACAAAATTTGTTCAATGACGTTTTCGTCATCATTGCCATCGTCGTTGTGGCAGCTTTATTTAGTTCAGCTTTGGCGTTTGATTCTCGGTTCGGTGTTAGAGGTGTCAATATTTTTAACAAAATACCGTGAAGAAGCCAACCGTGTTTCGATCTCTTTAATTTTATCATTAAAAAAAATTTATTCAATTTCTTTAATTACCATAAACATGTAATGATTAATGAGAAGATTAATGCAAAAAGTTGCTGCTAGAGCTCTCATTAGCTGAATTCTGTATAAATATTTTGGGACTGACGCACTCGAGAGTCTTTTCAGATTATTATAATCCTAAATGTAGTCTGTTGAGTTTAAGTATGACTTATTACCAACTTTCTTATTAGACATACTACTGTGTGACATTGTATTTATTTTGAAAATACTTTATTTATTCTTCCAAATCAATTTCATCCCCTTCAAAGTAATCCCCTCCCGATGCAATGCACTTATGCCAACGGATTTTCCAATCTTCGAAACACTGATTGTAGTCACTTTCCGGGATGGCCTTCAGTTCCGTCTTCGCTGCGGCTTGAATCTCCTCTATCGTATCAAAACGGTGTCCCCGGAGCGGTCTTTTGAGCTTGCTGAACAGCCAGAAGTCGCACGGCGCCAGATCAGGTGAATACGGTGGTTGCGGAACGATATGGGTTGAGTTTTTGGCGAAATGATCACGAATTACGAGTGCAGTATGGGATGGTGCATTATCGTGGTGTAAAAACCAAGAATTTTCTTTCCACAATTCCGGTCTTTTTAGGTGGATAGCGTTACGCAAACGACGCATAACGTTCAAATAATATTCCTTGTTGACTAAAAAAAAACATAATTCTCCAAATCCTTCGACGCGCGCAGTTTAAATTCAAATGTCACCTTATTTTTTGGACACAGGTGTGCTTGTAGGTTATGTTAATACTCTACCTCACGGCCTAAGTCCACAAGTTCCACAAGTCTATTTTAAGCAAAAAACGGTCTAAAATTATTAAAAAATGCACTTTCGACCTAGTCACAGAACATTGACAAATTCACTTATGACCAGACATTTACCTGCCAAATGCACTCAAACAGCTGGTGCTCGCATGCCAAACATAAAGTCTACCTGGTTTTTTCGGTGACTACTTTAGCTATCCATTTTTATTTTGAATCGTCAAACTCTGTTACATGCATCTTTTTGCAGTCGCTTAGTAGGTAAAAATTTCATTAGTTGGAAACTGCATTCTCTCCGAGGTTGTACTTAGTCATAGAGTTTTGTATTTAAAAAGCATAGAGGTGAATTAAAGGTTTTGTAGTTTTGTTTTAAAGAAAGTAAACCTACACAGTATAAACAATTTCCTCGCATAGAAAACAAATTCTGTTGAAAATACAAAACTTTTAAAATAGAAACATTCCTTTGGCGATACTTAAATTTCAATATCTTGACCTCAATTTTCAATTTCTTTTAATATTTGCTTCAATATGATTTGGAAATTCTTAGTTGTTGGTTGGCAGTATCATATCGTATCTTTTTCTATCCTACTCGATTCTTCCTCGGAGAAAGTAAAATTTCCTTAACAATCTGCTGTACCTTGATTTTTTTGTTATATCTCTTCCTCATTCTATCTGATCCCGTCATCTCATTGCTTCCATTCCAATATTTTGAAAAAAATCAAAATCAGTGATTTCACCAGAAATCATTCCGTTGTGTGGAAATCCGATCAACTGCATACTCAATATCGCTGGCTTTTCGCTGAATTTAAACCATTTTAACCTACGTATAAATAATTTGATCTTGTTTTGCCAACCCAATTAAAATAATCTCATCACCTATTCTGCTCTAATTAAATTTGCTTTGTTAACCCAAAAGTTGAGCACAAAAATTATCAGCAGAACTGCGATTCAAGTTCACATTCTTTTCAAATACAAGTAAAACAGCAGTGCCATGTGTATTGCTCGCTCGCTTCTCGGGGGGTCTTCCCGCATTGCGGCTGCTTTGGACTGTGTCTATATAACCAGCATAACGCGTTCCACCATCACAGCGCATCAGCCATTAGCTTTCGTCAACATAAAAAGTCTCTCCAGTCGCTCACTTGCCAGATTAGGTCATCCGTCAAGTCGAAGTAGCGAATGGAAAGCAGCGGCGGGACACTGCAAATCAGCCAGCATTGTCAGTGGAGATCATCGAACACCTTTGAATTGTATACCAGCCAGCACAATTCTCGCTCTTTCCACACCTCACTGCTGTGTGCCGGTGCGCGTGCGTGTGTATGTGTGTTTCGAAACAGACAACGATTTCCGTACTTCTATTTGGTGCGTATCTAGAAATGCCAAAGAGACAATCTTCGCTGCTCCGCATTGAATTACGCATTTGAAGTGGTCTGCGAATTCTACATAGCGAACGGCCTTGAAATTCCTCGATCGCACTGCAAAGGCAAACGCAAAGTCGCTGGGCAGCGCGCACGTGTCGGCGATGTGGAGTTGCTGTAGCCAGCACAGCAACGACGATGATGTCCAAGCAAACGGAAGCTCTTTCTCTCGGCGTGATCGGTCGGCAAGCGCAAATTTCATCATCATCATCATTGCCTGGTAGCGGGGGAATGAGAAACAAGTGTGAGGAATATACAAATTGAAATTTGTCGCTCACAGTTTTATTGCTTTCTTGCGTTGCTAATTTTATTTGTTGATTTTTGCGACTTTCGTTTCGTTTTGCTGTTTTGGTTTGCCTTCTTTTCAAATTTCATTCATTCGAAGCGTGCAGCTCAACGTTGCTGTCGGGGTGACGTTTGTTGCTGTCGCACTCAGCAGCCTTATCAGCGCCTCAGACGCGACTGGATCGCATTGCTGATAAATAAAAGTAGTTTTGGCGGTTGTTATTGTAATTGTTGTCATTTCATTTAATTTTTATTTTTGTTTTCACAAACGATTTACAAACGCAGCAGTCGCAGCGACGCTGTCGCCTACATCACCTTCACCACAAACAAAAACAATGACACGAATAACAACAATAAATATAGCAGCGACGGCGGTCGAAAACACTGCTTCGTATTCCAAATTGTTGTTGTTGTTGCTGCTACTGTCGCTGGCTGTGGATCAGGTCTCGCTCACGGGTGGCGCGCTTAAGCGCGTTGAATGCTTTTCACTGTCGCGCAATTTACATCCGATCGAATCGAATCACAAACAGCCAAGCCGCAAGCAATACATGTGCGCCCAACAACAACAACAACACCAAGAATACAAGAAAAAAATAACAAATACAAATTGCGAAAATAGTGCGCCACCAATCGTCGCCACACCGCACCACTGCGCCGCCGACGCTGGAGCGAAACACGCGCACTTATCGTTCGTTTATGTTTTTGTGTAGCTTCGCGAACGCTTTTCGCCCGCAGTCTCCGGCCGATACTCTACCTGTGCTCATTGATAGCACAGCGCCCGCCAGACGGGAATCGTAAATAGCCAAGGACAAGAAATTAATTGCCTGCTGGCCGTCTAGTCCAGAACTTTGCGCAAAACGTTAGTAGGAACATTGATTCAAAAATTCAAATCGCGACAAAAGCAAACTTTAGTGCCAGCGAGCGAGCAACACGCGGCATTCCAGCTGATGCGTGACATAAGGCACACGTTAGTGACGCGTCAGCCAGCTACAGTGCAGTCCCTAATCGGAGACACGAAGCGAAGTTGTGAGTAGTGGCCATGTGTGCAGTAAATATGCGAGTCGAAGTGGTCGCTGAAGATTGAGCCTTTCCTTGGGAACATTGTTGTGTGTCAATAGTCGATTCTGTGTAGTGTTTTCCTAGAATCCAAAGTCGACGCCGGTGGTGCTGTCTGCAAGTGATAAGCTTTGGTTTAAAATGTTATTGACAAAAATATTTCCCAGAATGTGTGGATCGGCAGTTCCCAGTAAATTTACGAACTTGTAGATACCTCTAACCTGACTTTTGATTTTTTAATCTGTTGCTACATGTTATTACACTGAAGTAGGTTCACCTGATGCGTGTTGGTTATCATCGATATTTGTGAATTTTGCCCCCTTTCAACTGTAACAAATCACAAAAATTCGTTGCTTGTATTTTCTTTCACTCGTCTGCACTATTCAAAGTTGCCTTAACACTTGTTGGCACGCGGTGTTAATACTAGAAAGAACTTTGGGAATTTTCTGACAGCACTTATAAAACAACAAACAATGAAAACAATAATTACGCCTGCCATTTGCCCGCCTTGTGACGCAGCTCATCGCTTACTTATTGTGTTTATGATAATCAAAAGCACGCAATTGCCTAGAATAACAATTCACTTATCACTGTTTTTATTGCAGGCTTCTGCTTGGAGTTTTGGCAGTTTGAGTGGTCGTCTCAACTGGAGTTTTACGGGAGGTGCTTCCAAGGGTTCATTTCACAATCGCAACAAGTCCAGCCGCAAGAGGTAAGCTACCCCGATTGTGCTTGCACTGCAACTGAAATTGAACGAATACAATGTCTCTTTTTGTTACAGTCTGTCGTCCGTGCAGCAGCGTCGCTCCAAGACGCAATGGCATAAACCGCTCACCAACACCATATTCAGTTCGCACTTCAAAGAGAACAGTCGCAACGATCAGTTGCACATTGAGCACTTGGTGGCCAAGGGTGCATTCGGTGTTGTCTTCAAGGCATCGAATAAGCTTTACCAGCGCGAGCTGCAACAGAGCGTAAAAGCGAAACATCCTAGCGGCGCACTACCAGCACCTGTTTATGCACTGAAAGTGCTGCGCAAGTCGAAGGTGGGTGTGACGCAGCGCTTTGACGAAATATGAATGACTAATTATCGTTCGTTTGTGCTATTTGCTTTGTTCGTTTTGCAGATAATCGAGGAGAACAGCGTGCAGCAAATCAAAGACGAGGCGGACATACAAAAGTTGTGTGGCCATCATCCATTTATCGTGCAGCAAGTCGACTCGTGGCAGAATCGGCGCAATTTACATATACGTACGTGATGTGCGGCACTCTGCCGGTTACATAGTTTTTTCAACTTTCACTTTCTGCTTACAGTTTCCGAGTACGTTCCGAACGGAGAACTCTTTTCCAAGTTCACTCAATTCTCTATCGATCTAGTACGCGTCTATTTGGCGGAAATAGCGCTAGCCATAGGTAAAGTCACATTTGTGTGGGTTTTTCGATAAACAGGATTTTCTAACTAGCTTCCATTTGTCTAATAGATTTTCTGCATAACGCCGGTGTAATTTATCGCGATGTCAAGCCCGAAAATATACTTCTGACCGATAAGTTCCACCTGAAATTGACCGACTTCGGACTTAGCAAGTGGCTGAAATTGGGTGCAACAACAAAAACTATGTGCGGCACATTTCAATATATGGGTACGAATTGAATTGAGCATAAATGTGAAAATTGCAAAGACTAACCGTAGAGAGCTAAGCCCGCAAACCAACAACCAAACAATTGTGTTAGTTAAGAAACGCGCGAACCCTTGCAAAAGAAAACTCAGAACAGTGTCGTTGTAAAGCATCACAGTAAATATAAAAGCGCGGCAAAAGAATTAAGAACAGAAAAACAGAACTAGAACCAAAATTGAACCAATAAGCTAAAGCGAGAATCACCAAACGTTGTACAAATTTATATTTCACAATTAATACTTTTACACCTCAATCACTGAGCGCTAAAATACTCGAATTTGAAAGCGTTCTATTTTAAATTGTGACCGGCTCTATTAGTTTATTACTTAAATAACTGTGTTACGGCTAAGTGTGCTCCTTGTTACCAAACAACAGAGAGAAATTGAAAGTCATTAGCGCGCTCACAATGAACGCGCGCTCGCAAGTGTTCGACCTCACCATGGAGGGCCGCCAGGTGGACGAGGCGGTGGCCAGCATATTCCACACAGTGCTCTTTCACCGCTGTCTCGGCAAGTACATGTACACCGGCGACGCGCAGTACTCGATCGGGACGGTCGGCTACACCGACGTCGACTGCGACTTCATCGACTTTACGTACGTGTGCTGCACATCGGACAGCCTCACGCGCACCGTGAAGCGCGCCATAAACTTGTTCAGCGAGAAGCTGCGCTCGAACGAGAGCTGCGGCTCTGGCCAAATCAGCCTCGAGTTCTTTCAGAAGAAGAAGTCGCGCTGGCCTTTCCAGCAGGAGTGCATTCCCTGGGAGGTGTGGACCATCCATCTGGATCTCATCAAGTACGAAAACGAGGACGATCGCCAGTTGAGCCGCGAGAACGTGTCCGATCTGCTGACGGAGAAGGTGATCTACATCACGGAGCTGATGAATCGACACGACTACGTGCCGAAGACGCCCAGCCAGAGCGAGCTGGACCTGATATTCGACACCTCGTACCCCGACGTGCAGCCGTATCTGTTCAAGTTCGACTACTCGACCTCGGGCTCGAATGCGCCGTCGATGGGGAACGCCATGAAGAAGATCATCAAGGAGACGCTCGCGTTGTGACTGCGTGCGAGCGAGCGCCAGCCTTGCGCGCGCGATACGGTGGTCGTGGCAGGTGGCAAATACTTTTGCGACGGTACAAGTATTATGATTTCTCAAGTATGCGCCCATGGCGCCATTGGGGCGAGCGGCGGTGACGATGTGACGGCGTGCGCAACGACGGCGCTGCAGCGGCGTGGCTGCGCCACTAGCACCGAACGGAAATCGCTGCTGACAGTTATGGGCGGCCTGGTTTTGCTGTTCCTGTGCCAGCGCAATCGCATCGGCTCAATTTAGTTGAATGCATACCGTAGGATTTTGCTAATTTTACTCTAATTTAACATGCGTTAGTGTGAGTTGCGTTTGCCGCCGCTGAGCATGTAGTGAAATGTGTTTGATTTTTCCATGCAAATATTATTACCTTACTTTGACAATGTTGAGTGTGTTAAATTTTAGCTTGGCTTTGATGCTTCTAAGTTTCGTATAAATGTGACAATTTCGAATGCTGAATGTGCTTTAAGTTAATTTATATCTTATGTAATTTTCCATTAACAGTGAAAAGGAAACTCTGAAACAATGAAGAGAATATACAATTTATTTATAAACGTGAGCATTTTTACATTCTAATGAAGATATTAGTTTCGCTTTGAGTTTCGTTGTTTGGTTTTCTTTTTTTAATACCAGACAATAAAAGTACCTTGGCTGAGTTGTAATATTGTATTCAGATGTAAATTGTACGTTAATACTTGATTGATTTGTTTGCACATACCTATGATTTTGTGATTTTTGGCATTATAATTTTTTACGAAAACGTGATATAAATTTCGCATAGTTTATGGAGAAAATGAATATTACATTTAAGGTGTTGCTCTCAATTTAGTAAACGTAAGTTACTATGCAATATTTTTCTACATATAGTACGAGTTAGTTTCACATTTTCGTACTTTTGTGCGCCATTTTTATGTAAGTCCTATGTTTCATTTAACCTACTCGACCAATTTTTTTTTAGTAGAAATAAAACATAAAAGCATACATAACATACATAAAATATCAATTCAAATCGGACCCAACGCATGTATTTTGTACAAGTTTGTTTAGCGAAAGAGGAGAACATTATTGAAAGTTACAATAACACAATTTTAAAATTATGTAACACTTAAAAATTTTGAGAGAAGTAAAGCTGTGAACTTTACAGTAGCTACAGATTGAACGAATGTGGAATGTTTGTAAACGCATTAATGCAAAACTGCTATGTCTTTGATCGCAAACATTTTAGCAAATCAATCATTGGGCAAACATTTTAGTCGAACTTGAATATGAATGCCTTTTGTCTTAAAGGAAAGGTTTGGCTTTGCAATAGTTTAAACATATTTAATTTTCACAAGCTAAGATCCAAGCTTGAAGGCTTTTTTTATTCAAACAGTTTCAACTGATTGCCATCTTGGCAATCTACTATTCGTAGATATGCAAGAGCAACTTTTGTGCATTGGCAAACAAATAAAAAGCGCTGCAGTGTTGCAATGTTGCGTTTAGAAAGAGAGCCAATACAATTTTACGTTTGAAAAAATTACTAAGGATGCAGTTTACAAATTCGGCAGACGGCTTTACTGGCATGCCACTTGAAAACCAAGTCGCACGTGCGACAACGGTGTATCTTATTTTTATGCAATGCAACTACCCGCCAAGTAGAAAGCATGAATAACGTAAAAACACATAAAGAAGTAAAAGCTTACGGAATATTAAAGAAGTAGCGCAAAAAAAAAGTGTGTGCCAATTGCTTGTCGAATTTTTCTAAACGATTTTCACTCGTTTGCGTTTCGAATGGTTTTACTGCAACACTTAATTCGTGTTGGCCCCAATTTTGTGCGTTTTTAATTCGACTGAGCGCATTGTAGAACAATCTGGCATCAATTGAATCAAAACCAACGTAGCGTGAGAGTTAGAGTGCGTTCGGCAACACAAAAATCCCCACTAGAACCCCGCCTGTTGTGGCAGTTTCGAACGGTGCCACATTCATGCTTCGATCTAAAACATTTCCAGCGTTCATCTGTGCACCTCGGGTGCCTAGTTTCTAGGCGCCCACAATTCCCATCGACATGAACTCTTCACACCTTAACTTTTAACAAGACAAGACTAGCGCGCGAGACATGCTCACGCTCCGCTCGCAGCGAAGTCCTGTAGCATCCTAACCATTGAATGTGTAGCCTAAAGCCTAACATGTTCAGTAAGAGAATCAAAATTCAAACCATTGATATCACATTTAATACCTAATGACTAGTTTTAACGCTTACCATAGTTGGTAGGCACTGCAACTCGAACACGTCTCGAACGGAGCTGTTCAAAATCGTAGCCATGCAATCGTCTATATATATATATCTCTTTTGGTTAAGGCTTTTTGTCTGTAATATTGCATGTAGTGTTGCATAGTTCTCGTACAGGCTTTGCTCCCACTGTATATACGTATAAAATTGGCAAGTATGTCAATCGATGTGTATAGTTAACGTACGCACGTGAATAAATTGTAAAGTTTAAATCGTCAGATTCAAAGTCACATAATGTGACTTACACTTTACGTATGAATTTTTAATAAAAAATGCAACGATATCTCTACACGGAAACAGTAAAATCCAAATTCTAAACAAGTGATCACCGATAATATCCTTAGAGAGCACCTCATTTGCCTACGCAGCATCCATCCGCCATTACCATAGACAAGTAGTGACTTTGTTTTTGCGCTGGAAACTATTAAATTGTATCAAAACACACACACACACATACACACAAGATAAAAGGTAGAGGCGAAACATTCTGTGTATGTTTGGCTTGGCGATTTGTATTGTAAGCTGTAAGAGTAAACAATCTGTCAAGCAAACATGCTGGAAGTAGAGTAATTTTAAAGTAAACAAAATAAAAGTTGTTGCGATTCATATTTAATGCAGAAAAGCTAAAAACCCGCTAGTGAGCGAGCGAGCGAGACGTGTACGTGTAGCCGTTTTAAATTTTGTGTATTTAGTAGTGAAGTGTAAAAGTTATGTGTGCAGCGAGACAGAGACAAATCGAGAGAGAATCGTTTACTTTACCATTTAGCATAGTCGCAAGTATGCAATTTTAGTTGATATATATTATGTAAGGCAGACACAAACCACAATAAGTAAATTTTAAAACTCCAAATTAAACAATTTACAAACGTAATTTAACAAATGAAAAAACAAAATACACGAAGAGCAGAAGCAAAGTACTTGCTATATGAAACTTAAGCAAAACAATGATGTTTGTTGTGATTGTTCTCGTAATACTGTAAGGAGCAAATAATGTCGCCATTAATGATAGTGACACTGATAACTATCACGACGACGACGATGGTGATGATAATGATCATCATAACGATAACTGAAATGGTGATCATCACTTAGCGCGTATAAGATTATAAAATTGTAAAACTTTAAAATTAGTTAAAACCGAAATGGAAACAAGCAACATTAAAAAAACATATGCAAAACGCAAAAAAACCGCAAACTGTGTAAATATAACAAAAATGAATTTATAGAAAAAACAAAAACAAAAATGCAATTTGTTTGTTCTTAGTGCATGTGTCAGCGTTGGTTCAATTTTCTTCCTTTCCTTTCTACAACATTTTGTACGAATTTATTGCTTTTTTTTGATTTTTACAGGTAAGTAAATGTGACCTTTCGTTCGCTTTTATTTTGCAGCGCCGGAAATATTGCGCGGCGAGATCTACGGCCATGCGGTGGACTGGTGGTCTATGGGCATACTTGTCTGCCAAATGTTCACACAAAAGGTAAGCGCACACCAACAATTCGCCAAAGAAAAACTGAAGAGTGTTTTTGTTGGTCTTATTTATATTAAGCCGACTTTCTTCAAGCACTTCTTAATGGTTCTTCTGTCCAAAATGAAAATTCTGAATTGAACATTTTGATGATATATTTAAAAAGTCTGAAGTGACACACACAGAATTTCACGGAGGGAGGGGTTCCGTACACAACATTTGAGTGCAATACCATTTTACATCATATTTGGCATCCACAGATCTTGTAACAAACAGATATTTGTGTGGTTTGAATCCCCCGAAACACGCCTTGCGTGCGCCAGTGGCTACAGTAGACTATGGGTTATGGATTTCGAGTTATGTCCATAAACCTCGGTTTGTATGAACATTTTCATATTCATTCAAATATTCGTAGTAGTAATCGAAGTAGGACAGGCTAGCCCAATATTCCAGTTTTTATGGCATTCACGATCCTTGAGCTCAGTTTTATTTATACCAAAGATTGTGGACTGCAGTGGGTTGAAGGGCGTGTAGTAAATATTTATAAAAGATTAATTTCAACTAATATACTTTTACATGGCAACCCTACCCTAAGTGTTATTATTAACCTTTAAGTTCTGCATTATTTCTGTGGCATTTTGACAAAACAATAATAATAATAATTAATAAATAATTGACTGGCACGACAGCCCGCTTACGCGAGACTAAGGCCTAGCTTCCCGCAACCACCCGTGTTGTGCGTGTGAATTTGTACGCGGGTTGAAGGGACCTACAGTTTTATGCCGGTTCCGAACGGCAGGTTGGGAGCTCTTTCATAAGCAATTTTTACTCTCAGAGGTTTGCCATTTCCAGCTGAGAGGACAGCCACCGAAAGAGAAAACGAGTTTTCCCGTTATTTTTTTAGGTGTTATTACAGGCAGTATTTGAACCTGAGGTTGCTGCCTGCGACTCGCGGTCCAACGCACTAACCAACTGAGCCACGGCGGCTGCCACAAAACAACCTATGTCTAATTTTCAAATTTTTCAGGAGAGCGAAAATACTGATAAGGTGCAGAGCAAATCTTATACAAAACTCGAGAAAAGTTGAAATGCTATACGCCATATCTCTGTAACTAAATGTCATAGAAACAAGCCGATTGCACCAAAAGCAGCGTCTTGAAATTGTATCTTTATGATTGAAAAAATTTGCGCTATCTCGAGATAAGTTGTTTTTTCAAAATGCCACAGATTTATATCCCAATCTAATTTTTACATTAACTTCTAATGAAAGGTAGACTGGGTCAACATGGCCCACAATGAGTTAAAAGAGGGTTTCACCTTCACTCTCTGGTTGTTTATGGGCACATACCATACCAACATTTTGATATATGATACTTAAACGAAAATAGTTTTAAGTGGAAGAAACCCTACTCAATGTTAGGTCGATCAAATTCATTTTCGATCTGTTTATATTTAGTTTGAGTTTCAGTGCAATCACTACCGCATTTTAATTCAATATCGCAACTCGATTCAAAGCTGTTGTGCGTATCAGTCATTTGCAAGACGAACGCACGGACGGACGGATATAGCTAAACCAGATCAACAATACTCATACTTTCCATATTGGCCACGCCTCCTTCTGGGCACTACAGACTCATTGCCAACACAACAGAGAAATGAATCAGCAAAACAACGAAAGTAACCCGCAAACGATTTACGCTTTTTCCAGGCTGACTGCAATTCCGAACATTGAATTGTGCAATAAAGTTGATGTAAAGTGCGAATTGCGCCCAGTTCGCCTCGTACATAAATCTTACATCTTATGTGGCAATATGCTACCATACGACTTTGATCAGCTTTTCGCTGTTCTTAGGCTAATCTACAAATGAATTTCGTCATCAGCTCTTGGCCCCGTCTCCCGCCTTCCGTTACGCTGCAGCGAGGCGTGTAAAGTTTCGATTGCACGTTTATTGTTGTTACTAAACGTTGCAAATAGCCGCAAGAATGTTCGTAGTTAGTATGTAGTAGTACGTTAGTATGTAACATACATATGTATGTATGTCTTTTAGAATAATTCAATCTCGTTTAATGTATTCGTTCAGGCGCTGCGCCTTAAATTCGCGCGGAATGCCGGCGGCCAGCTTAAGTTAGTTGTGTCTAAATTAATCCGATAATAGAGACGCTGAAAGCGGCAATTGAAGTGGCATTTCATTCAATGGCCCGTAAGAATGCAGCAAAAACGTTGTCGCATAAATAAAGCTATTGCCAGGCTCGCGCCTGCGATCGTGATGGGGTAAAGCGTTGCATTACATTCTTTGCCGTTGCAAGAAATTGCGATCATGCATTGTGCCGTCTATGAAATGTCACATTTTTTGACCTTTGCAGTTTGCTGGTTTTGTGTGCTGCTCTTAACACTTCAAATGTTAAAAATAAATATTTTTTTTATTTTTTAAAAGCTGTGGTCTTATTTGCAAACTATTCGTAAAACTGCATACAATTTATTAAGCTTTTTTGAAAGTTCATCATTCTGTCCAGATCAGCTACCGGTAACAATGGTAGAGCATCGTTGAATTTTGCTTTGTATGTACTAATCTTTTGTTTATTGAGCAGATGGCTATGTAGAGGCGAAGCCTTCTTTGGTGTTTTAATCCGAGCTAATAAATCTAAAAATATAAAATTGGAGGTAAATGTCAAGTTAGATAATCGTTTGTTCAAAATCTGGTACCAGATGTCGAGGCACTTTGGCGTGTCTTATCGTATTTGAATTGTGTCTAAAATCTTGTGCACACCCAAATGTCACTGTAGTCTTGACTTCAAAACCTCCATTCGGCTTATGACAATTCATTCCATACATGCATCTAAGTTTGTGTGTGTGTTGTCCAAGTTCAGTGCCGTATCGATTCGACGAAAATCGTTGTTATATCCATACAGTCACTTGCAAAATCATTTTTATCAAAATATACATAAACCCTATTTTGTTTTCGTTTCGTTAAGGCCGAAGTCGCTCACGCTTCCGCTGAAGCGCATCCAATATCACTATTAATCAAAATTTAAACCGTATTTTGTTTTCACTTTGTTTGGACTCACTCAGTTTCGCTGAAGCATATCCAATATGATGTTTACGTATGTATATGTTACATATCTGAAATCCCACATTCTGCGTTATCGCCAGCGCCCTTTGCCTCATTTCCGCCTAGCCCAGTAAAAGTAGAATCACTTTCAGTTCCTTTTATCTTTTTCTGTATTCATAATTTTATTTAAAAATCTCAGTCTATATAAAAAATCGTACAAATACATACATATATGTATATGTGTGTTTGTTTGTTCGTGTTATTCGCGTTCTATGTACTGCGGAAGGTGCACTCGCGCCAACGCACTGCGATCAAAGCCGGACACGCGAATTCGATCGAAGTGCACTCGAGCACACATTTCACTCTGAGTAGGTGACAAAGAAAAACATTGAATTGCATACGCCACCAGAGATTTTATAAACATTAAATATAATTTATAAAATTAGTCGTAAAACGTTCATATCGCTATCGTGGTTGGTCGGGTGATTGGTCAGGTCTGGGTGTGGGTGTGGGCAATAGTGCAGCGTTGTTGCTGGCTGACATTTGCAGTACTTCGTACGCGTGAATTGTGGTCTGGGTGTCCGTTTGACTGAGTATCTTTAGCTGTGTGAGTGTGCGTGTGTGTGTGTGTGTATGTTGGTGTGTTTGCTGTGGCACACATGACACCAGTTGGTTGGTTGGTTGGTTGGGAGGGGGCTGTTCGCTCCGCATTTTGTCCCGCTTGCCTGTTCGCATTCTGCGGAAGGAAGCTTAAGCCTAGAAGTGACGCTTTTCGTGAAGCCTTACTTCGATGTTCCCTAAGTCCAGCTGTGACTAAATTACAAATAATCATTACTCTTCATTTCGCTTCTATTACATCTTATATTTTCTTGTTCTCCATTTTCGATATCATTTCCAATTTGTTTCGCTTTCGACTTGTTTTTCACTTTTGTCTCTAATTACGCTTATAATTATTTATGTTCATAAATTATAATTATAAGTATATTGCTTGTATGCCATCTTATTGGTTTGTCCTTGTGTGGGTGTGTTCAATGTTTAAGTGGGTGTGTGGGTGTGTTTGAGTGTTGGTATGTTTTTCATATGTGCATTGTATATCGGTACTCTAATTACTGTAAATATTGTTTAATAAAAATGCTGGGATCTCGTGGACGCCTCAACTCCAATTTTCGTTCGCTGGTCTGAAGTATCAAATACCGTTGCATTCCGATTTCTGGCCAATCGTCTTACCGCCGCGGCCACGCTGTGGCCGGCTGCCCTTCGACTTGTGTGCATGAATTGTGGTTGCGGTCCCTGGTAGTTGTCCGTTTCTTGTTCCTAAACAAATTCTTTACAACTAAAAATAACTAACTAAAATATATTAAGAGTGTGAGTTTGTGACCACTTCACAGAGCGTCGGCGATAGCGGAAGAATTGGGGGGTTGGTGGTGGTGATCAGTGGTCCTTGGTTGTTGATTGTGTTTGAATACGGGGAGGAGGTATTGTTGGAAAAGAGTTGCCGGATGTTCTTAAGCAATTAACTGGACGACGCGTGGCTGTCTAATTCGACTTGTCCTCCTTCGATTTTTCCTCCTTCGACTTGTCCTCCTTCGACTTGTCCTCCTTGGATTCTCCGCTCTCCTGGGACGAGTTCTCCTTGGATTCTTCGGATTTCTTGGGCTCTTCCGGCTTCAGGGGCTTTTCGGCCTTCTTCTCGGCGGCTGGCTGCTGCTCCTCGAGTGCCTTGGGTTCGCTCTCCTTTACTTCGGGCTTGATTTCCTGCTGCTGCTGCTGGGGCTTCTCAGCTGGGATCGTGGCCGCGACAGCTGGCTCTTCGATGTTCTTGCCCTCTGGAATGGCAGCCGTTTGGGCAGACTCTTCATTCTTCAAGGCCTTGGCATTCTCTTCGGACGCTTGCTGAGGAATGTCGCCGGCGGCGACTGGTGCCTGCTCTTCGGGCTTCTGCTCCGCTGCTTCGCTAGACGATTTCAATGTGGCTGGCTGTTCGGCAGCTAGCGCAGCTTCGGCTGGTGCGACGACTTCGGTTGATTTTCCCTCGGCGGGTGCGGCTTGCTCGGCGCTGATGCTCTTGACCTCGGGCACTAATTCGGCCTTGATGGCGTCCGCGGCTTGCGACTCAACTTTGGCATCAACGGCGTTGGCGCCTTCGTCAACGCGTTCCTGGCGCTTGGGCGCGTCCTCCTTCTCGGCACCAGTCTCAGATTTTATAATTGGTGTCTCTTCGGCAGCGACGAGTTCGTCCTTCTTCTGCTCGGCCGGTGCAGCTTCGGCAATGGTGGCTGATTTGCCTTCAATGACGCTCTCTTGCGCAACTGGCACTGGTTTCGCCTCATCGACAACCACTTGCTTCTGTTGCTCTGCAGCGGCAGCGGGGGCCGCCTTAGCCTCCTCGACGGCATCTTCGGCGCGAATCTGCTTTTCAGCCTTCTTCTCTTCCTTCTTTTCGGGCAGAGTCTGCGCTATTTCGGCGTCGGGCGCATTGGCGGGCAATTCGATTTTGGCGGGCTGCTCCTCCTTCTTGTCCTCAGCGGGCTTGGCGGGCTCCTCGGCGGCGCGGGACTCTGCTTTCACGACTTCCAACTGCTGTTCTTCGGGCTTGGCGACAACAGCCGATTTGTCTTGTTGCGGAACAGCAGACTGGATTGGCGAGACCTCCTCATCGGGTACGGGCAAGGCAAAGGCACTCACCAAGAGCGCGGCGAGAATGACTAACTGGAACTTCATTCTGCAAGTGCAAAGAGAGCGCAAAAGAATTTCGATTAGTTAAATGAACGATGACTTTCCGAATTTTCTAAACTCAAACTTCGACTACCTACAATTTAGCGAATCTTGAAAGCAGACTGAATTTTAAGAATTTTCACAAAAAACATTCCAGTTTAAACTTAAAAACTTGTTTGCTGACATTTGAAATTCCGATTTGTTTAACTCAAGCGGAGAAAAGTCTGCAGCGCAGCTGTAAACAAATAATGCATTATGCAATCGCTGTGAATGCAGCCAACCCAAACAACCATCCATCAATATGACAATTAAGTTAAGGTTATGCATAAATTAAATGGCGCCTTTCTGCTTTGGCAGCGGCCAACAACAGCGAAAGGTCATATTAATGCGCACTGCACATGGCAAAGTCTGCCCTGCCAGCCAGCCAGCCAGCGGTGCCGCACGCCGCTGACGACTGGGGCAGCGTGCACCATTCAATTTGCGCGGAGCTCACGAGAGCGGAGCAGAGACCGGCCCACTTTGTGCGCGCTGCGAATTGTGGCGATAACGAGCTGTTGCAACATCTCTAAAGTGGGACTCTTAATTCGATTAGGCGAATTGTCTGCTCGAGAGTGACCGACACAATACGCGGAACGCGGCGATGGCCGGCCGGCACAAACACCAGACGGAAGTTTACAATTTAATCGACTAGATCAGCTATGACAATGATTCTGGAAGCATCTGAGCGGCGGCTGGTGGTGATGGCCATTTAACATACAGTCACATAGGCGAATGTGAACGTACAAGTACAAGTTCAACGAATTCTGTGGGAAATTTAATTTCAAATGTGTCGAAAAAGCGAAAATCATATGAAGACAAGTTTAGCCTACCACTCCCAAGATGTATGAATGCAGGGAAAATTGTTGTGAAAAGGTACAACAAGCACAATGTGAAAGCAGTCATGAGACTTGAGGAAGCAAAAAAAGGAGACCGCCACTGCAAGCAAAGTGGTTGAGTGCATCTGAGTTCAGTTCCTAATAATTGTTCCTAATAATTTTGACTTTGCTGACGAACTGGACTTAAAAAGCTAGAGGACGTGATTTCTCACAATTTTCGACAACTTTAAATGAATGTAAACGGTGAAGCAAGATCGTAATGCCAACAGTAATGAAGAAAGGAATATGCCAATCCGTTTTGTCTTGATAAGCATTTCAGTTCAGTGACTTGACGGTCAGTGAGATCTCACACTGTCTTCTTGACGATAGAAATTATATAATAATCCAATTTGTCTTGATTAGCATTTAAGTTCAATTCTGATACAGTTGATTCATATTCTTTGATGCTTCTTCATAAATAGTTATTTTGTATTACGGTTTATTCGTAAAGGAATGTGTAACGAATTAATTTTAATATTTTTATTTGTTTATGCTGACATTCTATCACTTTAAACCCATCAATTTGTTTTGTTAAGGCCACTTTTGACGTCGAACAACGTCTTTCTTGCAAAACCCATATAGTGCCTCAGGTAGTCATATGTCGGTGATCATTTATTATATTCAGGAACATGCCGGAAATACTCGTACATACAAATTCGTGTGAAAACTGATAGCGCTGCTGCAGAGCCGTGAAAATTTGTTGCTACACGTTACAAATAAATAACTATTTGCTCTCGTATTTCAGCGCTCTGCGAGAGTTCATGCACACGAATTTATTGAAATCATGTTCAGTATTTTTGTGTTTATTTTTTTTCGGGGTGATAATGTAAATTAGCTTTTGAAATCAAAAACTTCATTGGTCACACACAAATAAACAAGTTCAAATGATTATCGGTTTGTTATTGTGTTATGGACTCTTTTTTTTACCATAACCAGGGCTATCAAGTGTGATAGCCAATATGTGTGTGCCGTCAGCGACAGTAAACAAACTCTTTGGCTTTTGGCAGCATGTTTGTGAATTAAGTTCCTGCTTGATTAACGTTCGTTTTATGCAAATTTGTCCATTCTTCTGCTGTCCAACACTAATGAAAAATACGATATTGTCGAACTGTCGAACTGCGGTTGTGATAATAATATTTTATGCAAACTAGACCGCTTGGTGGCTAGATGGCGTTAAGTGTGTCACTGCACTCGCCGATCTCGTACAACGTCGCACCATTGATGGGCCACATTTAACACGAATTCGTTATGCAAATCGAACGAATCGTCGATGGACTTTTACGCGGCGTATGCAATGCGGAAAATTTATAAAGGATACAAAAATGTGTTGCAACAAATTAACGATTGCACTTTGCATAAATTGTTGTCTTCACAATGTAGCTGAAACGATTTTATGAGGTTGGGTTTAGAGAGGTTTTAAAAAAGCCTTAAAAAAAGAACGAGTTTGGCCTACTGCAAAAATGATTAAGAAGCCCTGCTGCTGCTGCAAGCCATTTACATTTGCACTTTGAATTCCCGCTGTTCGGCAGTAAATCGTCTTGCGGCCGGTCCCCACTAACCCACCAACCATTCGCCATCGCAGCCTGTTTCAATAAAAAATTGCGAATTTGCGAAGAATTGCATAATATCGCGCACAGCCGCAGACATTCACATCATTCGGCATGTCTGCCGTCAGATCGTCAGCGCGTCGGAGGCCTTAAATTCGAAATTTATGCTTTTTCGAAGGAAAAGGAAAACCCGTTTCGAGGCTTGGCGGCTTCGTGTCAGATTGTTCAATATTTAGCAATGTAGCGAAATGTAATCACAAAACATATAAAAACGCAAAGAAATTTTGTACTAAACGCGCGCGTGTCTGTGCGCCGGAGCGACTGCGGCGATGGGTTAAGATACGCGTACGTTGACTTTTGCAGAAAAACCGAAACCCGTTTGGGCATAGAATGTGCGCGCCAGATGCTGCCGCTCCTGGATTTCCGCATAAGTACAAATGTATATACATACTTCTATGTATGTGTGTATGCCTATATGCATGCACAAGTACATATGTGAAGGGGCCTGAGCTTCGGCAGGATGATATGGCCGCAGGCTTTTGATTGCTTCGCTTTATTGTGTTGTTGTGCGTTTTCTACTTTTTATGCAATATTCTGCGACTTGCAAAAAAAATCGAATCGAGTTTTTGCAAACTTTTGCTAGTGGGACCGCTGCCTCTATGCCAAAGCCAAAGCGATGTAGATAAGTCAGCGACACGTTCCAGCGAGCAGGGAGGCAGCCACGAGAAGAGATCTAGAAGCGGCGGCCGCCGCGGCAGACGGTGAAGGTGCGCTGCGCTGCATCTAATGCTTGAAGCGGCCGCTTGCCACTCGAGGCGCGCGAGCAAAAACGTACAACAAATTCTGCCACGACAGGTTTGGCGCAAGGAGTGGTGGCTGGCCGACTCGTTGGCCGCTTGTCTTGGCTTTTACAATTTGTGCTGCGCATAAATTCGCCAACCGCCAGCCAGGCACATAATAAATATGAGTGGCGTGCGATTGTAATCTGCGCCGCACATTTCACTTTGCGCCCGCATTCGAGCACTTTGTCGATCACGTTTGAAATCTGCATGCGCGCTGGCCGCAAGACGCACTGGTCAGAACGGGTTTCATGGCAGCCGCCTGCCTTTAATTGCCTGCCCAACGTGCGCTGCACGCCGCAATTATGCATTCCGTGCAACTGCGATTTCATGCGCTCGCCTCGAGTGCAAGCGCTGTCTAATTGCGTTTTTGAACTTTCGCGCTGAGCCCGCCGCCCGACTCGTTCGTCGCTGGGTGGGCGTTAAAATTCTACCACTTCTGGTCGGCGCAACAAATCTGCATACGCCGACTTTTCTACGTTTCTGTATCTGTTTGCTGCTCGCTTATTTTCCAACCGACTTTTTACCTTGGTTGGCTATTAATTTCTGGTTGAGTGTTTACGCATTGACAATGGCTCGAGGGTGCTGGTGCTGCGGCTGAAGACTTAAATCGAGTTTAGCGAGTTGAAACGCAACAGGTTCGTTTGAAAAACTGATTTTTTTTAATTCAATGTCAAGACAAAGTGTCATAGTTAGTCTTTTTTGTGGTTAGTTGGTTGGTGCTTTCAGGGTTCTTCATTTTCCACCAATGTATGTGTGTGTCTGTTTACAAATATATAAATATGTGAATACTGAAAATCTGTGCGATGAAATATCTGTGGGCGATGAGGAAGCTAACGTGGTAGTGGTGCACTTTAAGCCATTCGATGGCATTGCACCTACCTGCGAAAAGCCACAAATTAGTACCTTGGAGAGTGCTTTTCAGTGCCTTTCTTTATATCCCTAAGTTGTTGTTCTGATTCAAGTTTTTGTTACTTATTGTGTCAATAAAATTAAATAAAGCTTGGCCAACCTGCTAATGCGAGGTCAGTTGGCAAATTCTGTATGAATAGAAAAGCTCACGCGGAAAATTTGTGGTGTTGCAACAAAAAATTAGAGTAAAATTTGAAAATTTAATATCAAAAAGGTTTCCGAATTAATTGTTTTTATTTTTTGTTTCTTATTTTTTTGTCATTGTAACTAATAAATAAATGTATAAAACACAAGAAATTTAATAAAGAGGCGGTAAAGGTAGAAAATTCCTATTCTTCTTGCATAGAGAAATTCGGAGAAATATTTTGATGAGATTTTCTTGTTCCCACATTTGTTGACAGTAATTTGAGATATTAAACTAAACAATTTTGTCTATGCACATATTTTGTTTTTATTAATTTCTGGTTGCTCACCATACTTAAGTTTACTTTAATAGTTTTTTTACTATAAATACGTGTCGAAATAATACTGAAAAATTTGTTCAAATAAATACTTTAAAATGCAAAAAAAATTGTACAGCTTTTAACAAGAAATTTGGCAATAAATTCAAAATCTTTCTTCATTTAAATACATTTTAGTGACAATTTTATAATACAAAATTATATTTGTTTTTGCCACATATTTTTTATTTTGATAAAATACAAATGTATTTGCTTACTTCTTAAATGCAAAAAAAAATATTAATTTGTTAACTTTAAACTCAGGAAATTTTTTTGTAAAGTCTTTAATATCAAAAATATATGTTTTAAATATTAAACAGAATATTTATATTTTTTTTTTAAACTGGACTTGTAGTTAGGTTTCCGTGCTTTATAAAGTTATTAAACATTAAAGAAAAACATGTCACACATTGAAAAAAAAATTCAAAAATTCGTTTAAAAAAGTAAAACTATATATTTTTTTTTAAATAAATTAATAATATGTTTTTTGTTGAAATTAAAAACTGTAAAAATTCATATATATTTCCTACAAACATTCGTTTTTCCCATACACTCCTTTTTTTTTTGAAAGAAATCCTAAAGACTCGAATTTCCAAAATCAATATTTATATACAAAGTACATAGATGCGGATTGGGCAGATTTTCTCCCAATTTTAATTCGACAGTATTTTGTATTATTTGAGCACCAAAAAATCTATCTTATCCCAGAACTAAAATTGCTCAAAATGCACCAAAGTAAAAATGTTTAAATATTTGTAAATGGAAATATTTTTAAATTGAAACGAAAATTGCTTAACGCTTGTTTTTGACCACTTTTAACATCTGAATTAGTTGAATCCTTCATTGGACCTCAAAGTGAAATACAGAAATTCTTGCCTTATTCTAAAGCCCTGAATTTTGTAAAATTCAAAAACTCAGCATTCAAATTTAGAAAATGAAATCAATAGAAAAATATTTTAACATTTGATTAAAATTCGTCACTAAATGCTCCCATCTTAAATACACAAAATTGTTTATTCCTCAAAAATGTTTGTAATTCTTCTAATTACTCGCTTGTACTACACTGTTTTGGTTTTGAAAACGCCACTTGAATGCAACTGAAATTCTTTAAACACTTTTCTAACCACACCAACACTCACCTGATTTTTTTAACTATGTTTATTTAGCGGCCGGAGTGTTTTGTGTTAATCGGTGAACACAAAATTGAAATTCTTTATCACAATTAAACAGCGAAAAAGTGGGAATCTACTTTGAGAAAGCCACCACAGTAACCAAATGAAAACTGGCTGGAAATTACTTCTTAATCCAAGAACGTCGCGCTTTGCCTGTCGAAGGTAACTCTGAAACCGTGTGTGCAGCGGTCAGTTTCGAAAATCACTTTGATTAGCTGCAGCGCTGGCCAACAGTTTATATATCCCCGGCAATGGTGAATACGGGAGGAAAATGTGAGGTTTTCGTTTTGTGCTTTGTTTTTTCCCCGCTTAAAAGTCAAGCGCACGGCACACGCGCACGACGCGCTCTCGCTCTCGCTCTCCGCGGCGAGCAGTGCAGAAGCAGCGCTGAGCCGAGCTGGTGTGGTGGCGGTTTGCTGGTGTGCATGTTGTCGCACACAAACGGACACCTGTGTGCGCCAGGTAAACGCTGGAACCGAGTGTTGGCGAAGACGCTGGCTGCTGGGCATGCCTGGGCTCCGATGTCGGTGCGCGGGTGCACGAATTACAGCGAGAATCGTAGGAGATCTTCGTAGCAGGAACAAGCTGTGCGCACGTAATGGACTTGGCCGAAACGACTGCGCACGTAAATCGCTGCATGAGATGCGGAAAGAATTCACAGACCGAAGAGAGCGGCTTACGTTGGAGCGTTCTAAGAAAATTGATTATTTGTGTCTACGCAAACGACAGTTGCAGCAATAATGATAATGTGGATTCCTTTTAAGGTTTCATTATTTTTGGCAAACAAATTTTGTACACGATTTGGCTGCATGGCAATTTCGGGGGAAAACCATATCATTGAAAGTAAACTAAGCAAATAAAAAAACTAAAATAATAAAAGATAATATATAGCTGTGTACAAATCGTATAAATTTTTGATCATTTGTAAAATTATAAAAAACTTGACAAAAGAGCTAAACTAAAGTTTTATTTAGATAAATTGTAATGCTAGAAGTGAATACAAATGAAAATGAAAACATTATAAAGATAATTGAATACTCAGGATTGAAGCTCAGGGAAGCTTAAATTTTAGAATGGAAAAAATTGCATATTACAATTTTCAGCGGATTTGATTTGGTTGAGAAAGAATGCAAAAAACATGTACAATTTTACTAAAATTTAAAATATATGTACAGTATAATCTCGATAATTCGGACACTCGCTAATACGGACAACGCGGTAATCCGGACACTCATTTCTATTGTAGACTCCGTAATCCGGACACTCAATTTCTATTGTAGACTCTGTAATCCGGACACCAGTGTCCGGTTAGTCCCGGTAGTGCACAGTGCAGAATTGTTTGCATTTTGCCAAACGATGCAAGCGTTTCAAATGCAGCAAAGTGTAGTTTTGTTCATCAAGAATTGAATAATACGGAAAAATGTGTGTCTAAATCCTTGTTGGGATTAGGTTAGGGTGTCAGCTTAGGCGTTATTCGAGTCCAAGCGATTTGTTTATTTTGGATGTTTGAAATTTTTTTAAAGCAGGACTTTGCAATGCAAATCACTACAGTGCACAGTGATTCGTTCCATAGACAAAATTCAAAAAATTTATGGTCTCAGAATTTAACGATTTTGATGTCATTTGAAAGAAAAAACTCCAACTAAGAAAACCCCAAAAAATCTGTGCAAAAAATCAATTAGTGTATGTGCAAAAGCGGCTCAAAGTTGAAACTTTTTTCACAAAAAAACTGAAACTCATATTTTCTGTTTTTTAGACTATTGTGTACAAAAAATTTTAAAAATAATTGGTTAGCACGAAGTTGCTTAAACTTTCAATATAGAATAAGAAATGATGTGGCCATTTTCGCTTTTAACTTTTTCCCAAAATTTGTAAAGCGTAGGCACTTACTTCACTTTTAATTCAAAATATTTTTCTAAGTTAAAAATCTGAAAATTGGCAAAACTTAGACGAAAATATCTAAAAAGTATGTGAAAGTATGTTCCTGGATTTTTTTTATTTTAAGAAGCATTCTTTCTTTGTCGGATAATGTAATTATATCCTCCGATATCTTCCGATCTCAGAAAATAATTCAATTTGAAAAAAAAACGCTGTCATTCAACAGGAATTCCGTTGCCAATGTTGCCAAATTGTTGCCATATTGTTGCCAAAGTTGTGTTGCCAAATTGTTGCCATATTGTTGCCAAAGTTGTGTTGCCAAATTGTTGCCATATTGTTACCAACGTTGTGTGTTTGAATGTGTTTACAATTTTAAAAGTTGTGTTGCCAAATTGTTGCCAAATTGTTGCCATATTGTCAAATCGCTGCCTGAAAGTATGCAGCAATAAACACGTATTTTTCGACAAAATTTATTTTATTTATGCCTAAAAGTATGCAATTAGCACGAAAAATGATAAAATCAGCAAAAATGCAAAACATACATCTATTATTATCAGGCGCGGATCCAGAAAAATATTTCGGGGGGGGCTTTTAAAAAGTAATTCCTTAAAATTTATAAAATGTCTTTTAATTTGTATGTAGTTTTATAGTCGATCCACATATTTCGGGGGGGGGTTCAACCCCCAAAACCCCCCTGGATCCGCCACTGATTATTATCGTTTTTATTGCAAAACCAGAGCGTCCCGATACAATTTCTGTTACCCTTTGGAATAATCAATGTTGACGTTACCGATTAAATATAAAATCTGAAAAATTTAGCCAACACATTTGGTGCTATAGCTTTCCAAAAATGACGAAATTTGCAAAATTAAGCCTCATGCATTGCCAAACTACAACAGTTTAAGAAAAACCAAATGGAGATTTCAATTCAGCAGACCATGATTAACTAGTATACCAAATTTTATGAAGAACGGACCACTCCTAATTTTGTCCCGCGGTTGTATGGAGTCGAATCACTGTGCAGTGAACTAAATGCTCTTACATATGTACATACATCCATACATACACCGTTTGATACATACACATACCGTTTGAGTGCACTACGGGTTGCTAGCGCCTTTCGCACGGTGTCAGACGATGCTATAGGAGTCATAGCGAACATGCCGCCTATTGACCTGCTAGCCCTCGAGATGCAACGCCTATATAGTGTACCCAGCAAGCCGACGAGCGTCGCGAAAGCTGCGGAAAGGAGCGCCACCATTAGAGACTGGCAACAGAGATGGGAGCGATCCACCAAGGGGCGTTGGACTTTTGCGTTGATCCCGGACATCGCGCGGTGGGTAGAGCGCAAGCATGGTGAGTTAGACCACAACATAACGCAGCTGCTGAGTGGGCACGGCTGCTTCAAGCAGTACCTCCACAGATTCAAGCACGATGACGACCCCTTCTGCCCGCAATGCCCGGCGCAGCACGAGACCGCAGAGCATATCCTGTTGGAGTGCCCGCGGTTCAAGTCCGTCCGAAGGGAATTAGCATTAGCTCTCGGGGAGCATCCGTCCGTTATAAACCTGACTGCACACATGTGTGACACCCCACGCAAGTGGGAAGCTGTATGCTCGGCTGCAGCCAGCATTATAAGAACACTGCGCGTTTTAGAACGCCAACGTAGGGAACATAGATAGTCCGAGGTGGTGGGCACGGTGCCGCACCCTACTGATACCAGGAAGTAATTCCTTGCAGGACGTTCCCTGGTATCAGTGTAGGAGATAGAAGGGTTTTTAGTGGGTGAAAGTCTCACACTCCGGCTTTCAATGCTTTTCCCTTCTTTAAAATAAAAAAAAAATAAAAAATAAAAAATAAAAAAAAAAAAATACATACATACATACATTACTGACGTGACAATCTAATCAATGTAGTGCGTGCGAATTGATGGAAGGGTCCTACAGTTTTATGTCGACTCGGAATGACGAGTTGGTAGCTTTTTCATAAAAAAATTAGCTCTGACAGACTCTCTATTTCCTGCGGAGAAAGACCTATGTTTTTTTTTTTAATATTTTCATGAAGCTGCATTGAATGACTATGAATATCCAGAACTGTGTAGGTTTGTATTAAAAGTTGTTTATTACGCAGAGTAAAACATTTAATAGAAATTATATTAATTTCCTTACACAAATTCAGATTAAAATCACTTAATTCGCTAAACTTCGGTACAACCCAACCAATAATTTGAACGCATCAATTTATTATTCTCAGTGCATTTGAGTTGCTGGCCACGGCCATTTCCTGAGCGCTTTGCCACTTTGTCCAACGCCGTGCCGTGCTTTCATTTTGTTGATTCCTTTGGTGTGCAGAAACTGCAGCCGGCAATTATTACCAATACGCTTCATCGATCCAAGTTCGATTCTATGGTGCGACGTCTTGCAGATGGCACGAGTGCTTGCGCCCGATTCCTGCTGCTTGCTGCCTATTTTTACCATTTTCTCCTTTGGCGTTGCGCTCCCGCCGCTGCCAGGTACTAAGATTTATCTTGTTCATTTGCAATTCCAGCCATGCCTGCCGAGTGCTGTCTTCCGCCCACGCCGCGCCGCACCGCCCTCCGCCCCTGAAGCGCGGCTTTGATTTGCGACGCTGCCGTTCGCTTCTATTCTATTCTTGGCCGATGCCATCCCAGTCCAGCCGCATCGTGGTTGCTGCTGTTGTACAGCAACCTGTCCCATCCTGTGCGCGCGTTCGGCCGCAGCGAAATATGCCTAACCAAAGTGTTTTGTACTTGCGATCGCGTCAGCTGGCGCTTGCAGATCACTCGTTGTGTGGGGCGTGCAAAAAACAGACTTTTGCGCCTTTCCTTTAATTTCCTTTCCTTGCTGATTGCTGGTTGTGCGGCTTCAGTTGGTGGCGGTGGCTGTCGGTGGTTGTCTGCTGCAATGGGCTTTTTCCTTTTCTATGCTTGTTGCGCATAAAAATAGAATCTTTCTGGTTTTTCTGGCCGCAGGCGCAATTAAACATTTTCTATTTATGCTAAGAGCCCTGATTGTTGCGGCCTGCTGCGGCGGCGGTGGCAGCGGCTGTCGATATTATCGACGATGTCAATAAGCCTTATTTGAAAACGCTGCATTTGGTTGTAACATCAGCCATTTATTTTTATTTATTGTTTTTATTCTGTTTCTGTTTTGCGGCAGCTTTTTGCAATGATTGGTTGCGACTTGTTGCCAGTAACCATAAAAGTATTTGCACCGATTCTAAAGTGACCATGCGCTCATGTTATTGCTAGGACAATGCTGAATGATCTCATCTTTGCTGTGCAGTTTGCTTTGGCGGAGGAGCGATCGAGTAGATTTCCAACTTTACTTCCTCTCTAAAGCAAACGCATTGCTTCACATTCAATAGGAGCTTCGAATGCGATCAATGTTAATTTTTGCTAATCCGTTGAAATAGAGGTGTCGAACAACAAAAAATATTTACGTTGTTAGTTTGATGTCCTATCATTACTTGTTGAAAGCTTTCTACTCAGTAAAAACCTGGTCTTGTTTGTTTTTAAAATTGGGCTTTAAGACACCCTTGAAGATTCTTCTTCTGAAACCCTTTAATAACAAAAACTAGGTGTTCTTTTATGATTAGAATGTAAGGAGTAATACAGGGTAGTTTCTAACTAATATCCTAACCTTGAGTCCATAACCTAACCAACCAAGCAAAGTCAAACATTATACAACTCCTATGATTCGTTTTAGCGATGAAATGACAGACTTGGAAGTACGTAGAAGTAAAATATGTGGTTTCTGTAACTTTTGAGAGTTTGGGCTATTGCCCATATGCGAAATTTTGATTCAAAAGTTAGTTTGATTTAGTCGTCCAGGGGTTCCATCTACCTTAACTTCTAAAGAAGGTACAGTTCATGAATGAATTACGTCTGCTGCTGTAACTAGAATGCGGATTTGTGAATTTATTGGAAGGTCCACTGGGTTATTAACATCAAGGAGTCGGAAACCATCTGTAGGTAATTTATTTGTAGGAATTATGTAAGAGTCGAATTCTACAATTTTTTATTAAACCAAATAAACTTGATGAAAAAAGTTTTGCGATTGATTTGATCCAAATAAGCTTTTCATGCGTTTTCCCTTTAACCCTTTCAATACGACTTTTGGCCAGTGAAGATATTTCTATATAATTGAACTAAATGTGCTGTAAATAAGTAAAAGAACATGTTTACATAATTTAAGAATTTTTTTTTTTTGTTTATGCACAAAGAGCACGCTTACACTTCTGAACGCATACCAAGTATGAATTAGTTAGGTTATGCTAACCAAAACACGTGTTGTGAAGTACTGACTACAGACTACTGTTTAGTCCCATCCCAGCACTTTAAAAGCGAATACGTTATCTGGGACTTATATATCCCCGCAGTATTGAAAGGGTTAAGGTAATGGCTTAGCCTTCTCATGTCGTTGGCTTGTCTTCCTAATTCTCAACTTGTCTTTCCTTCTGAAATGAGGATGGCTGCATTTAAGGAAACACCAATTGGTGGCATTAATTAAAAAAAAACATTAACGACATTGACGTAGTTAATTTAGTCGTTCTTGCGTAATGGCCACTCTGTCGAAGCAGAAAAGGGCCGCCAATGCCAATAGTGAGATGCTCGTTAAAAATAGACTGCGGTTTGGCTCAGCGCTCAGTAATGTAAAGACGTGTGCAGTCCGGCGAAGAGAATTCCTTTGGTGCAGCTGAAAATATGATTCTGGCCGCAGAAGCCGCAAAAGTTCTGCGCCGCAGCATTTCAAATGGCTGCCGAGGAATCTTTCGAGTATGTAGTATTTTTTAAGCACCACCAAAAGGAAAGATATTAATTGCAATCGACAAGCGACGCGCGATCTATGTGGTTCAGCTGTTTTAGTTATCGCTGGTCGTTATTTTCAATCGCATTGCTTTGTTGTTGCTTTGATTTTGGCAATAAATTCGAATAGCTACACTACAAATTTGGACGCCGCTTAAGTGTTTTCTCTTTTCGACTTTCTTAAACTTAGTTATGTTAATCACGCCCACCGCAGTTAAGTCAAGTTGAATCAAATCAGTTCACATTTTTCATCATGATGGCGCGTTGGCGAGTGGAGAGGATGAAGCCGCATGAGAAAGGTCAACGATCGTTGAGCGTTGTCGCTGGGTTATCAGCGCCGAACGAAAATAGTTTAAAGCCCAATAGCCGCGACAAGGCGAAAGCAATTAAACTTTCATGATTTTAGAATCAAAGAACAACTTTCTCCCAATGCTCTGCACAACGCACCGGCTCGGTTGCGCTGTCGCCCCCAGGCCGAATCATCTCGCGTACTTCAAGTTGATTCGATCTGGTCCAACGGATGACATTTCAGATT
This sequence comes from Melieria crassipennis, assembly GCA_963668005.1. Classification (NCBI taxonomy): domain Eukaryota; kingdom Metazoa; phylum Arthropoda; class Insecta; order Diptera; family Ulidiidae; genus Melieria; species Melieria crassipennis. Next base: position 13,110,403 of record OY764962.1, read on the forward strand.
TATAGAAACACGTGCAACTTTGAGCCACTGCAAAGAATGGAAAATTTCCACAAACTACACAAAAAGTTAAAAATAGAACAAAAGAAAAAAACTTTCGAATAACCATGGCCGGCATTAGAAACTTATGTGGCAAACAGTCTGCAACGGCCAGGCAGCAAACCAGAGAAAAAGCCAGAAGAGCATAAAAGCATAAAACCGAATATCGGAAATAAAAACCAAAACAAAATCGAGCAAACCGAACACGCCGAACGAATGGAAATAAAAACTAATCGAATCGGCCAAAGTTACAAATTAAACATCTGGGCCGAAGTTGGAGCGGACGGCGGCGGCGGCGACGACTGCGGCTCTGGCTGTCGCATGTCGAAGGTCGAATGAGCGCTTCAATGTATAGTGAATCCCAGCGCTTAGAAGCTTCGCGTGGCACCCGAAGCCGAGTCGGTGCGTAAATGGGGCGCCGCATACCTGCCAGTGGATTCTGCGGCGCCGAAAGCGCGCACCACTCAGGTTCTGGGCGCACACTCAAACACAAACGTGCATACGTACAACAATGCATAAATTATAGCGACGTAGCGACACACATAGCGCGGGTCGTTAAAAATGTCGATCGCATTAAAAAGTGGCCTTATCAGCGCGGCCCGAAGTGGCTGGAGTTTCGCTGTGAGGTCATTGCGTCAACGGCAGGAATTTGGAGCTTTTTTGGAATGCGCCAGCGCGCATTGTCAACGCCCAATCCGAATTTAGAAAGCTGCAGTGGCTATTTTTAGTCACAGCCGCTAATGTCAATACACGATAAGGCGACAAGTTGAACAAATCGAAGCTATTTATCGAGCATGCGTGCAGACGTTAGAATTAGTTGGCTGAATGTGCCGCAGATGTGGATGATGGCAGACGGAGACGGCAGCTGATTGTGTGTTATTGGCTCGACGTATGGTTTGCGCTGGCTACTGGCCAAACATTTTAGTGCTGTTGGCTTTGTGCGCTGCGGTCGATGGCGCACAATAACGCAGAACCAGCTTGACGCTTGGTATGTTTATGTTTTCGTCAATTCGAAGACAAGAACAACAACAAAATGACGAAAACATCGAATTGTCGATTGTCAATTTGCGGAGACAAGACAATATTTTATACCGAAAACAAATTAAAAACAGAATAAAAAACTGCATAGGGCAGCGTACGTTGGCAATAAATGCGAAGGCTGTACTCTGACATATTCACACGCACACACACACACACACACGTAAACATAGAACCGAACAGATTATGGCTAAATTTGTACCTGCAAATACACTCTGCAAATCACAAAATGGCTTTCCATATAATGAAAAAGATTTTGTGAATATGATTTGAAGACATTTTTAGTATTTCTGTGGTATGCTGAAAACCTGCGAGTAGCAAAAATTCAAAACATTTCTTGTTTAAAAATAAATATAAACCAAAAAAATAATAGGTCTCGAAAAAAGTGCTTTCGGAAATCATATAAAAACAGAAAGCAGTTGCAGTTTTTGTGTTTAAACTATGAGAATCTGAAAAGAAATATGTTGACTATAGCTTGATATAATATACAAATTATGAATTTAACAAGAAAAACATTTGGAGTATCTTTACAAAAAAAAAGATACAAAATTATAGAAAATTAAAAAATAAAACCTTTGACTAAAATTTGCAAAATTTGATTTCCAAAACTTTGCTAATGATTTATTTTTAAAGAAACGCACTCGAAAAAAAGTGCCTTAGAACTGAGTTGTTTGTATATTGGGGCTTCTTTTCACTCATTATTGTCGTTCGAATTGCCATCGCTCCAAAATGATTCGAAGTGTCTTTCGATTTTCATCAAACCTTGGTGCTGCTGTTCTTGTCGCTCGTAGCTCGTTGGTTCACCTCGTTCAAATATCCAAAAAGAGTAGAGGACGGAAATGCTGCAAATGAATCTTTAGAAATTTGAGATCCAATGGAATGATGATTAAATATCCAACTGGGAATTAGAGGATTCTTTAACCTCTGTCAATATATTTCTAGTTAAAATACAGTCGTGTCTGGGTATAATGAACACCCTATATAGTGAACAGCCAAATTTTTACATTTTTTTGTTTAAACTATGAGAATCTGAAAAGAAATATGTTGACCATAGCTTGACATAACATACAAATTATGAATTTAACAAGAATCTTCACAAAAAAATAAAACAAATTAGAGAAAATTAAAAAATTAAACCTTTGACTAAAATTTTCAAAATTTTAAGAGAATCTGTATAAACCTGTGTCTCTTAATACAAAATAATACAGACTCCAGAATTCTACATTTGTTTCAAGTTATTTGTGGAAATCGAAATCAAAGAATTTGAGTTGCAATCAAGCTTCACTAAGCCTATTAAGAAATGTGCCATTGCAACATAATTTTTATAATTGTGGTCTATGTTTATCACAAATTTGTTGTTACTCAACGCCTTGGCCGAGAACACACATGGAAAAACAGTCGTCAATGATCTCGTTCCTTCTTCTAAGTCTTTGTAATCTTTTATAATGTGATCTGTATTGAGAATGTGACGTAGGTTCTAGATGTGATTTCACACATAAATTGCATTACTGCAATACTGCAAATTGATTTGGTTGGTGCACGGCGAATATAAGTTCTATCTAAGCTACATACGGAAAATATTCGCACAATGCCATTACTTATGAAATGATGATATTGAGATATTAAAGGGTATTTCACCTGAGATACTGAAGTTGCGCCATATGGAAAATTTTACCGAAATGCCACTAAAATATGAGATCACCTGAGGCGGTGAAGTACCATCGACTGTCTAGCGCCGGCGTATTTATTTGTTTATTGTATTTATTTTCAATTTCGTTCCAAGTCGAATTGTTTCAGATTAAATTTGACAACGAGATGTTTAAACGAATCTTAGGGTTGTAAACAAATTTCCATTCGGAATAAGTAAATAATCTCTCTGTTGCCAATTTTCTACAATTTGCCTGCAATTTGTTCCAGAAATGTAGAAGCTTTATTTCAAGTGTATTTATCTTTTGCTGATTGCATGCAATTAAACGATTCGATAATGTTTTGACGCCAATAATTACTTTGCGTTTGCGGTTCGCTTCGATTGGCCAAATAACCTTCACACTCTACACACCGCTGGCCGCTGCGCTGCCGCGGCGCATCACGATACGTGCAGCTAACAGCAGCCAACATCTAAGATTCGGTTGCTTTGTTGATGTAGAAAAAAGCTATTGACAAATGAAACTAAAAAGTTGAATTCTAACTTCACAAAACCCATGGCGATAGCAATAAAGTTGCAATTAAGTCAATTATATCGAGGGAAGAATTTGAAAAGCCGCGACCGTTCCATAGGAAAGTTTCAATGTGCTGCATTGAAACGAGTTAACACGCTGTCGAATTGGCGCTGCGCTTCCTAGAATCGGTTTTTAATAGCTACATTGCTTGTTTTGGAGTATTCGATGTAATTTTGAAATGAGAAATCTCAGCGAAGGAAAGTTCTCAACAATGACTAAGAAAATTCGTTTTTATAGTTGTTGTTCTAAGTTGTTAAAATATATTTGATAGCAAATTAGTACTTGCCCAATATATGAAAGGAGCGCCACGCAAACAGGCTAACATTTCTCGTAGCGTCCTCCCAATGATTCGCCATAAATTTAGTTAAATTTTTGAGGTATTCGATTGCTATCACTTACAGTTGTAAAAATTTCTTACAGCCAAAACTCTTTTTAATCATTTCATTTAGTAATAAGCCAAAGGAGTTTATAAGGTAACTTTAGTTGCTGAATTAAAATCTGCAGTTTTACTTTTGATTTCCAAAACTTTGCTAATGATTAATTTTTCAAGAAACGCACTCGAAAAAAAGTGCCTTAGAACTGAGTTGTTTGTATATTGGGGCTTCTTTTCACTTATTATTGTTCGAATCGCTCTAAAATCATTCCAAGTGTCTTTAGATTTTCATCAAAACTTGGTGCTGCTCTTGTCGCTCGTAGCTCGTTGGTTCACCTCGTTAAAATATCCAAAAAGAGTAGAGGACGGAAATGCTGCAAATGAATCTTTAGAAATTTTAGATCCAATGGAATGATGATTAAATATCCAAGTGGGAATTAGAGGATTCTTTAACCTCTGTCAATATATTTCTAGTTCAAATACAGTCGTGTCTGGGTATAATGAACACCCTATATAGTGAACACCCAAATTTTTACATGGAGTACTCTAAATAGTGAAACATCGAACACCTCTAAATAGTGAACAAAATTTTGAAAGCAATTTTAAGCAAAAAGCAACAAAAACACAAGAAGGAATCAAAAATGAAAGAGGGTATTCCTCTAATTTGTATTTTTGCTGTTGATTGTTACAAAATCGATTGTGGTTGAAAGTGGGCTTTTTTATTTTTATTTTAATGATCTCTTGAATTTATATACACAAAGTGTATTTTGAGTAAATAAAACGAGTTTTTGAACAAATATTTAATCTGATATATAGTGAACAATCTCAATACTGTGAACAAGCCTTGCAATAATTAGTTCACTATATCCAGACACTACTGTATGTATAAAATTTGAAGTGCTCCCAGCTGATGGTTTGAAGTGAGAAAGCCAACGATTTACTTTCAAACAATAAACATAAATATCTATTAAACCTATTTCAAAAGTGGGACATTGTAGAGAAGTGCAGGTGACATTGCCAGCTAACATCGGGTTGTGCGATCGGCTTGCGTACAGCTGCACCTTTTCTCAACTCTGCTGACATTGGCCATCACACTTTACGTCCATCGTGCATAATGATTTATTTCAGTCACGTTTGGTTGAAAGCGACACACACACACAGCCCAGCGCACTCATTGACAATGGCAGGAGCTGATCAATCGGCCGAGTGAATAGCGTCATTGCCATGTTCCCGCTCACCTTATCACAAATACCGCAAACAATGAACGCCCGCCATGCGAATGCGAATACGTCATTGGTACCACGGCGCAGCTTTGTGCAAACAGTTGCACTTGCCGACGGCTCGAGTCTAGAAACAGAAGTCGCGGCGCTGACTGCGCGCAGAGTCCAACGCGCTGTTGTTATTACGCAAATCTGTTTTATTCTAGAAGATTGTGGCACTTGTCGCCCGCAACAAGCCGGCAATCATTCAGCCATTGCCATGCCCTACAGCAATGGCGGCGCTGCACAACGCAAACCACCCACACATGGCCACGAAGCGGCCGCGATGCGCCGCCTTGTGTATCATTCAGCCGCGCGTGGTTGCTAAATGGCGATTGTCACTTCATTTGCGGTGGCTGCGCGCAGCCTAAATGAGACAGCAGAGCGGCGCACGGTCCGTCCAGCTGTGTGTCTGTCTATCCGTTTGTCGTCTGTCAAATGCAACACAATTCGGTTTGATAATAAGCGAAAATCAGCGCGTCTTTACAATGAACGTAAGCCCAACGCATGCTCGGCTGCCGTCTCGAACAAGGCAAACGACACTTCATTTCACAAAGTACAATCGCACAATAGGGACAATGCGACCGTGTTAATAGCTTTACAAAACATTTTCGCGAGGCTTTCCAAATATTACAAGTGCACACGGCCGAACAGACCAAGAGACAACTAGACAGACAGGCAGGCAACTGCGGCAACGCTAAACAGATCGTGCAATGACGGAAGAGCTGTTGCAGTTTCGAAATCGTTTGATATGGAATATTCCGCGTGATTTCAATTTAATTGGAGCGCAGTGAGTGAAGATTGTTGCTGTTGCCATGCATGTACTACGTATATGTCTTACATACATGAACTTCCAAAGTCGCAGTTGATATTGTGGACACTTATAAAGGGCGTTAGTCAAGTATTCGCTGTGAGTCTTCATATATGTTGAAACTTTTTTAAACCCATAACGGATGATCGCAACTCAAAGATTTCTGCTCATTACATACTTGATTGCGCCATAAGAACTGCTGCATTAACTATATATAGTCTATCATTTTTTTACTTGATCTACCAGCTACTGTAACGCCTTCATTGTCCATCTGGGAGACATGTCGTTAAACAACTCAAACAGTTCGACGTTTACTTTTAAACAGAGTGCAACAAATAATTAAAAATTTGTTGATTGAGTTTAAGCATCTACATACATACATACATACATACATACTTACATTAGCTTCATAGCCCGATTATGAGACTCTTCTCCTATTTCCAAATCAAACAATTTCAAAGAAAAATAAATTACAGTCGTGTCTGGGTATAGTGAACACCTCGATATAGTGAACACCCAAATTTTGATATGGAGCCTCTAAATCATGAACAAAATTTGGAAAGCAATTTCAAGCAAAAAAGCAAAAAGTTTATTTTGAGCAAATAAAACGAGTTTTTGAACAAAAATGTTAACAATCTCAATACTGTGAACAGGCCTTGCAATAATTAGTTCACTATATCCAGACACGACTGTAATATGGATCAGACCTTCATAATGGTTAACGATACCTACCGGCAGTTATTTTTGTCAATATCCGTAAACATTAAAGTAAACCCTGATCCTGAAAGTATATCCTGATTGATCACATCGGCTTAATTTTCATTACAATCCGCACTTTTGACCTCTGGATTGCTTAGACAATATTTCACATCAATATTGCAACAATAGTTCGACATAGAGAAGTCTAACGTATGAATGGAGATGATTTAATGGATATTGTTAGCAGTTCCTTCCCGAAAATACTACACATACAATACAATAAAAAAATATACTTTTACCCCACTTAAGCTTCACACTAAATTAAGTCCAGTTGTATTGGAACCCATTACGGGATATGAAACAGCATACTTAATGCATTTTAGTTTTTATTTTTTTCGAAAAACACTTTAAGGTTTAGATATTTATTTATACACTTAATAACTGACCGAATGACCTGCTTTGTGCTGAAGCCAATCAGTTAATTAAAGCCAGTACTGAGCAAAACTTAGTTCTCCTTCTATACTACTGGGGAAGTTTTCAAGCGAAAAATATAATCATCCGACTAGCGGTTTTTTAAATTTGTATATAATAATTTATCATTGCATTTCGTAAAAATAAATAACTTAAATAAAAAATTAAGCAGCACTACTCGCTGCGGCCATCGGCCGTGTTGAAAGATTTGCAGCGAACGTCTGCCAATAATGCTAGACAGGTGTGTCAGAACGAAATCTGACATTGAAAATCCACATCAAATTCATTTCAAAACGTTAACATAAAAGAACACGTTCAAGTTAGTCGCGCACAGGCGGCCGTTTTACGGCATTACGGTAAATGGCATTTAATTTAAGTATTTCGACCATCGTTCGATGCGGGCCTCTGCGAGTCGGTTAGTTATTGCCTGCAGCTTCTTTATTGATTCCTGAGATTTTTCAGAAATAATGAGCCGCTTCTGATTTTCCTCTACCTGCCTATAGCCTCACACTACTTATACCTACATCTCCTTTGTGTATCTGAATTTGTGGTAATGTTCGCACGGTCAATAACCGTATTTATTTTGAGCAGCGAAACCAGTTTATGATATCCGAACGCGAATGCGAATACTATTAGCGATTTTAGCGTCTCTCCGGCATTTAGATTTTTTGCATGCGAGTCGCACAGCATACAAACTTGACATTAAAATGTCTTTAAACTATGACGGCGGTGGCTTCGTTTAATGTAAACAACATTAAACGTTTTAGCTCGCATTAAACAATAACAATTAAATTGACAACAACATCGAAAAATGTGAATATATACTATAAGGAATATAAAAAGTGTGTGGGCAAACGTCGGCAGTTTGTTTACAATGCTGGCTTCACGTGTCGCATTAGGCAGCGCACAAGTCGAACAGCTGAATCACTGTTCACGGCTCGTTGTTTGTGCAGACGTTGACGTTAGAATTCGGCAGCATGTACTATTTAAGTAACTACTCGTACATAGTCATAGATAAAAACGAGTTTTGCTGCATTTGCTGCGATTTCTTGAATAACTACAAATATTTATTGCTGTGTCGAGCGAATCAGGAAGAGGATAATGTTCATTTAGCAAATTGCTGTGTAGATAATTTCGATGACCGGCAACTGTGGTACCGGATAATTGCAAAAATATATAAAATGAAAATTAAAAAAAATGATTCTAAACGCCCAGAGATTACGGCTATTAAAATGAAGCACTTCGGAAAGCATTCGAGTTTAGGAGACTGAAGCTTGAAGGAAGTTCTACGACTCAGCCATCACCAAAACTGGAGCCCGCCGCCTACTGTTCAACGTAGTCGTCATAATTGTTCCTTTGAAACTTGTACTCGTAGTAAATTATATCGTTTGAAACTTGTAAACAGGTCAAACGACGCCATAAGTGCAATTAAGCGTATAATTGCAAGTGATTAAGATTATTTATTACCATAACCGCGATTACTCAGAAAGTGTTTAGCTGTTGTCTAACTTAAAAATAACACAGTTGAGTGAAGCCATGTCAAGTGGGACCCCCAAAAATTCACGAAATCACCGATTTTTGAAATAACTGTTTTAATTTGTAGCGGGTATGATGCTGACGACTTGGCATTATTATTTCGTTAAAATTCAATTTATTGTTAATGTTATAAACAATCAAACTTTTTAGCCAAAAAAAATGTCTTAATTTTTTTCTCAAAAACTATTTTTTTTTTTTAAAAGATGACCACGCGAATTTATAATTAACTGTTGAGGCTATCTATTACAATTTTTTTTTACGCCCAATTAGTTTAAAAAATAACTTTTGCATTAATTTTTTATAAACAATTAAGTTTTCTATAGTCTTCTTCACGCTGCAAAAAAATAAAAAAAATGTCATCATATGCGGAAAACGTTCCCCTTTATTTCAGCGTTCACAGAAGTTTGTCGGTCTGCGCCGTTTTTCAAATATTAATTTTTTTATCTCCCGCGGCGTGCGCTCTCTAGGCGCAAATAAATATAATATAAATATAAAATAAAAAAAATATAAAAAATAATATAGGTATATATATCAAATGAAAGAGAAAATGCTCAAGAATTTAAATAAAATTAATTTTATATCTATTTGTAAAAAAAGGATATGAAAAAGGTCCTTTGAAAACTTTAATCCTTTATATCCTTCAAAATTTACATCGAATTTTCTTGAAAGGTAAGTATGTTAAAACCCCAAATCTCCTTGATCACGTGTCAAAATTTCATTATTCTCGTTTCATTGATTTTGTATCTTTTTATTATTTAAAATACTGATACTCAAATAAATTAGAATTTTTGTACTTTATTAGAATTGCAGCTTCCGCCTTTTTTTAATAACTTTCGAACTAATAAAGTTAGAGTAATGAAATTTTGACACGTGATCAAGGAGATTTGGGGTTTTAACATACTTACCTTTCAAGAAAATTCGATGTAAATTTTGAAGGATATAAAGGATTAAAGTTTTCAAAGGACCTTTTTCATATCCTTTTTTACAAATAGATATAAAATTAATTTTATTTAAATTCTTGAGCATTTTCTCTTTCATTTGATATATATACCTATATTATTTTTTATATTTTTTTTATTTTATATTTATATTATATTTATTTGCGCCTAGAGAGCGCACGCCGCGGGAGATAAAAAAATTAATATTTGAAAAACGGCGCAGACCGACAAACTTCTGTGAACGCTGAAATAAAGGGGAACGTTTTCCGCATATGATGACATTTTTTTTATTTTTTTGCAGCGTGAAGAAGACTATAGAAAACTTAATTGTTTATAAAAAATTAATGCAAAAGTTATTTTTTAAACTAATTGGGCGTAAAAAAAAATTGTAATAGATAGCCTCAACAGTTAATTATAAATTCGCGTGGTCATCTTTTAAAAAAAAAAAATAGTTTTTGAGAAAAAAATTAAGAAATTTTTTTTGGCTAAAAAGTTTGATTGTTTATAACATTAACAATAAATTGAATTTTAACGAAATAATAATGTCAAGTCGTCAGCATCATACCCGCTACAAATTAAGACAGTTATTTCAAAAATCGGTGATTTCGTGAATTTTTGGGGGTCCCACTTGACATGGCTTCACTCAGTTAGAAGCGCTGTTTTGAAGTGAGTGCGGTGGAAAAAGGCCTTCACGAGTATTTCCGCTGTGTGTATATTAATTTTAGACAAAATATTTTGTATCCAATCCAATATGTAATATATAGGCAAAATACTTAAAACAGCGGAGCAGTTGTAAAACGCTTTAGAAACGCTCTGAATTGTTTCTTAAAAATGGTCTAGGTAGCTGTACTTAAAAATAGAAAATAACACTTCGTTCAATAATGTGTGTGACTGACACATAGATGGCGGCACTAATACTAAATCAATATTTTTTTTCGAAATTGTGAACCTTTTTAGGCTTACTGTCAAAATTATATGTCAATCCGACCATTAGTTTACAAGTTACAGTGCTTTAAGTGACACTACTTTTGAGTTTTCAAAAAAAATGAATTCAAAGCAATTCCGTGTGCTGATTTATCATTGTTTTTTAATGAAAAAAATACTGTTCAATGCCAGGAATGGCTTGAAAAACATTATTCGGACTCTGCTCCATCAAAAAGAACCATTCGTAAGTGGTTTGCTAAATTCCGTACAGGCCATATGAGCACCGAAGACAATGAACGCAGTGGACGTCCAAAAGAGGCTGTTACGGACGAAAACATCAAAAAAATCCACAAAATGATTTTGGAAGATCGTAAATTGAGGTTGATTTGTATAGCTGACACTCTAAAGATATCAAAGGAACGTGTTGGACATGTCGTTCATGAATATTTGGGTATGCGAAAGCTATGTGCAAAGTGGGTGCCGCGCGAGCTCACAATCGACCAAAACATGAACGTGTCGATGCTTCGGAGCAAAAAAAAAAATGGTACTGAAAAGTTGGAAGATCGCTATAATCGGTGTATCGCCCTCGATGGCAACTATGTTGATGAATAAAAACGAATTTTGGCAAAAAAATGTGTTTTAATTAGTTAGTCACACACATTATTGAACGAAGTGTTATGTATAAAAAAAAAATACTATAACTGCAATAACTGCTCAATAACTATGTTTCTTTTCGTTCAAATTCAATGAAATTTCGCCAGTAGATCAATAAAGGATTTGTCTTACAATAAATGTAGTAGCCAAACAATTTCCTTACTATTTAGAATAATCTATTTTTAAAAAGTTCCGTTTACTTTGAAACGATTTTTATATCCTTTATTTAACCGAGAGAGAAAGAGAGAGAGAGTTTTTTACTAAACGCACGTATTCAGTGGATCTTGAAAAATAGTTCATATCCAACTGTTTAACTTTAGAATAGCCATTTGAACTACTTAAATGGTGAAACAAATTTCCATATTTCAAACAAATTTTAATGATTTTACAATTACAATGAATACAATGTCGTTGACTTTATGCATTTTTTTCCTTGTTCATTCCTCTCTGGAGCATAGGGCCTCCACAAGACTCTTCCATCTTACACGATTCTGGGCTGTTGTTTTCGCGCCATTCCATGTGGTGTTGAAAGCGGCTAGTTCGCGTAGGGTCGACCTTCTCCCTTTTACATTCCTATTGATAAATATAAATAGATAGCCTTATATATAGATTCTCCCTTTAAAATACCTGTTTCTATCCGAACATTTGATTCCTTGCCTACTGTGATTCATTATGAATGCATTTTCTATTGAAAAACATTTTTAATTTATTTTGATACAACCACAATTTATAGCAGTGAAAATGGAAAAATTCCACTTAATTTCTATGCAAATGATGAGAATTATGGAAATTGCTTGTTTCTCTAACTGTAGATTTAATTTTAGGTCCATTCTATACGCGCACAAAAGTTTAAAATCAAAGTAAATAAATTTAATTAACTATGTTAATGCAGTAGGGAAATTCATTAAGTGTGCTTGGAAAGGTTCACACAGTGTTTCTATGATATGAATAGTTCTCTAAAATGTTTTAAATGACCTTTCTTCACAGTGGCGTGTTCACTTTTACGAAATAGTTACATAACAATAAATATTTTGTTTCACAGTGAAATGCTTTTCTGTAAAGTTTTTCAATTTCTACGCTTGAGAAATTATTTGCTTTTTCTTCAATTTACTTTCTCTTCTATCGTCAAATTTTTTTCAATTTAAATGTTGATCGTTGAATGCTGTTTCATTCGGAAATCAGTTGTCCACTTTTATTTGCATTGTTACTGTAAAATATCAGACACTCTAAAATGTCAATTATTTGGCTCGAGCTAAATTTTTGGTCAACATTCAGTTAAAGTTACTTAATGGCTAAATCGTCAGTGTAAAATTGCGCTAAATTGGTTTAAATTTATTCGCGCATTGACCGACTTGGTCCGGGCTGCTCGCCCCAGCCGTATTGTGCGTGCGACTTTGTGCATGAATGAATTTCATTTAATATTCAACAATGGACAAACTTTCCATGAATGTGATTTACGAACAAATTATTTTGATCAGCGTAGTGTTGTTTGTAGTGCTGTAGTACTTCCACATGGTGCAGTTGAACCCTGATTAAAAAATTAAGTTATTCTTTCCTCACCACTTATTTACCACTCAACTGGCAATGGCCAACCTTTGAATGAAGAATTCTAGATTTCGCCGCTTCTGTCGTGCGGATTCAACATTACAATCCCTTAATGTAAAAGTACCACGCACAACTCGCTTGAAGGTGGGCTGCTAGGCCCAGATCTCTCATGGGACGGTCGTGCCAATTATGCTGAAGATGCATACATATTTATACACATGATTATGTATGTAAGTGCGTGCAGGTTCCTCAGAACTCTCCTCCCGGGACTCGACGGACACGGGCGAGCCTGCATAATCGCCTTGTCTCGCCTCGCCTCGGCTCGCTCGCGCTGGCTGTGCGTAGAGCCGCTGACGTTTTCGTGTTTGCTCAGACTATGTGCGTGTTCGTGTAACGCATTGTGGCAATCGGTAGCCAAGCAGAAAACTTTGGTCAAATGCTCAACAGATTTCAACAACAATGCCAAATGCGGCATCTTTGCATGCGGCTGGCAGCCAGGGTCCCGGCCGGCCAACAACGGCAGCCAGTCTCGAAGCCAATTCAAGCAGCCAGCCGCGTTCGCACAAGCACCGGGAGAAATGGGCGAACGCACCGACACTCGCATTGCGGCTGTCCGGCGGGCGCAGTTGCGCATGTTTCTGCTCGCTGCGGCTAATATGGCCAGTTGCGTTGTGTTGTTGCATAGTTAGCCGACTCCCATCGCACATTTTGTTGCGCCGAGCTTTGTTACACCATTACAGCGCTGCCTGCCAAGCCGTTGCGCACTGGCCTGCCAACATAAATATTTGCCGTGTGCGAGAGACGATAAATTTCCGCAGCGACATTAAATGCATTTGCAGCGCGCATTCCCCTCGCTCGACCAATGCCTCCGCTGCCGCGTACGATCGCCGCTGCTTGGCTGACTTTTGCCTCCACCGTCGGTGTGCTGCTGTTCCTGCTGCTTCTGCAGTTGCTGTTCTTGTTGTTGTTGTTGTTGTTGGCGATGGGTCGCTTGTTTGGGCTTTGGCTCTTTGCCTTATTTACTGCCGGTGGACATCCATCCGCATGTTGGGGCTCAGATTGCCTATTTGAATTGAATCTTCTGCTCGTTCCTGTCCTCTTTGTTCTTGCGGAGGTTGTCGTTTGTTGGTTGTGCCCGGTGCTGGCTGCGTTATTGCTGTTGGTAGTTGTCTTCTTGTGGCAATTGCATACACATAATTCTGCATTATTGGCCTTGAAGCGCCTAAGCACGAGAAAAGAGGTCATTGTCGCATAATGTTGCGGCGGTGTGGCAGCGGCAGGTGGGTCGGCGGCGGTGGCGGGCGCTGCGTACGCCGCGTGCATTTTCCTGCATGCGGCCGGCCGTTTGGCCGGCATGAAAAGGGAAATCGCTGCGCAGACTGCGACTGCATCGATCGCAATTAGTAATTAAAGTTTAGTTTGGCGTGAGATTTGCGTGTTCTTGCCGCGCGGACTAGAGCGGAGCGACGCAAGTAAATTGCGCCCATTGTAGTCGGCCACTTGGTCTATATTTGGGGTAATTGAAATTTCCATTTACATGGCGAGCGCTGTTCGTCTCCTACTGACTCTTGTTGATTGACAAGATAAACTCTGCAGTTGGTTCGGAATGGAAATTGCGGCTGTTGGCCACGATCGGCCGTTGGTTGCGATCCTACTTATCGATAGGAATGGCATGCATGCAGGGCGGTTATTTGCTATTTGCATCATTCTTGTCCTTCACTTACGCATCAATTTGCTAGTCGCCATAGCTTCTGGGCCAAAGGTAATTTTTTTAATAGTTGCTATCCGAATTCCACTATATCATTAATTATTTCAGAATTGCTGAATTGCTGTATGGAATTGCTTTACAAAAAATCATATCATTAAAAAGTATCCCTAAGTGTTGTTCACTTTTGTCGTGGTGATAATTTTTAATGAGAGTCTCGTACGCAAAGTAATATTTGAGCTTCGAAAGCAGGTTTCTAAAAAAAGTTTAAAATTTCTTATGTTACTAGAGCACAACATAAAGTTTCCGGCGAATATATTTCATTTTTATATTGCTTTTAAAACGACATTGCCACTAAGTTTAACTGCTTTTGAACCTAGGAAATGTAAGGTTAGGTTAGACGGGCAGCCTTTTCCTGAAAATGCTTATTTAAACACAAAGTATTAGCTTTTTGCAATGCCGCAGTGAAATGAAAACAATGTCTGCTGGACATTAATTTTCCTCCTCGACACGACACTCGCGACAGAAGTCATAATGTGACAACCCAAGTCTTGTAAAAGCTCGTAAAAGTAGCAGAACATTATGCAAACCACTAATTTATTTTAATGTATTTTTTTTTTAACATTTAAAAGAGCATTTAAAATCTTGTATACTGAAATAAATCAATCAATCAAATCAAAACAATTTGTATAGTACGAGTATATCGTCAATCAATATCGTCTACAATCTTTGTTATTTTAAGAAATTGGACAGATGTTGGAAAAATTAATTAAACCATGTACAATATTAATTCCATGAATTGTTAAATAAAACCTAACTATAGATTTTCCTAACCTAACTATATTCTATTTTCTAACAAAATTAATTTTGTTTGCCTTCCTTCAGTGCAATAAAACTACGCCGGTTCTGGACTCAACCATCCATAGTTTCTCTTTGAGTTTAGCTCCTTTAGATAATTTTGTATGACCTCAATTGTTGTCAAACGTCTTTACTGCAGTCACTGAAATCAATTCTTCAACTTAAACTTCTCTCTTGTTTTCCTTCTTCGTAGTTGTGTTTCATAAGTGCCTGCAGATAAGAATTTAATGGCATTCCAGCTCGTTCGACTCTATAATGTATAGTAAATGCACTTTGACCTCATTTTGACAAGTTGACATAAATTGCTTGGTGCAAGTGGAGACAATGTGTCATTAGAAAAACAGGCAGCACTGATTTCTGTAGTGCGTCTGGCACTTGAAATTATCGCAAAAATTTGTTGTTGGAAATTTGCTAAGATACAACACACACAAACGCGCACACACACACACTCACACACACACACACACACACACACACGTGCGTCCAAGTAAAGGTCTAGGTCGTTTAGCGGGCGCCTCTGCCACTCTCACTGTTGTGCATTGTTGTTGTTGTTGTTGTTATTGTAATTGCTATTGCATGCGCGCTGCAATTGAAAATGTGGTTTAATTGCGCACAGTCCGACTTATAGGCAGTAGTCAGTCACGCTGTCCGATCGACAAGCAGCAGGCAGACATTATTTGCGACTCATGCAAAACCACGAGTCACAATTTATCTGTGTATTTGCCAGTCTGTTCGACTGTCTGTCTGTGCTATATGTCTGTAGACTGTCAGCATTAATAATTTCGAGAGTGTAGCGTCGGAGAGTGTCTGGTGTGGCATAAAAATGCGACCGACTATTTGCAAATTGCGAGTACTGAATGTTAGTCATTTGTGCGGCGGCACTGCTCGCTGCGCTGTCGGCGCACAGTTGTTCTACATCGCATACCAAAATATCCAATGGGTTAGTGGCGTGTGTGGCTGCGGCGCTTTGACGCTGTCTGTGTCTCGGCACCTGTACGTATCCGTACCTGTGCCTTTAGTTGTAGCTGTGTCGCATTGTGGGCCGGGGCGTGCGCTTGCGCACGCGGCTCTTTGACGTCTTGGCTGGTTACGTTCAATGTCGGTTTGTTGATTTCAATTTTAATGCGAATGAATTAAATTGGTTGTACAAATTTTATATTTGTAATTTCATAGAAATGCTGCACATGTGTGTGTTGGAAATTAGAGCGAAAAGTGGAGAAAAACGAAAAATTGCTTATTTTGTCGGCGTCCGATTTACGTTAATTGAACTCAATTTGCATGCATTAACACTCGCATCTATCGGCCGGCTTCTGCGCGCGTGAATTATTCATAAGTGCGACTTTTACTATGATTCACATAACGCGTGCGGCGTCGGCGTCGGTGGCGGTGGCGGTGGCGGCTGGTTGTATGCGCGCGCTCGCAGCGGCTTCGAGCGCAGATCTTGGCGATAATCAGCCTGAGAACCGTGCCAATTATGAGAGGCGAACGCATAAAGAAATGTCGAATTCATTAAAACATTTGTAAGAAATGCACATTTGTGTAAATGTAGGAACCAATAACACACATGCTTGCAAGCATACTTACCTACGCAGCAAATGTGCCCTAATTTATTAAATAAAATGCAGTCGATTTGATTATTAATTAAGCTCACATTAAAGATTTGCAACTAATCGATATAAATTGTTGAATTCGTTCAATGAATAATTTTATAGTGAAAGATTTACTTTCACTGTTGGAAACTTTTGAAGCGTTTAAAACGAAAACATTTCCCAGAATTAAACTCGCATACAATTGTATTGTGTTTGAAAAAAAGGAGCAACAGCTGAACGTCATTAGAAGTTAAAAGTGTTAGACAACATCGAATTAATCGTTCAAAAGTGTTAGTATAAAAAATCGGTATTTGTTGTGCGTTTACATTCTTCGATCAGTTTTGTTGCTTCGTCATATGTTGCACAGAAATATATTCATATATTTTGTTTTTTAAATTAACACAAAATTTTGAGTTCTTTTACTGTCGAACAAAACTCCTTCCGTTTCTTCTTGGTATTTAAACTAACTATTTAGTTACTGATAAGTAGGAAAACTCGAATGAACAAAGGAGAAACCTGCATTTGAATGAATTCTTTTTTGTATTGTAGCACGTTGACAGAATTATCGTTCTCAGAGGTTCTCAGAATTATCGTAAGACTTATTGTGATAATAATTATTTTCTTGAGTGGCTTATTTGCATTCATTAATTTTTATTTATTTTTGTTATTTTTGTGCACCGTTTTATATCGGTTAGCAGTGGCAGTGATGGAGATATTTTTACGGCAGTTGCGTTCAGCAAGTTTCTGAAACCATATGCTTTCTGTTCCATATCATCATTCGAGCGCGTGCATATATGTACCTACGTTGAATTGTTATAAAAGACCCATGAAAAGCATTCAAGATGTGTGTTTCGTACATGAATAAAAGCAATTTACAGTTTTTAATGCGAAGGCGAGAGGCGGTTTGAGCGCCCTCACGCTTAGTTTACATTCAGGGAATTGCCATTGCCTGCACAGAGGTCAACCGATAGAGCTTTATAGATTGCGCAAAAATAATTGAAATGTTTACAATCCCAATAGTCTGTTAAAGCTATCCAAGTTAAAATAGATAACAGATAGATAATAGATTGCAAAATATAGTAATCACTTCACAACATTTGATAATATCACCGTAGAACGTTTGTTGATTTCTACTATGATAAAACGTTATTGAATATTGGTTAGCTTTATATTTTATCCGAAAAGTTACTTCAAAATGCTCATCGATGTAGATTTTTGCCAAATTGAAGTCACCTCAAAGGCGTTTTCAACTCTCTGTCAAAACGCCTTTCGTAGTTTGTCCCTGACCGCGGATCTGGCTAGTTGTTAGTGTGCTGTGCGGCATCAGTACGTGTGCAGTCATCCTTGATACCAGCTTAAAAAAAAGCAGCGAATGCAATGCATGTCGATTGTTACGAAAAATGTATTTCCAAACATTTCTCCTTTGATGGTCATTAAAACAAACTGTCGGGCCAGCAATGTGGCTTAGAATTTAAACGCGCACTTTGTCGTCGTCTTGCGCAGCCTTTGGTCCGCGTTGCCTGGCTCCACGACACGGCACCGCACGGCACTTTCCTTTGGCTGGACTTTAATTTGCAATGCGATTAAAAGCGCTTGGTCGCCATCGACAGCTTGGCTGCAATTTGCAATTACGGACCTAATACGTGTCCCAGCGCGCAGGAATCTGCGGCCAACAAGTACGCGTACAGTAATTGCGTCCACTTAATAAGTGGAAATGCATATTTCAGGCTATAAATAAACGGCACGCTGCTCATTTATAGTGCGTGCGGCTGCTGCCCGGCAATAGAATCCGCAGCTACCACTCGCCCATCAATGTGTGTGAGCATCTTTCGCGGTGCGCATGCGGCGCGTTCTGTTCTTCCTTGTTGCCGCCGCTGTTGCTTTTATTAGCTTTGGGCAAATTTTATGCGCATATAAAAAATTATTGTCTCTCTGCTAAGTAGCTGAAATTTCCTGGTACTAAATAAAAATCGCCGATGTCTTCCTGGGCCAGGCCGCGCCATGGTTGCGTGCGGCTGCGCGTAGATGTGCGTTAAAAATGTGCACAATGACAGGCTTTTTAGCCGACAGCAGCAACAGCGCATTTGTTGCACGTTCCGTGCGAATGTTGCTGTGGCTGTGGTTGGGTGCTGCGGCGGCTGTAAGTGCCTGTCCGTCTATTTTTAGCGCGCTCGTAAAGTAACAAAAGTGGATAATGGTCTGTTGTTCTCTAAGTTGGGAAAATAGAATACCAACTTGCACAAAAAATCCGAAAAAATTTACACAAATTGCTCGTTTTTCCGCTCTTTTCTCAGAGTCCTGACATCAAACAATTCCTGGGTATTACTTTGCCGGCAGCGATGACAACGACGCCGGGCGACCGCGTTGACAATGCCCAAGGCAGCCATGGCGATTTCCTGGAATTGCCAGCCACGCACAAAGACATCGCTGCGGACTCTGAAAACCTGCTACCCGCCGAAGTGGAAGCACTGCCGCACGAGGCCAAGGATGTGCTCAAGCGTCTACTGGCGGTGGATGCCAAGCAGCGTCTGCGCTCCGTTTTGGCGCTGCAGAAAATTGCGCTGTACAAAAACTTCAAAATCGACTCGAAGCATTTACTAACTGTAAGTTCAAGCCAATTATCCACCACTATCCGCTTTATAATGAATAATGCCTCTGGTTACAGATCTGTCCACTCGATATTATATGCAAGGATGGCATCGCTATTTACGACGATCAACCTGAAAACGGGGCCTCAGCCGCTGAAGCATTCCAAAATTTTTAATGTGTCTACAAAATGTTGTGCAGTTTGTTTTTTGTTTTTCTGGTTTTGTGGTACAATTTCTATACTGTTTTTGCAACTGGAATAATATGTGTCATAGTTGAATAATTGTTAGTCGAATAAATGGTAGAACCTCCATGAGGAAAATACTAATTTCCATGTCAAAATAAGTAAAGGGGATCATTATATATTGTAATATTGTAAGCTTATGCTTGCAGAAGAAGTGGTAACATTATGACTGCGTATTGGCAGTAGTAGTTGTACTCGTTTAACAATGCTAGTCTTTTGTTATAATTAGCATCAAATTACCACGATTTTCGAATAGTTTCTCTACATCCCACCAAATGGTGGTGGACTGTTGGCAACAAGCAGCCCAGAAGACTATTTGAGTTCTGGTAATACAGTCAAAAGTCTCAGCCGGCTTAGTATTGTAAACATATGAAGCTTCATGGAAGCCATTTTAAAGCAGGAATTTTGCAGTAAATTCTCAAAATTGCAAACATAAAGAAAAAATATTTTTTAAAAAAGTCAATTCGGAATTTAGAAGTAGAATAGGGGTTCCTGGTTAACGAATTCAACTGCTCCGAATTATGAACGAGTGTATCTCTTTACTCCGAGGAAGAAATAGGAGCAAAGCTACTCCGTTCACTACATCGGGAGCAGCAGCCCAGGAAATGTGCGAATGCAATAGCAGCTGTCGGACTACAGCTGACTCGGTGCAGTGTCACTGGCTCCACCGCTATGTCGGCAATGCAGTGTGTCACTTTGACATCACGACGGCAAAAACCAGCAAAAACTCATCCCACCAGCCAATGCACGATAAAGAACACGCGAAAAGGAAACGTCAGTGAGCAAGAGCCAGACATTCGGTGTATTATTTTTATCTTTGGCTTGCTCTACATTATATTTTGAGCACGATTAGCGATTAGCGGAAAGGAGGGTTGCTCGAAACTACACGTCAGTTGCAGCGGCAGGAAAATACACCAAAATCGAACGCCCGCAGCGACAATCATTGTCTGGATGGTGGCTAGTGGCGAACCAGCCCGTCAACGACCCTTCTATCAGCACCAATCACAACATAAATCGCATCGCCGAAATCAATTACCACGGAGCGGTAGTGAAGAGCTAGTGGAGTAGTTGTTGCAGCGGCATCGGGCAGACGTCGGCGGCAGTCAGCAGTTGGCAGCGCCAACATGGCATTCCAGTCAGTGGTACAATTCTACTTGGAGATTCCGACCGTGACGCGCTTCTACACGACAGCATGCGTGCTAACAACGCTGGCAGTGGTACGAATGCCGGGAGTCGGGGGAGGTCAGTGTCACCGTGACATAGCACTAATGGGTGGCGTTTGTTTGCACTTGCAGCATCTGGACTTGGTGTCGCCACTGCAGCTCTACTTCAACCCGCAGCTGATACTGTGGAAGTTCCAGATATGGCGACTCGCCACCACATTCCTATTCTTCGGCTCGGTGGGCATCAGCTTTTTCTTCAACATGGTATTCACGTACCGGTGAGAGCAATGTTGATAATGAGGGTGGGGGCTGGGATGGGATGGGACAGTGCTAAACATACTAACCGAGTGTTTGTTGTGCCTTCTGGTAGTTATTGCCGCATGCTCGAAGAGAGCTTCTTCCGTCAGCGCACATCCGATTTTGTGATGATGTTTTTATTCGGTGGCGCGTTGATGGTGTTCTTTGGCCTGTTTGTGAATTTGCTCTTCCTGGGGCAGGCGTTCACGCTGATGTTGGTCTATGTGTGGTCGCGACGTAATCCCTTCGTGCGCATGAACTTCTTCGGAGTGCTAAATTTTCAGGCAAGTCAATTGGCCGTCTACGGTGATTAATAGTTTAACTTTGGTTAAGTACGCACTGAGATTGTTTTGTAGCTAATTGGATTTTCCTATATCCACATATTTCGCTTATTTTGCAGGCGCCATACTTGCCTTGGGTGCTGATGTGCTGCTCTATGATTTTGGGCAACACAATTTGGGTGGACATAATCGGCATGGGCGTCGGTCACATATACTATTTCCTGGAGGATGTGTTTCCATATCAGCCAAACGGCTATAAAATGCTGAGAACGCCACGTTTTCTGTTAGTACCAGCCGCATACCGGCCGCCGCAAAACATAGTAACTGACGAAATTCTCACTTTACAGAAAAATACTCTGCAACGAGTACACAGATCCCACCAATCCGCCATATCCCGAAGATCGCCCGGGCGGCTTTAATTGGGGTGGTGAGGGTGCTGAACAGGCGCCGAATGCAGCCGGCGGAGACGGAGCGGGCGGCGACGAGCCAAACAACGCAGAACGCCGAGAACAACAGGCGCCCGCCAACTGAGGCACTGCATACGCGTGAAGCCAACTCCACCAGCACACAATACAAACACAAAGCAAGCAACACAACACAATTTGTAACGTACTTTAAATGAATTAGAAAATGTAAAGAGAAGAATTAGTGTGATTTTAAATTTTCCGCTGAGTTTCAGTCACACCGCACTGAATATTTGTTCATTTTTTTTTTACAATATTTATTGGTTTATTGTTCAATTTTGTATGATTTTCCCTTCTCTGAGTGAAATAAAATCGATTACGAGGATGAACAAGGGTATGCAATATGCTGAACTTTCAAGCGAAAATCGAGTAAAAGAAGACTTTGTTCTGCATCACTACGTGACGCGATTCAATAAAAAAGAAGAGCAGTTTTTGATTTTGTAATTGATTAACATTTATTCCATTTCATTTTTCGCCGACATTCGATTCGCATGCGCTGCTGGTGCGTGGACGTTTTTTCGTCGGCCGCGTTCTCTTCGCAGATATTCATGCTCGTTCGTTTGCTGCTGTGTTCAGCGCTTCGCTTGTCGCAGCTTGAATGATTGTTTTCACTTTCGATATTTTCAGTCCAATTTATTTGTTTTTATTTAACTACAATTTTGAATTTGTTTCCTTTGCTTGGTTTAACATTCTACAACTACTACAATCAGCATTGGTGCCGTTTTTCGATTTACTTCGGTTCTGCTTCCGGTATTATGTTGTTTACAACTATGTAAGTGTGGTATGGGTGTATGTGTGTGGGTGTATTTATGTGGCAGACCCGCGATGGTCTGCACACAGCACCGAAACACAACTGTTTACAGTTTAAAGTTATTTGATTCGTTTGTGGTTCAAGACTAAACGCTAAACTGTGTTCCTACACTCGCACATCAGCGCTCATGAGCGACAAATTTGCAGTGTGGGCGCGAAAGACGTTAGCGACGAAAATCATAATAATAATTGTGATGCAAGTGCACAGACCTGAGGATATAATTTATATATAACGTAAACATCATCTAGTTCTCCGTATAATCGAGGAGCAGAAAGCCATTCGAAATTGTGTCGAAAGGAAGAGTATAACTAAAAATTAAAACTGTTTGCACTTATTAGAAAATTAAGAGGACACGGACGAACCGTAGCAGCAGTTGCACGCCTGCCGAATAAACTAAACTAAACTAATTTGGGTTCTATCAGTTAGCGTCGAAAGTTCATTTAAACAAACGGGATTTTTGCTATTGCAATAGAAATATGACTGAAAAAATTAAAAAAAATAAAACTAAAGTAGGTAGTAAGGTAAGAGAAAGTATTACACGTTTAAATTTATAAGCTAACATTAACTTAATTTCACATTGCTACAGTTGCGAGTACCACAGTTATGTCGTCAGGCTTGCCACCTACAAAAAAGCAAAGAAAATGTTGAATCGATTGCGGATGTGATCGAATGTGGCGTCTGACCAACCTGTTGCGTTAATATTATTGCGTCTGGCATTAATTGCGAACGGCGACATGAATTCGCTGTCAAAGGAAAGTGAACGCGCCATCAGTGCTAACGAGTTGGCGGTCATTTGCAGTTTGATGGGATCGGTGACACCCTCCACCTGCAGATGAGAGACAAGAGAAAAGAAATATAGTGCCGAAAAACACAAATCGAACGATTGACTGTAAAACGTGTAGATTGTTGCGCCTTTTCCTACTCCACTTGTAGGCCAAGCTGTGCTCACCTCTTTCAACATATCCAGCAGCAGCTTTTCAGGCACATTATCGAACACACCGTCTGTGGCCACTAAGATTACATCACCCTCCTTCACCGGGAAACTGAGCGTGTCCGCCGAGTCAGGACTGTCACTGAGTACGTTTTGGCCGTGACCCGGCGGCGGCAGCGACAGTTGGAAGGGCGTATTGAAATAGTGCTGCTGCTCCTCAGACTTGTGCACAATAGCGCCCCTGCGCACCACCATGAAACCGCTGTCGCCAATGTTCGCGGTGTAGACTGTGCTGTTCTCGCGGTTTAGCACGAGCACGCACGCTGTGCTACTGCCTGCAAGAGATAAGCAAATACATGCTTCTTGTTAGCTAATGTTGCTGATGTGATTAGGCGGCGGACGGTGCGCGTCCAGTGAGACGATTTGGCTTGTGTGTGACGTCGATGACGCTGACGCTGCTCAGCCATTTTCAAGTTAAACGCAATTGTAAAAAATAGCTCAAAGTGAAAATTTATGGTAGTCGTTTCTGCTGCTTGCCAGCAGATTTTTGCCATGGGCTGTGTGACAATTTGGAACGCGGCCAACATTTACTAATTTCTTCAAGCAACACAACAAAAGTGTATTTATCAAAACAAAGAAAATACAAACGGGAAAAAAACAATTTATAGCCAAAAATTAAACGGATACTTTTTTTTTGGGTTAACTTACTACGTTCGCCGTTCGGTGTTTGAAATACACCTTCACTCTATTTTGGGCGCTGGACATGTTCGCGTTTGTTTTTATTTCAGTCGGTAATTCTTTAGATCACATGCAATTTCATGGCAGTCTCAAAGCCAACAACAACAACAACCACAATACTCATAACAACAACAAACATTGAATGATTGTAGTAGCGCGAATCTTATCAGCGTTGCCGCGAGCACACAATGCCATGTTTAGTTTTTTCTTGCTTCATTCGAACTTGTGTGATCGATTGGGATTAGAACGCAGAAACAAAACCAAGAATTGGTGAATGCGGCCAACCCCTGTGCTTAATATTTGCTTAGATCTTCAACCGACAACCGAGTCTTGTCTTACTTTGTACAATAGAAATAAATGAAATTACTTTGCCAGCACACGGTTGACAAGCGGCGCTAAAGGTTGTCGTCAGGCGCATTTACTTATTTGCGAAATGCAGCCATAAGTTTGGACGCGTGCACATGCCGTCTAACCAAACATGACGTCATCGCCACCCGCCGCTTATATCGAAAGCAAATAAGAAGTAAATCTCAATGTTTTGCCTGCGCGAATACTCACCCAGAATAGGCTTTTTTTGTTCTAGCAATTCACAGTAACTATAAGCTAAGAGATTAACAGGTCGTTGGGGGTTGAAGCTAACACAGTGGACTAGACGCTCGCATGTCTTCATCAGAAAGGAAGAGAACTCGCCAGGATCGATGCCATAACTGCGCCAACCGCCGACACCATCTGCTACACCTGTAACGTTTACAAAAATATTTATGTAATAATTTATTGACAAAAAGCAACAGTTATAGTACAGAAATATGTATGTATAATACCAATATTATCTAATTGCAATATAACTCTTCAGTTTCTCATTAAAAAAAGGACCCAACTCACTTGATATCTAATGGTTGATTTTAATTCTAGATTCCCGGGTTTTGTATTATGAAATTACAAATATGGTCCCAGCATTCCAACAACAAAAATTACTTTCAACTATGATTATTTTTTACTTAAACATCTATTTGTTTTAAAGTTTTGACTTTGCTGTCATTAAAAAACAAATCATTACATTACAAAACATGTTTGTAATCATAAAAAAAACACAATGAATTGAATTCCCTACTATGATTCATTTTTGTTGTTTTAAATTTTTAGACTTTTTAGTCATTTGAAAAATTAAAGTATTACAGGTTGAAGTAGTGAAAATCGTTGGCAAATACAAAAACCTAATTCTTATTATTTTACGAAAGTTGCACAGGGTTTCCTTTACAAAATTTAGCTCAATTCTTATCTCAATCCACAATAAGATAGAAAATGACTTTAGAGACCCAAGCCACCAACAGAGTAGGGCATTTTTGGGGTCGAATCAACTGAATATAAAAATTTTCTGCATAATGATTTAAATTATAAATCAAAATATATAGCAATAAAATATTTCAATCGCATATTACATTTGAACCTGTTGGCTTATCTTACAAAATCTACAAACGACTTTGTGTAACCTCGTTCAAATCCCCGTTTCCCTATTGCCCTTTTCTTGCAACTATGTAGCATAGTTGATATACATACACTTCATTCTCCAAACAAAAGTTTGTCTTAACCATTTTCCGACCACTGCATCGTCCAGTCTCAATGCACGCGAGCCGTTTTCTTTACACTACCATTTTGTTTTTCTTTGAAAAGCGTATCGTTTACATTGGTAGCAGGTACAAAGTGCAACGCCAATCCAAGTGTCCCACGAAAATACGGCAAAACATTCATCTTTCGCTTGCCAGCACGAAATGAAGAAGCGAAAACAGAAATCATGCCGAGCAAACACGGCCAAGCGACGCAGACACGGTAACTACGCAGCTGTCCCATATTGCGACCACATGTTTTCCTGTCCACGGGAAATCGAATCCTGCACGTGTTTGCGTTACATCGAGCACTTGAGAGTGCAGTCAGCCAACGAAGCGTAACAGGAAATCAATAACTAGTGTAACCCTCATTAACCTCTGCCTCTTCTAGGAACTAAACTCTCAGCGCATTACCCAATCATATGGCTCACCTAGTACGTCTGCATTAGCGGTCGAGGTCTTGAACCATGAATCTTCGCCGTATTTGCCAGGCTTGTATTTAGAGGTGAGGAAGTCTTTGGGGAATCCGCAAACCACGGATATGAAGTGCGGGCGGGTCTTGTGCACGCTGGCGCTTGACGTCGCATTGGTCGCTGACTCTAGCAGTGTGGAGAAGCCGCTGCGCAGCGCTCGCGATATGACTCTCGATGTCCAGCTGAGCGAATGCATGTTGTCGACTGCAACTGCGACTTCACTTGAAGGGGGAAGGCGTCGGCTTTTAAACTTTTCTCATCGACGTCTTTCGACCAGGACAACGCAGCTCGATTTCCTTCTGCGATGTTCTTCCCACACGCCTACAATTTTTCTGTACTTTTATTTTGTTTTTGTCAGTGATCAAAATTTTCACTGCTTCACTTCCAATTTTTTCTTCCTATTTTTGCACTTCACAATGCGTTCGATACGTCAAAGTCACAAGGGTACGAAATGACAAGCAAAGAAAACGACCAAATCATTTTTTCGCTTTTCGGTTTGATGAAAAAAGTTTCCACAGGCATTGGTTTAGCTCCACTGACAACGTTTATGTAATCATTATTCCGTCATCGGCACGCTCTCGAGGGTAGCTACTGCAGTCGGCGCTGGTTGTGTGTGTACGTTGTTAATTATTTTGTTTTTACACCAAACAGTATTAAAACAAAAAAGGAATCCCAGCTAACTGCGCGTGAAACGAGATCGACCAACTGAACTCCTCGTGGAAATCAGCGATGGACAGAATCGCACAGATTGCACTGTAATCGACTATCGGTTTTGGGGTGAACAATTGCAAGCAGTGTTGCCAAATTACGCGACGGCTGAACAGAACACGATTACACAAAATATGCGGAACGATGCAATTTGAGTATTGAATTTCCTTTATAATTTACGAAATTTTGATGTAAATATTTCTAAGTCTTAGGCAGCAGCGTCGGAAAATATTTAAATTGAGTTACATCAGTGTGCCTGGGCTGAAATTGTTACAGTGTAAAAACATTACAGTCACAGGTGAGATTTTCATTAAAATTTTCAATATTTTCAAGCCTGAATTTCAAAATAATTTTAATAGAATTTTAGATATTCGTATAAAAGTAAAATGATTAAACTTGTATTTAATTTTACCCTCAAATAGTTAATTTTACCCTCAATTTTCTACCAAGTCCACATGCAACTTACAACTTGAAGAATACAATTGCATCATTGTTGCGAAAAAGAATGGTTTTTAAAATGATATGTACGTTAATTTGGATATCTGCGAGTTTGTCCAAGTGGCTGCCGATGTCAAAATGTTGGCAACAGTGTTCTCCATGCAATACGCGCGAGTTTGTTGCATTTTTGTTTTGGTTGTTTTCTGGCCCTACTTTTTAGTTGCAATTGTGCTAATTACAAATCTCAGACGTTATGACAACAAAATTAAAAATTTGTCCGTATGGCGAACGGTGCTACCGCAAGAATCCAATACACTTTGGCGAGTTCTCGCATCCTCACTGTAGGTGCGAAATGTTTAATTGTAGTATCGAGCTAATGGTCAGACTTTTTCTTGACAGTGGACAAGATATATGCGGCAGGCAAAGATCCGAAAACCAAAGAATATGTAATACCGGAAGAGCTGTTTATGACCGAGGAACTAATCCAACAACAGTTGAAACTTTTGGAAAACCTGTTTCCACGTCAAACTTCACAGCAGCCGAAAGCCGTTGCCGAAACAAAGTCGGAGCAGAAACAATCAAATTTGAATGGTCCGCGTCGCTTGGATGGCGGCCCAGTAGAGGTTGTATTGAAGCGCATTTATCAACAAAACTCATAGTAAAATACTTGCTTTCAGGCTAACGCATCCATGCCGAGCACTTCGGCGGCTGCTGCAAGGGCCACCAGCAGTAGTGCTGCCGACTCGTCTCGCTTGTCGAAGAAGCCGAAAATTACACGCAATATTGCGGATTACATTCCGGTGGTTCTGGAAAAGGGGCATGCGGCGGAGAAGCTGAAACGTGCCGCACCTTACAATATGTTCCTAACTGCCATAACCGATTCCAAGCCCACGCACCACGAGCCACTTACCATTACCCTCCAAGGTACGATGCATTTATGATCTAATACTTCCCACAAGCACTAACACTTTGAACGCATTAGAAATACTGGACGAGAGTTTGGGTGAAATTGAGTCATCTGTGCAGATCAACTTTATGGTGGAGATTGGCTGGCTTTTGGGTCACTACTACTTTGGTGGCATAATGTATGTAGTTGCCAATGGATTTGCTTCTAAATTGTAAAACTAATTGTTATTGCTTTGCAGGGGAACGCCATTGCTCATACTCTACGGCGACGAAACGCCCGAACTGCAGAACATCTCTAAAACACATCCGGAGGTGACTGCAGTTAAGGTGAATATGCCCACGCCGTTTTCCACTTCGCATGCCAAGGTGATGCTGCTGGGCTACCGCGATGGTTCGATGCGAGTGGTGATATCAACGGCCAATCTGTATGAGGATGATTGGCACAACCGCACGCAAGGCCTGTGGATTAGTCCCAAATTGCCCGCGATGCACGCGGATGCGGACACCGCGGCGGGTGAAAGCCCAACAGGCTTTCGTCAGGATTTGATGCTGTATTTGGTCGAGTACAAAATCGCACAACTGCAGCCGTGGATAGCACGCATACGCAAGTCCGACTTCAGTGCAGTCAAGTGAGACGTCAATCTAATGTTACCTCAACCCTGATTAATCAACTACAAACTTTGTGCATAGCGTTTTCTTTATAGGCTCCGTGCCCGGTGGTTTTCACGAGGGCCCGCGCGGCTATTCTTGGGGGCACGCGCGCGTTGGCAGCTTACTGCAAAAACACTGCACGGCCGTCGATGCAAAGATTCCAGTGGTGTGCCAGAGCTCCAGCATCGGTAGTCTGGGTCCCAACGTACAAGCATGGGTGCAGCACGACTTTCTCAACAGCCTACGCAAGCATGCACAGCCCGTGGGCATTTGCCAGCTTCCAGCATTCAGGATGATCTACCCCAGTTTTGGCAATGTCAGCCGCAGTCACGATGGCATGCTGGGTGGTGGTTGTTTGCCGTACGGCCGCAACACCAACGACAAACAGCCCTGGTTAAAGGCACACCTGCAGCAGTGGCAATCGCAGATGCGGCATCGATCGCGCGCAATGCCGCACATCAAGAGCTACACGCGCTTCAATCTGGAGGAGCAGTGCGTGTACTGGTTTGTACTAACATCGGCGAATCTCTCAAAGGCCGCCTGGGGCGCGTTCAACAAAAATGTGAAGATATCACCGTGTCTGCGTATTTTCAACTACGAGGCTGGCGTGCTGTTTTTGCCGAAATTTGTGGTACGCAGTTTGAACATTTTCAGTTTGCTTTAAAAATTTTGATGGCTTTGCTTTCAGACTGGCGAAGAGACTTTTCCATTGGGCTGTGCACGCAACGGCATTCCGCCCTTTCCACTACCTTACGATGTGCCACTTACACCGTACACGCCAGATGATAAGCCTTTTCTCATGGATTACTTGCATGAATGAATGACAACCGCTGATTGTGATTTATTACTAACTAAAGTACGCCAATAACGTTTTATATACTTATTTGCTTGAGTGTTATGTTTTTATTGTAAGTCCAAATGTGCGAAACTTATGAAATTGTAATAAACATGGCTTTCTTAAATGTCAATTAAAGTCTTGCAATTGCGCTTACTGTCACGCTTTATGTACGCAATGGGTCAAGCGCTGACTTAGGCCAATTAATAGCACACAGCTAACAGATCTAGTTCGGTTGTCTGCTGAACAGCAAATGCATTTTTGCAAAATTTTTGTGGACGCGCGATTTGTGTGAGCGTTAAGTAAACTTTCACTTGCCACAGCCCGTTCGGTTCAACGAAATGGTGTTGAAGCGCGTCAGTTGGACATCAATACCGGAACAGAGCGCATGGCAAAAAGATGAGTAGGCACATGAAGGCATTGGAGCAATTTCCATATGAAATCAAGTCGGTGGAGCCAGCGTTGAACGTTGAGCTTTTGCAATATTTTAAAGGTGATGGCGAGGAGGCTGTAGGCCTCTACATATAACTGAAAATTAGGACAACAACTAAATTGTTTGTTGTGTCGCTTTGATTTGTGTTTCTGAAAAAAGGTGAGCGCACTGGCTTTGTGCAGGTTGGTCCGGAGAAGTACTTCTTCCCTCACAAGTATCAGCAGGAGGCTGAGCATTACTACAACTTCCAAGCGCGTGCCGATGATGTTTGGGTAGTGACCTTTCCGCGGTCGGGCACCACATTAACGCAAGAACTTGTTTGGCTGGTGGCTAATGATTTGAATTTTAAAGGAGCCAAGAGTCAACTTTTAACTGAACGGTTTCCCTTCTTTGAGTGAGTTTCAATTAAACGAATCGACGATTTAAACAATTTCCTTCCGATTGCCGCTCAAAACGTAAATTAACTAGAAAATTTATATTTAGCTCTGTTCGTCAGAAAAAACAGTAAACTAAACTGTGTGGCATGAAGTTAACCGTTGAAGCTCTCATAATTATATTATTGCAGATTTCCGCTTTTCGTGCATCCAGACATCAAATCAGAGCTGCTGCTGGAAAATGCCGATGATTGTACGAAATTAAAATTTATTGAAAATATTTCGCGGCCCGGCTATGAAGCACTCAGTGAAGTGGACACCAATTGCAGACGTTTTATAAAAAGCCACTTCCCATTTTCGCTGCTGCCGCCAAGTGTCATGGAGCAAAAGTGCAAGGTATGCGTAATTATGCTGTGGTCATGCCACGGAATATGGTAGCTGAAAAACTTCTGAAAAGGGCTGAAAAGTTCGTATCGTTTTATAGAAAAACACATTTTTTTGGCAAAATTCAATTTTATTATTCAACATAGTTGCCATCGAGGGCGATACACCGATTTTAGCGATCTTCCAACTTTTCCATACCATTTTTGTAGTACGATTTGTGTTTAGCCTCAAAAAATAGTGTTTCATTAAAACACGAAATTCCTTTTTATCAATTTTTTTCAAAATAACAACAGTTGCTTCACTCAAAATGCTGTATCTAACGAACTAATAATCAGACAGCTGTCAAATTTATAACGTTTATTTTGAAGGTTGGTACTACGTAAAAATGATACGGATTTTATTCTAGTGGCGCATCTCATAGAATCGATACGAACTTTTCAGCCGAACTGTTATACTTGTAGTATGTGTTCCGCTGTTCCGATTGCAAAATAAAGTGTAGCATTTTTTATTCCTGTAAACATATTTCCTTTACTCGTATTTGCAGATAATCTATGTGGCACGCAATCCCAAAGATGTGGCCATCTCCTTCTATCATTTGAATCGTCTATTTCGCACGCAGGGTTATATAGGCGACTTCGAGCAGTACTGGCAATATTTCGAACAGGGTCTAAGTAGGTTCAAGGTACCGAATCACTGCAATACATATATATATATAACTCTAATATTTCGCAGATCCTTGGCTGCCATACTATAGCCACCTGAAAGAAGCACTCGCGCATTGCCACCTGCCGAATGTGCTCTTCCTAGGCTACGAGGATATGCTCGTCGATTTGCGTGGCTCCATCAATCAAGTGGCCAAATTCCTCAACTGTGAACTGAGCTCTCGGGGTGTGGAAGACCTTTTGAAGCATTTGAATATATCGAATTTTCGCAACAACCCATCGGTGAATGGCCACGAATTTGAAGCAATAGGTATGCTGAATCGGGGCGAAGCGCAATTTGTGCGCAAGGGTGGACACGGTAAACGGGAGGAGTTGGTCGAGCAACCAGAACTGTTGGAGCGTGTGAATCGTTGGATCAGAGAGAACGAAATGATTTGATCAAATGAATATGAAAAACGATTGCAATTATTAGCAGATATATGAAATATTATCAGGCATTTGAATATTATTTGATATTTGCATAGATTTTGAAAATGAAAGTCTCACACAAATTGATATGTAAAAGGGATGAAACTTTATTTT